>CM023097.1:3468273-4150731 GCA_013103745.1 Gardenia jasminoides | reverse complement strand
TCATTACTTCGGTATACTTTACTATGTCCCTGGACCTTACCAATTTACGCCTAGGGTCCTTGCTTATAAGGCAGCGCATTGTGGATATAGATAATTTAAGAATGGCCAACCACCTCTTTGCTGTTTGATCAGGGGCTAGGATTCTTTATGCCTCTGTTTCTTCATCAACAAACATATAGAGGGTATATTTTTCTTTGCAATTTCACTGATGTCCATTGGCTGTTGAATGATATCATAATTTCCTGTAAACATCAATAGCTTAGAGAAAGAAAAATGCTTCAAAATCAATAGCAACTTGGAAGACAAACATAGAGAACTCTGAAAACATTTAGGGATAGTAGCAACCATTGGGTTCAAAGTATGCAAATGTATAAATAAAACAAGGCCAAAACCATAAATATAGTTCCTTAGCAGTACCAAATATAGCTGACGCAACAATAATATCATGGAACTCATCCATCTCCTTAAGATCATCCAGATCAATATCAAATCTAGTGTGGTCACCAGCTCTACATCCTTTGATAAATCTGATAAAGATGAATAAAAAGAGTAATTAAAAAACATACGACAAAATAGTAGCCAGTGATAGTATATGTTACGTCTGGAAAATAACTTACCACATCATTAGAAGGAACACCTTGTGATATATATATTAGTTTTGTCATTGATGGCTATGTCTTCCCTTCTCTTTAGGGGTTAATTCAGCATATTTTTCTCAACCTTTCATTCTGATTTTTTTTTTGTTTTTTTGCTAGCTAGTTCTCACTGCTACTAATATCAATCATCTTATAATAAGGTTGGGTTTTTTTAAGGCTAAAATTAAAGCTAAGAATGAGGTATACTTTTATACTATAAAAAGGAAGGTTTTACAGGCTAACCAATAATAGATGGAATCTGTAAGATTATCTAGAAGCTCAAGATGAATCATCAGATCAACACAAAATGCAGTAAGCTCACTAAAATATGCAACTAATATAACCATTGGCAAACTGGCAAAAATAAATGAAACATAATAAAAGCAAAGATGCAATTACGACGGTTGAAAATACCTCTGAGAAAGCAGCTACACACACAAAGACGTATTGTGCAAATTATGGGCACAAGATGAACAGGACATGCATAATACTTTCATTGAATGTGCAAATATGAAAATGATAATGAAAACCAGAAGCTAAAGGCATAAACGACACTAAAATAATCATTGAACAATACTAGTTTTGCGATGGTGGATGAAAGCAGTGATTGAAGAGGCAAAACGAGATGGTAGATGTGTACCAAGACCAAAGGTATGGGATCTTAAACAGTAAATTGGTGGAGCTCCATTGTGCATCTGAAGAAATAAACCAACAAAGGTCCTTCTATTCAGTCACCAGAATACTCAATATTTGGAAAGAATGAGATTACATCCATGAAGAACGGACCCAGAGTTACGGACATAGAAATACACAAAATTTCGAAATTACCTCAAATTCTGTCTTCAATCCCTAAGCTCTTATTCTCCCAAAAGCTTCAGGCTCTGAAATCCGAATTTCACCCTCTTTTTATGCCCTAAATTTGACTTGGGGCTTTCAGCCAATTATCAATCCCTAAATTTTCACCAAGCTAGTGCTACTACCAAATTGGGGATTTTGGTGGTGTAAGATTGATAAAACTGCCCAAATTCTAGATTGATAACTAGTTGGGTAGCAAAACAAGGTGCAAATTTATAGATGGATTCGAAGAGGAACACGCTCAGGAAGACAGAGAGAGGTTAGGTATAGTGTTCTGGGTATGAAAATTTGGTTGAAGTGTTGTAGGTATAGAATTCCGATGTCTCCTAATCCAAACGACGACGTTTTCTAGAGATTCCTTCAACCCGCCATGCCTCTTCAATCATTTGGTTTGCTGCTCTTTTGTTTCTTGAGTACAATTCACATTTTCTTCTTGGTTCCTCCTATTCAGCAACCAAATTCATGTTTTCTTCAACCTTTCCCCAATCTCTTTGTTTTTTATTTTCCTCATCTTTATATAAATAAGTTTTTCTACTATTTTGAGTTTTCTTTTTCTTTTTAACTCTCAAGTTGTATTAAAATTTTAGATTTGGAAAATTTAATGTGTTTGGACACAGATTTTTTATTTTTCTAATACATAACTTTTATTATTTATAGCAAAATAGGTCAAAAAATTTGTTTATGATTCATAAAAGAAATTCATTTAATGAACATATTTTTGGTACTCATTTTATCATTCGATCAATTATATACAAATTGTAGTCTAATGGGTACCAACAATCGACAGCTAATCAAATAGTTAAGCTAAGACCTGTATCAAATACTAAATCGATTTGATACAAGTGCCTATTCATAAACATTAACTAATGTAACTATTATAACTAATAACAACCTTCTCGTCATACAACTATGAGGATTAGACTTAATTTCATATTAAATCCTATTATTGATTACTTCTATTTTATTATCCTAATTATCGACTTTTAGCCGCAATGTTGCCATGAGGATTAAATTGGAATATATGAATTCTTTTACGTTTATAACAAATTATTACCTAAGTTCGGAAAATTATAAAATATGTATACATAATTTGTTAAGATCTTTATGCGCATTTTGCTAATAAAACTTCTACTTGATTTTAAAGGCAGGTGCCATAATAGAATTAATAAAATTGGTAAACTATATATGGGGCTAAATTGCAAAAGTTAGGGTGCCATAGAAGAATGAATGAAATTAGTGTATTATATATAGGGCTAAATTACAAAAAGTTAAAATGCCATAGCAGAATTAATGAAATCGGTGTACTACACATGGGGCTAAATTGTAAAATTTAGAGTGCCATAGCAGAATTAATAAAATTATTGTACTACATATAGGGGAAATTGCAAAGTTAGGGTGCCATAATAGAGTTAATGAAATTAGTATATTACATATGGGGCTAAATTGTAAAAGATAGGGTGCCATAGTAAAATTAATGAAATTTGTTTATCGCACACAGGGTTAAATTGTAAAAGTTGGGGTGGCATAAAAGAATTAATGAAAGTGATCTAAGAATAAGTACTTTAGTCAGTGACGACTAATTGTTATCACTATTTCTGAGCCAATAGGCTGATAGTAACAACGTTGGAAGTTATCACTAATCCAGGAACAAGTAATTTAGTCAACGACGACTAATTGTTGTCACTACCCCTGAATTGGTAGACTAACAGTGACGACGTTTGAAGTTGTCACAGTATTACTCATTTTAATGACAGCATTTTCCCAAGTTGTCACAAATGTGATTTCCCGCCACACCCATTGGTTGTGCGCCGCCCATATTGTGACGACTATTCCCATGTTGTCACTAATCATGAGTGTACACAAGGCCATCAGTGACGACCTTAAAAATCATCACTGAATTATGTCCATTGTGACAAGTTTTTATGTTATCACTGAGAATATTGTCACAAAAGGTCAAATTTCTTGTAGTGAGATTTACCAAAGTTGGAAGACGAGAGCAGGATAGATTTTAGTTATGATAAGATTCTGTCGTGGAACCCCTTCTTGCTTGGAAGTATTTAGTTAGACATTTTCGTTCACCACAACTGGGAGGAGAGTAAAGTAGTTGTTTTGGAAAATAACTTCCAGTAAGCTGGATAGGTAAGTTATTTTACGTCATTTATTAGTAAAATATTTTCGAGGAAAATATTTTTCAAAATAAATTATATGGAACATAGGAAAATATGGATTTTCAGTCAAACAAACCACATAAGTGTTGAAGAGAGAGTTTTAGCCGGCAAAGGGATTTTGATATTTCAGCCTTGTTTAAAGTCCATGGCATAAAAGCGGCGTCGTTTGGTCCTAAATTAAAATGGCGTCATTTTTTTTCGATTTCTCACCTCACAAGTGTCATCAAGGTAGTCTAAGAGCACATCACTCGTCCAGGGTGTTTTCCAAGTAAAGTGTCGAACTTAAATTGTCTATATCTGACACCTCTAAGTGCCAATAAATGCCCTTCTTATTGTAGTATATTGGGTACTTATTAAGTGTCGACCTGACATGCTAGGGTGACATTGAATGTCGTTATAGGCATGTCAGGAAAGGCCCTTTTTGTTGTAATGCTGAAAGAGAATGAGAAAGGCATTTTGCAAACTAACTACCAACCCCAAAAAAAAAAAAAAAAAAAAACTCTTAAGGTTAAGGCTAAATATTAATTACTCCTCCCACCTAGGATATTCTTCCTTTTTTTCTTTTGGATGTTTTATAAAATTTTAGAAAAAAATTCATGTCTTCATTATATGTATGTTGATAATCGATCATCAAAAATAAGATGAACGTTTTAGGCCAATAGAATTCTATTAAAAGTTTTTACAAAAACCAGATTTAGTGATTCTTAATGGCTTAAATTAATTATGACGTCGACATTGAATGCTGTGGCTTGTACACGTCTTTAGCTTTTTAGGTTAGAATAAATAGGAGAAACAAAACTAATAGACAGATATACAAACTTAAATGGTTTCAATAAAAACTTTGTTCAGATGCAAATTCAATAAATATTTCATTATAGCATAATATTTTGCCAACGCCACTCACCAACCCTCCCCCAAAAAAAAGGAAAAATAAAAACAGAGAAACAACATTTATCCTTTGACTCCCCCTTTTCCATCCCAAACCCAAGAGCAAAAAAGAGAAAAAAAATGAAGAAACACAAGTTGAACTTTCACTTCCAATGTTCAAATGAAGTCCAAAATCGATACACGAAGGGCTCCGGATGTCTTGTCCCAATATAGTCCAATGGTCATTCCAGAAATCAGGTTTATGTTGGCCACAAACTCCCAAAACCAACTTCCCTGGATCAAAAACAAGTCACGATTTGGATAGTTTGTGAAGAACACTTGGTACTCAGTTCTAGTGTCCAAATCAAGCATTTGGATTGGAAATTTTTCTCCATTGATCACACAGTTTTTGGTTTCACCATCCCTGTGCATGAGAAGGTGCTCGTTCACTTGTTTGGCATCTACTTCCAGACCAATTTGAGACTCTAGGTCATAGTCTGTGATTACTTTCTTGATTTCCCATGGGAATAAGTACAAGACTTGTGGAGAATGACTGTTTTTTCTCCGCAATTTCCCATCGGGCACGGCCAAATTGAAGGCCACGACTTCAATTTTTTTCCTCTCTCTTTTGTTTCCATAAAATGGTAAAACATACCTTTCACCATTTTCAGAAAATTCTCTCTCTCTCTGGTTTTTCTTTGGGATGAGTTGGAGCAAAGAATAGAGTAAGGAAAGCTACTTTTATGCTGTACCAAGGCAGTGTGGTGCCTTGATAGATTCTGAAAATTTGACTTGAATGTCAATGAACAGTAATATTGTTCGGTAGGCATTAATGGAAATCTATTTTACATTTATTTCTTTCCCTTGTAAGAGCATTACATTTGTAACAACCATTTGAAAAAGAGATATAGTCAAAGAACAATCGATTGTTAAACACATGTAATTTTTATTTGATTGAAACCTATTTTACTGAAAATTTGACTTGAATGTCAATGAACAGTAATATTGTTGGGTAGGCATTAATGGAAATCTATTTTACATTTATTTCTTTCCCTTGTAAGAGCATTACATTTGTAACAACCATTTGAAAAAGAGATATAGTCAAAGAACAATCGATTGTTAAACACATGTAATTTTTATTTGATTGAAACCTATTTTACTGATAAGCTTATCTTGGAGTCACTTGCAAGATCGAGATAAAGAACTGGTTCATCAATTTTGTTCTTTTTCTTGAGGTAAAAAACAAACTATGTAAATGGGTTTTAATTACTAATATAGGTTTCAAATTCAATTATACCCATTTATAATGTTTGTTTAAGATCAGTGACAATAAATTAAAAGGAATAATAGGTCACTTCTAGGTTTTCTGATTAACAACCTATTACTAAGAAATCATCCTATTTGCCATCTTATTCTCCTTAAATAATTTTAATTAACCTTTTATTCTCATTAAATGTAACAAAAAAATAAAACAAAATGCCATTGTTTCAACAAATAGAATACAAAGAAAAAAAATAAATGATGAAAAAGAAACTTAATAAATTATAAAATGCATTCCATATTAACAAACACCTTATGGTTTTCACTAAAACCTATTATCATTGACAATTCTATGGTATTGATAGTGATGATGATTGTGAAATTCGAACCAAATGACTCCTAAACCTTAATGATACTTTTCTCTCTCTCTCTTTTTTTTTTTTGTTTAACTTTATTTAACCTTTTCTTTTAATTGAATACTATATCAGCTCTTGCGAGTTTACTCTAGTGCTATTATTTTCATCTTTACTTGATATTCAAGATATGAACACAATAAACTACAATGTTCATCTTTCAGAAGCATCGATAATTTTCATATATTTACTATGTCAGAATAATGTTAAGAGAGTTTTATCCTAATATTATAACTTTCAAAACACCGGGGTAATTGCAACGTTTTCAAATTGGAATCCAAAATTTCATATTGAGAATTCATGTCGTGCTCTAGTTTGTTATTTCTTTGATCTATATTTAAAAGATTGTCACTTGCTTTGTACAACTTATGATAAATTCAAAGTTAGGTTTCGTCATTCTTTCTCTTAGTTTATCGTTGCAACAGTGCTATAAAATAAGTCTTTCGAGCACAAATTAATAAACATCTTTGTGGCCCACAAAAACCACAAAATTTAGCAAAAGATAAAGGCATGGTATGGCTTGATTTTATCCCACATGGTCTTAGTCAAAGTCTCAATGGTGACCTCCCGTAAAACCTCATCAAAGAGACTTAAAATAATACTAGATCCGGCCTTCTTATTCATTGTAGCAAAATCTGCATTTGTCACATTTTCTAACTTTTTTTCAACTCCTTGTATCTCTAAATCAATTCCGTGTTGAACCAAAATGGCCTCCATCTTAAGCTGCCACATCGCGAAATTGACAATCATCTTTATTATTGTTATTGATGTCACAGAATCTAGAGTCTCCTAAGAAGTTCTAATACCAGTTTGTTAGGACTGATCTCAGGAAATTGACAAAAGAGTTCTTGACAATTCTAAAAGACAAATAACAAAGCAAAAAATTAAATAAAATAAAGACACAAAATTTACATGTTTCGGTCAAATTGACCTACGTCTACGGATAGAGGAGGAGCAAAATTTCACTATGAAAAAAAGAGTATAAAAGGTTTAAGAAAGTGTTCCTAAATCCAAAAACACCTAATACTAAAACACAAGAGACCCAAAATAATTTTACTACAAAAGAGACTTAATAACCCAAAAGGCACAAATAGCTCACCAAGAATTCTCTTGGTTTGGTCCACTTAATCTCACTATAAACCCACTATATTTTTAGGCAATAGAGGGAAAGATTCCCTAATAAAATAATGAATGTGGGACAAAACCACACATAACACAATATTCTGCTATTGTAGTCGAATTCATGTAGGAATCTACATTTTCCATTCATGCTGCTAGTTCCTAATTTTCTCGAACTTTTACCGCAAGAAAAAAGAAAAGAATAGTTTCCTTTTCTTTCCTAGACAGTTCCAGATTATTTGGAAATAATAACTAAACAGCCTTTTTTTTTCCCCTGGTTTAAATGGTAACTGGCTTGGCACCAACAGTCCAGAAAGAATACAGAGATTATGAAGTTAAACCAGGATTCATGGGGAAGGGGAACAAGGGCAAGGGCAAGAATAAGGGTAAGGGTAAGGGAAAAAATCCAAAGCCTCAACTTCCAGAAGATGTAATTTTCAATGTGCTCAAACGGCTACCAGCGAAGTCTCAAATGCGATTCAAGTGCATCTGCAAAGCATGGCATGCCCTGATTCGTGATCCTTATTTCACTGAATCCCATTATATCTTCTCTCAATCCAGGCCTGATGCTCCTACCTTCTTTTTTATATTACATACAATTACTCGTTGAAGCCGCGAGCGGTTTTTCCTACAAATCCTGATACCGTTTTCTCCACTCAACTTCCGATAAATACATTTGCCAACTATTTGAAGCCATGCACCAACATTTTGAATGGTCTCATCTGCTTATGGGATGGATACTGGTCTAGACTCAATTTGCTCAATGTGACAACCCAAGAAATGGCGCCTCTTCCATTGCATCTGTCACTGGATTTCGGTTGGAGGCAGTGCTATTTCTTGGGGTTTGATCCTGTCCCCAACGTATATAAGATGCTTTACACAACGTACGGCCTGGAAGAGGCTTTCGTTCTCACTCTAAGCGAGAAATCCTGGAGAAAGATCACAGATTTCCCACGTTTTCCAACTAATGATATCACAGTTAGTGTTGATGGGACCATATATTGGATGGACAAATCGTTCTTCGCTGACTGATGTAAGGCAGATACAATTCTTCGACTTGAATAGGAAAGATTTCATTTTCTCTCTGCTCCTCCAAAGGATGCTCGAAAAATTGACTTCATAACTGAAATTAATGGGAATTTTGTCTTGGGAAGCTTCAACGATTATGAATTCTTCGACTTGTTGATCATGGACAGAGATAATCAATAGGTATGGGTGAAGGATAAAATTGAAATTCCCCAAGTGTTGACTTTCTTATGTCAATATGAAGTTATTGGCACCACCAACACGGGTGAGATCTTAATAACATCAAGATTTCACATAAAATGTAGCTGGACGGAATTGATCTTTTATATTCTGAGCACAAGAGAGTATAGCATTGGAAAAGTCACGGTACCACCTGGGCAACCTCCCGCAATTGGTATTCTTCTTTCACTAGCTTCTAAAGTTCTGGTAAGCCATCATGTGGAAAACATAATCCCTCTAGAATTTGCAAGTTACGAGCAGGAGAACTAGCCAGAACAATGAAAAATTTAGCAATAATTGCAAAGATGCAAGATGAAGATAATGATGATGATAAGTTAGAATTAGCAAAAACGAGGTGAGCAAGCCAAATGGTATCTGCATTATCATTGGACCAAGTACTCAAGTCTCAGGATACTCTTCTTTTTCTTCCTGTTATGCTAGTAATGCGCTGCTACATCTGCACCTGGCATCCAGATTTACTGTAACATTCCAGAGTCTTAAAGTTTTTGTTATGTTCTCTGAGCTGATTTATGGATTAGACATGAAACTACTACTAATATGCTATCATTTGGATTCTTGGTAAAATAACATGCCACCAAATGGTTCTCCATCATTCTATTTTTTCGCAGTTGATTGAAATGCAACTCGTATATTTTGCATCTTTAAATCTTTTCTCAATTTCTTGGTCATACTTTCAGAACTATTTTAACTAGTCCCGGAAAATGAAAAAATAAAAAGCCATGTTTTCAGACTCGGACCGGACTGGCCGGTCGGACCAGTCGAACCGAAAACCGGCCAGGCATCTGGATCAAGTCAATTTAATAACTCACAAATTCAAAAACCGATCAAACCCGATCAAAATCCAGGTTGAATAAGTGAACCGGTATTAAACTGGGTTTTTTAATTTTTCACTTTTCTGCCTTTTTTTTTTTCCTTTTCTTTTTTTTAATTTTAATTCTTGACCAAGTACAAAAGAAAAGAGAAAAGAGGAGAAAAATACCAAAAAATCAACAAACCTTCTATAATATTCTATTTTGTTGGTGTCTGGATGTTTTAATTGAATTCTATAATATTCTTTTTCAAAGAATTTGTTCTAAATTATTAGAATTGAGTAAGAGTCATTTGTTAAAGGTTTGGCAAATTTTCAAGAAAACAACTAATTCTTAGACATAAATAAATTTCATTTTGAGAATTATTGGCCATACTACATTATTTCAAAATTCATTTCTCTTTTTTTTTTTGTACATTTAAGAATATTACAATATTATTTGCTAACCTTTAGAGATGGACATTTTTCCCCTGTTTAATTTATAAGAGCCATTTATTTTTATTTGAAGTTGCTTCTTTTGCCTTCTTTTAAGCGGTAGTTGTGAATTGCTATTTTTGCTTCTTTTTTTTTTCGTTAGTTGCTTATTTGACCTTTTGGCCTTCTTTAAATTTTAAAGATGTAGGAACAATGAATAAGTACGTGTGTGTGTGTCTCTCTCTCTCTCCTTCTACATACATACATACATATACACACACATATATATGACGTATTTATAACGTCATCCAGTTTGATCCCGATCGAATTCAGTTGAGCCCATTGATCCATGACCCATGAGTTTGACCGAGTTTATTTTTGGTCCGAGTCTGAAAATATAGATAAAAAGACGAATGCGGAATAGTTGCATCTTGCTGGGGAAGCAAAATTTGAACATAATTTGACTTGATTTTGACTTCACTTTTACGTGAAATTTTGTCAAATCTAACTTGAATAATCAAAACCAACCCCTTCATACCATTATACCTAAAGTTATAGTAGTGATGAAGACGGTGGCAAAGAGAAGCTAAATTGATTGGAGGGGATAGGAGCTAACGTATTTCCACAATAGAGATACATTAATTTCGATGATAGAGGTGCATTAACAAAAAGTCCGTGCTTTCAGTTCATTATTATAGCATGCCACATTGTTAAATATTAATTTTGTTACTTAAAACTGGTGATTTGTTTGTATTTCTATTATCTTTAAATTTGATAGTTTTTATTTGTAAAATTTATTTTTCAATTGCCCATTTAGGAATATGTATGGATTCCTATTAAATACGCAGAACCACCAAGGTCCATAAAGGTTCGAGTTTGGATTTAATTTTTTAAATCCATGAAAGTCTTGTTGTGAATCAAGTGGCTCCAAACTTACATCTCAATCTTATGGAAGAAAAGATGCTAATTTTGTCCGCATGGCAGGTAAATAATTTAGATTTTGTTTTTCTTTTTTTTTCTTTTTTTTTTTTTGGGGTAGCATTAGGTCATCTGGGAAAAGTATTACACTATGAACTCTCACGACCAAATTATTTTTAATACCCCAAATTCCCAGCAATCAAACCTTATCCAATGCCTACATCTACTTCATCTGCGCATGCAAACACTTGTTTTCCTTAAAAAAGTCTATCTAGAGACTAGAGTCCCACTCCTAATCATTTTCCTAGTCCCAATAAGCCAGTGCTTTCGTTTATTTCCAATTGCCCTCGATCAACTCCCTTCAGAATAATTCATGAACCCTATGTTACAGAAGAAAAAGAAACAGCAGAAACTAAAGATTGCGGCTGATTCATGAACCCTAATCATCTTCTCCCCACAATATTCATTCTCACGGTCGGCCTCATGCCTCCTATGTTCTGTTTTCTATAGGGTTTGGCGAATCTGGCATGAAAACCATTATCCCAGCAAATCCTCAAGCAGTTTTTTCTTCTCAAATTCCTGTGCAAACATTCCATGAATATTGCCCTTGTTCCAACATTGTCATTTGTCAATGGCCTAATATGCTTGAGACACAGGACATATTTTCATCTTCAAATACTCAATCTCACCAGTGGGGAGAAGAAAAAAATTCCATCCTCGTAGGATTTAGAAGCTTCAGACGAATACGAGGGGTGTAAGGAATCATATACCCTGGGGTTTGATCCTGTCGCCAAGAAATATAAACTGCTTTACCGGCTTAGATGTAACAATAACGCAATTCGATTCTGCAAAATTCTCACTGTTGGAAATCGATCCTGGAGGCTGATAGATCACCCACCCGTCCGGCCACCGAGAAGCAAAGCAGCTAGAAAACCCCTAAAGGCCATATTCGTTCATGGGGTGATGCATTGGATGGATGAAGTTGTTATGAATGGTAAAAGAGTTATAGAATGTTTTGATGTTGGAAAGGAAAGATTTGGAAGGCTTTTTGCTCCGGAAAGTGCCCAGAACACAATGCAATTGTGTCAAGTCTGGCTTTGTTATGCAAAAAAGGTGATTGTCGGACCATGTTCGATGAATTCGACCTGTGGAGATTAGATAATCAGAATAATCAGGATTGGAAGAAGCATGAGATACGCCTTGCACTTGATCAGAAATTGTCAAATGTGATGATTGAATTCATTGGCGCAACAAAATGTGGTGAAATTTTGTTCACAAGAAAATTGCACAAAAATAGCATTCTAGACCTAATTTTTTATGATTTGCCAACTGGAAGCTGTAGGACTGCTAACATTACTTCTCCTAATTCTCTGCCTGCATCTTTTCGTAACCTGCTAATGTTGGTTACAGATGCTCTTGTGACTGATCATGTGGAGAACATTTTCTCCTTAAAACTCCAAGGTGGAGTAGACAGAAAATAAATCTGCACAACAAGAGAAAAGAGCTAGAGGAAGAGCCCATTGATCCTTAGCATTAGTGTCAACGAATACATTGTTACCTTTTTGCCTTTTATTTAATTATTTATTTGTTTTTGAAATTTCCCCTAAATTTTGATGGTTTGTTGCCTGACATGTAATCTCTTCTTTGGTTTCCATTTTGCAATCTTGTTAAATCTTTTGGTTAATGCCCCCTCTCCCCTGTAAAACAAACTTCTTTAATGTAAGAAGAAATTCAAGACATGAATTAACCTAACCACATATATAGTAAGCAAGAATAGTCTAAAAATATAGCTTTCTAATTTGTGCATCCCATTCTAACTTTAGTATGTATCATCAATTGGATCATTAATTTAAGAGTAAAAGCTCTTTTCTAAGGTGCTCATGCCATCTTTTTTCCTAGAATTCCATTCCTCCAAAAAAAAGAAAAAAACCATGAAAAACTCTTTCGTCCTGAAATTCCCGCAATACCATCTTTTTACTACATCACCATAGTTTAGGATATTTATGAGTTCAATTAATAATTAAATGTAGCCCCTCGTTTGGTACATTAGAAAGGTCTAGAATCGAAAAAACTTTCCAACTTCTTTATTCCATTCTACTGTTTAGTATGGCCATTTCACCCTAGAAAGCTCTTTTCCCCTAAAAAATTTATTCCAACCCTGGAATGGGTAAAAATTTAGGGAAAACCCATTCCTACTCTATCCAGAAAATACATAAATTATAGGAGTCAGGATCTTAGTTGTCAGGATCACGATCCGGATCGTATCCTACGATCCGGATTATGGCTTTCGATTTCGATCCGATTTTGATACAATCCTACCATTTAAAGATATATGATAAAAATTTTAATAATTTGATCCTAATTTTATATAGAAAATTCTGCTATTTGTTGCATTAGAAACTAGATTCAAAAAATTTAAAACAACATAATTATGTTATGCTAATTCCTTACCTATAAAAATTGGTGAATATTTAAAAATTGGTATTTAATTATCTCATTAATAAATACTTAAATGATATACACAAACACAGACACACACACACACACGTATATAAAGTCAATTTTTTCAATTACCTTGTCCAATAATTGCATTTGGACTCAAAATTGAGAAAGAACAATATTTTTAGTTTAATCAGATTCATTTACAATATGTCACATGTAGTTCCAAAATTTTTATTTAATTTTTAGATTATCCCAAATATTTTAGATAATACAATTTTAATCTCAATTAATAATACTATTATATTGATTGTACATGAGTGCCGTTATTTATTGATGTATATGTGAATTACAAACATCAAAATTACTAGTAAGATTATTTTTTATGGTTTTTGTAGGATTGATCGATCCCACGATTTGATCCTACGATTCGATCCTGCAAAGTAAAAAACGATCCAAGATAGAATCCCGATTTTAAAAACCTTGGTCAGGATTACCCTTCTAAAATCTATATCTCTATTTCCCGTGTACCGATTTATCTTTCATATATATTAATTTGTCATTTACTTTGTCAAATATTAGGTCTATTTTGTGAGTTTAGTTAATAAGTCTACTACTTTTTTTACTTAGGAATAATTTTAATTCTATTTAATGACTTTTCTATTTTTTTTTACTTTGAAATAAAATATTTTGTTGATATTTTTAATATATTTTTATTCACAATATTATATTATATGAAAACATTTGTTAATTCAAACAAACAATAACATGCCAAAATACATTCATATGAAGTTAAAAAAATTAAAAAAGAAAGAAAAGAGTAAACCTACTAGACTATCTACTAAGGCACAATAACATTTTTCTATTTACAAATAATTCTTAAAACCATTCAGAAGCAAATCAAAGGTAAAGAATTTAACCTGCATGAATGACAGATTTAACATGCACGAAAAATATTTGGAATTCAATATACATGTAATTTAAAATTTTAATTTATTTACAACTGGTATTCACCTATTGCAATTGCATTACAGTTAGTATTTATTGTAATTGTATGCTATTAAAAAGTTATGTTTGTGAGGGCCTCAAAATTCAGATTTTATTCTAAAAATGCATAAATTTGTTTATATTGTGTTTATTCATTGAAATATGAGTGAAAATATGTTTAAAGTGAATATTTTCCAATTTATAGAATTTTATACGAATGATTTGCCGGTGTGTGGTTTCGGCCGAATTAAGTGTTTAATTTTGTACCGGAGCGTGATTAGTGACTTTAAATTGAAATCGAGCATATGTAGTGATATTGTGGAAATATTATTAAGGTTGGACAGTGTTGGAATGGAGTAAAACAGTGTAAGTTAGATTGTCGCGTGTGTGACATAAAGCATAAAAGTGTTTTCCTTAAAACATGGAAAAGGCACTTTTGTCCATGAAGCTTTGACTTTCTTGCAACCTTGAGCTTCATTTTCAGCTGCATTTTGGGTGAAGAGAGAGAGGGTGTGAGCAACAAGGAAGAGAGAGAGGAATTGTCTTCATTTTTCTTCCTTTCTTCCACCAATTCTTCTTGAAGCTTCAAGCACCATTAAACACCATCATCTTCTCCATCATTTCTTGCAGCCGAGGTGGGAGGAAGAGAAAGAGGAGCTGGTCTGATTTTCTTGGGGAAAAGGGAGGAAAAAGCTTGAGGTTTGAGCTTTCATCTTCTTGATCATCCATCAACTTGAAGTGTGAGATTTGATTGAAGAATTTTGGGCTTGATCATCTCTTCCTTGGCAGCCGTGAGTGAGTGAGAGAAGGAGGAGAGATATCCGAAAATTTGAGAGAGGAAAAGAAGAAAAAGTAAGATTGTGGTGAACCTTGAACTTGATCTTGGAATTTTGTGGGAAAACACCAACAAAGCTTGTAGATCAAGGGCTAAGATCGAAGCTTGTGAAGGTTGCTAGGCTTGGAAGCAACTTTGGGAAGTGGAACTCACAAGATCTTCCTTGATCTTGTTGGATCGTGGTAGATCCGGAGGTATAAGCTCTAAATCTACTAGATATAGCTTTATTAGTGTTAAATAGCTTAGATCTATGGTTGATATTGGTATAATGATCTCATCTGAAAAGATGAAGTTGGGTTTTTGAAATCCCAACCTAGGTAGCGGACTTGAGGTGGCCTCTAGGTAGCGGACTTGAGGACCTGATTGTGGCTTTGAATGATATTTGTGAATTTGTCATGATATGGTTAGAAATTAGGGTTTTGGTTGTTGAAAAGTTTGAAGGAAAAATGTATGTGATGGCCAAAACCATGCTTAGTAATTTTAATGTTTGATTTTGAAATGTTGTGATTGTTCTTGAAGAGTTTTCTTCTGAGAAAAACATGTGTATTGTTCATTCGTGTGTGTGTGTGTGTGTGTGAGGGAATGTTTGAAATTTAAAAGGTGAAAAGTGAAGTTTTTCATGAAATTCGAATGAAAAGTGCCATTTGATTGAATTTGAGGGTTTTACTATATTTTGGTCAAATTCTAGGGATTTTGAATATAACGGCTTGGTATGAAGTGTTCTATATTAATATTAAAGTTTTAACTAAGAGTGAATGCCAAATTGTTGTGCAAAGAGTGATTTTGAGGTGTGAGACCTCACTCAAATGTCTTGTTAAAGAGAATGTGATTGTAGTGCCCAGTGAGTACATCGGTGGAGTGTTATTTTGAAATGATAACGTGATTTCCAAAAGGATTTATTTGGAACATTGTATCATGTGAAATGAAAGCTTTTCCTAGAGGGAATTTTGGAAAAAATGTTGATTGAAACTAAAAAGTGAAAGTGAATTGTTTTAGTGAATGAGAGATGAAGTGAATCTCAACTATTGTTTTAAATTGTTTTAGGGAGTGTACAAGGCAGTGACTTTGATCTTTACGTGGAAGCCGAACCCTACTATTTCGGTGAGTTTCCATGCTTGTTACGTGTTTAAGTGAAAGTACTTGCAAGTGTGTAAAATGAAATGATTGTAAGTGAAAAATGGTTTTTGTACCCTCCGATGGGGTGGTGTGTACTTTATCGCACCTACCCGTTAGAGTGAAAATGATCATGAAAGTGAAGTGTAATGAATGATTATAAAAGTGCGATACAGTGACTTGTATGTGTATGTGAAAGGTCAGGAAATCCCTGAGACCTATCGGTGAGCTCTTCGACTCGAACCGGGGGCTAGGCCTAGGTCGAGAAGAAAGGGTCGAGCCATAGGGTCAATTGAATGTCACAAAGCCCAGTAATATAAACCAGTGATATATGCTCGAGATTTGGTTCTTGAACCTGTCTCCAAAAAGAGCAATAAACCAGTGATGCCCAATGAAATGAAGTGCGCTCGAGACTTGGCTTATGGACTTGTCTCTGATAAGAGCATCAAACCAGTGATATATATATATAAGTAAAGTGAAGTGAAATGAAGTGTACTCGAGACTTGGCATCGGAATTGTTTCGGAAATGAATACAATGTACACAATCAAAGTGAAATGATAAGTGCTTGTAGTGCGGGCCCGATGGGGGTTATGGAGGAGTAAGGGTTAAGTGATGGTCTACATGGTCAATTGTGAAAATTGACGGAGTGTCAACTACTTGGTTCGAGGACAAGATTCGTGGAACTTGACTCCTGAGGGCCCCCGTATCCAACATTGAATTGTTAATCACTTTCCTATCTGTTTAAATTTCAAGTGTACTTGTGAAGTGAATTTATATATGTGCTAAGTGACTTGCATGTTTTTTTTTCTGGGAACTCACTGGCTTTTTAGCTCACCCTTTTCCTTTGTTTTCCTTAACAGGAAATGAGATACCCAGTGTTGGTGCCAACCCTTAGGTTTGGGGTTTACTTTTGTAATGATGTTTTGAAATCTTTGAATTGCAAGTAGTGAGAGCTTTTGTATTATGAAACTCAATCGTATGGATGAATGGTTTATGTACTTCGGGATTTGTAATTTGAAGTTATAAATTTGTAAGGTATTGTTCTTTTATATTGTACTCGAAATTTTAGTTTGATAAGCACATGATTGTTTGAGGGAGTGAGTCCTGACGAGAGTTGGGCAGGCGGCCGCTAATACCTTAGGGTACGCCCTAGGGAGAGGTGGGTCGTCACAATGTTCTCACTTAATAAGTTATTGTGATTTTATACTATTAAAAAGTTATTTATTAATTAATAATTCATCTATCTCTAAATCAAGATGTGTATAGAATGTTATATATAGGGGCAATTAAGTTAATATAGTAATTTTTTTCATTCGATTCTTATTTCTCATATGATTATATCAGAAATGGGAAAAGGAATTAACATTCTATTCTGATTTGGATACCAAACATTGGAACAATAAATTTTTTCCTGTCCATTCTGACAGGAAAAGAATTCGGGGTGGGAAGATCTTTCCATTCTAAACGTTTCCACCATACAAAACGAGGGGTAACTGTTTTATGAGAAATAATTTTTCTTGTGTTTAAATAAATTTTTTTATTTTTGCTAGCAAACAAATATTTTAATGAGCTTCATTCCATCTTGTACATACTCTTTTGGTGTTTCTTATCTTTTGATCTTCCCAATATACCCAAACTCTAAATAATAATAACTTAAACACAATGAACAAAGTTGTCATATTCAAAAAAGATGGGTGAATTAAAGGACTCCTACACTCTTTCTCCCCATCTCCTATCAAAACAAAAATTTTTAATTCTAAATGTTTATTTGACGTATCAAATGGTGCCCGAACTTTTTCACTCACTAATTGCATCACGATAAGAAGTCGAACTAAATTTGGACTTTATTATATCAGAAGACAAGCTACCGTTTTACACGAGTTGCATCATGATAACAAGTTGAACGAAATTTGGATAAATCACTAGTTGCATCATGATTAGAAGTTGAATTAAATTTGGATAAATCTGGAAACAGGCTGTCGTTGTATAACATAGATATTGTACAAAGAGAGTTTGGAGTCTATTAAGATCCCGAGGAAAAGTCATGGAAACAGAGAACTTTTTTTTTTTTTTTTGGATAGAAAAACATGCAACTAATTTTGTCAAGAAAGATCCGAACAAGCAGCAAGCACAGAATGAGCAAAAGATGGTGGGGAAGTCCTCCACTCATAACAATCCAAAAGATTACATGCATACTTAGCAAAATAGTGGGCAACACCATTGCAAGGTCTAGGCACCCATGACAATTCTCAAATACTAAAATTCTGCAATAATTCAAGAATATCATCAACTAGTAACCTACATGCTGAGCCATCAGATTCCATATGTTGGATCATTTTAATTAATTTTTGAGAGTTTCCTTCCAAGTTGATCTTGTACAACTCTAATTCTAACAACTTAACAGCAAATTTTTTTGCATAAGATTCAATGACATCAGGCTCAAAAACTTCAGCAAGTTTCTTTCAAAAATCCAACTAAGAAAAATCATCTATCATCTCTTATTACCACTCCAACACTTGAGAAGCCTTATTTGTGGAAAACTGCCCCGTCGAAGTTTGCTTTCACAATACCAGTAGATGGTTTTGTCCAGCAAGAACTTGACAGCAGTGGCTGTACTTGTTGGTCTTGAAACCTATACTTTTAAACTCGGACTGGATTTGCCAGTTCGATCGATTGAACCAGAAATTGATTAGGTATTCAGTCCAAATTTGTTTAAAAACTGGACTGCTAAAGATTCGGTCAAACCTGATCAAAAACCGGATTTGACTGGGAACCGGTAAAACCGGGGATTCAGGGGCATCGGCCGCTAGTTGTGTTGTGGGCTGCGCTGAGTTTACGCGGGTGTCGGACTGGCACCTTGAGGCTCGGGAAGTGCTGTTAGCCAATATGGCGGCTTGGGACCCCACAGGGACAAATAAGCAACTATGTATGACTTTGGAGACAAAAAATACCATCACAAGCACAGACTTTCACGTTTCACGGCGGTGGTCTTGATTTGAACTCTTTTTTGATGCCAAGCGTAATTCTTGCACAACACATTTTGACTTACCAATTTTTTGGTGGAAGTTAATGACTCCATCCTACTTGGCTTCCACATGGCACAAAAAGCTACACCCTCATCTTTGGCCATTGCACGTGCATGGCAATGCTTGCAAATTTGCAATACTGACATAATTTATCACATTTTTCTTTTTGAGGGCTCTTCTTTTCTTTTCTTTTTTTCTTTGGATGATTTTCATATTTTGACTTTTTATTTTCCTTAATTCTCTTGAAGGGAAAAAACAGTAAAGAAAACATGTTTAATTCATCTCTCAAGGAAAAGATCTACTATACATCTGACATGAAAATGCAAAAACCAAAAGAAAATAAATATAAGTAAATATAATAATTCAATGTTCATCTATAACTTTTCATTTTAAAATTGACCTCAAATATTTTGGATAACTATAATTATTCCTATGAGCTCTTCTGAATTTTCATTTGTAGCTTTAATTTCTATACTTTTTCAAATAAGTCATAGAAATTTAGTGCTAAGCTGATGAATTAGTATTTAAAGTTTCTACACATCATATTTGAGTTAGACTTAAAAAATATTGAATTATAAAATGTTTGAAAATAAGACTTAAGAAGTTGAATTAATATTTTTATTCATATTAACAATATATTTTTATATATTCTAGCTTATAATTAGTAAATTTTTTAATTAATATATTTATAACGTCATATTGATGTCATCCTGTTCTTAACACCGATCCGACCCGATCGAACCCATTGACCCCTGACCCTTGAGTTCATCCAAGTCATTACCCGGTCCGAGTTTCAACACTGCTTGAAACTGCCTTGCGAAACTAATGTAGGAAATTCATAGACAATGATATCAAACTGAGGGGATCACGATATTATCTATCAAATACTGCTCCATGGCCATTACTCCATAAGTTCCAAAGAATGATACCAACCAGCTCCATATCATCCTTTGGAACTCTCAAAATACGGTTAGGAAGCTAGATAATCATACGAACAGCTTAGTCGAGAAAAGTTTTACTTGTCAAGAAACAAATAACTTGAAAAATGTCAACGTATCATATAGTGAACTAAATTTGGACTATATTAAATCTGGAGACAAGCTATTGTTTTATAACATAAATGATTGAAAATAGGAGTCAAATTACGTAGCGAGTTTGGAGTCTATTAGGATCTGAGTAAAAGTCATTGAAAAAGAGAACTTAAAAAAAAAAAAAAAAAAAAAAAGCTGGCTGCAATGATAGATGAAGACTAATCATTGAACGATCAGAATACCACAATAGTATGATTCAAAAGCTTAATGATTCAAAACTTCTTTACTGTTTTCCCTCGAATATTTAAAATATTATATTTTAATCTATTAACTATATTCATCACTGAATAGTTTAATTGGCACATTGGTTACATGCATATTACTTAATTATGAATTTTGAATATTTTGATTTGAGAAATGGACTCTAGTTTTCTTCCTCCTTCACATACTTGCTTTGACATAATAATGAGACTATACAAAACTTGACACTTAGGAGGTATGCCATGGAAAAGAATTTATTTTGATTTTGACAATTTATGATTTCTGCTGGGATTGTTTAAGGTAGATGATTTTTATCTTTACAATGCTAAGTTACCCATATGATAGTCATAAACCAATCCATCGTAGCACTTGTTCAATCCAGAGAATTTTCTGCCGAAAATACAAATAAGCGTTCAGTTTAGTTATAACATTCCTAGAGGAAATATTTACATACTTATTTTCTTTTCTTTTTTTTTTTTTTGGTAAATGAAACTTCAATCCTGATCAAAACACAAGAATTTTCAGCCGAAAATATAAATAAGCAGCTCTATTCAGTTTAGTTCTAGCATTCCTAGCGGGAATATTTAAATACATATTTTCTTTTTCTTT
This sequence comes from Gardenia jasminoides, assembly GCA_013103745.1. NCBI lineage: Eukaryota > Viridiplantae > Streptophyta > Magnoliopsida > Gentianales > Rubiaceae > Gardenia > Gardenia jasminoides. Next base: position 4,129,706 of record CM023097.1, on the reverse strand, counting down.
TTTTTTTGGGGTAAGCGAAACTTCAATCCCGATCAAAACACGGACAAGTAGCAGTTATTTAGTTAATAGGGTTGCTGGAGGCATCTAGGAACCTATGAAAAACAAGGAAAGGCTCCAATCTAAAATTCCAAACTGAAAAGATGAAGAGAAAGCCTTCAACGACTGAAATCCCCAACGATGCACTCTTTGATGTGCTCAAAAGACTTCCAGCAAAGTCTCTCATGCGATTCAAAAGCGTCTGCAAGGCATGGCATGCCCTGATTTCTGACCCGTCCTTTGCCGAATCCCACCATGTTTATTCTCAAACTAGGCCCGATGCCTCCCACATTCTGTTTTACATAAAATTTGGTGAATTCAGCAGAAGGGCTATTGTCCCAACAGATCTTGAAGGGGTTTGTTCCTCCCAGATTCCTACACATACTTTCCACGATTTTTGGCCTTGCACGAATGTTGTCAATGGCCTGATCAGTTTGTTTGATGAAGAAAGGTTTCAACTCCACGTGCTCAATCTCATCACTGGGGAAAAATTGGGCGTTCCTCCACACCAACAGATTCACCAGACAAGCGGCAGGATTCTAACTGGTCAAGATTTACCATCGGGTTTGATCCTAAGAGCAAGAAATATAAAGTGCTCTTCTTTCGAAATTCTGATGAGTGCAAGATACTGACTCTCGGAACCCAGTCATGGAGGGATCTTGATACCTCGTCAATATGGCACTATCATAGAAAGGACATATGCATTAACGGAGTAATATATTGGAAGTATGGCTTGTCGATGGCATCACATCTCCAATATTTTGACGTAAGTTTGACAAAATCTCAGGTCCAGAAGGTCCATTAGATCACGCAAAACTGACCCAAGTTAGAGGAAATCTGGCACTCCTATGTGGAGGAGAGGAAGATGGAGTGTTTAACTTGTGGATCAGATTGAACAACAATAATCATGGGGTATCGGTTAAGGACACCTCCATTGACCTTTCCTATATGGGGTACCTTTTATATTTTGAAATCATTGGCTCCACAAGGAAGGATGAAATCTTGCTTACAAAAAAAATCGAATGAAAAAGGCATTTTAGAGCTAATTTTCTATCATCTTGGGATGTGTAGAACTACTACCATTGCTTGTCCCAATGATTGTCGGGCTGCATCATCATTTCATACCTTGCTTTCAATGGTTTCTGCTGCTGCCTCTAGTGATCAAGTGGAGAACATTGTCCCTTTGAGACAGTACTCATTTTCAAGTGAAAAGGACGAAGAATATCATCATCACATTAACAAACATTAACAAGTCTTTAATAGTCTCGTTCAGATTGTCACATTAACAAGTAAGTCTTTAAGAGCTTCGTTCAGGTTTTTGTCCTTCAATTGAGATAATACTCTGGCCCCTCCATCTCATTCTATTTTGTGATATCCCTTTCAAACATTCATTATTATTTGAAATATGGGAGATATAGAGAAATGCTTGCTATATTTGGATATGTCTTGGACTACTGATGTCCACAGCTTTCTGTATATTTCTATCTGTTTACATATGTTTCTCATAATTGTGTAAGCTTACCTTGTGAGATATTCACATTTTAGTAAAAACAGAAGCTTTTGGTTTTGAAAATTGTGTATGGAATGTCATATAATCTTCCATAAGTTTAACTGTAGAAGCAGTTCAACCATACCTAAAAAATCCTAAGCCAAATACAAAATTTGTAGCCTCCTGATTTCGTAAAACTTACAAGACTTCCAAGTTTTAACCAACATGCTGAGTTACACCGGTATAATAACTCCGAAGAGGCCTCAGAAGCTGGCAGTTTTGATTGAACGACACATCCAGGCATTGTTAGGCTTGTGAAACTATTTCAATTTTCTCATGACGTACAAGACAGCTGGGAGCCTGGGATAAAAGGTTGTAGGCAGAAAAAGAATTAACCATTGAAAGTCAAGAAACAAAATATGCATTTGATGTTTATTGACCATATGCAAGATTTGTACTGGAAAACAATGTTGGTAATACATATCTAGTGAAAGCTATCTGTTATAACAGGATTGCGCAAAATGGATGGACAAAGAGCAAACTTAGGAAAGAATATATATCCTAATTAGTGGTTCTAGTGAAGTACCTTTGACAATTAAAAAGAGTTTAGTCCGCCCAAATTTCTAGCAGAATGCGTTTGGCACCTATGCAAATGACCCTACATATAGCTGCTCACGGCCAAGCCATATTCATCACAAAGAGAAATAGATTCATGCATAAGGCCAGCTGATTGTTCAGTGCACAGAAGGAAAAAACAGAGTATATGTTTGCAAAAAATGCTGGGCTGTCAGGTATGTCAAGACCTGTCAAAAAGCGTATTGTGGATAAAATAAGCAGCTTATTCCTGATACATGCCTGTATCTAGTATGTATCATTAAAAGTTCTGCTGGAGTGCTCCAGATACATATGAACTTTTACATCTCCTTATCCATCTATGAACATCATCACAGTCACATTATACAGTTGGCATGTACTAAAGTGTTTACAATTATAGGAAAGTCCTCCATTTTTTAGGCCGTCTCTCTGATGTGGCAGTACTGTCAAAATCCACATGGAGCAGTAAGTTGATACTACGGAAACTTAAATGCGAGAAACAACCCATTAGCAGTCTCAGAAACAACTGTACTCCAGCTGTTACATAACAAAGGGGACTTAAGTCACAACAGACTCTGCTCCCTTAGAATAATCTCATAGGGATTATCACCTGATAAATATTGAACAGGCATCTTTGGAAAGAAAGGGAAACATATATTAGGCTTTTGACCTCTAACCCGGCTCAGAAAACAAGGCATGTGATAAACTATTTACATTGATATGACTATTAAACCAGTATGTCCCACATCGCTTGATCGTGGGGTTCTTTAGCTCCTCTTAAGTGCCATGGGGGCTCCTCCTGTCACCAATTGGCTGGATGGAGTTTCCTTATGAGTCCCGCTTAGGATAGGTTGAGTGTTACGAACCGAGTGTTTAATCTAATAGGGTGTGTGTTGTTTCCGTTTCTGGAAAAAATATACAACTGCCTATGGCAGGTGAGTGTGCTCAGGGGGAGGGGGGAGATGGGGTCTTCTTGTCCTACATCACTTGATCGTGAGGTTCTTTAGCTCCTCTTAAGTGCCATGGGGGCTCCTCCTGGGGGAGGGGGGAGATGGGGTCTTCTTGTCCTACATCACTTGATCGTGGGGTTCTTTAGCTCCTCTTAAGTGCCATGGGGGCTCCTCCTGTCACCAATTGGCTGAATGGAGTTTCCCTGTGGGTCCCGCTTAGGATGGGTTGAGTGTTACGAACCGAGTGTTTAATCTAACAGGGTGTGTGTGTTGTTTCCGTTTCTGGAAAAAAAGACTATTAAACCAGTAGAAAAAATTCCCCAGATGTTAAAATTTAGAAATATAAGGTCCAGTGGGAATATATCAGCCTTGATCGATGAATATTTTGAGTCAAGCCTCATATATCAGAAATAAACATGTTACTACAAGGAAAACAGGGGGAAAGAGGTAAGAAAAAGAATTCAAAACATTTTAAGCAACAGGTCTCAGTAAAATCAAAGAAAATCAGGATTTTATTTGCTTGAACTAAACCAACAGTTGCTTGGCCTTCTTTTCAGAGTATGAAAAATTAGTAAAGTGGTTCCAAGGGCAATTTTATTTCCACCGTGGGGGTGAAAAGCTACTTGATCGAGTTATGGTAAATGGCAAAAGAGAATTTTCTTGGAGATGCTGTTTCAAAGTGTGGTTCTTTTTGTCTTGTGCTGCTAGCCTGCGTGCTTGCCATCTAATGGGATATTCATGATAGCACTTCTAGCAGATTGTCAAGTTCATAATGCTAATTAATAGTTATATCAAATGGAAATTACTCCAATTTCCTAGAAAATATATTCACATGCAAAGCACGTGAAATATTACTAGGACAACAAAAAGGATGTAAGTCCGATGCAAATGCTAGAGAATGAGTTGGCAAATGCATCACAAGGTGAGCTCTCAATTTCTTAGTTCTTTGTCAAGTTCAATAACTTGTGTTTAGAGATATCATTACTAGATCCAAATGAGCCAATCTCTAAAGCACAGTTAAGACGCCACATTGTTCGAGGCTTGAAACCAGATTACACTCCTTTTATTATATCTATTCAAGGATGGGCACAACAACCATCCTTGGAAGAGTTGAATCTTTCAACTTCATAGGAGTCCTTCGCTAAGAAAATGGCTGGTATTCAAGTTTCAGAAGGAGAAAGAGAAGCCTTGTTGGCTGCTGGAAAGAATTTCAAAAGAAAAGAGAAGAAATTTCGGTCAGATAGAGAGATAGCTAAATCTTCCAAGAAAAGTGGTAGAAAGCCAATCATATGTTACTGTTGCCACAAACTTGGACATATAATGAAGAACTGCATGGTCAACATACGAGAAACCAATGTTGTAGTAGCAGAAAAGGATGATCAATCCAATGAAGATTGGGGAAAATTTTTTGTGGCTGAAACTAAAGTTATTGATGCATCTGCTTCCATCAACCTTGAAGACAAATGGATTGTTGATTTTGGTTGTGGGCATTACCTGATTGGTGACGAATCAAAGTTCTCAAATTTTCATCAATATAATGGCAAATATGCCATTGTCACAGCAGACAACTCTATACACTCAGGGTCAAAAGAAGGAAAGGTCATCAGAAAGTGGTAAGGACAATGATCAAATTACTATTAATAGTGTGTTTCATGTTCCGAGAATGAACAAAGATCTATTTTCCATGACTAATTCTGTGGCTTCAGGTAGCTTTGTTCTTTTTTGCCCAAAGAATGTTAAATTTCTCGAAAACATAGGAGTATTGGATGCGGATGTTATTCATGCCAGTAAGAGAGTTAAAGATTTATTTGTTTTATCAGCTTCTTCATCTTATGTTGAAAAAATGAGTTGCAACAATAACGTCTCTCTCTGTCATACAAGGTTGGGACATATCAACATGGAAAAATTGAAAGTGATGTTATAGAAGAACTTGGTTAATGGCTTGCCTAATTTAATTCATTTTGACAAGAAGGAAATTTGTGAAGGCTGCCAATTTGAGAAATTTCATAGACTCCCATTTGATAAGTCTATCACAAGAAGCAGGTCTCCTTTAGAATGTGTTTATGGAGATTTATTTGGACCACCTCGAACACCTTTACTTTTTGGATTCAGATTTATGTTAATTCTAGTTGATGACCTCACAAGATTTACATGGGTCTATTTTGTAAAATAGAAATCAGATGTTTTGTCAAGGTTTTAGAAATTGAAAGAGACAATGGAAAGTGGAACTAGTATGAAGATAAGGCGGTTAAGAACTGTCAATGATGAAGAATTCACTTCTGTTGATTTCTTTTCTTCTTGTCGGCAACTTGAGATAAAAGACAGCTCTCTTGTGCAGAAACCCCACAGCAAAATGGGGTCACTGAAAGAAAATTTTGACAAATTACTGAGACTTGGAAGAGCTGGTTACATGCTAGAATTTGCCTAAATTTTTATTGGCAACTCCATTTGAGCTATATACAGAGAGAAGCCTAGCGTCAAACAATTTAATGTGTTTGGTTCAGTTTGCTAAGTTCATGTTCCATATTCCAAAAGGAGTAAGCTTGATTCAAAAGCAAATAAGTGTATTTTTATATGGTATGGTGACAGAAAGAAAGGCTGGACATGCATGGATCCTGAAATCACAAGCTTGCTAATTGCAGAGATGTTGTGTTTGATGCAATATCTAACTATTACACTCCAAAAAAGACCACTTTAGATCAAAATCTTCATGTAACAGAGATAGCTATCTTGCTATATTAGCTGAAGATTCAAATGGTTCTTCTAGTCTTGAAGGTTCCATGTCATGTGAAAGGGGGAGCACAAGATTCAAGATACTTCTTCAAAGCAATCATCAAAATCAGTAAATCAAAAACCAAGGAGAATATCATTAAACTAGTGTGTCACCGAGATGAAAACTTAGTTACTACTTATGTTATTTTGCAGGGCCAATGGATGAAGACGAACCACCATGCTATGAAGAGGCCAAGGATTCAGTGGAAGCTTGCTATGGATGAAGAAATGAAACCACTAATGAAGAACGAAACTTGGGATCTTGTCCCAGGAACATGAAGTGTACACCCTATCACATGTAAATGGGTTTATAAGCTGAAAAGAAGAGCCGATGGTATCATAGATAGGTTCAAAGTAAGGCTTGGTTGCTCACAGTTTTCCTCAAAAGCACAGTGAAGATTTTGAGGAAACCTTTAGTCCTGTGACAAAAATGACATCAGCTCAAATTCTGATCTCCTTGGCAGCGTCTCAAGGGTGGAAACTATGGTAGGTTGATGTGAAAAATGCATTCCTGTATGGCGAGCTGGATAGACACATTTACATGGAACAACCATCAGATTGCATCTCTCTAAGACCCAACCTGACTTTGTTTGCAGACTCCAAAAGGCACTTTGTGGATTAAAACATGCTCCAAGAGCTTGGTATGGAAAAATTGCTGAATATTTGGATTTTTGTGGGCCATTCTGATTCTAGTTTGTTTATTAAAATTCTGGAGATTTGGATATGATGCTATTGTTGTATGTGGATAACATGATAATAACAGGAAATGGTGAAAAAAAAGTACCAAATCTGAGAGCTGAACTTTGAACGAGATCTGAAATGAAACATCTTGGGGAGTTAAGTCATTTTCTTAGCTTAAAAGTGAATTCCACAACGAATGGGATCTTCTCAACACAAGAAGGAGATTCTAAGAAGCTTATTGACAGATTTGGAATAAAGACTAGTAAGAAATGTTCTACTCCTCTTGATGCGAATGCAAAGGTTAGAAGCAAGGAGGCTCACTTCTTTTGGATCCTTATCATTTTCGCACATTGGTTGGAAGTCTTCTTGATTTGACTATATCAAATTCAAAAATTGCGTTCTCAGTCAACTTTACATGTCGATTCATGCAATCATCATGGAAGCCACGTTTGGAAGTGGCAAAGAAAATTCTGAAGTTACACCACATCTGATATGGGATTGTGGTACAAGAGTGGTGCGGATTTTTCACTACATGGATATGTAGATGCTTATTTGGGAGGAGATTCGTATGATCGTAAATCTACTTCAGCATCTTTATTTCTGTGTGGTTCAATAGGAGTGTCGTGGTGTATTAGGAAAGAAGATTCTCTTTCACTATCAACAACAAAGGCAGAACACAAAGCTGCTGCTCTTGCTGCTCAGGAATGTGTATGGCTTAGAAGGCTTGTTGAAGATGTTTATCTTCCTACTTCTAGACCCACTGAAGTTTTTGGCGACAATTAGACTGCTATCAAGCTTGCTTCCAATCTAGTTTGTCATGTAAGAACCAAACATATTGAATTGAAGCACCATTTCACTAAAGAGAAAGTTCTTGGTGGTACTATCAAAATTTTATGAGGTACGAAGTGACTAGAATATTGCAAAAATTTTAACTAAGGAATTTCCTACGGTAGTTTCCAAAAAATCACTTTAGGAGAGAGGGGGTTGTGATAACCCCACTTCTCCCTAGGGCGCACCCTAAGGTATCCATGAACCGCCTGTCTAACTCTCGTCAGGACTCACTCACACACAGATCACTAATATACCAAACTAAAATTTCCAACCACAAATCTAAACCAAATAACAATTTACAAATACAATACTCCAGTCTTACAATCCCAAATTACATAAAGTATTTAATCAATCATTCAAATTCTCATAATACAAGCACTCTCAAAACCATAGTTCAAGTTTGTCATACCAAACACAAAAGTAAACTCTAAGCCTAATGGTTGGCTCCTTCACTTGGGTTCCCAGTCCCTATTAAGGAAAATAAATTGGAAAGAATGAGCTAAAAGCCCAGTGAGTTCCAAAAGCATGCAAAGCACATAGCACATATGACATTTCATCTCAAATTCGGATTTAGTAATAAACACGTAAGGAAACCAAGTAACATTAAAAAGGGAGGATACAGGGGCTCTCAGGATCCAGGATCCACAACGCTCGATCTCTAATCAGGTAGTCGACACTCCGTCAACTTTCATATATATAAATCATGTAGACCTTCACTTACTCCTCATTCCTCCAAACCCCCATCGAGCCCGACTCCAAACACTTCACTTTATATCACTGGTTTAATGCTCTCATCTGAGACAAGTCCATATGCCAAGTCTCGAGCATATATCGCTGGTTTAGTGCTCTCATCTGAGACAAGTCCATATGCCAAGTGTCGAGCATATATCACTACACTTCACTTCAGTTAATTAACCCTATGGCTCGTCCCTTTCTTCTCGGCCTAGGTCTAGCCTCTGGCTCGAGTCGAATGGCTCACCGATAAGTCTCAGGAATTTCCTAACCCTTCACATACACATGCAAGTCGTTGCAAAACACTTTCACTTTTCTTATATTTTGAATAGAGGTAAGTGCGATGAAGTATACACCACCCCACTTAATGGTTTGAAAATCCAATTTCACATCAAATCACTTGTCTAACACATTTCGAATCATATTCACATAAGCACATAACAAACATTGAAACTCACCACAGTAGTAAAGTTCGTTTTCCAAGGTGGGATCTGGTTCAAGTCCTTCCTCACCTCCTATTATCACGAAAAAGGAAGAAATAAGTTTTGCCTCACAAACAGCGAAACTAAACTCAAATAACTCATTCACTTGTCTTATCAAAGTTCTTTACAAAATTTCATTAACTCTGCTCAAACGAAAAGTAATCACTCGAGTCAAAACTCATTTTATAAGATTCCATTTTTCAAATCAAAATTTTACATAAACAACAACTCTATCGATGCACCCCATCCAGGCGATTTCTAATCTTTAGCACATTGAAATAAAGTAAGGTATTTCACCTCTAAATCACTCATTTGAACTCAAACTCAACACCACTCTTTTAACCAAAGTTCTAACGCATTTTTCAAACGATTTTCACTAGGTTTCAATGCACAAATTTCATGAAAATTAGCTAAGGTATTTCAAATCCACAAATTTGTCCAAAATGGCACTTTTCCCTCAAAGCTTAGTGAAATTCAATTTCTCACCATAAAAGTTCAAGATCTTAACTCTTTTAAAACATATACTCATAAATGAACATAATACATATACCCTTAAGCAAAATCTCATCAATAAGCATCATAAAATTTTGAAATCACACATCAAAATTGCCAATCAAGGTTCGGCCAACCCTTATCATTTTCTTTCAAATTTTTCAACTACAAAATCTACTTTCTATCCATAGAATAAACTCATTTCACGAATATCAATCACATCCACAATCAGATCCTCAAATCCACTATCTAAAAGTCACCTCAAGTCCGCTACCTAAGTTGGGAATTCAAGAGCCAACTCAAAATTTCAAATATAGACATTTCTAACAAAATAAACCGTAGATCTACTATATTTAACACTAATCAAGTTAGATCTAAAAGGTTTAAGTCTTATACCTTCAGATCTTTCTAGATCTAACAAGATCAACCAAGATCTTGTGAACTCCTCTCAAGAATGATACTCCCAAGCTTAGAAACTCCAAAAGCTCCAACCTTAGCCCACGATCCACTTGATTTGATGATGGATTCCGTCTCCAAGCTCAAGAACAAGAAGTAACCAAACCAGGAGAAGCTTTCTTCCTCTTTCTTCTCTCTCTCTCTCACTTCAGACGTCCCTCTTTCTCTCTCACCCTCACACGGCAACCAAGAAGTGGAGAAGAAACAAGCCAAAGCCCTCCAATGAAGTCTCACAACTTCAAGAAAATTGAGGAAGAAGAAATGGAAGACAAAATTGCAAGCTTTCTCTCTCTCTTTTCTCTTCAAGCTCTCGGCCTCGCTCTCTCTCTTGAAGCTAAAGTTTGGCTGAAAATGTGAAGCTCAAGAGGCAAGATGTAAAGCTTGAAGGAGACAAAAAGGTGACATTTCCCCAATTTAAGGAAAAGTGGTCAAAAGACCACTTTTTGTCGCGTCGTGCGCGACACTCTAACTTTTACTGTTTTGTCTCATTCCGACACTGTCCAACCTTAAATATATCTCTGTAATATCTCTACATATGTTCGATTTCATTTTAAAATCACTATTCACACTTCAGAATAAAAATTAATGCTTAAACTGACTGAACACACACACACCGGCAAACAATTCTTGAAAAATTCTCTAAATTAGTAATTAATCACTCAAAACATAAATTCACTCATATTTTAATAAATAAACACAATATAAATATTATTATACATTTTTAAAATAAATTTCAAATTTTGAGACCCTCATAGGGGTATTGAACATCAAAGTTGATTTCTTGATATTCATGAAGAGTATCTAGTTTGTCATTTATTACTGTTACTTTCTTGTAGAGTCAAGAAGTATTTTGTTGTTTACTGATGTTGTTTAGTTCGTACTAATTGTGAAGGGTTCCTCTCTCTCTCTCTCTCTCTCTATATATATATATATATATATATATGTATATGTATATGTACCTAGTGTGAGCAAGTACTAAGAGGATTTTTTTTTAATAGAGTTCATTCTTGATTGTTTTTTTCACAACTTGTTATTGGTCTGGGTGGGTGTATTCTATTCTACACCATTTCTTTTACACCCTATGCATTTGTTTTACAGGTTAATCTTTCATACACAATCTGTGTATATACTAGTGTATTTAAATATATGTCACATGTGCGGAACTTGAAATTCAAACTACAATATAGATTATGTGAGATAGCATCATGGCTTGCTAGTGTATACAATGACACTACATAAATGATTAACTCTTATTTTATAGGTATCGCCATTTTTTGCTAGCTTTACTTGTATTGAACTGCTATAATTTACTTTCTGCTAACTTATACTGGTTTTGGGTGTTGGATCCTTAATCCAACGTTTGACTTATATGCGAATAATTATATGTTGCAGGCTGTCAAATAAATTTAAATCCAATTAAAGTAATCTATTATGGTTTGGGCTTTAATGTATCTAATAGGATATGGACCTTTAATATGTAGATACTTTATGGTAATTTCTATTTTAATGATGGGCAGAAATAGGAATACCGAAAGACAACAGGAATGTTGTCTATAAATAGGGTTATGGTCCCCAGGTCACGTGTATCCTGTTTGTCATATATTCCAGTACCACAAAAAATACCTCTCTTGATATCCCATCATTAAGAGAGATACCTGAGAGAGTTTAGAGGGCTTTCTCATAAGGATTGGTGGATACGCATAGACCTGGAAGGCCAACCCCAAATTAAAGTTAAAGAGGATTCAACGGTGATTATCGAATATGGATCCAGGTACGCATTCATCTTTAAGTTGTATTCATAAATCTGATATTGGGATCTTGGATGTTTTAACAAGTGGTATCAGAGCGCCCAATATCAGGTTATGAATCACTAAAGTTTTAAGTTTGTATTTTAGTTGGGATTATTCGTAACTATTTTGTGAATCTTGTTGTGATATGGACTTGTTGTGAATAATCTTGACCGTGCAATTTTATGTGATAAAATAAGGTTCAAAGTCAATTTTTGCATTCGGATATCTGCGTTAACGTTTTGAGTTGCATATAATTATTATGCGATTGATTTCTCATAGTATGTTGAAGTAATTTTTACTCCCAGTGAGCGTTAACGCGCAAGTACAAGGAAACTAGTAACATGGATACAGGGATTTGCATGCCTTGTCATACTTAATGATTGAATAAGTTTCCTTGTCCTTTGTTTTGGTTACCAAAATCAAAGCCATTCATGGGTTTATTGCATGGGACCCACATATGACCTTGATGCTTCACAGATTCCATGAATCCTCGATTTTTGGCAATAAAGCAGAATTGGTACGGATTCGTGTGTTGCTTGTTTGGTTACTGCCTTACTGGACATTGCTTTCGGCCTTTGCTTCCTTTCGAATTTTAGTATGCAATTGTGACTTAATCCTCCAGTTCTGTGGTCAATATGCAAAATTGACATTGCTTTCAGTTTCTGCTTCTGCGTGCTTCATGAAATTAATTTCCATGAAACTTTAGTATATTTATGTTAAGAAAATTAGGGTTTTCTAATTTAAGTTATTTGAGCCTTATAAAGTCCAAAACGTTGGCCCACCAAACACATGGTTTAATAAAACATTTATAGACTTTAATAAGTACTGATAAGTCAATATTTTGCATGCTTTTAATAAGTTTAATTATGTAGTTTTTGTGTGTTTTAGTTATTTTTATGGCTAATTAACTAGGGTTTCTAGTGAAGTTTTGCATTTTATGGTTTAACAGAAAAACTGAATTTCTATGGATTAATGTGGTGAAAACTTTATGTTTTTGTAGGATTAATTGATCAATCATCAAATGAAGTGAAATGAGAAGATATTGCCAAGAAGCTTGGACGGAAAGTTGGAAAATTGAAACATCTGCAGTTGATGAAATGCCAAATTGAGATGAGCAAAATGAAATTCAAATATCAAGGAATCAAAGGATCAAAAGTCAGAGGATTTAACGCCACAATTTCACGACAAAAATTCAGATTTTGAAAATTGGAAAGGATTCGTGACCTGAAACGCGATGCAACAATTGGAGAAAATGAAATAGCTCGCGAATCCTTCTCAGTGGAGACAGGGGACTAGATCCGCGAGTAAATCCGCGAGCCTCTGCCTCGCGGATCCACCTCGCGGATCTTCAAAAAATGACAGCTACAAGTTGCAGCCGAATTCCAGAATTTCCAACTCACTTCCAGCTCAATTTTCAGACAAATTTTAGCTGATAGTTACATGAATAATCTTGTGAAGTTAAAGAAACAACTCATGGCTAATCCGAAACACAATTTGCATTAACTTTACAAGTCATTTGAGGTTGAAATTCAATGGATTCAATGCATGAAGACACTTTTGAAAGAAATTCAAGAAAGAAGATTCATGAAGACATTTTTCTTGACTTTTGAAGGCCAAACCTTTTCTTGTGTTCACATGAGGAAGTTTTGGATGCTTATGGATGAATTCCTCTATAAATAGGGCTTTTTGTAGGCAAGAAAAAAGAAAAAAAAAAGAAGGAAAAAAGGAGAGAGAGGAATTAGTATGAAGTAGAGAATAGCTCTAGTTCATTAGTTTTAGCGCTAGTTCTTGTATTTCTTAGTGTGTAGTTTCTAAAGAAAGCTAAAAGTGATAGTTGTGAGGACTCTTGCACTTTGTATTTGAGAGATCAACTTGTGAAGAAGTTCAAGAATTCAAACTTCAAGAAATTGAATAAGAATTCCTTCTTCCTTTACTTTGACTCTTGTGTTTTCATGGCTTTGTACAAGTTTATTTTATGCTTAGATGTTTTTAACATGATGTCGAACTAAGCCTCTTAAATCCTAGAGTTAGGATGAACTTGTTTAAGTTGTGATTATGCAGTAGTTAAGTTATTTATATTCTCCATGATTTTGCTAGTTTAAGACTTGTGCTTATGCTTTATAGTTGATTAGCTACCAACTATAAATGATTTGATGTTGATGAGCAATGAAAAATTTGCCTTCAATAAGATCTAAATTCTTAAACACTAACTTATATTCTCACGAAAGTAGTGAATATAGTTGGTTGGTTGTGGTTTCATGCTATAACTTCATTGAGTTTATTTAACTTGTTTTTCTCTTTTCTCTATGAAAATAGGTCAAGGAAGATTTCAAGGGGTTAAGGAATTGGCGAAAGCAATTCCGAATGACTAGCTCATCTTAAATGAGAGTTTGCACTACACATGACCATTAACGAAAGCGGTGGCATACAAAAGGAAGTTATACATTAGCGAATCATTGGAAAAATGACATAATAAACTTGACTAACTTCTAATCTAAACATAACAAGGGATTCTAAAACTCTAGGATTTCTCTAACTTGATCTAAAAACTCTCTATCTTAACTCTCTAATTTCTTTACTTGCTTTCTTATTATTTCCTTTCTACCACTAATTGGGTGTCTTTGACACCTAGCGGTTAGTTTTAATTACTTAATCCTTCTTCCTTAGGTCGGTTCACCGCCTTCTCCCTTTTATTTTACTTGTTGCTAAGGTCGGTAGTACCACCTAGCTTTCCTTTCCTTTAATTGCCTTCCTTTATTTGTTTTCTAGATAATAAAGCAAGTGATTAAACTTTAGTGTTTGCAAAATTATAGTTCCTCGTGGGATCGACACCTTATTTCCCTATACTCAATAAACGATCCGTATACTTGCAATAATATAGGGTAATAAAGGTTTTTAAAATTTGAAGAAGTAAAGAAAAACCCTTATCAAGTATTTGGGATTAAATCATCAACTATTGGGCTAAAATTATGGATATGGATCTTTGATCCAGTAAGTTTTGACCCAATTGTTGAATTTGACCAGATTTGACTGTTTGACCAAAGTTGACTTTGTTCAAAATTTTGTATAATTTTAAATTTGAATATTGGTACAGTTATATATATATATTGGGATGAATTAATTGAAACAACATGTCACCAAAGTGACATCTCTTGTGGAAATTAATTTGTCTTGAAATATAATTAGTTGTGTATTTATAATTTTGTGAATATTAATCACCCCAAAGGGAGGTTAATGTTTGACGGAATTATATGTACACTGGTAGTAATAAACACGTGATGATTATTTGGATTTTACATGTAATTTATATATTGGCCGAAAGGAAAATTTATTTTTTGACATGTGCTTATTGTCAGTGTTTGTTACTACACAAGATATCACTAAGAAGTTAATATTTTCGTCCAAAGACAATATATTAATGGAATATCGATATCTTGAGATGGGATTATCTTATTTGAATTTATTATTATTATTTTGGATTATGTGAGCTTGTTTTAATTATATGTTGTTTTTCTTTTAGTTATGAATGATCCTACCAGTATAACTACCAGCATTAATGCTATTCCCATGTTGAATGGCACAAACTTCAAGTCTTGGAAAGAAAATCTTCTGATAGTATTTTGAGTCATGGATCTCGACCTTGCGTTAAGGGTTGACTCTCCTCCATCTCTGACAGATAAGAGTACCTCTGATTAAAAGAGGGATAAGGAAATGTGGGAGAGATCAAATCGCTTGTGTCTGATGATCATGAAAAAGGCCATTCCAGAAGCATTTAGAGGGACAATGTCTGAAATGACAACTACTACTAAGGTGTTCCTTCAGGACATTGAAAAGAGGTTTGTCAAGAATGAAAAGGCTGAAATAATTACATTCTTGACACGTCTAATTTTAATGAGATATAGTGGTAAAGGCAACATTAGGGAGTACATCATGGAGATATCTCATCTTACTTCTAAATTAGGTGCACTAAACCTTACCATTTCTGAGGAATTGTTAGTGCATCTAATTTTGATATCTTTTCCTACATAGTTTAGTCAGTTTAAGGTGAGTTATAACTGTCAAAATGAGACTTGGTTTCTAAATGAGATCATTTCACATTGTGTAGAGGAAGAGGAAAGATTGAAGCAAGATCAGACAGAGAGTACTCATCTAGTCTCTACCACTAATAATAAAGGGAAGGAACGTAAAAGGAAGATGGATAAAGAAGCTACAGGTACAGTACCTCCAAAGAAACAACAAAAGAAACCGGCTGTTTCTTCTGTGGAGCTGAAGGGCATAGAAAGAAGCATTGTACTAATTATCACGCTTCGCGTGCTAAGAAAGGTATGCTTCTTAATTTGGTTTGTTCTGAAATAAATTTAACTTCAGTACCTGGACACACTTGGTGGATGGATTTTGGTGCAACAACTCACATCAGTGTGTCTATGCAGGGTTGCCTGAGTTACCGAAAGCGTAATGATAGTGAAAAATATATCTATGTGGGCAATGGCAAAACAGTTCAAGTTGAAACAATTGGAGTTTTTAGATTATTGCTAAAGACCGGATTTTATTTGGATCTTAATGAAACTTTTATTGTACCGTCTTTTAGACGGAATTTAATTTCTGTTTTTCTTTTGGACAAATCTAGTTATACTTGTTCGTTTGGAAATGGAAAATTTAGATTGTTTCATGATTCAAAATTAGTTGGTTCCGGTACTTTATCATATTGTGATAATCTATATTTAGTTGACACAATTGTTTCATATAATGAATCCCTGCATTTAAGTACCAGAGGTGTAAAGAGAAAATTAACCAACGAGAATTCAGCTACATTATGGCACAAGAGATTGGGTCATATCTCCTAAAGGAGAATAGAAAGACTTGTGTCAAATGAAATTCTTGACTCCTTAAATTTTACAAATTTTGGTGATTGTATTAATTGTATAAAGGGGAAACAAACCAATAAAAGGAGATATGAAGCCAATAAGGTCTCAAACGTCTTAGAACTGGTACATACAGACATTTGTGGACCATTTCCTACGTCTGCTTGGAATGGTCAACAATATTTTATAATGTTTATAGATGATTTCTCGAAATATGGCTACATAAATCTCATTCATGAAAAATCACAATCCTTGGACGTGTTCAAAAATTTTAAAACTGAAGTTGAGAATCAACTCAACAAAAGAATTAAAAGCATCAAATCTGATCATGGTGGTGAATACTACAGTAGATATGATAGTTCAGGTGAACAACATCCAGGGCCTTTTGGTAAGTACCTAGAGGAATGCGGTATCGTCCCACAGTACACTATGTCGGGTTCACCCACTATGAATGGTGTTGCTAAAAGACGAAATAGAATGCTTAAGGATATGGTGAGGAGTATGATAAGTCATTCTACCTTACCAGAATCACTCTGAGGTGAAACACTTAATACTGCAGCATATATCCTTAACAGAGTTCCAATTAAGGCAACTACCAAAACCCCTTATGAGATTTGGACTGGTAAGAAACCTAGTTTGAAGCATTTATGTGTTTGGGGTTGTCCAGCTGAGGCAAGGTCTTATAGGCCAAATGTAAAGAAACTGGATTCAAGAACGGTTAGTCCTTACTTTGTTGGATATTCTGAAAGATCTAGGGGTTACAAATTTTATGATCCCACAGTTAAATCAATTTTCGAGACAGGAAATGCTCGATTCTTTGAGGATGTCGAGTTTGGGGGAGAAGATATAGTTAGTGATATTGTCTTTGAAGAGGAATATGTTAATATTCCCACAGGTGTTATTGGCATTGTTCATGATCTTATTTTTAACATTGTTAATGACACAGCAGGTCAAGACAATGTCAAAGAATCTCCTAATCCCGAAGAACAAACTCTACCACCTCAAGAATTAGTGCCATTAAGGAGATCCACAAGAGAAAAGTGCAGTGCCAGATGATTACATTATTTTTCTCTAAAAACATGAAGATGACATTGGAGTGATGGAAGATGATCCAATCAACTTCCATCAAGCCATGGTAAGTTCAAATTCTCAAAAGTGGATTGATGTCGTGAATGAAGAGATGAAATCTATGAAAGATAATCACGTCTAGGATCTTGTCCCATTGCTAGAAGGAGCGAAACCTATTGGTTGTAAATGGATATTTAAAACCAAGAGGGATTCGAAAGGCAATGTGGAAAGGTACAAAACTCGTCTTGTTGCTAAAGGTTTCACATAAAAGGAAGGCATCGACTATAAAGAGGCCTTCTCTCCGGTTTCTTCAAAGGACTCTTTTAGAACTATAATGGCACTAGTGGCGCATTTCAATCTTGAGTTACACCAGATAGATGTAAAGATGACGTTTCTCAATGGTAACATTGATGAGACGATTTATATGATGCAACCAGAAAACTTTGTATCAGGAGATCCAAAGAATATGGTTTGCAAACTTAAAAAATCCGTCTATGGGCTCAAGCAAGCTTCTCGACAATGGTATTTTAAATTTCATCAAGTGATAATCTCGTTTGGCTTTGAGATGAATCTGGTTGATGAATGCATATACCATAAGTTCTATGGGAGCAAGTATATTTTCCTGGTATTGTATGTTGATGATATTTTGCTTGCCAACAATGATATAGAATTGTTGCATGAAACCAAGAGATTTCTAACTAAGAATTTTGAGATGAAAGATCTTGGTGATGCATCTTTTGTATTAGCCATTCAGAAACATCGGGATCGCTCTCGGGGTATTATTAGATTATCACAAAAGACCTATATCGAAATGGTTTTTAAACGATATGGCATGCAAAATTGCAAACCAGGTGATACCCCTGTGGCTAAAGGTCTTGAGGAAATGGAGATGCAAAAAATTCTTTATGCGTCAGCAGTAGGGAGTCTAATGTATCTTCAGGTATGTACGCGTCCGAATATTGCGTACATTACCGGGATACTTGGTAGGTATTTAAGCAATCCAGGATTGGATCATTTGAAAGCAACCAAACGGGTCTTGCGGTACCTACAAGGAACAAAAGACTACATGCTCACGTATCGGAGATCAGATAAGCTCGAGATCATTGGGTATACTGATTCCGATTATACTGGATGTAAAGACTGTATGAAATCAACAACGGACTACATCTACTTATTGGCTGAGGGTGCCATATCTTGGAAGAGTGCTAAACAGTCTCTCAGAGCCTCTTCCACTATGGCTACAGAGTTCGTAACTTGTTATGAGGCGTCCAACCATGGAATTTGGCTGCGAAATTTTGTCATAGGATTATGTGTGGTGGATACTGTTGATAGACCACTCAAACTATTTTGTGACAATAAATCAATAGTTCAATACTCCAATGATAACAGGAGTTCGACAAAGTTAAAGCATATAGATATCAAATTCCTAGTTGTTAAAGAAAGAGTTCAGAATGGACAATTGTCGATAGAGTACATTGATACAAACTCCATGATTGTGGATCTGCTTACTAAAGGATTGCCACCCAAGATGTTTCACAAGCACTGCTCATATGGATGTCATGACATTAGATGATATTCAGTTTTTAGTGGGAGTTTGTTATTTTAGATGCTCTTGAAACATTGATATTTTTCAACTATTTGTATTTAAGGATATTTCTGTATAAATAAAGGTTCAGTTTATTTCCATTCTGATTTTGGTATGGTTTGATCTCACAAAAGTTTAAGGTGGACCAGTTGGAAATAGGCATGTTAAGATCACATTTCATGAAATTTTCATGCTACACATCTACATCATAATTCATGTCATTCAATTGTATTGACATATGTGGCCATTGGTGGGTCGAGTTACGAAAATTGTAACAAAGGCTGCTTTGATCCTATGTTGGTGTAATTGATGGACGGAATTGGTTAGAGATACATTTGGTTGTGGCAGCAAAGCTTGAGCTCATATGGTTATTTTGTAAAACATAATTATAATGTTACACATATAGTCCAAGTGGGAGATTGTTGGATCCTTAATCCAACATTTGACTTATATGCGAATAATTATGTGTTGCAAGTTGTCAAATAAATTTAATCCCAATTAAAGTGATCTATTATGGTTTGGGCTTTAATGTATATAATAGGATGTGGACCTTTAATGTGTAGATACTTTATGGTAATTTCTATTTTAATGATGGGCTGAAATATGAATACTGAAAGACAACAGGAATGTTGTCTATAAATAGGGTTATGATCCTTGGGTCACGTGTATCCTGTTTGTCGTATATTCTAGTACCACAAAAAATACCTCTCTTGATATCCGATCATCAAGAGAGATACCTGAGAGAGTTTAGAGGGTTTTCTCATAAGGATTGGTGGATACGCGTAGACCTGGAAGGCCAACCCCAAATCAAGACTAAAGAGGATTCAACGGTGATTTTCGAATATGGATCCAGGTACGCATTCGTCTTTAAGTTGTATTCATAAATCTGATATTGGGATTCTGGATGTTCTAACATTGGGAATATTGCATGTACTTAAATACAAGATTTGCTCCATCAGTTAGACAAAATTGTGATTCATTTTCTGCCACTGGTAGAGAGACTCTAATAGTTAAACTATCTCCTTCCTTTTCGAAAAGTTTACAAGCATTTGCGTTAACTATAAAGCAGCCATTTCAAATGGTTTTGATAGAACAACAATTTTCAGCAATTACCCACTTTAGGAAGTCGAAAGATTGATTAGAAAAAGATTGTTGCATTGTCAAACGAACCAATTGCCTCACTTGGAAAAAGCTTGTTTTCAATAATTGGAGGACAAAAAGGAACAGGTATATAGGTTGGCAGCATACTCGAACTGGCAAGTCGCTCCTCTCAAATTGATAGTGTTCTCCTAAATTACCATGTGGAAAACATTGTTCCTTTACGACCTGCAAGTTGCAAGTGATCAACATAAAAATTTAGCACAGAAGGCCTGGAAGAAAAAAAATATAAAGAGGCAAAGATGCAACAAAAATAGCAGAAAAGTTGCATGGCAAAGATGCAAAGATTAGCTAAAAAGGAGAAGAGGCAAAGATTATACCTTTATAGATAAGGGCTTAGATGCTCAAGTTTTCGGATGTTAATCTTCTTGGTGTATTCTTTCTCGAGCTAGCATTACATTTTAAGATTGTAATACTCTTTGCATTGGCTAGATAAATTTACTCCTTTGTCGTGAACTGATTTATCAAATAGCTTAGAAATAAAAGAATAATGAACATTTTTTTTCATAACGAGTTTTCTTGCACAATATATGCATTTGTGATTATGCATCAGGTTCTGCTCCATTTTTCTATCCTTTCTTTTCCTTAGGGGAGCAGCAGGAGTTTCGTGATTTTAGTTTTTACTTTCTTGATGAATTGCAAGATACTAAATGCCTTTTTTTTTAAGGCAGGATTTAATGTATCTTAATTTCCTCATTAAGAATGAAATTAAATATATATATACACACACATATATATGGTATATCTTGCATGAACTATCATCACATTCCTTTCTTTTAAACACAAGAGGGTCTAGATACATTTCATGCATACAATTGCAAATTTTGACAATAACTGTAGCTAATTGTCCCACTGATCTACTCTTGCTCTATGTAGACTTTCTTAGAAGGTTATCTAGCTAGCTAACTCCTTCGGGTTAAAAAGCACTAATGTCATGAGAAGAATTTTTTCCAACCTGGTTCATAAGAATTTTTGCCTTAGTGTTTCTTTTTAATGTTATTCTCGATCCGTGATTCACTTGTTTAATATATAATCGCCTGATCTTGTACAAAAAAGGAACAAAAAAATATTTCTTTTGTCAGTCTCTTGACGGTCAACTTGCAGGGGAGGAATTGAGGAAATGTTTGTGATCGTTCTTGTTCCAACTGCAAATTAAGTTTAAATCTCTTGCTAGATAAATACCAAACTGTTACGCAAGTGTACTCTCTCCAACTGGGCATTACAGGGACAAGGTCCAAGGATAACAAATTTTGAAAGGACAGCAAAATAAAGAAAAAGTCATTCAAAATTGGTCATTCAGATACTCAAAATTGTCTGTTGTTTCAATGAGATAACAAGGAGGCATTAACTTTTTCCAGTTCACTTGTGCAATGATTTATAAGTACTCTAATTTTCTTCTCCATTTTGTGGGATTTCACCGTAAAAAGTGGGTGTGAGGGTCCAAAATTTTTAATTTATTTAAATATGCAAAACAATATTTTTATTATGGTTATTGACCTAAAATATTAGTTAATTTATGCTTCAAGTTATTATTTTCTAATTTAGAGAATTTTTTGTGTATCAATTGCCGGTGTTTGGTTTTGGCCAGTTTAAGCATCTAATTTTTGTTCCGAAGTGTGAATAGTGATTTTAAAATGAAACTGAGCATATGTAGAGATATTACAGATATATATTAAGGTTAAACAGTATAGGAATGAGATAAGCCAGTGAAAGTTAGAGTATCGCGCGTCGACGCGACAAAAAGTGGTCTTTCGACCACTTTTCCTTAAATTAAGGAAGTG
This sequence comes from Gardenia jasminoides, assembly GCA_013103745.1. Taxonomy (NCBI): domain Eukaryota; kingdom Viridiplantae; phylum Streptophyta; class Magnoliopsida; order Gentianales; family Rubiaceae; genus Gardenia; species Gardenia jasminoides. The sequence goes on along the minus strand of CM023097.1, from coordinate 4,107,947 downwards.
GCACCTTTTTGTCTCCCTTAAAGCCATTCTTCTTGCTTTATTGCTTCATTTTTCAGCCACACTTGAGGGTAGAGAGAGAGAGTGCAGCCGTGAGCTTAGAGAGAGAGAAGAGAGAATGCTTTCAAATTTTGTTCTTCCAATTTCTTCTTCCTCAACTTCTCGAATCTTGAAGACATCATTGGAGAGCCTTCATCTTGCTTCTTCTCCTCCTTGTTGCAGCCGTGTGTGTGAGTGAGAGAGAGGGAGAAATTTGAGAGTGAGGGAGAGAAAGGAAGAGAGAAGAAAGCTTCCTTTTGTAACAGCCCCACCTCTCCCAAGGGCGAACCCAAGGGTATCAGTCTGCCCAACTCGCCAGACTCACTACAAACTCTCAATCATACATGATTTCAAATAATCACACTTAAGATCTCCAAAATAATAATACATGCATTCGTTCTTAAAGCCTTAATTGAGATCCAACAATAAATGATAGTTAACTTACAAAAGTAAATCCTCAATAATATCTGTTAAAACTCTTATAATATCAATTTCAGGTACAATAAACCCTTAACTTCGAAATTTAATATTGAGCCTATACAAAATTATGAAAATTCTACCAAAGTATCTAAATCCTCGATCTACATTTTCCGGAGACCAAGTAAGGAAAACAATTGGGGTGAGCTAACGTTGAGGCTAAGGAGAAACATGCAAGCATGTAATCAAGTAAGTAAGAAAGCCAAAGTAAATTCAGATATAAAAGCGGTAAATCAAACATTCACTTGTACTATTGCAATTTTCACCGGAGATCAGATTATTAAGGAATCACTACTCGAGGGCTCACATTAGACAAGAGTCTTGAGTCTGGGTTCTGGAGAACCCTCTTCAGCCTCTCTATCTACAGTGAATTTGGCGCAAACCATGAGCTCATACAGGATAAATACGCATAATGTAAGGATACCGGCTCGTGAGCCATTTCCACCGCTCAGTAGTTGAGTCTATTCTATCTCAAACGCTTGACTCTCCACAACTTAGCAAAGGTAAAGTCCCAGAATTCCACCTTAATACAACCTCCAAGTCCACCCTCTCTGCCCAAAACCAAACAGATAGGTTTAAAAGGTAAAGCTACAACAAGTAATACCAAGCAAGACCTCTCCAATAGGTCAAGCTCAAAGAACAGACCTAAGGTTCACTAAGCTTTCGACCAAGCCCTTGCCGCTCTGGTCCCAAGGATCCCCAATAGGTTTGGCCTCCATTTATCACTTTTAAGTCGATGGATTATTCCAATCGACATTATAGTCAAGTCAAGTTCAGTTCCAAACCAAGTGAAATAACAGCCATGTACATGTAAAAGTCAAAAGAGGACGAAGCGATAAAGTACACTCGCCTCAAGCTTTTCATTCAATTAAACATATCAAGTAATTCAACAAATCATGCACTTGACACTCACCGAAGTCAAGAGTCTAAGGCAAATGCACGCAAGATCAATCGAGTTCTCCAGGATCTTCTCGATCACTTGAGACAAATACGAGTATTTTAATTCAAATCACTAAAGAAATATTTGATAGATGTCTTTAAAAATGTCTCAATGAGACTCAAGTCAAGTTCAATGAAATTCCCTTTTGAGCTAAAATCTTTGAAAAATCGTAACTTGAGTTATACAAGTTCAAATTTTTCCAGCTTGGTACCGTTGGAAACCTCTTTTAAATTTCTAAAACTTTGTAGAAGATACCCAGTTGAAATTCTGGACAGAATTAGCCCAGATTTTAATTTAACGAACTGCTACAGTAACAAAACAGGACATAGCAGGCTGTCCGACCAGGCCACTTTGAAAATTTACCAAAAATTACAGAAAATGAATTGGCCTCTGAAATTTTCACAGTTTGTAGATCTATGTAAAAATTTTCAAACGCCACCGACGGAACTCAATTCCGATACTTGAGCAAGAAATTACAGCAGTTCAAACAGGGCAGGTTCACAAATCTGAAATTTCTGTTTTCCAGTTTTGCAGGGCAGAGTTCTAGGCTATATTTGAGTGACGAAATCTACTTCAAAAATCACCAAATTTGGTACACTAATACTTCCATATATCAACTAGATTCATAAGAAAATTCAACCAAAAATTCGAATGGGAAGACAGTTTTCTACGTGCCTAAAGTGGACTGGTTTGCATATGATCAAACCTGCGAATTTTACTTCCTTTTTCTTATCCGCATTGTTAACACATCTAAACACTTCCGTTTAGCCTCAAATTCGAACCTAAGCTGGTATTGATCTTTCTTAACCTAATGATGATAAAAAATGATCACAACTTCCATCAAAAGTTAACACAAAACATTTCCATGAAATCGGGCAGCATGCTGCCCCCATTTTCCAGTTTTGCCCTAATTCCAATGATCATCAATTTTGTTCCATCTTTAAGGAAATTGGTGTGAGACAATCCAACACCCTAGCCTTCAACATTTAAGCCTCAAATTAGGCCTTTAAACTTGCCAAATATCAGCCACGAAATTCTAAAAGAAAAACAGCAAAATCAACTCCCATTTTCACTTCTTCCTCGGTTCTTCCTTGAGGTTTCCACTAACTTTCAACCAACCACCATCTTTGCTTAACCTTTGTGGAGAATTGTGGGCCAATTAACAACTTAACCCTCATATTTAAGCCTCCCAATTAACCTTTAAACTTGCCAAAATCACAGCCCACACATTAAAAGAAAAACAAAATTTTTCTCCCTCATTTTCTTCCTTTCCTTATCCGGATTTTCCTTGAGGTTTTCTTCCAACTTTTAGCAACCAAAATCAAACATAATGCATATATATAACACCATTTAACCAACTCATGAACAAATACACATATATAGTGGGAATTCCAAGAGCCCACAAATTCTCCATAATCATCAAATTGCACCATAATAAGCTTAGCACTTCAAACAACATAATCATCATCCATTCAAGGTTCTAAGAACCTATCAACCACCCAAATCCTAACTTTTCATGCTTGGAATTTGAAGAAAATGGACAAGGGTGAAGTTGGTAGAATTTTACCTCTTCATAGGTTAGCAAAATACCAAGAAAAAATGCAAGCTTGAGCCCACAAAATCCTCTTCCTCAAGCTCCTTGTCAAAGCCCCAAGATCAAGCTCTACTTAGAGCAAGATTAGTTGAGTTTTTTTTTAGGGAAGAAAATGGAAGAAATTTTGATGGAAAAACAAGAGAAGGAAGAAGGGGAAAGTCGGGTGAGAGGAAGAGAGAGAGAGAGTTTTGGCAAATTTTTGAAGGAATTAATGGGATAAGAAAGACAAGACACAACTTGTCTTTCAATCCCAAAAGTCAAACCCAAATAGTAAGTTTAATTAGCAACTTGAGGAAAATTAATTGTCTCACTTGGCTTGAGATTAAGGAGTAAATCTCGATTAGGAGGGGGGAAAGAAATGGAATGAAATGGAAGTGAATTAGGGTGAGTTATGTGGAGAAAGCAATGGCTAATTAAAAATTCTAACTCGAGAGGGTTAAAACAACTTAAACTAAAATCACAAGTCCCTAATTATAATCACTCTTTTTAATTCACCTCTATTCACTGAATAACATTTCTAACTATGGGTGATCATCCACCTTCCAGACAACTTAACTCAAGGTTCTAATTTCTACCTCTAAAAACGTATTTTTCTCATTTTCTGAGAGCAAATTTTAAAATAAGATGAATGGAATGTTGAAAATCTACCTGAAAAATTAATATAGAGCTAAATTAAGTTTTTTTTTTCTCAAAATGAAATAAATTAAACAAATAAATAAATTGAATTTTCATTTAAATTTTCTAAAACTTCGTTTAAAAATAATTTTAAAATAATTAAACGAATTAATAATAATAATAACATTATTTAAAAATATTAAGTTGTAATAATATCAAAATAAATTTTTTGAGGCTGTTACACCTTTTGCTTGGCAACTTCTTGTTCTTGAGCTTGGAGGAAGAAATCAACTTCAAGCAAGTAGATCTGTGGGAAAACTTGGAGGATCTCGAGGTATTGAAGCTTAGAACATCATCTGTGGGTGGAACTTCATCAAATCTTCCTTGATCTTGCTAGATCTGAAAAGATCTTGAGGTATAATCCTTAAAACTCTTAGCTTTAACTTTATTAGCGGAAGATTTGTTAGATCTATGGGTTATTTTGCTAAGAATGCTTATGTTCAAAACATTGGAGTTGGGCTCTTGAATTCCCAACTTAGGTAGCTGACTTGAGGTGACTTTTAGGTAGCGGACTTGAGGACCTGATTGTGGTTGTAGTTGTCGTTTGTGAGATGAGTTCATTTTATGGTTAGAATGTGGGAATATTTTTGAAAATTTTGAAGAAAAAGTACGAAGGCTGGCCGAACTTCACTTGGAAAGTTTTGATTCTTGATTTCAGAATTTTATGATGTTTCTTGATTTGATTTTTGCTCAAACAACTTTGTACTATGAGTGTATGTTGATTTGGAGTAAAAATCTAGAATTTTTCATGGTTGTAGGTTGAGTTTTTCATTGATTTTTGGAAGACTTCTTATTGCATACCAAGTGTTTGATAAATTGCCGCATTCTATGTCAACTTGAGCTGCATATTTGTCCATGAAAGTGGCCAAACCAATTCTTGTGAAAAACATGAAATTTGTAGACATTTGAGTTAAGTTTTCACCTGCAAAATTTCAGAGCAATTGGAGTACTGTAGCTTGTGAAATGACCAAAATACCCCTGACTGCCCATTACCCTGTTTTCGCTGATAGTCTTCACTTTCAGCCAACTTTCCGAACTTTCTGGCACTTGTAGGAGATGAACCAAAACTTGAATTTTATACCATTGAAAGCTTTATGAGTCTAGTTTTAAATGCCACTGACGGCACTCAATTTTGATTTTTCTACATTGAGTTATAGTCTTTCTTCCAAAACTGCCCAGAAATGCTGTTTTCAACCCGACAGTTTTATTCTACTCTGTAATCGTGATTTTTGACCCTAAAAATGCATGAAATGAATTTTGGGGTCTTCATATGAATTGTAGGTTTATGTCTTAGTTTCAAAACGGCATAAAATTTGTCTCAATCCGATAAGTGTAGCTCTAATTATGATCAAAATACCAAAAGATGATAGAAACTTGATAGTTTGATGCCTACCAAGTGTTTGATAAAATATTTGTATGAAACTAGTGGTTATGCACCTTAAGTGTTTGATGAAACGCTTTATATGAAGCTTGTGATTCTAGAACTTGGTTTGAAATAGGGGATATCTGTTATGGACTAGTGGAATAACCTTGAACCCCTCTTAAGTGTCGCTTTAGTTGATCAAGTGAGTAGTTTTCCCTCCTCGTTTGATAAGTAACCTAGTGTATACATGAGCGATGGTTTAAAGGGGGGGGGATTGGCTAGAGATGGTTTGCTAAAAGTGATCATTGGTTGTAATTGTTCCAGGCGCTCAAAAGGATTACGATGGGAATCTCGAGATGGACGGGTGAAGGACTTGCTTGTTTGATTGCACTTTTGGTGAGTGTTCCAACTTCCTTTTCAAATGAAAACTCTTGCAAGTGTTTGCAAAGGAATAATGTGTTGAGATGATTTGCTAATATTTCTAAGGAACGATTTACTGTTATTTCCAAACAAAATTGCTTTCACGAGTGAAATGATTTATGACTAATTTGTGAGCACTCCAACTTGTTTTCCATATGAAATGTTTTTACTATTGCCAATGATCTATGAAATGATTTATTTGTGTTTGCCATGAGTTTTGTGGCCTGAGCGGAGCTATGTGCTACATCATGTGGAACGGGAGCCACCTCTAGAGATCCGTCTCAGCGCTTGAAATGTTTGTTAGTGTTAGAGCGGAGCTATGTGCTACGTCCATGTGGGATGGGAGCCACCTCTAGAGATCCGTCTCAACACTTGAAATATTTACTTGAGCGGAGTTATGTGCTACATCCATTTGGGGCTGGGGCCACCTCTAGAGATCCGACTCACACTTTGAAATATTTATCTGAGCGGAGCTATGTGCTACGTCCTTGGAGACGGGAGCCACCTCTAGAGATTCGTTCAATAATGATATTTGTGGCACTATTTGTGACGGTCCCACTTTCCCCAAAGGCGAACCAGAGGGGTCAGCGGACTGCCTGCCCGGCTCTCACCGGGACTCAGTCAATCACTTAGACTAGGATTGGTCAAGACTAGTGCCTTCAAGATGCTTCACTCCGAATTCCTGTTAAGGAATAACAAATTTAACGGGATGAGCGTAAGCTCAGTGAGGCCAAGACGACATGCAGGCAATCAAATGTGATAATAAAAGTGCCAACTATTTTAAACAGGTATAATAGCAATGAAGCTCAAGTATAGCTCAAGAAGGAAGTAAACACACATTTAAAAGGATACAGGACCTCTCAGGAGCTAATCCATAGCCGATCTTTTCAAACGATCCTGGAACGTTGACACTCCGTCAACCAAGCAAGAACAATTTCAGAACTCCACTTCACGCCATTCTCCGTCCACCGTTACACCCACACCGGCCCGACGCCAGTTTTGTAATACTGGTATACCGGTCGACGAGACATGCTCCAACCGACAAACACCCACGGCTTGTCAAGTCCCTCGCCCAAGCCCTTGCCGCCCGAAGTTAAATGACTTACCAATGAGTTTGTCCCCATAATTTAGGTACTGGCGGACTCTAGAGGTGGCTCCCGCCCTAACGGACGTAGCACTTAGCTCCGGGCAGTCCTCATTCAATAGCAATCAATCAACATGACGGTTTGAAGTTTAAGTTGGCGAGTCAATGCTCCAGCCAACACAACTCAGGCACAAGTTCACAAGTTCAAGCAATTTCAATCAATCATGTTCAATAATCATTAATTTGCTCCAAGGAGTGCAAGTGCGATAAAGTACACACTTACCTTCTCAAGGCATAGCAAGTCCAAGCAAGTTCATTCACAACAAGTCAAGTATAATTAACATGCACTTGGACACTCACCTTTGGTAATTTCACTCCAGTCTGATTGCTTAGACGATTCACCTACCGCCTGACTGGGTCCTGGGAATAATCAAGTGTTAGTTACTATTTTAGGTAACTTTTCCTATTTTACAAGTTAACCAATTAACAGTATAAATTAGGTTCGGGTTGGTGTCGGGACAATATAGGGTTGTGGGTAACGGTGTTGTTCAGTTTCGACCTTAGTTGGTATGTGTCGGGCGTGATTAGGGTAATTATAGGCATTGGTCGACTAGTTTGAGTGTAATCGGCAAGTTCGGGAATGAGTCGGTAGGGTTGGTACACGATCGGCAATTGTCGGCACGGATAGGTAGGTTCTGGGTACGACCGGCAACTATCGACACTAGTCGGGGCTCGTCGGGGCATACCGATGCACGTTGGTGCGAGTCGGGGTTAGTCGGGTGCGGTCGGTACATGTCGGGGCCTATCGGTGCATATCGGCACCGATTGGTGTAGTCTGGTACGGATCGGCACCGGTAGGTGGCCATTGGTGCGTATCGGCACCAGTCGGCACTGTCCAGCACGGGTCGGCATAAGTTGGTGTCTACGGGCAAGTCGTGGGTGTTGGCACTTATCGTCTTGGTTTTGTGCGATTTGGGAAAGTTAACAACAATCGGCCCAAGTCGACACCCGTTGGTGCCGATCGGGCGGTGTCGTGGTGTGCCGGTAGGGTGTGGGCGAACGGTCGGTCTGGTTGATTGTCGCTGGCGGAACTAGTTGTCAGGGTCCGATGTACATCTCAGTTCACGGCCGGCCAGGCATAGGCTGCGGCTGGTTCACGCATTACTAGGGTTGTTGGCTTCGGTGGTGTCATCGTAACGGTTAGCTAGGCGCCGGCCTTACCGGCACCGGTCGGGTGGCTATTCGTACGTTGGGTGCTGGTATGATCGGCTTAGTGGTTGGGTACATTATGTCTCTGCACTGGATGGGGACGGGTCGGCACTGACTCGGGTCCGTTAATGGATGTACACGGGTCTGGCACGTTCGCTTCCGCTAACGGGCACACGGGTTGGCTAGGGTCTAGGTAGTCCGTCAAGGGTCCGGCAAGCTAAGGTTGGGCAATCCGCTAACAAGTCGGCGCGGTCGGCACCAGTCCGCCAACGAATCGCACAAGAGCTCGGCAGCCGGCCTAGCGGATCGCACGACGACTGGTCGCTTTCGTTAACGGGTGCGTACGGGACAGCACATCCAACCGTGGTTAACGGACGCACACGGGTCAACAAATCCGTTAACAGACGTGCGCACGGGCTACACATCCGCTAACGGACGCGGACACGGGTAGAAACGGGCGCACACCGGCAGTGCCAATCCGTTAACGAACGTGCACGACAGCCGGCCACCCGTCACAGTTCACGTTTCAGGCCATATCTCCCAATCTACTCTTGCGATTTTTGTCCATTTTATACCGTTGGAAACGAAATTCAGAGCTCTACAACTTCTCAGAAGGGACCAAGTTCAAATTCTGGGCATACCAAGTTCAAATTCGGGTTCAAACACACAGCAGGTGCAAAAAAACCCAATTTTATCAGTCACTGAAAATCAGTGAACTTCAACCATTTACTGGGAACGGTAGAGATGGAGTCTGTGGGTGTACCATACAACATTGGAAAGCCCTTTCAGTCTATTTTCCAACGCCACCAACGGCACCTGAATTGGACTTTCCTACAGTGAGTTATGGTTGTTTTACTGAAACTGGTTCTAGGGGACTGACAGTTCCTGCAAAGCTATGTTCTTGGCGTGAACAAGAATTTTACTTGTGCTAGGGTGCTTGTTTTGCTTGAAATTCATCATCAACATACTACATATATAGACCAGCATGTATAGCATGTCTACCATCAGATTTATAGCAAGAAATAATCACAACAAAGCTACACAAGACGTTTTACAGAAGCTGAAATTCAAAGCATGCGTAACTTGTCTTAATCTTGGTTTTCAGCATACTAAATCAGAAATTTCTTTGCCATATCAAATGAATTTTTGCATCATAAACTCAGTAGTTTGTTGGCTTGGAAATACCTCAAGCAAGTGCTGAAAATATGCTGAAGAGCTTGAGCAAGAACAAGGAAGACCAAGCAAGGAACCAGCCGAACTTCAAGGCAGCTTCAACCTTGTTTACTTTCGATTTTTGATGGCTATTTGTAAGTAATGGTTAAGCTGATTTGGGAGCCATTCTCCTCAGTATATTTTCGTGAAAAGGGTCAAGGAATCCAATTGATTCATCAGCTGAAAATATAGGATTTATAGTTCAATTTAGCAAGCATGACAAGGCTTGCTTTGGCCAAGTCATTGTCTAAAAAGATGACAAGTGTCCATGTGATGCTTTGTCATGCTTGGGATGATATTTGCTGAATTGTTTTGCCCATTTCTGGTGGCTGATCCGTCCAAGCAAGAGATGATCTAAAGAGAATTTTGATTGGCCTTTGCTATTATTAGAGGGGCTTGATTGCAAAAGGTGAATTTACTTTTGGGTCCTCGAAGTTCAAACGTGTTCTTGTTTTGCTCCACACATATTTTTAAGATACTTTTGGAAGATGTTTGGCAATCCTTTAAGCATCATGAATAGATGTAACAAGGGTTTAAAGTTTTGATATGAAACCATATTTGTAAATAAAAGGCGAGCACGGTCGAATTGGAGCAAAACGGCCATTCATTTTCATACAACACGTACATGTACATTGACCGGTGAGGTGTGGGCTACCCAGGCTCTCACATTCTCCCCCTCTTAAAAGAAATTTCGTCCTCGAAATTTTCTTACCTTATGCGAAACTTAATTACCTCGAAATTTCGTTCTTTATGGGATACTCTTGTGGGCTCCTTTATTTCTTTCTAAATGGGTTGCCATTAGTTAATAAGTTATATATCCAGGACCATGGGGATAATAACATAAGCACAATATTGCATAATGTATACATTTCTTAACCTTCTACAATTGAGGCACAGAGCTCGAAATTCCTCTTTGAACTAAAAGTCCTTAATCATCGATTGTGGATAGAGAACCCTTACTAAATTATAAAAATAACTTACAGATATGGATTTATCCTTACATTTCAGAATATACTATATCAAGTACTTATAAAGATTTAACTTTAGTTAAACATATACATGGTATATCATTAATTTAAAGCTCAAGCACTGGGTGTACTACTAATAAGATAACTATGTCTTATTTCACAAAACATCCATTAGACATACTAGACATAACCCAAAAGATACGGTTAAGCCATTGATTCTTGTCAACTTCGTTTCACTCGTGGACTTTGAGCAATCCTTCACCTAATGTCTAAGTTGTTTGCACCTTCGTTTGGCACTGCTTGTTAATCATCAATTGCATAAACTTAACCGGCACTCCCGGCCTATTTCCTCGATCCTGGCTGGCTTAGGGTTAGCTTGGTTGGAAGGCCGGTCGTAGTCTTGAGTTCTCTTATTGGGACAATTATTAATGTTATGCTTTGCATTTCCACAGACTAAACACTTCCCACCTTTCTTCCAACAATCTTCCTCCATATGGTTGAGCTTACCACAAAACCCACATTTCTGCTGAAGTAGCGTGTTCTGCATAGGCTGGTATGAACTACCCCTTGGTCCACCAGTTTCTCTTCCAACCTTTTGGAGGGTTAAGTTACCTCCAGGCTTCTCAAAATCATTATCTGGTGCAGTTCGTTTTCTAGTTTGAAAAGCCCTTACTTGAGCTTTTGTTCTTTCCACCCTTTGTGCCTTGTCCAACATATCCGAAAAGGTGGTTACTTGCACAGTGGCCAACACTTCCTGTATTTCCAATTTTAACCCCAGACGAAGCCTCACCCTTCCAGTTCATTACTAATTTGGACAAACTTTGAAAGTCGGTAAATTGAGCTTCATACTCGGCCACATTCATTGTCCCTTGACGTAACCTTATAAACTCATCCTCTCTCCTTTCCTGAACTAAGGGAGGGAGGTATTTTTCATAAAATTCTTTGGTAAAGTTGGCCCACGTCCACTGTGTTCCTGTCCTATTCCACTTTTCCTTGATCACATTCCACCAATTTCTAGATGCTCCTTCAAACTGAAATATGGCAAATGCTACTTGTCTTTCCTCTGGGTATCTTAAGGCATCAAAAATATTGGTCATGTTATCTAGCCATTTTTCTGCTATTTCGGGGTCAGGACTTCCAGAAAATTTAGGTGGAGAGAATTTCAGGAATCGTTCTAAAGCTCTATCTTCTCCCACTTCCTGATCTCTTGGTGGGTTTACCTACTCAACCCCTTGGCCCTGTTGGTGTATTAAGTGCGCTATCAAGTCGGTCATTCGGCTTATTGCTGTAGCTACTTGGTCTCTAGCCTCATTCTCTGGTTCGATACTTTGGGTAGCCGTTGACTCTGTATCTCCTCCCTGATCTTGGGGTTGCTTACGTGGTCGTCCCCGTGGTCGTCTCTCAGCATCCATCTTTAACTATCCTATATAGTCACAAATAAAGTCAATTACGAGGGTGTTACAAATCACGAAATCATTTATTATACCAAGTTCACCAAATAGGAAATTTAAACTAGTCAAGACAAGAGTATGCTAAACATTAGGGTAATAGACCAATGTTCCAATTAAACTTAGGGTTAAATCAATTCTTAAGGAATCAGAAGATTCTATTTTCCAGTAAGATTAGCTTCTTTTCCCACGCAAAAACTTATTAACGTATTTGTATTCAAGCACCAAAATAAGAATGAAGTCAATTCACACCAAGGTTGGCCACCCAAGGCATAAATAGACTCAATTCCCATTCCTGCCTGACATACCGAGTGGATTCCACCACTATCACAAGCACTTTAGGTTTGAACTCATTTCATGTCCCCACTAAAACTTTCACTTAACATTCAACTATGTCCCACAGTCCGGCATCCTAGACTTTTAGCTTAGGATACACTACAGAGATTCGAAACCTAGACTCTGATACCACTTGTGACGGTCCCACTTTCCCCAAAGGCGAACAGAGGGTGGACTGCCGGCTCTCGCCGGGACTCAGTCAATCACTTAGACTAGGATTGGTCAAGACTAGTGCCTTCAAGACGCTTCACTCCGAATTCCTGTTAAGGAATAACAAATTTAACGGGATGAGCGTAAGCTCAGTGAGGCCAAGACGACATGCAAGCAAGCAAATGCGATAATAACAGTGCCAACTATTTTAAACAGGTATAATAGCAATGAAGCTCAAGTATAGCTCAAGAAGGAAGTAAACACACATTTAAAAGGATATAGGAGCTCTTAGTAGCTAATCCATAACCGATCTTTTCAAACGATCCTGGAACGTTGACACTCCGTCAACCAAGCAAGAACAATTTCCGTAGAACTCTACTTCACGCCATTCTCCGTCCACCATTACACCCACACCGGGCCCGCACGTCACAGTTTTTGTAATACTCGACGAGACATGCTCCAACCGACAAACACTCCCACGGCTTGTCAAGTCCCTCAGCCAAGCCCTTGCCGGCCCGAGTTAAATGACTTACCAATGAGTTTGGGCGTCCCCATAATTTAGGTACTGGCAGACTCTAGAGGTGGCTCTCGTCCTAACGGACGTAGCACTTAGCTCCGGGCAGTCCTCATTCAATAGCAATCAATCAACATGACGGTTTGGAGTTTAAGTTGGCGAGTCAATGCCCCAGCCAACACAACTCAGGCACAAGTTCACAAGTTCAAGCAATTTCAATCAATCATGTTCAATAATCATTAATTTGCTTCAAAGAGTGCAAGTGCGATAAAGTACACACTTGCCTTCTCAAGGCATAGCAAGTCCAAGCAAGTTCATTCACAATAAGTCAAGTATAATTAACATGCACTTGGACACTCACCTTTGGTAATTTCACTCCAGTCTGATTGCTTAGACGATTCACCTACCGCCTGACTGGGTCCTGGGAATAATCAAGTGTTAGTTACTATTTTAGGTAACTTTTCCTATTTTACAAGTTAACCAATTAACAGTATAAATTAGGTTCGGATTGGTGTCGGGACAATATAGGGTTGTGGGTAACGGTGTTGTTCAGTTTCGACCTTAGTTGGTATGTGTCGGGCGTGATTAGGGTAATTATAGGCATTAGTCGACTAGTTTGAGTGTAATCGGCAAGTTCGGGAATGAGTCGGTAGGGTTGGTACACGATCGGCAATTGTCGGCACGGATAGGTAGGTTCTGGTACGACCGCAGCTATCGACACTAGTCGGGCTCGTCGGGCATACCGATGCACGCTGCGCGAAGTCGGGTTAGTCGGTGCGGTCGGTACATGTCCTATCGGCACCGATTGGTGTAGTCGGTAACGGATCGGCACCAGGGTGGCCATTGCGCGATCGGCACCCACCGGCCCAAAGACGGTCGGCATAAGTTGGTGTCTACGGGCAAGTCGTGGGTGTTGGCACTTATCGCCTTGGTTTTGTGCGATTTGGGAAAGTTAATAACAATCGGCCCAAGTCGGCACCGTTGGTGCCGATCGAGCGCACGGTGTCTGTGTGCCGGTGTCCGGCAGTGTGGCAGAACGGTCGTCCGGTTGATTGTCGCTGGCGTGAACTAGTTGTTCTAGGTCCGATGTAACGCCTCTGAGTTAACGGTCGGCTAGGCATAGGCGCTGGTTCACGATTACTAGGGTTGTTGGCTCGGTGGTGTCATCGTAACGGTTGGCTAGCTGGGTGTCGGTGCCGGGCCTTACCGGCACCGGTCGGGTGGCTATTCGTACGTTGGGTGCTGGTATGATCGGCTTAGTGGTTGGGTACATTATGTCTACAGACCTGGATGGTCGGGGTCGACGGGGTCGGCACTAGACTCTGGGTCCGTTAATGGATGTACACCGGTTCGCTTCCTCGCTAACGGGCACACGGGTTAACTAGGGTCTAGGTAGTCCGTCAAGGGTCCGCAAGCTAAGGTTGGGCAATCCGCTAACAAGTCGGCACGGTGGCTCGACAGTCCGTCAACGAATCGCACAAGAGCTCGGCAGCCGGCCTAGCGGATCGCATGACGACTGGTCGCTTTCGTTAACGGGTGCGTACGGGACAGCACATCCGCTAACCCATCGGGCACGGAACGGGCACCGTGGCTAACGGACGCACACAGGTCAGCAAATCTGTTAACAGACGTGCGCACGGGCTGCACATCCGCTAACGGACGCGCATCGGTAGTAACGGGCGACACCGGCAAGTGCCTAACCGCTAACGAACGTGCACAGCCGCCACCCATCACAGTTCACGTTTCAGGCCATATCTCCCAATCTACTCTTGAGATTTTTTTCCATTTTATACCGTTGGAAACAGCATTCAGAGCTCTACAACTTCTCAGAAGGGACCAAGTTCAAATTCTGGGCGTACCAAGTTCAAATTCGGGTTCAAACACACAGCAGGTGCAAAAAAACCCAATTTTATCAGTCACTGAAAATCAGTGAACTTCAAACATTTACTGGGAACGGTAGAGATGGAGTCTGTGGGTGTACCATACAACGTTGGAAAGCCCTTTCAGTCTATTTTCCAACGCCACCAACAGCACCTGAATCGGACTTTCCTACAGTGAGTTATGGTTGTTTTACTGAAACTGGTTCTGGGGGACTGACAGTTCCTGCAAAGCTATGTTCTTGGAGTGAACAAGAATTTTACTTGTGCTAGGGTGCTTGTTTTTGCTTGAAATTCATCATCAACATACTACATATATAGACCAGCATGTATAGCATGTCTACCATCAGATTTATAGCAAGAAATAATCACAACAAAGCTACACAAGACGTTTTACAGAAGCTGAAATTCAAAGCATGCGTAACTTGTCTTAATCTTGGTTTTCAGCATACTAAATCAGAAATTTCTTTGCCATATCAAATGAATTTTTGCATCATAAACTCAGTAGTTTTTTGGCTTGGAAATACCTCAAGCAAGTGCTGAAAATATGCTGAAGAGCTTGAGCAAGAACAAGGAAGACCAAGCAAGGAACCAGCCGAACTTCAAGGCAGCTTCAACCTTGTTTACTTTCGATTTTTGATGGCTATTTGTAAGTAATGGTTAAGCTGATTTGGGAGCCATTCTCCTCAGTATATTTTCGTGCAAAGGGTCAAGGAATCCAATTGATTCATCAGCTGAAAATATAGGATTTATAGTTCAATTTAGCAAGCATGACAAGGCTTGCTTTGGCCAAGTCATTGTCTAAAAAGATGACAAGTGTCCATGTGATGCTTTGTCATGCTTGGGATGATATTTGCTGAATTGTTTTGCCCATTTCTGGTGGCTGATCCGTCCAAGCAAGAGATGATCTAAAGAGAATTTTGATTGGCCTTTGCTATTATTAGAGGGGCTTGATTGCAAAAGGTGAATTTACTTTTGGGTCCTCGAAGTTCAAACGTGTTCTTGTTTTGCTCCACACATATTTTTAAGATACTTTTGGAAGATGTTTGGCAATCCTTTAAGCATCATGAATAGATGTAACAAGGGTTTAAAGTTTTGATATGAAACCATATTTGTAAATAAAAGGCGAGCACGGTCGAATTGGAGCAAAACGGCCATTCATTTTCATACAACACGTACATGTACATTGACCGGTGAGGTGTGGGCTACACAGGCTCTCACGCTATTTCTTTTGAGTTAATTATGTTACATGCTCATCTTGCTTTTGATATATATAGAAATGCCTATGTGTTGTGCATAAGTGAAATGAGTTTCTCTGAAAAGATTTACTCTTGTTTTAAGCTAAATGAGACATGATTTATTATCATCCTACATGAAATGCTTTGCTCATGATTTGAGATGAATGGTGAGTATTTTGAAAAAATACTTATTATTGCTTGTTTTTATACATGACCCTCAATGTGAATTTGCTTAATTTTCGGAATCTCATGAGCTTCTAGCTCACTCCAAAAATATTTATTTCCCCTCCACAGGGTTCGAGGCAAAGGAAGCTGGTAGGGACTTACTAGTGTAACTGGTTGGATTACCTCTTGTTCCATTTGGGTATATTATTTTGATGTCTTGTGAAATGTATTTATGGTATTGAAGTAATTGGGGGAATAACATCTTATGGTTGTAATATTATTTTGGAAATATTTGGAATTGTAAGTAGTGGAGATTAACTTATGAGATTTAGGGTTATGTTATTATTTGGAAGTACATGGATGTAATGGTTGGAGTTTTATTGTAATTATTAAAGGCCGGCACTGAGATTTGTTTGAGGATTGTAGTGAGTCTCGGCGAGAGTCAGGCAGGCAGTCCCCTGATACCTTAGAGTGCGCCCTAGAGAAAGGTGGGGCTGTCACAGTGGGGCCTTAAGATTATCTTTGTAAAAAGAAGATAAATCTTTGGCCCCTAATATAGTTGTTTGTCAACAACAATATTTTGTTTTTAATATGTTTGATCTATATTTGTTGTTCCTGTCCATTATTTACGTACTAGAGTAAGATGGAGTGAATTAAAGTTAAGTTATCATTCTCTAGAAAGTTTTGTGGCTTCTATCTCGAACATAACTTCTCAGTAGCATTCTGATTCATATGGTTTACATTTTAAAATACAAATATTTTTATTTTGTAAAAAAAAATTATTCAAAATAAGGCTAAAAGTTCAAAGTTATGTTAGTTTTAGTGTCAATTTCTGTAAAAATACATTTTACTTTATGAAAGCAAAGGGAAAAAAGCCTCACCTGAGAAAACTATGAAATTGTCTGGAATACAATAATTAATATATATGTGTGTATATATATATATATAATCTATAATATTTACTATTCACCAGTTCATATCTTCTAGAAGGCATCTAATAAAATGACACGTGTCATTTTCTAAGAGTTTTGAAATATTTTATTATCTAATGGTTATTAGTTTATTTAGTTCAAATGTTTAAATCCCTACATTTTAGTTAGAAAAATGGTTTGTTAACCAACTTATTGGTTAGGTCAAAAAGTTAAACTAACTATCAATAAGGCTCTCTAAATAAAATATCAATAAGTCTCTCTAAGTAAAATGTAAAATTTCTACTTTAACATTTCTTTTAGTTGCAAATGACTTTCCATTTTAACATTTCCCTTAGTTGCAAATAACAAATAGCATATATTGTCATTTGGAAATTTTTTGTATATAGGATATTAGAATTTAATTAAATTGATTAATAAACTAATAAACATCAAGTAGATGGTTTCAAATTTAGATCTCTCATTTGCACTCCATCCTCCCTAGCACCTAACTTAACCCAACCGCTCTCCAAATAAACATCAATGTTTGACCACCATATAAATGTAAAAATGATAAAATTCTCCCCTCAATCCTTTTATACATATAAAGAGAAAAATAGTTTGTTAAACTAACTTATCGGTTAGATGAAAATAATTAGTTAAACTAACTATCAATAAGTTTCTCTAAATAAAATTTAAATTTTCTACTTTAACATTTCTCTTATTTGCAAATGACTTTCTATTTTAACATTTCCCTTAGTTGCAAATCACAAATAGCATATATTCTCATTTGCAAAATTTTTTTTATATAGGATATTAGAAATTTAATTAAACTGGTTAAAAAAAATAATAAACATCAAGTAGGAGGTTTCAAATTTAAGACTTCTCCTTTACACTCCCTCCCCCATACCACCAAACCAAACCCAACCCCCTTCCAAATAAACATCAATGTTTGACTATCTTATAAATGTAAAAATGATAAATTTTTTGCCTCAATCCTTTTATACAAATAAGGAGTTTTTCTAATTGTCTTATTATAAATAGTTTGAGCAAGGATATAATGCTTTTAAATTTTACAAAAACAATAAACAATAGTTTCAATTATCAAAGAATTCTACGCCATATGAACAAACTAAAAACTTCAATTTAAAATTTGCACTGTATAACTTATCTTTCTAAATTATAAAGAACTCTTACAAAATCAACAATAGTTTCAATTATCAAAGAAGACTACCACATTCGTTACCATTTTAAAATTCAAAAAACAAGTAAATGCCCATCAAATTTTTTTTTTACATATAATGTTGATCAAATCACAATATCTTACTCTAAACTATTATGAAGAGAATTACTAACAATTCTACCAAATATTATAAAATCTAAATTCCATGATAATAAAACTTTAATTGTTTTATTATAAAAAAGTAACTATCAATTGTTCTCTCTAAGTCAACTTTTATACTTCAAAGCTTCTCTTAGTTGCAAATAACAAATGGCATATATTGTCATTTGTCAAATGCTTTCGTATATGATATTAGAAATTTAACAAACTAAAAAACATCAATGTCTGACTACCTTATGAATGTAAAAGTGATAAATTTTTTCCCTCAATCCTTTTGTACAAATAAAGAGTTCTACTAATTGTCTTTTTGTGAAGACCTCAAATACGAATATGATGCTTCTAAATTACACGAAAATAATCAGTTTCACTATTGCAAATATATTTTGTATATCTTATCTTTTCGTGAAAAAGTTAATAATATCTTTTCAAAGTGATTACTTCCCACTCTAAAAAAATAATCAGTGCAAAAATCTTTGCACATTCTCAGCATTAATATTTATATATCTATATCTATACTATATGTTGTTCATTAGCTCAACACTTTTAGAAGATTTCTTTCCTAATTTTTGTAGAATTTACAATTATTTCTAATTTTTTAAATATTTAGCACACACTGTATAATTTATCTGTTCAAATTACAAAAAATTCTATAAAATTCACAATAGTTTCAATTCTCAAAGATTTCTACCACATTTATTACCACTTTAAAATTTCAAAAATAAGTAAAAGTCTATCAAATATTTTTTGACATTTTATACTGACCATATTATAAGCCCTTATTTTGACAAATTACAAGGAATTCTACAAAATACAGCCAAATCTAAAATACTTTCAAATTCAACAAATTTAAAAATCACTAAACTACATATAAATGTAAAGACTTTAAAAAGTCTTTGATGATAACGAAGTTTTTAACTTTTTTTTTAATAAAACTTAAATTATTTTTAACTATTGTAGTTCCCGTGCTATAATGCTAGTGTCATATATATATATATATATATATATATATATATATATATATATATATATATATATATATATGAGTAAATTTATGTACATTGATAGTGTATACACTATCAGTGTTGGATTAATGACACACATGCAAAAATTGAATTTCAAATTCAAATTTTGTAGAGTTGTCATTCATCCAACATTGACTGTATATACACTGTCAATGTAGGAAAGATAATTGTTAAACTGCCCATAAGCAACAAAAGAATTAAATTCTAATGGTAATGTTAGAAAACATTCTTTTCAAAACTAAATTTTGTAGTCAAAATGTTCAAAAAAAAAACAAATATAAATGAAAAAATCCAAAACTACACCTTTAGATATGTAGTTGCAAAAAATTATTTTTTCAAATATTTCTAAAAATACTCTGAAAACCAACCGTCTAACCGCGTCTTTATTTATTTGAGTTCATATCGGCAAAATTAGCTCTGCTAAAGCTTATTCTCTTAAAAAAAAAAGCATTATATTGGTAATATTCCACATGTGTGTGTGCCCGTGTTTGTGTTTATATATACACAAAAATTCCAAATGTGTATGTGTATATGTGGTTTTTTGTGTGTGTGTGTATGTCTATTGTGACGAACATAATATACTTGTTACGATTAAGAATGAAAACAAAGGAAAAACAAGAATAAACATATCAAAAAGATCTACTCCAAAAGTGCAGAATAGCATATTAAAGAATAATTAATGCTGGATGCATTCAACTGTTAGTTAACCACCTGGAGTGGCCGAGGAAGAACATAAAGTTACCCTTCCTTGCTAGGTCAAGGATCAACCCTTGGGCCTAGAAGTTGGGAAATAGAGAGGAAAAAGGGGAAAGGAGGAGGGTTTTGAAAAAAAAAAAATACTAACATCATGAGTTGAAAAAGAAAATGTCACAACATGTAATTAATTTATATAAAATAAAAAATGATATAACTCATTTTGAGCAGATGAGCTCTGCTTTTAAATCTATTAGATATAAGTAGGGGCTTGAACGCATGCAAAATCAATATCGGTTTGGCTAATGGGTGTTTATTGGACACTCGTTAAGAGAGGGTTTAAGTGCCAAATTTTAAAAAAATATATAATTAGTTGGAAAAATATCACAATTCAGGGGGTTGTAGCAAATGTGAATATTTGTATTAATAAGTAGTCTAGGTGTGATTTGTGTGTCTTAAGGTGCGATTCGATAACATTGAAGTTTGAAAACTGAAGTCTGAAATCTGAAAATTGAATTCTGAATCCATAAGTTCTTAAATCGTTAAGTACTAGATCTGATACATTTGGATGTATATCACATTAAGTGATAAGTGACCATTTCATCACTTATTTTAGAAGCAAGTTTTGTTTAGAAAATTTAGTGTTACTTAATTAATTTAGATATTCTTTTTTCGTTATCAAATGCATCTGAATATATTAAAATCTAAATCCATTAAATTTAAATAGTTAATTGAGCTGCTAAATAGGGCCTTATGTGCCCAATGGACATCGTTAGAAAAATTAATTAAAAAAATGTATAATTAGGTCTACGGTTCTAGTTGGAATCCTGCCTATTGCCTTGTAGAAAGAATGGAAGGTTTAAATTAGTGACCAAAATAAATAATTGAGTCAAATTTGTAAATCATGATTTATACATTGAAAGCAAGCAAGTTATATTGTGTTGATTTTGACAATATTTGCTTATCCAAGTTGAAATTACCATGTTTGAGAGTAGGAATATTTCATGCTTCCTTTTAGACTTGTTATCTTTTTTCAATTTTAAGTAATATATTCATGTTTTCTTGTGATTATATTAAGTAAAATTAGCACATGATTTATGTAGGGTTACCATATAATAGGTAACAACTTTCCAATTTTAAGTGATACATTTATGTTAGTATCTACTAAATATGTTTTAAGGTATTTATTATGAACAAAATAATTCAAAATTTTAGAAAAAGAGAATGAGAAGTTGGAGGCTCGAATTGGGCAAAAATCACTACCTCGAACGTATAATATATGTATTCTTAAATGAAATGGGAGAGATTGTACATTTAATCGGCAACAACAGACGCAACTATTCTGTGACATTGTTTGTAACGACCCAAGCACAAGAGCCGGTCCAGTTAACTTTTTCATCCAAAATTCATTGGGCCAAAATAGTTAATCCAAGTTACCAAATGGCTCATGAATCCAAGCTGATAAATCTTTCTTTTTTCCATTCCTTGAACCAATATGGGATAGTTGTCTCTACACGGGATGAGTTTGGGCTAATGTGCTGTGGCTCTGACTATGTGGGGTTAAGTGTCACGTTCGACGGGGACCACCTCTAGAATCCACGGGTAGGGATGGCCACGGTTCAGGTTTGAATCAGAATCGGATCGGCGGTTTATTGAACCTAAACCCTACTGGAATTGAGAAACCGAAACCGAAACCGTAATCGTGACTAAAGGTTTAGGTTCAGGTTCACAAAAAATTTGAATCGGAACCGGAACTGGCAGTTTAAGACCCATTCAAACCGTCTAAAATACACTTATATCCTAAGTTGCTAGGCTTTTTTTATTCAATTTAGAATTCAATTTCAATAACCAACACCTAATATCAAAAAGTCTTAGTTTTAGTCCAACAACCTATTATCCAAATTCATTAATAAATCTAGATATAATAAATAATTTAGATCTAAATCCAATTTAATCAGAATGTTAAATTCAAAGTAGTCAAACTATTAAACTAGCATTTGATGACATTTTGAGTTTGACTAGTTATTATGACAAATTTTCAATATAAGTTGAGGTATTTTTTCACAAGTTGAGGTATTGTTTCATAAAATTCAGATTGTTTATTTTTCCTTGCCACATGATAGTACAATAACATCCATAATTTTTTCAACATTAGTTGTTATATTTACTTAAAATCAATTTTATAATACAAGTATTTATACGTACCTAAAAGAATCGAAACTGGAATCGGAAAAAATCAAAACCGTAATCAAACCAGAATCGGGGTTCAAGAACCGTAACCATAACCATCCTTGTGAGGGTCGGTTCAAGTTCCACCTTTCAGTAGAACCGGAACCGTCGGTTTTTAAACCAGAACCGGTGGTTTTAGAACTGTGGCCACCCCTACCCACGGGGACTAAGTGCCACGTTGGATGACAAGGTTCAAACCTGCACTTCAAAATTATTACCTAATTTCCTTGATAGCTACAGGTATACAGACCTTAATTTATAGTACCAGGGAAATATGATCGTTCTCACAAGGACCACTTTCAACCACTGGGACTTTTAGTTCACTCTATTATCTAGACTAATCAAGAATTACAACTAAATAAGCAATATCAATATTAAAGCCAACGCACGGAAAGTTAAACTACTTGGAAGAAAAAATCAAATTACACAAATGTTCTAGAAAATAGAGTCCACTACTCACTCTGAACTAAGGAAGAATTCACTAATCATCACCAATTCACTTGTCTTGCTAAGGGTGCATTTCATTAAATCAATCGGAACTCTCTTTCGCTAATGAACCGAAATTAGCCAACACTCTAATCTTCCTACTTTCATGGTGAAATCTCAAGTGATAGCTTAATCAAGAACAAGAAATGTTAATAAAATCCACCTAAGTGCAACAATACTTTCGTGTGTCTACGCCTTAGGTTCCATCTATTCCTTTTCTATCATTATTAACTATTTTTATAGATTAATAATAACTATCATCACTTGCAAATGGTGATCAAACACTCACAAGTATTAAAACATGAACAAGTGAACTAGCAAGTGCAAGTTATAGCAACAATTAGTTTTATCCAACCATAGTTAAGATATGCATAGCTTCATCTGCCCTTAGAACAAAGATGTTTAGCTAGACATGCTAAATTTAGCAATAAATCTCATAATTTCAATGTAACTACACATTAATCAAGCAACAAAGAGAATAGAGAAAGAAATGCTCATTCAAATGAAGAAACAAGGTCTCCAAACTTCATCTTCTTCATTGTCATCAAAATTATTGGTTACATCAAGTGTTCTTCAAGTTTTCTTCAAGGAAGGTGAAAAACTATGCTAGAACTAAGTTAGAGACAAAAAAACTGGAAAAACCAGCTCTTTTTACTACTCCTTATGATCCTTCTTCTCTCACAAGGTGATTTTTTTTTTCTTTCCACTTTTCCCAAGAAAAAGTTCTTCCTAGAATCCCCAAAAGCTGTTTGTTCAAGTCTCCATAATGCAAAAAGCAACTTCCAGCCAAAATTTCCTTTGAAATATGAGTCAAAAAGTTAGTGTAAAATGTCCACAAGTTGTTCTGCAAGTTGTAGAGTCGTCCGAAAACCCATATCCAAGGTCAGATCGAACATGTTGCCCCTTGGATCCATTTTTTCTCTATTTTCATTTTTCCCTGTTCAGCAAGATCTGCGGACCAATTGAAGTGATTTAAGGTTGAATCAACCTCATGGATCAATGCTCTGATATTGGATCTTTATCTAAGTCTTGGGTCCGAGCTCTTCCAGCTTGATCGGTGCTCAGATCAGCCTCCCCTATTTTCTTCAAATAGAAGTTTCACTCTACATGCAAATTCAACATTTCAATTCCTTCTCGTTTCAATTTTCAAGGAATAATTTGCATCTCATTCAATCCAAATTAAGATATTATGTACCAAAACCCATAAAAAATACCAAAAGATTATGCATTAAATAGCTCAATTACATAATTTGGCAATGAAATAACACTTGAAGAAATCTTCACCTAAAAGGAGCAAAAATGCACAATAATCCCTAAATGGGTAGTTTGGATTCCGATGGATTTTGCAAAGGTGCAAAGTCCTAAAGGCGGAGAGAATGAAGTACCCCATATTAGTTCAAGGAAGGAAAAAAGGAATGACTTATAAGTTTGGGCTCATGGGTTAGTTGGTAACTTGGATTAACTATTTTAGACCAATAGATCTCGCCCCAAAAAATTACTTGAGCCAGCTCTTGGGGTCGGGCTGTTACATTGTTCCCGTGCGATTAATGGTCTAATTTTGGGATCTTTAGCTAGTATCTAATATAGTAATTAAATAATTCAAAAAAAAGATTAGTCTTATTTAATAATTGAGTCCAATACAAATTTGCTCGCAAACTACTCGAATAGATTCATGAATAATACATAATTATTTAAAAGTTGGTCAACATAATTATGAATACCGTGCAAATTTTAAAATACATGTATATGCACTTTGTTGATTCCCAAAAAATGAAAATAAATAATTTGTATTATTTATTTCCAAAACCAAAACTAATCCAATTGCATATTACCCTAAATCATGCAATATTTCAAGAAAACAAAAAAAACTATATTTTTAAACTCAAATTTTTATAAAATTGACTAATCAAATTCAATCTCTTGTTATTATAATATGTGGATGAGCAACTCGATTGCACTCGTTAAGAGTTCTACTATCAAACTTAAAATTTCTTGGGCCGTTTGGTAATGTTTATATTTGCTTTTCTTTTTTTCTTTTTTTTTTTTTGTTTTTGCTTGCAGATTTTGACAACGGAAAACAATGTTTGTTAAAGCTGTTCACATTTTCCAAAAAGGAAAATGTTTGTAAACATGAGCATTATGCTCAAAACACTAAAATTGTTGTTTTTAAGTATTTAAAAAACACTTAAAATAGAAACCCAATAAATCAATGTTTTAAATTGTTTCATTTCATCTTCACTCAACCACCATCATTTATCTCACCTAAATACCCCAATCTACTTGACCCAATACCATCTAGTTTTGCCTTTAGAGTGATTTAAGATTGGTTTGCCTTCCCACCTTCTCCTCATCCATTTATTACCTACATTGTAATCTCTATAAATGGCAAATTCATGGAACAATTCTGTTGAATTTCAAAGTTCTTTCCTCCCTCTAGTAGCATTTGATACAGGATTGGTTATATGACACTAGAAGTTTGTTTCACAAACAATTCTTGACTTCGTATTTTCTCGTCAGCAAAGAAAATTAGCCGAATTTGTACGTATATGCTGCATATCATGATGATAGTTGTTAAGACAAACTGGATTCTTACCTTTCAAGTCATAAGACTCTGAATTGGTCAACATTTGAGACACTTCAATAACGGGAGAGGGCCAGTACAATTGGGATTTAGCATGGTTCGATCTGGTTATTGTGCATTTTATATTAGTTAGTTTATAATTACATTACATTATTGTATTCAGATAAAAGTGATGTAGATGAACAAAATATTTGATATATATTCATTATAATATTATAATGTATTTGTATACCAAAAATATAAACATATACAATGATTGGATGGAGCCATACAAAACATAATTATATTGAATCCTTGTCCCTTCAATAACAACACACTTTCAAGTTTCAATGGTTAATAGGGACTTTTATGGATTGGATAACCAATCTATTTACAAATTCGCTAACTCTAATCAAAAGTAACGGTTCAATAATATTGCAATCCATATCTAACCCTATTCAATCGATTTATCACTGACCTGCTAACCTGTAGGGTATGATTGTATATATAGAGTATTCTGACCCTATTGTACTTGTAGGAGAAAAAGAAAAATAGAATTAGATTAACAAACAAAATAATACAATAGTTGTCCAAATTAATAAAACTATTTAATCCTATAACTCTAAAACACCACCAATAAAATAGAAAATCAAAACAAAATAGATAATTAAAAAATAAAATATCTGAACACTTATTTTCATTCCCTCTACTTCTTCAAAACTACTAATTCATTTTTTATTAAGGATGACAAATTGCTTCACCACTACGCATGTAAACTCTAAAAATTAAAACAAAACAAGTAGAGTGATTAATTTGATGGAATCTATGACAAAGGGAAAAAAAGTTGAAAAAAGACAAAAAGATAGAGTAATAAAGTAAATGAAATTAGTGGCAATGGATGTTAAAAATAGAATTTATAAGTTGTGAAAAATAAAATGTATAATAGCATAGGTCTCATAGAAAAATAAAATGTATAATAGCATAGGTCTCATAATTTAAATTATTAGTAAATGAAAAAATAATTATATGTTGAGGTTTGCATATTGGTTATTTTAACCAATCTTACACATATGCAGGCAGGTTTGGTAATCACAATTTTTTAAATTAAAACTATACCCTAATTTGATTTTTCAAGTAGTTTTGGTAAGTTAACTATTTTAAAAATTACCGGTTGCTTGTCCTTTTTTTTGGTTTGAAACAATTCCATATTCTCAGTCACCGACTTTTTTGGTTCTTTTAGAATACCCCTAATATTTTCTCATGATCTCTTCCAAAATGGTCTCTTCGACTGAAAGTGAAAGTTCCCCTTTCTGATCCCCTTTTTTACCAGCTCTTAGCTAATTGACTCTTCTGGTTTTTCTCTGTAGTTTCGCTTTCTAATTACCTACCCTAGGAAGAATCCTTCACTGCTTCTTAAACTTTCTTATGATGACTAGAAATAAACACGAGAGAAACATAACAATAACAAACTCAGATCCGATTATTTAGATCATGGGAAACAGGAAGAGAAGAAGGGTTTTGGAGCTTCAACTCCCAGATGATATTCTCTTCAACATATTCAAAAGAATTCCAGCAAAGTCTCTTATGCGATTCAAGTGCGTTTGTAAGTCTTGGAAAATCCTAATTTCCAATCCCTACTTTGCTAAGTTGCACTACAAACGCTCACAAACTCGGCCTGATGCCTACTATCTTATATTCTATCTACGAAAAAACCTTTTCACGGTCCGATCAATCTTCCCTACAAATCTTGAAGCCGTCTTCTCAGCTGAACTCCCCACTCATAACTTCCAACAATCTTCACCGTGCACGGATATTGTCAATGGTCTTATCTGTTTATTTGACCGGAAAGATTATCAACTTGAGATGCTCAATATTACCACTGGGGAAAAAGTAAGGCTTCCTTATCAGTGTCCACCACAATTCCATTATCCCTCAATGTTCTTGGGATTTGATCCTCAAAGGAAGGAATATAAATTGCTCTTCATTATGAATTTCCACGGGCAAGTTGAGTGTAAGATTCTTACCATTGGAACGAATTTGTGGAGGAAGTTGGGCAACAAACCACAATTGGAGAAATTCAAGAAGGGGACAATTTGCGTGGATGGATGCATTTATTGGAAAGATGTAATGTTCGTGAATGGTGAAAGAGCCATACAATATTTTCATGTTGGGGAGGAGGTGTTTGGGATAGTTTTTCCTCCCAAAAGGGCTGAAAGAATTCGTCAAGTGACTCAGATTGGAGATGATCTTGCCATCGTATGCAGAAGACCATTTTGCCACAATTTGTTGAAGCTATGGATATTCAACAAGATGGATAAAAATTGGGCTAAGAATTTAATCAAATTGCCAAGAATTCCCGTTTCCAAACTTGAAATCATAGGGACAACACGGAAAACTAGTGAAATCTTGATGACTACTAAATTGGAGTACCACGACATGCTGCAGTTAGTATTTTACGATCTAGAAACGGGAAACTTCAGGACTAGCAATATTACTTGTCCTGGGATGCCTAACTTAGCCGCTGGTAATCTCCTTTCCTATGATGCAAGTGCTAGTGTGAGCAATCATGTAGAAAACATTTATCCACTGGAATTTTCAGTCCAGGGAATAGCATAAAACAGATCTGCAGGAAAAATAGAGAGGAGAAGAGTAAATTGGTCTTTGTTCTCATCATTCTCATCATTTATTAGTTTTTGGTCTTTTAATTTCCTTGTACTCAGCGCAGTAGTTTGTGTAGTTGATATTTTAGCTACAAACTTTAGTTTTGATTTTGTAGCTACAAACTTTAATTTCATCATCATTAGTTGTGTGTTTCCGTGCATTTAGTGGTGTAGGAAACAAGTTACTAGGCAATTACACATATATGGCTTATTCCCCCTTAGTGCTGGATCCAAAGTACCCAATTTGAGTTCCTTGATAATGCAAAGTGTTCCTCAAAGACATTGGTCCAATAGGAAGGGTATGGTAAGACCTTATTTCAATCGATTTCATAGTGAACCTTTGATCATGGATGATTTAGCTTTCGGTTAATACTGATGTACATGTGGCACAATTAATTTATAAAGTTACTTTGCACAATACTACAGTATCTCGATCTTAACCTTTCGTTAGTTTGTTTAAATCATTTACAAACAGTCTCCAACATTTTGTGTAGGAAAGATGCTGCTCCTTCCTGTGTATATCTTTTCTATTTCAGGTTTTCTGCACAAACTATTTTATGACAGTTGCCAATATGGAATGCTTAATGAACATTTTTAAAGAAATGAATGAAACATACTTTTGCCAAATGCATACGACAAACAACCATGAGCGCTCTGGGAATCTCATTTACTAGAGGACAACTACTGCCAAGGTCAATTTGACACCGCTGGGAATTTATGAGGCCTACCACGCTACAAAAGCAAGAAAAGCAAACTCCCTACATTCATCTCATTACAGTTCTGGAAAGATGAGGACCGGTTAATTTGAGTACTTAACAAAATTATCATGTAATTTGAACTAGAAATAAAAGGTCTTAGCTCTGCTGCATTTGTTTCCTCAAATTTCCAAGAGGACCGTAATGTTTATCTGTATTCTGCACCCTACACTTGCAGCTACTTCTATTAAGATTCGTACCACATCTGAGGCATATGCCTTTACATTTTGGGTCACAAATTGCATCAATGGTGATTTCTACATGCAATATATCTCTTAGAGGTTTTGAAATGTCAATTTCTTTATCTTCTGGAGGAAAATGCAGCTGATCATCAATATCATTATCTTCGTCTTCCAGTCCATCATTATCAAATGACCTAAACTTCTCTTCCCCATAAATTAAACCCATATCTATTGTTTCTGGTTCTTCAAAAGGTTCTTCAGTTAGCACAAGTGAGAAATTGGAAAAAACACTCTTAGCAGCTGATTCACCACACCTGCACACACAAGATGTACAACATAGCAATTGGCAAAGAAAATGATAGTTAGCATTTACAGGCAATTTTTAACGGCATTCCCTCATCAAATAGCTAGGGTAAAGTATCTACACAACAGCAAATGATAAGCAACTTCTACAGACAATTTACAAGCATTTTCTCATCAAGTGGCCAGGATAACTACACGATTATCCTTAGGGAAGCTATAGTAACTTGACTACAGTCTTATTAACAGTCTGATCAAGGCTGTTTGTCACCCTTAGAGAACTGATGGGGCAGCCACAAATTTTTGATTCTTCTAAGACTAGTTTTAGTTATATAAGTTATTTGTAGGATGTTAGACTTTGTTTCTTTGAGCCTTTAGATTCTCTTTCTAAAGAGCTTCAAGTATAAGGATACAAGTTAACAAGGATTAAGACAAATGATAAGGCTAGGTGGTTCACTAGATCTTTCTTTCCAGATGTTCACTTATCTGGGGAGATTTTAGTCTTTTTCCATAAAATCGAAGGTTTCTCAAACCTTTAACCTTTCTTTTTTATGTTCTGCCTTCCACCTAACCATTTTTTGCAGAAACTGTGTGCCACTTCAGCAAAACTGTGTGCCACTTCCTCCTACAAATCAGATATTTAATCTGAATATTTTGCTGCAACATATAATACAGAGAGAGAGAGAGACAGCAAAACATCGGACAAACATACTCCTTTTGGAAAACTCTTCTCATCCTAATATTTACAAAGACAGGATCAATTATCCTCTACATGTCAAGAGACATGCTAACAGTGAGATATTCATCAGAAAGTATTTAATAACATATTTCAGCAGCAAATGTTCTTGATATTGCTAAAGGTTATGATCTTTAACTTAAATTATTAAGCCAATAGCCCATATAAATCAAGGAAAAGAGCCAAAGGCAAGAGTTTCTCAACCATAACAAGTAAATGTCTTCTCCTTACACATGAATGAATATAATTCCATCGAATCATAAAACAAGTACAACTATGCAGCTAAACCAATTTTTAACCAAGAAAGCATATCTAAGAACAGCAAAACCACTTACAGAAACCTTAAAAATCGCGTAACATAGTTCAGAAAAGAACTGACCTTTTTAACTCGTTAGATGTTCGAAACAACAATACATAAATCAGGAAACATGTTGACTTAGTAAAAACATGTTAATAAACATAATCAAAATCAATTACCTGTTACAATCAAGAGCAAATACAGTTTTAAGAATCCCCTCCAGCCTCAAATTCTGCTTCTTCTTCATCACATCCATTGAAATGAAAACAGGGGTCCCATCAGGATAATCTTTCACAGCTTTCGTGACCCTTAATCCCAATTCAGAAGCTCGAGTTTTCGAAACCCCAGATGAAACCTTTCCGAGTCCTAGTCTTTCCAAAGTAGTGCAGTATTCTATATGGGATATCGAAGCGCTTCTCTTATAAATCACTGCACCTTCCCATGGTAATGGTCCCTCCTCGTCATCTTCCACCATTGCTCCAAACTCTTCTACTTGACCATCATCCCACTCAAAATCCCCCGTCACTGCACTTTCCTCAGCATACACATTACGGCTATTCTTGCTACTCCCAGCTCTCAATCGCCAACTTTGTAAAACGATTCTCGCCTTGTTGTTGCAGCTCGAAGGCAGATTAGTTGAATATTTACGAGGAATAAAATCGAGGGCTGGGTGTAAAACAGCCACATTTCGGATTTTCAGGTTGCAGAATTGAAGTGGTATGATGTTCGAGGACACGACTGAGTATGAAGAATACATAGGCATTTCGTCTAGCACTTGGTATGCACAAAACAAGAATTCAGAAAGGAACAAGGCCACAGTAGAACCTATAAATCTTCATGGAATAAATGCCACTATTTGGAAACGTCAATTTCCCAGTCGCATCTGCAAGAACAACAATCTATATCCAAGAAAAAATTAAGAATCAGAACAAAAGACTATGGAAATAGAAAATTGAAAACAAGGAATAATCAATTTCATACTTGCTAGTAATTTCCATACGTGCTAGTGATTTCCAATCAGTGAAGAAAGAAAAAAGTAGCCTACCAGTTTTGAAATAGTTGTGGCACCCTCTTTTCTTGTTGAGCTACGATAAGTTTGCTGCTCTGCTTGCTGGTGCTTCAAGAGGAAAAGGCAGAGGTTATCCCCATTCCCAGAGGCCAGAAGAGTAATTATCCACCAGGGAAAATCGCCAGTTTAGTCCCAAACTTTTTTACTAATGCTGATTTGGTCCCTACAAGTTTTATTGTATGGATTTAATCCTTCAACTAAAATCCTTGTGCCAATTTAGGGCTTACATGGCGTTGCCACCCAAAATAAGTTTTTTTTTTTTTTCACCCAGATCAGCTGCCATTTGGGGGCAATTGTGGAGACAAAAAATGGACCAAATAAAAACACAAATGGGGAAAATAAAAACAGCACAATTAGGAAAGTCTAAGTATTTGGCTAGTTAAAAGAAATGGAGTTAGGCCTCGTTTGATAACCCAATTCAAGTCTTAATCTTAATGACTTCAGACCTTAATGGTGTTAAGACTGTTTGATAACAAAAAATACTACATCTTATGATTAAGTGGGTCTGAATTGCCTAGACAAAATAAAGCCCAAAAAATAAGTGATAAGTTTATCACTTATTACCACTTAATAAAAAGTACGGTCACATGTTAGAGTTTAAGTACAGTTTTTAGGACATAAATAACCGTTGCCAAATAAAACACAATCACCTTATTTTTTTCCTCTTCTCTTTCTTCTCTCTCATTCTTTTTTTTCCATCATCATTCTTAGTTTATCAACCTCTTCTCCATTTTTTTTTTGTCAATCTTCATTCTTAACAAGTTTACCCATTGAAACATTCAATTTTTTAGCATAAAGGTAAGTATTAAATTTATGCATATGCTTTTGTTTCTACTGTGTAGTTGTTGTTCATACTCATATTCAATAAAAATCTATGCTTCATCTATGTATTTGATTTGTACTATTAATGGAAAAATAATCTTCCATGATAGAAATAGAAGCGTAGACAATACAAATTGACTAGAAAAATAATTTTTGAGAATGAAGAAATTGTGGTACAAAATGAGTAACATGTGAGAACCCTAGAAAAAAAATAAATTTAATTGATTGCACCATGAAGTCATTAAGTGCATTATTTTCCTTTAAATACTTTATTTCGTGTGCATTGCATGGCATTAATTTGAAATCGCATTTTATATGTTTCATGTAGCCAAATGCATAAAACTTATATGGCATTAAGTGGGTTATATTTTAAATTGAGGGATTAGAAGACAATTGCATAGATTTTTTATCCAATTCTTGGTCCAAATTTCACCACTTGTCAACCATCTACTAATATCTTGACTTAAGCTTCTTATTTAATCTTTTGTCTTCAAAATTTGAACTAAAACTCCCTCCCATTTTTCTCTCTCTTGGCCGAACTATAGGAGCAAGAAAATAACAAAACCCTAAACTTGATTCTAGCAATTTTAGTGAAGGAAAAACATCTTCAAGTGAAAACCCTAGTTAGGTTGATACTTGGTCATCAAGCTTTGTTGGAAAGTTGAAGCTTTTGAAGTGGATTTCTCTCTCAACTCTCAAGGTACTCAATCATTCATCTATGCTTTAATGATCTTTAAATTCCAAGAGGATGCATGTTAGTTGAATTTGAAGTGTTTGAAGTGGTTTAGGAGGAAAAGTTATGGAAGAATTTCTTGTGTTTGGAAACTTGAACTCAGGGCTTTGTTTATAACCTCCAAGTCTTTGATGAAATGCTTAAAGATTTATGATGTTTGATTGATGGTTTTCTTTGATATTTTGACATGTTTAGCACCCTACTAAAAGTTAGAAATAACCTAGAAAGGTTATCTATAGCCATCATGTAGAAGATGAAATTTTTGACATGAAATCAGAAATGGAATTCAGGCAACTTCCCAAACTTGCTGGTGATTATAGGAATTGAACTAGAACCTGAGCTTTTACTGTTAGAAAGATCTATGAATCTAGTTTTAAACACCACTGACGGAGCTCGATTTCGATTTTCCTACATCGAGTTATAGCCATTCTTCCGAGACTGTTCCATCAGCCTGTTCCTAGTCTGACAGTTTTCTAGTGTCTCTGATTTTGGCCATTTCGACCCTGATTAAATACAATTTGAGGTTCAACCTCTTCATGAAAGTTGTCGGTCTATGTCTTAGCTTTGAAACGGCATAAATTCGCCCCGATCCGATAAATGTAGCCATAGTTATGACTAAAACACTAAAGGGTGGCAAACCTGTCGATTATCATTTTCTTCCTATAATGGCTTCTTTCATTCCTCTTGACTTGTATGCACCCTTGCCGTGTCCCGACCTACTTAACTCATGATTCTAATATGTTTATAAGATTCTTCATTTGTTTTACACTTGTAATTTAGATTAGACATCTTATGGTTTTGTGCATCCAATTTGTGATTGTTATCAAGCAAAGGAAACTACTAGTATATATATTTGGTCTTTTAAGTTTGGGATAGCCAAACCTAAATGCTTTTCATCTCATTTGCTATTAGACTTGGAAGGAGGAAACAAAGGGGATTTGGGAACGACCGCTTGAAGTTATTTTGTTTAACTTGGTAAGTGTTTCAATGCATATTTGTGTGACGATGCATCTTACTTGAGTAAATGCCATTATTTGTTTAAAAGCTCATTTGATTGACATACTAATGAGTGTCATGTTATTGTGATTCCCTTGACTCATTAATTTATCTAATTTTTAATAATTTCTTGTTCTAGCATAGCTAAGTGTTAAATGTGCATGAGTGTAGGCCTGATATGTACTTTATCGCATTGGTTGAACTGAACTTACTCTTCATTGGAACCCTATCCTTGATCCGCCATTGTGAGGTCAGGTAGGCCAAAAGCTTATTCTAGACCCGCCACCGTGAGATTGGATCAGCTCTACAGCCCTGAGTAATGATTTACCAATGTTAAGTGCAAAACTCAAAACTCTTTACCGAAAGACCCTGAGTATAATACGTAATGCTAAATTTCGGGGATTGTTTATCGTTTTAGAGGTCATAAGGTGAAAGTAAATTTCAGAGATTGTTTATTGTTTTGGAGGTCATAAGGTGGGAGTTCGGAGGTTATAAGATGGAAAAATGTAGGGGATTGTTTATTATAAATTATAAGGTGGAAAATGGCTCCCAATGAGTCCCATATCCTTTTGAGATCTCATTTATTATTTATTATTTGATTTACTTAAATGAGTAATTGTTTATTTGAATTAATGTTATCGTTTATCACTCACTATGTACCTAACCTTATTTTCTTGATTCCTAAATTTGGTTATGGTTATACTTGGAGTTGTGCTTCTTGAATTACGTGTTAACAGGTTAAATTTGGTAGTGCTCATGTTTTGCTCGATTTCTTGGAATACTTAATAAGCGTAAGCTCATGCCACGTATTTGTTTTCCTTAACAAGATTCGAGGCAAAAAGGGCTCAAGGATAGTATTAGGTCATCTTGGGAATTTAGGTTTGTTTGTCTGGTATACCTACTTGTAATCCTCTTTACTTTTGGAGATACGAATGTACTTAAGTTGAAATCTAAATGTTCGACCTTTTGGTCGCAAGTTTTTGTAATTTCTTTTGAAGATATGTAAATGTTGTAGTGAAGTACTTCAAGGTTATGTTGTCTCGAATGGACTTTTAAGTATTTTTCTGCAAAGAATTTGTGGAATTTTTTGTGGAATATAATGAGTCCGTGAGAGGGCCAATCGAACCCTTTAGTTTGCCTTTGGGGTAGGTGGGGTTGCCACACAACATGCTGAAGATAGCCCAAAAAATGTAGAACAGGAGGATCTCGACAAGTTGATCAAACTTTTATGATCAACTTACGTGAGCAAATTAAAATCAACATTTTAGCTTTTTGATTAATTGTATTTATAACATTTGATAGACTAGCATTTATATTTTATCAAATAAATTTGTTATATTGTAATTTTATTTTCATTTTAGCCCATTCTTTTTCTTTTTTTTATTATAGTTCATTCTTTTTCTAATAAATAATTCTTATTTTTTTGATAATAGTTCATTCATTTTTAGTTCATTCTTTTTCTAATAAATAATTCTTATTTAAAAAAAATTAAATCATATGTACTACTAGTAAAATATACCAATATATATCATTTATAAACAAGTCAATATAAGGACAAAATTGTAAAATACAAGAAATTCAGCATTTAGTCGTCTATAATTATCAAACAAGCATAATACATTCAGTGTTTAGATTCAGACAAAAGTTGTATTAGATTCACCACTTAACAATTCAGTGACTTAATGAATTCAAACTTCAGATTTCAGATTTCAGATTTCAGACTTCATATTGCAGATTTCAGTTTTATCAAACGGGGCCTTAGATAGATCCCATCATAGAACAACTCTAGGCGCGGCTAGCACAAGTAGTGAGCTTTCATCCTCTCCACATCTCACCTGCCTTTTTCATCTTCAATGAAAATAGCCAAATTTATTCTATGCCCAAGTCGAGCTCATGACCCTCCAATTTGTTTGTCTACATCTCTCGGCATGACGCTTGGGACTAATGGGTGCATTACGGGTGGCCAAGCTTCTCCAATGTTACCCACGAGAGGGGAAAAAGAGGCTGTGCATTCAAAAATCATGAACCCCCATCCCCAAACATCACTTGCGCTAGTCAGGTTCGAGTTAAGACCAATTGTCGAACGATAAATTAAAAAATAGTAGTGAGGAAAAGTGCTTGTAATAGGACTAAAGGACAACAAAGGTATGCACCAATTGGGAATTAAAGCTCCCATTTTCAGCCACAAGAATCTTTACCACATAGGAATAGTTGGTGAGTTTATTTGCGGGGCATTTACAGCTAGTGCTGTTATTCGAGTCGAGCCGAGCCCGAGCTCCCGGAGTTCGAGCTCGCTCGATAATGTTATCGAGCTGGCTCGAGCTCGCTCGATAACATTATCGAGCTGAAAATCGAGCTCGAGCTCGGCTCGACTAAAACACTGTCAAGCTCGAGCTCGAGCTCGAGCTCGACTCGATTAACAGAATCGAGTCGAGCTCGTTAAGCTCGAGCTCGAGCTCGACTCAATTAACAAAATCGAGTCGAGCTCGACTCAATTAACAGAATAAATTCTAAATTAATAAAATGAACTCTAAATTAAGTTTGGATCGATTTAAGCTCTATAACAATTCTCCAGTTAAATTTAGTTGCTATAGCACTATCTTTCATGTATTAAGTTGGCCAATGATTCATATTTTCTTCATTAGTTCATAAGGTTCTAACCAATTCTCAGTCACCTTAATGTTCAACAACTTGTAATTGTAAAATTATTTATTTGACAACAAACGGAACCTAAGAATGTTCAATTATTAATGACTTGATACTGGTATTAGATGAAATTCACAATTTGGAATGAACAATATATGCAATCAATCATTGGATACGAGCTATTCTAACTTAGTGATGTGCTTCAAAAAATAAATGGAATCAATTATACCCCAATAGATGAAAAGGAATTCACTAATATCAACTTGACTTTATATTGATAGTTGGGAAAATCATGGTCATATACTTTTTTTACAATTAAAAACTAAAATAACAAATTTGCCCCTCAAAATCGAGCCTATCGAGCCACGATCGAGCCGAGCTCGGCTCGACTCGTTAATAAAACGAGTATTTTTCGAGCTCGAGTTCGACTCGTTTTCGAGCCTTAACGAGCCGAGCCGAGCCGAGCTCACGAGCTACTCGATTTGCGTAGCAGCCCTATTTACAGCTGAATTTAGCTATTTGTTTCCTTGCCAATCATCTTGTTTGTTGGCAAATGACAGGGACAAAGAATAGAAGGCCAGTAATATCAGACAGGGAGAGCACAAGGAGGGAGGGAAATATGGTAATGATAATAACGGGCAGAGCTCATGAACAATTGTGTTTTGCAAGATGGTTTGTTGCATCGCATGATTGTGAGGGTGGGAAAAATAGGGAAACAGATTTGGTTTTAGGTGGTGGAGATGAGGATATCAGAACAAAGGTGAGGGAAAGGATGTCAATGAGAAGTTCAAGAAGGCATGTTTTTTAGGATATTGAGTTCTTGGACAGAAACCATTCCACCAAACACCATTGCTCTTTTCCCCATCTGTGTTCTTATTTGGTCAATTTTTTGTTTCCCGTGCAAGAGCATATTTTCTTCTTCTAGAAATGTCACTAAATGTCCACTGATCTGGGTGAAGAAAACATGTTTTAATAGCGACGCCATATGCATCCTAAATTGGCATTAGGACATTAATTAAAGGATTAAATCCATATCATAAATCTTTTAGAGACCAAATCAGTGTTAGTAGAAAAGTTTGGTACAGTATGTGTACAATACATGAAGCATATTGTACAAGCCAATAACGTAAGGAAAACGAATGAGTTTAATTGAACAGAATATCACTATATTATGCCTTTTTTTAAAAATTTTTGGGGTTCTAATACTATTTCTTCTTTGTTCAACAATAGGGGGTAGGGCTGTCATTTGGACCATCGGACGCAGATTCTAACAAGTCCAAATTTGACTCACCTAGTTAATAAGGCAAGCATTCGAGTTTCAAGTCAGAAGTTTCAAGCTAATATATGTGAAGCTTATGTGTGACTCACAATGCATTAGGTTTCGAGTCTAATTCAAGTTTAGCCAAAACTTACTTATTAAAATTTTTTTGATATAATTACTATAACCATTAAGTGGTAAAGTTAATTTGCAATCTGCGATCTTAAAACTACAGATAAATCAACAAAAAGTTTCATAAAAAGTACATAAACCAAAGTTTTTAACAATAATTGTATCCAATTCTTTTAAAATACATGAAAAATAATAATAAAACATGATCAAAACACGTGTATAGTTATATACATTAGGGTGCATACTAACTACTAATAGTAATTATATCTTCTATATTTAAGAATAATACATTTATAACTATATACATTAGGGTGCATACATATATATACACACACACATACACACATATACAATTATACATACACACACTCACTCACACATCAAAATATGAATAATATATATAACAATGGGTTGGGCTTTAATCGAGTTGAGCCCATAAAGAGCTAAACTTTGCTCACATTTTAATCGGCACTGAAATCTAGGTCCAAACTTTGCCGGACCAAGAATTATAGTATGTTTATCCCTTTTCTTTTAGGCTGAATAGGTTGAGCTCAGGTTGAGCTAGCTTTGTTAGTAGCCTATAATTGGGTAAATTCCTTAACAAGCAAAAAAATTTGGAGAAATTCACATTTTGGTTCTGAACATTTTCACTAAAATTGATTTCACCCCTAATGAATTATTTTAACTAATTTAGTTCTCGACGAGTTTTTTACATCCAATGTAGGACTTTTGACTGAATTTTATTCAATCTCCATGGAGCTACATGATAGGTTGTATTTTAGTTGATTAATTGTGTTAATATTTTCTAATTATTTAGACTAAAATTGCATTATTGGGTGGATTCTACTGAATTTGTGTATCTGGTGGTTAAATGCAGTAATTTGTGGAAAAATGTGTTAAAAAGCTGCAATTCCAGAAGTGGTCCTGACAGTTAAGCATAGGCACGCCTAATTCAGATGTTCATGGTGGTGTCAAGATTCCAAGTTCACATGAGCAGTTTCCAAGAATTGGGAGTTCCAAATTTGAAAACGTGCTAGAATTAGTTATCTTGCTTTCTTATTTAGTAGTTTATTTTTATTAGGAAACTACTTTAATATTTGTATTAGGAAAGTAGAAGTTTGACTTCTTTTAGGATTTTCCTATTTTGGTTTAGTACTTAATATCTTTTCCGTGGTGGACAAGGACTGAAGGAATTTTCCTATTTTACTCCAATTGGGATTCTTCCTTCGATGGGGAGATTAGTCCGTGAAAAATGGAAAAGGATATAGAGGAACTACTAGTAGTAGGCTTTCGGTTTTATTCTTCTTTTTTGAGGCTTTCAAATTGATATTCGGGAGACAAGACAATAGCTTGGCCTTCCGTCTTTTTCTTTTGCTATTTTGACTTTTGCAAGAACAAGCTAGCGATAGCTTGGGCTTTCTTTTCCTTTTCTAATTTCACTTGGAGAATTAACGAATGACTTTGTCAATTTTCATTGAAATCTTTTGTGGAATTTCTCACGTCATGCGTGGCTAATTTCCTCATCTAGTCAAAGATCAACTCAACGACGCAATTCAAAATATTTGTGAGATCTAATCGATTTATTTTTTGTTTGTTTAATTCCTTGGTATTTGTGCATTCTCTGATTTATGTTCATATGATTGTTTTTTTGGTTGAATGTCAAAGGCGATGTTCATATTGACTTGATAATCTTCCTCCAGTTTAATTTGCTAAATCCGTAATTGTTTAGTAGATTAATACTTGTGGTGACTAACGTTAATACACGTTAGGAGCGTCACGATCTAATCTAAATGAACCCTGGTAGTGTGTTTGTTGGTTAGGGTTTGGGCTTTTCTAGTTCTTAGTGTAATTAAGAAATTAAATCCTACGGGCATACCTGGGGTTGTTTCTTAATTAGGGGTATTTAACGGGCGTACCTTACTTACCTAAATTCTAAGGAAGAGTTGGTCGTTTGAGAGGTTTCTGGCGGCTATAACCAGCCTACTGATGAATTAAATGAATTAATCTTGCATCGATGATCAGATATATGGACTGTATCTGAGTAGTTGGATCTTTGACTAGAACTCATTCCTCATATATTTCATTCTCTCTTATTTTAGTTATTTGGCTTTGTTGTTTGATTTTTAATTAATTCCTTTTCATCTCAAAAATCCCCCATTTTCTTGTGCTTGAGAAGAAACGAATTTTCCCCAATCCCTGGGGAGACGACCCTATTTGCTACTATATACAAGTTAGTTCAATTCTGGTATATCGGATTAAGTATACTCGTTGGAATTAGGGTGAAGCTAGTAACCCATTGTACATCCGAGTTCCTACCCGGAATTGGATTTTGTTTACTTCTTGGCAAATTAGGTTTTAATTATTATTGCAGGCTCATTTTGTCACTACAAGGGCATAATCATTATAGTGACCTAACCTTCTATAATTAACAGATGAAGTAGATTAGAAATATCATTAAGATAGGTTAATGTTTAAAGTTGTTTAATGTTCAATTTAGTGCTCCCTCCTTTATTTAGATGTTAACCAAGTTTAATGATTTTTCTAATCTATTTATTAATTGTAGAAAATTAGGTCAATGTGACGATTATTTTTCTATAGGTCCATGGATTTAATGAAATTTGGGTAAAATCCTACATTGGAAACTTGTTCGAGAACTAAATTGGTTAAAATAATTTATTAAGGACAAAATCTGTTTTAATGAAAATGTTCAGGGACCAAATGGTGAATTTCTCAAAAATTTGTAACTTCTTGTTTAATCAGGTTGACTTTTTTGCTCTATTCAAGAAATTCCAACATATTATAAAAGGCAGAAGAAAAAGAGAGAATTTGATTGGATTTGAAATAAAACAGTTAATAAATACTAAAGGCTGCATGAGTTTATTTACTGCAAACGAACGGATGCAGGCCGAAATTCCATGGACAAGCACAAAATATGGAGATGAAGGGATGAACAAGAAGAATATATCGTCCTTTAGATTCCAAGTAATGGTAAATAGTTTTTTATAATCTGTTATATTATGGTTTTTCTAATTGAATGCAGTAAATACTTTAATTTGTTGAAAAGGTTAATTTTTTTAGATTGGTGTGTATAGGTCTTACAAGATTGGGAGCGTGTATATTGCACCCAAAAAAAAAAAGAAAAAGGAACATTTTGATACACGGTATATCTCTGGCATTTTCCTTTTTTTTTCTTTATTTATTTCAAAGTTTGGCTCTTCCTTTCTCCCATTTTTCCTTTATAGGCGAGGTATAAAGGCAAGCAAAAACTCATTCGTTAGAACAGAAGGGCAACTAAACTTCCTTTCTTTCTTTTTTTTGTATTTCATATAACTTTTCATCCTTGTAAGTTAAAAAACTAGATACTTGAGTGATCTAATTGATTATTCTTTCAACTAATTGCAAATCTCGTAAGCCAAAAGTTTGAAAGTCTCCTAACGATTGAGAGTAAAAGCCTCAATCAATGAATTTATTCCTTATTTGCATTGTCAATAATATCACTATTCGGTGTAGAAGGTGCTCTTCAGAAAACATAGAAATCTAATGTTTGTAGGCTTGCAAATTTAGACATATAGATTCAGAAAGAGTACCGAATAATTTTCTAATGTATTTTGATTGGCTAATGTCCAAATTGTACCGAATAATTTTTCTAATGTATTTTGATTGGCTAATATCAATTATCTCGAATATGGATTAGAAGAGCAATTTAACCAAAAAAAGAAAAGGACAATGAATACAAGAACTTAACAAGGCCAATGATTTTTATTAATAATATGTTAGGAGATTGGATTAGAAGAGCAATTTAACCAAAATAAGAAAAAGGTCAATGAATTCAAGAACTTAACGAGGACAATGATTTTTATTAATTATATATTAGGAGATTGGCTAAATTTCTTTTAAATAGTATCCTTGTTTGTATTGAAGTAACTAGGTAGAAATCTAATTATTATTTAGTTACTTGGATTAGTTGCCAAGTTATATCCTATTTTATATGAGTTTGGATTCTTGTAGTTGTATCCTATTATTATTTGGTTTCTTGTCCAAGCAATGCTCTTTATAAATAGGTAGATTGGCATTCTACAAAAACAGAAGAAAAGGGGGTGAGAGAGTTATACAAGATTTGGGCTTAGGATTAGGGGTGTGCAAAAAATCCGAATACCGAATTACCGACCGAATTTGAATTGAATTCGGTAATTCGGATTCGGTAATTTGGTCGGTAATTCGGTAATTTGGTCGCATTGGTATCGAATTAGATTCGAAAACGGTATGGAGGATTATGAATTCGGATTGACCGAATTCGAATTCATTTAATATAAAATATAAAATAAATGCTACATACATAAAGTACATACAGATATAATACAATACAATACATATACATAATAATACATATACATACCATACGTCTGAAAATTTTAAAATAATATACAATACAAAAAAATAAAAAAAAATCCTGTTGGATGCTATTATATACAAAATACCGAAAATTACGAATTCATCCCAATTACAATTCAATTCAATGGCCCTTTAGTTACGGTCGGTTTGGGTCAATTTGGGTAAATACCGAAAAATACCGAATTCGATAACACCGAATTGAATTCGAATTCGAATTCGATCGGATATAATAAAGTCAAAATACCAAAAAGCTGAATTCACAACACCAGAATGCGAATTGAATTGATGCACACCTACTTAGGATACAAGTTGTAAACTTGCAGTGTTTCTCTCATAATAAGAATAAGTTTTTGTAGCTGTATCCTATTATTATTTGATTTCTTGGCCAATTAATGTTCTCTATGAATGGTAGATTGATATTCTATAAAAGTACAAGAAAAGGGGGCGAGAGAGTTCTTAGTAGGTGTGAGAGTTCTTAGAGTGTTTCTCTCATAATAGCAGCAGGTTTTTCTCGCATGGTCGTATGTTTTGTGATTAAGTCGGTCTA
The DNA here is from genome assembly GCA_013103745.1 of Gardenia jasminoides. Lineage (NCBI taxonomy): Eukaryota > Viridiplantae > Streptophyta > Magnoliopsida > Gentianales > Rubiaceae > Gardenia > Gardenia jasminoides. The sequence goes on along the minus strand of CM023097.1, from coordinate 4,065,475 downwards.
AATCTTATGTGACTTGTTAATTGTGCTAATTCTTGTTTTCTATTAAATTGTTATTGGTTTTCATACTTTAAATAGTTGGTCTGATACCCCTAATGTAGTACTAGTAGTAATAACAAAGCAAACCTCCATATTTGAACTTTGACCAACTTGTAGATGAAAGATAGTAGAATCAAATTAAGTTCCTACCACAAAAACCACACACACACACACATACACACAAAAGTGCTCGCGCGCGCGCACACACACACACAAAAGATACCCATTCCTATTATCACAATTTTACTTATCTAATCAACAAAAAGAGGCTTAAAAAAGACCAAGACTACCAATACTAGAACATGGAATGATAGGAAAATATCCTTGACCAGTTGATAAGAGTGTAACAACTTCACAATTGTTTGCTAAGAATAATATTATAATGGTCAAGCAACTTCTCACCATTTAATTAATATTCTAGCAAATTACTTGACCTCAAGTCTAGAGTAGACTGGTACATAAAAATGGATCTACTCCCACTGTTACATTAGTACTTTTCAGATTGCTAACAGCAGATGTTTTGTTTGCTTCAAAACATTTTGGTTGATGTGTTCAACACCTTCTTGCAGCTGTTTCCCTCCGGCAATTAAAGTAAACAGCAGCAACAGGAATGCCAAGCTCATTTTCTTCGGCAAACCTTCTTGTGTTGAATTGATCCCTTAAAAGTGGTGCATTCACGGTCTGCCGTCCTTTCTGCTTGAACAACAAGAATACAAACCTATGGACCCCTATATTTGGACTTGGCATTTCATAAGTCACCACTTCTCTGCCTGTTGATAAATTTTTTTTAAAAAAAAGGAAACAAAGAAAAGGTTAATAACAAAGAAAAAATTTCCAATTTATGTCTGGTTTATTCCTCCCTGAATGTGAGGAAAAAAGAAATAACACATGCCAAAGGAGGAATCTGTCGTCCCTGGGATGTCTATAACCATCCTGCACACAGGTCAAATCAAGTTAAGAGCATTTTTTAAACCTATGGATAACTTTTTTTTACCAAAGATTTTCACTCCCTTAAGTTAGCTATTTTAGACATTTCTAGCTTAGTTTCTGCAGCTACTAAGATGCATGCTTGATGTTATGCATATTGCAAATTCCCTAATTTCCACGCATATATGGTGCTTAGATGATTCAGCAGGATGTTTGAATCATGCTTAATAATTAAGATGATTGTCACACCCCAAATCTGCGTCCCTGGATTGGATTTGCAACGTGGCACGCCGTATCTGTGTGACCTTACTCCCACAAATACAAGGCAACATGATCATAACTTACAAAATTCACTAAAATTTAAAACTTACAAATGCTAGAGAAATACATACTACACTTAACTATTGCAACTGCTAAAAACTTATACCACGTTACCAACATAAGTTTCTAACTATCTACCTTACTCTTATCGTCTACTAGCATCTGAACCTGCTTTTTGAGATCTGCAAGAAAAGTTATGAAAATATAGGTTGAGCGACACATGCTCAGTAGATAGTGCTTACTCCCCTGTCGGATCATGTAGCTACATACATAATATATTTTTGCCAAATCCTTTCACACAGTCCACATGCACATAGTAGGCTGAAAAGAAATATTTTGCAACTTTTTCAAAATTACATACATATATTTCAAATAGTGAGTGGCATACACATAAATAATTTTCATTTGACGTGGCATGAAAACACATGACATGATCATCTTCACTGAACATACTTACAAATCATAAACATATCAATCATGTCATCATATTTCTCAAAACACAGCTCTTAAACAATACATGCAACATCCGGCTTCTAAGTACTCAGCCTAGAGATTAAACCCCTTCTAGGAGGGCGACCAATGGGTTTCATGATTACCAATTGGTCACATGACATGACATGAGTCAATCGGCCGAGCTTTATACCGAACTACTATGACTAGGTCAATCTGCCGGGCTCTATACCGAACTGCCATGACCCCTTACATGATCAGGACTATAGTCCCTACCGTCTATTTCATGACCGTTCAAAACTCATTTCATACATCACATGCATTTTATTTCATAAAACTATGCCACTCAACTCATAACACTTTGAATAGTAAAACATTTAAAAATATGCATACATGATCCATTTTTCATATACTAAAGTAAAGCATTTACTTGAGAAATTTCATATTTAACATTTCGAAAATACAGAGGGGTAAGAACCACCTACCTCAAACCGCTGATTTGAAGCTATTCTTAACTCGTCCTTAACTTGCGTCAAACCTATAATCAATGACATGTATATATTCATTACATTATTTAACTGATTTTTTGGGTAATCGATCCTAACTTAAACAACCCTAGAAAAGGTGTTTAGACATTCATTAAAGTGCACTTAAATAGTTTTTAAAGGTAAAAGATTTCTCTTTTGGAAAGTTTCCTAATTTAGAAAGTTTCTCTTTTTAGAAAATTTCCATATTTAGGAATTTTTATATTTTATTTTAATCAAAAGTGGTATAATTTTATGATATATGAATAAATGTTATTTATTTGCTTACTTATTCATCTATTACATTTATTTATCTTATATATTATTTATTTATCTATTTATGCATATATATACTTATTCATGCGCTTATGTATTTAAAATAATTACTTATTAGTTTATAATAAGTACTTAACTTATTTATCCATTTAATATTTATAAGTATATCTCATTCATTTATTCACGTATTTAACTTATTTACACGTATTTACTTATTATTTCTCTAGCCTACTGTCATATAAATAATTAATCATTATAAATTAATTAATCAATTAACTAGGTGTTATTAACTAATCAATCATTTAATAAATTACTATTAACAGCTCATTTAATTAATCACCCGTGATTAATTAAGAATTTTCCCTAATTAATATAAATTAATTAATCATTTAATTAATTATTATTAATTGACCATTTAATTATCTACCTTTAATTAACTAAGAATTTAAATAATTACTATTAAGTAATTAGTCATTTAGTTTAATTGCTATTAGTTACTTATTTAATTAATTCTCCTTAATTACTTAGAAATTTGACTAATTTCTATTAATTATTTGGTCCTTTAACTATTTGCTTCCAATTAACTAATATTAGTTAATTAATCATTTAATATTTATTGTTAATTAACTAATAGCAGCTAATTATATTGGTGTATCATGTATTTAACCATGTATTACTAATTAATCGTATATTTAACTATTTCCTATTAACTAATTTATAATCTACTTGATTACTATTAATCAATTATTCTCCAATCATTTATTAACAATTAATAATTTAATTAATCCATTGATTAATTATGAAATTATGATTAAGATTGTCAATACTACTTTTATTTCCTATTGGGCTCTATTATTTTATTATTGTTGGATTAATAAGTTTGGGCTTTTATTAACTAATCTTGGACCCACAAGTTAAGTTGTAGTCTTGGTATCTTATGTAAGTTGGGCATGCCTATTTTCCCTAACCCAATGAAACCAGATTTCCTTTAAATTTCTTTGGGTCTAACTAGCCAGCCCAAATCATTTTTTTTCATTTGACCCAACCCAAAATCTAACCCATTTGTTTTCTTGACTGCTTCCAAGTCCTACAACCCTACCCGGTTTTCCTTGGATCGACCCAATCCTAGACCCAATTGCAAAATGGGTCATCTTCTTCCTTCCAATTTTCTAGATTTTTTTTTTAGCCTGTTCAACCACGCTTTTCTACCTTTCGGCATTCAAATAGTGTTGTCGGCATTTGCCGATCCATAGAGTTGTGGGGAGGGTCATCGGAATGACCCTCCTTATATTTTCCCATGGCTGAAGCTTCAAGCCTGGTCTTGTCTCTGTTTTTTTTTTAAAAAACAACCCCTAACAATTCATCCTCTAAAACTTCCATCCCTATAATTTAATCTTTGCATCAACCCCTACATACAACCATAAGATTCCCATACAAATTCAAGAAAACTAAACTTAGCATATATACTTCAATTCAAGCATAAATTTGGTTTCCAAAGATTAATTACTTTCTATATAAATATATAATAATTAAGAAGACAAATCCTATAATTACTCAAAACTTAATAGCGAAAAGTGTGGTAAAAACTTACGATGATTAAACTGTGTCGCCACTTCTCCGAAGGTTGCCTATGGCCTTCAATGTTTAAGGAAATTTTCTGGGATTTGTTTAATCGGATGGAGAGGAGAGAGTGAATTTTACGTTGTTTTGGTTTAGGAATAGGTAGTTTGTAGCGGTGTTTAATCTAGTATATAACCACCCACTACTTGTTAGTGGTTTGGTGGTGTTGGTTACCAAATTAACTAATCCTACAAATAACTAATTCCTTATTCTAATTGTTGAAATATATTAGTTTTATTGATTAACTAAATTCCTTAAGAAAATTCTTGGAAAAATTCGGGGTTTCACAACGATAGAGGCACAAACACAAATAACAGATGAGGCACAAACACAAATAACGCAGATAGATAATATATAAAAGAATATGCAAACAAGTGTAAGTGCTCTCTAAGGTATGGATCCTTTGGGACTAGGAACGCCGGTCGGTCATGATCCGCAAGATTAAACAGACTTCGCTCAATAAAATGGTCATAGATACAAAAAAGAAATACACAAGACAAGATTAGAAAATGGAGAAAAATGGATGCGGAAGAGTGAAAGTATTTTCCAGTGTGAAGAAAGATCGCATTTCAACCCCACGGACTTGACTTTTGGTTTATTAGCAACCGAGGGAAGGATGTAGCTCATGCCCATTCCGCACTTGCGTTGAATTGTAGGTTATAGTCATCTTTATAGCTGAAGGGAGGCTGTCATCAACATCTCCAACAACTACACTAATGACAAGGGATCTGGAACTCTTGCCATTCTTGAAAATGAAGGATAGGAATCAGCCACTACTTGAGAAGGTATTCAAAAGAGTGGCCAATACCATGGGTTTTCCTTGAGGAAATCACATCGAGTGAGTCAAGCAGGAGAAACCCAAATTTATAGTGCAAAGAGCACTCATGCTCATGCTGCTTCAGGACTCAAGTGATAAGTCGGCTAAAGAACCAGGCAAAAGTTGAAACTAAACGTAAAGTTCTTCGAACTCGCTTTCTCTAGGTTGAAGCACATTTGATTACGTCCGAGAGCATGAGAAAATTGATTGCATGATTTCGGTTACTTGACAATCCCTTATTCTCGACCGACCATGTGAACTGGCAATAGCAACCCCTTCAAATCCCTTGGTGAGCCGAACCTAAACGTGAATGTTGAACTTCACAGTTGTTTGCTTTCCTCTATTCAAATCTGTCTGTCAGCATTATCAATAGAATCCGCACTATTAATTGGCGAGTGATTTCTTCTTAGACTCAAGGGTGTTCAATTTTTTAGCCTTTTTTGCTACAAGACCAACATATCAGTAGAAAATTATAGCACAACATTTTTCTAATTATAGCATAACAAATTAGAGCTCATTCTTTAGAAGCATAAGTTATAACACTATTAACTAACATATTGGCGTGTAATATGACATATTAGTAGGTGTATACATATATACATATATATATATATATGTATGTATACATACATACATACATACATACATATATATATATAGACACACACACTATTAATGTATAAAATTTAAGAATGCAGTCGACTCAAGGGTTTAGGAATTGAATTCTAATAATCATTTCCAAATTGCTCTGTAGAATTTTAAAAACTAGATTGAGTTTTATCGAGGTCAAATATCTCGATATCCAATCTAAATTGGATCAGTTGATTTTTCAATCCATACTGAAGTTTGAACACCCTTAGCTAGAGTTAACATTTTAGCAAGCATCCAAATTGGAAAATATTGACAAGAGAGGCTCCGTGAAGTGACGAATTTCTCTTGAAGTATTAAGATGGATTTGAAGATAGAGTTTGGAAACAATGTGATGGTCTATTCATATAAGAGGAGGTCATTAGGTTCATGAATAAGGTTATTTATCACACATTTATTTAGAATAAGAAGAAAGAATACTTAATATATAGGTAACTGTCTGGATCATACTAGTTTAAACTTTGGGTTCCAATATATATATTGAGCCTCTTCCATAGACTCTGCGGTGAGAATGTACATAGTTTTTGCTCCCTGGCCTAATAATCGGTCACCACGAATCACGTAAACAAACCAACGCGTCAAGATAGGAAGTTGGTTGGACATCACCACGGTCCAAATAATCGGCCATCCGATAAGCTTCGCATAAAGAAGCACCATAGGTCGAGATAGAAAATCGGCTGGCCATCGCCTATTGATCCAAATAATCTGGCCACCAGCTGATAAGAGAATCAGCCAACGTGTCGAGATAAGTGAATCACGTCAGGGTACACAAGGAGCTAATTTGGATAGGGTCACCAAAGTGCATCGGGCGACCAAGAAACTAGAGTCACTCAATGGCTCGACCATCCAACTACCCGACAAGCGAGGGTCTCAGCAGATAGGGATGAGTATGGCTAGGGATAAGGTAGTTACATGGACCCCTATATTCTATAAAGTGGTAGACAAAGATCTATCCCTACTATTCAACAAATAAATAGCAAATGGGAAGTGGGTGAGGAGCAAGACTCGCACCCATTTCGAGAAAACGGCATGTTAAAGCAAGATTCATAAATATCATGAGGTTTCAAAGCAAACAGAGGATCACAACATATCAAACAACAACAAAAATCAATCAAGTAGCAAGTAGGAATAGTGTCGAGATAGAACGCTTCATCTGAATTTATGTTAATCACTCGCTCAGAGTTCTTTAGTTTGTATTTTACCCCTTTATCACAAAATTTTTGAATTCAGCTTCAAGCTCTAGTTCATGAACGCCCTTTCAATACTTTTCCTTTAGTTTCGCTTCATTCAATTTCAAGCTCCTCAGCTCATCGGCACCTCAATACTTCCTTTTCCTTCTTGGCCACAAGACGGATTTAAGTCCCTGAGGTCACTCCGCCAAGCACGCTAGCAAGCTGTCTAAGTGTCGGCAATCACAAGATCGAGGTTGGGCATCTCAATCGGCAATCAGTGGTTTCATTTTCCACATACATTAGGTGGCATCGCCGATAAGAGCCGATCTTCAATCGGCAAGGGTTCGTGGATAGCAAAAATCGGCATGAACAGTTTGGCACACCCAGTGGGACCCGTAGCGAAAGAAGGAAAACGACATGGCAAGAAAAGATACGAGCTAGGCAGCTCTAGCGCAGTGAGGAGGAACTTCGCAATGACCGAGGTAGCTACCAAGGTCCGATCGGATGCTCGGGCACCCATAACTGACGCCAAGTGGTTAGTGTGGCGTAGAAAAGTTGTTTCGAGGACTTAGGATTACCCTAGACCAGAGGAGATACATGGAAGAGACGGCCCTTTGAAGGAAGAATGGGCCGTGAACATGGACACTACCGGAGAAGATGGCCACCGAGGTTAAAGAGACAACGCGCAGCCTGCAAGGCTGTACAGATTGGAGGGAATGCTAAGCTACGCTTGGAAATCAATTAGTAGCGCATAACCTTGGCTCTAAGTTTGACGCTCAACCGACTTTAGCAGTACCGAGAAGGTTGGCCGCTTCGATCGAGTCCCAAATTGAGGGCACGCGGAGTTGTCGACGGCCTAACCGACAGGGCCACCCGACCTTGACAAAGGCCATCCAGACAGTGTCGTGGGCTGCCAATGAACACAATGCATCGACACCTCAAGAAAGGTAAAAGCAAGGGTCAAGAGGCATCACGGTGCAATTGATAGATCACCTCTACCACCCGGCATGATCGATCCCCCAAGGGCACAGTCACGTAAATCTTCCACCGGGGCATTTCAAAGAGAACATGTCTATGGTTCCACCTGGGATTGCCGAGGTACACTATATGGTACATACCGAGTACTTAACAAACAAATAATTAACGCCGCCTTTAGTATCGCACTCCCCAAAGAATTGGTGTCGCATCATGGTCCGCCCAAAGAACAAATGGTCTGGCAGAGAGACACCTCATCAACGGCACTGCTGGAGGTCGAGGACCCGCATGGGTCGGACGAGTCTGGTCGAACCGGGCGATCCCTCTTCACACTGCATCCCGGACTTTGTAAGGTCGCAGTGGAAAACTTTACTGGTCGAATCCAACAGATCGGTTACGGTTGCCCATGAAATGATCGCCAGATTTCCAATGCACAACTGGCTACCGATCGCAGCATTTAAGCGGCAGCTGTTGGGCCGTGATAATCAGTCACCGAAAGCGTAGCCACGTCAAGAAGTTTCGGTTGGCCAATATCAACCGTTGGTCCAAATAATCGCCATCCGATAAGCCGAAGAAGCAGCCACAAAGCCAAGATAGGGAAGTCGGCTGGCCATCAGCTGTTGGTCCAAATAATTGGCCATGATAAGTCGAGAGAAGTAACCACAGTCGAGATAGTGAATCACCGTCGGCAACGCAGGTTGAGCCGATTAGATTGTGGTCACCGAAAGTGGCCATCGGGTGAGGGCCTCAAAAATTCAAATTTATTTCTAAAATGCCTAATAATATTCATATTGAGTTTATTTATTGAAATATTAGTGAAAATATGTTTAAAGTGATTATTCTCAATTTAGAGAATTTTATACTAATTGTTTGTCGGGTGGTTTTGGCCAAATTTTAGCTGCTAAAAATTGTTCCGACGCATGAATAGTGACTTGACTTGAAATCGTATATGTAGTGATATTTTGGAAATATTATTAAGGTGAGACAGTGTCTGGGATGAAAGAAACCAGTAAGTTAGATTGTCACGCACAGGACAAAAAGTAACCAAAAAGCACTTTTTCCCTTAAATTAGGGAAAAGCACTTTTGTAGCTTTAAAACCTTGACTTCTTGCAACACCAAGCTTCATTTTTCAGCTGCCCAAACGAGTGAGAGAGAGAGCTGCTGCCGAGAGAGAGAAAGGAGAGAAAGAGAGAGTTTGTCTTCAACTTTTTTCTTCCAATCTTCATCCATTCTTCTTGAAACTTCAACCACTAACACCCACCACCATCTTCACCCATCCCAGCAGCCGAAAGAGAGAGAGAGAGAAGGAGGTGTGGGCTGAAGTTCTTGGAGAAAACAAGAGGTAAGTGGGTTGATCTTCCATTTTCTTTTCTTCCTGGCACATAACTTGAGTTGTGAAGAGTTGATGATGATTTTGTGCCTTGATCTTCACCTCCCACCTCCAAAATCCAAGGAGAGAGAGAGGGAGATCCCAAATTTTGGAAAGGAAAAGGAAGGAAGAAAAGCTTGGGTGAACATCTTGGGCTTGATCTTGCACTTGGTGGTTGATATCTTCACAAATCTTGAAGATCTTGAGAGCTCGAGGAACTTGGAGGTTGTCAAGCTCGGGAGTGACTTTCTTGGAGAAAAGGCTGAGAGATCTTGTTGGGTTTTGCCGGATATCGTTGGATCTTGACATCCGTAGAGGTATAAACCTCAATCTTGTCAGATCTAGCTTTATTAATGTTAATTAGTGTAGACCAGAAGTTAATATTGATAAAATGAAATCATCTCAAAAGCATGAAGTTGGGCTTTCTGAAATCACAACCTAGGTAAGCGGACTTGAGGTGGCTTCTAGGTAGCTGGACTTGAGGACCGATTGGGAATTGATTGTTATTTGTGAATTTGTCTTGATATGGTTAGAAATTAGGTTTCTCGTTGATTGAGAAATTGAGGAAAAATATATGCTATGGCCAAACCCACCGGTGATTTCAATGTTTGATTTTGATTGTCGGATGTCTCTTGAAGAGTTTTACTTTTGAGAAAATGTGTATATTGTTTAAATGTGAATGTGTGTGAAAGTGTCTGAATTTTAAAAGGGTAAAAGTGTAGTTTTCATGAAATTTGAGTGAAAAGTGTTATTTGATTGAATTTAGTTGTTTCAGATTTTGGCCAAATTTCGGGATTTTGAATATAATGGTTTGATATGAAGTGTTTTATGTCAATATGGAAGTTTTAGCCAAAAAAATGAATGTCGAACGACAGTAAAAGTGATTTTGAGCGAGACCTCACTTAAATGTTTTGTGGAAGAAAACGTTTGTAAGCCAATGAGTATATCGGTAAGATGTTTTCTTTTGAATGATAAAGTGATTCTTCCAAGAAGAAGCTATTTGAAACATTGAATCTTGTGAAATGAAAGCTTTTCCTCGAAAGTGAGTTTTGGAAAAATTGTCGCTTGAAATTAAAGAGGAAAGTGCATTGTGTTAGTGAATGGAAAAGAATGAATTGAATCTCATTGATTGTTTTAAATTATTTTAGGGAGTGTAAGGCAAGATTTTGAACCTTACGGAAGTAACCCCTACTCGTGAGCGTTTCCATGCTTGTTACGCGGTTTACGCAAATGTTGTAAATGAATGTATTGAAGTGATTGTTATGTGAAAATTGACTTTGAACCCCTAATGGGATGCGTGTACTTTTATCGCACCTACCCATTTGAGTAAAAGTGATTGTGAAAGTGACTTGAAGTGCTTGATTGTAAAGTGTATTATAGTGATTGCATGTGTTTTGGAAGGTCGAAATCCTCGAGACCTATAGGCTAACCCTTCGACTCGAAGCCGGGATAGGCCTAGGTCGGAGAAAAGGGCAGCCATAGGGTCATTTAAAATGTCACAAAGCACAAGTGACTGCACCAGTGATTTATGCTCGAACTTGGTTTTTGAACCAGCCCATAAGAGCAACAACCCGCTGAAGTGAAATGAAAAGTACTGACTTGGCATATGGACTCATTCCCTAATGGAGAGTACCTCACAAAGTGAAGTGTTTAAAGTGAAGTGTTTCAAAGTGAAATGTTTTAAAGTGAAGTGAAAAGTGTTTACGCGGTCTGTGGGGTTTGAGGAGTAAGGAGAAAGTGAAGTTCTACATGGTAATAGTGACAAGCTGATCTGAGTGTCAACCACCGGTTCGTGGTTCGTGGACAAGTTTTCAGGAATTTGGCCCCTGAGGGTCCCAGATCCCACATTGTATTGTTAATTGCTTTTCTATCCTGCTTATATTTCAAGTCTCTTGCAAAGTGAAATTGTTTATGTGTTAAGTGGTTTGCATGTTTTGGGAACTCATGGCTTTTAGCTCACCCTTTCCATTTGTTTTCCTTAGCAGAAATGAGCTACCAAGTGGTGATGCCAACCTTGAGATTAGGGCTTTCATAGGTTTTGTTATGTATTTTGGAGAATTATGGTTATTGCCCTTTTTGTGGACTTTTGTATAATGGAATCATGTATTGATCGAATTGTATTTGGGATGTTATGTATCTTTAAGACATTGTACCTTTCCTCAGATATATTCAGTGGTTTTAGTTGTTAAGTATTATTGAACAAATGAGTGTAGTCCCAAGCAGAGCTAGGCAGGCGGTCCTACTGACCCCTTGGTCCCCTTGGGAAGTGTGGGTCGCCACAGTGGTATTAGAGCCTAGGTTTGAATAGTCCGCATAGTGAGAGTTAGTGGGTTGTTAAGAGTCTAGTAGGTTAGAGCAAAAGCTGAGGGTCAGGTGTTCATGAATAAGTATTGTTGATCTTAAGTTAGAACGAGTATTAACGAGGATTCTTTCTTGTAGGTTATGGAGCCCTGAGGGAGTGATGGGCCTCGACACCACAGCCCACCCGCCTTATCGCTTGGTTCTAGGGTGCTCGCAGCTTATAACCCCTAGGATCCCATCTAGCCGTGGCCATGGGTGTTGGAGGACCCACGCCTGCCCCGGATGTGGTGCTTGCTGTCACCGAGAGAGAAGAGGTTGACCAGGATCAACCGTGAGGCCGTGAGGAGATTGAGAGGCTTACCACCGCGGCCCCACTCACTCTGCTAGGATTGGGAGCCTGAGGTCGAGGTTCGCTTAACGAAGCCAGCCGCCAGGATAGCGAGATGGCTCGAGAGAGTCGAGTGATATTGCTGCTGGCTGTGAGGCCTTGATTGGAGGGTGATTGAGGCCAACCGAAAGTAGAGTGAGACTCGCTGACCAGCCTCATGTTGATGCCGATTTGGGAGGAGAGCCCCATTGAAGTCCGCTGGAGATGCTATCATGGTCTGAGGGAGATCCACAGCACTTGATGTCCGATCCTCCGAGAAGGCTGAGACTTCTTCAGACGACTGATGGATTAGCTTGACTTGACCTTGGCTTTGTTATCTTTTGTGGAGTAAGCCTCAGAGAGGTTCCCAACTTTTGTAAAGTGCATGCTTGCTAACTTGCTACCATATTTTGTTTAAGTGTACTTGAGAACTTGATATACCAATGTGTATCTTTTGACAAAAGCATGCTTGACCGATGTACTCTTGGCATTGTATTGTAATGAAATGTACTATGAAAGTGTTTTGCCTATTTTCTAGAGCAATTGTTCTAATTGTGTTGTTACTTTTCCTGTGTTTATGATAATTTGATGGCCCTCTAGAGAACTATGGGACGGGAGAGGACGAGGTCGGGCGTGGAACTGGCTTCACAAAATATGGGAAATGACCATGAATCTACCGGATCAAAATCAAGGGCTGGGGTAAACTTTGTAGAGCAAATGGCTACGGCCATGAACCGTATGACTGAGATTTTAGATCGTATGGCTGGACAACAAGGCCTTGGACCTGAGCAACACCTTGGTAACGTTGGAGTTGGTGAGGACCGAGCACTTGAGAGATTTCAAAGATTTAACCCCCCAAAATTCTGTGGTGAACCTAACCCTGAAGTTGCTGAGGGTTGGTTAGAAAGGATTTCTGATATTTTGCTCTAGACTATACTGAGGAGAGGCAAATAACCTTTGCCACATTCCAATTTGAGGGAGCTGCCCGTTCTTGGTGGGCCATGATAAGAACCAAGTGGGAAAGAGAGAATACCCCTAGGACTTGGGTAAATTTTACTCGAGAGTTCAATGCCAAGTTTCTTCCTCCAATAGTGCAAGAGAAAAGGGAGGACGATTTCATTAGGTGTAAGCAGGGATTACAGAGTGTGACGGAGTATGAAGCACAGTTTACTAAACTATCAAGATTTGCCCCTGAGTTGGTGGCCACTGAGCAAAGGAGGGTAAGAAGGTTTGTCCAGGGATTGAATGTAGAGCTCCAAGAAATCTTAGCAGCTGCTCAAGTTAATAGTTTTAGTGAAGCCGTGGAGAGGGCTCAGAGGATTGAAGGAGCCAAAGCACAAGTAAGGAATTTTAATGCAAGGAAAAGAAATGCACCTAGTGGCAGTCGTGGACCAATGGACATGAATGTTCCAACTCCTAAGTTTGGAAGAGGAGTGGGTAGAACAACCCCCTCTAGTTCGTCTAGGGGATCAAATTTGAGAGGGACATACTCAAGAGGAGGAGTGTCTAGAGGGAGTGCGAGAGGGAGAGGACTATCAAGGGGAGGTTCCCAAGGAAGTCAAGTCTCTACCCCTAGCGTGTCTTGTGGCTTTTGTGGGAAGCCAAACCACACGGAGAATGAATGTTGGAGAAAGAGTGGAGCATGTCTTAAGTGTGGTAGTACGGAGCATCAGTTATCTGCTTGTCCGATGGCCCAAGGAGGAGGTATGACCCAACCAGCAAGCAAACCCACCGCCAAGCTAGTGCCGGGAATCGACCAAGAGTACCAGCTAGGGTCTACGCCATTGACCAACAGAAGTTCCGACCCATTGAAGTGGTTGAAGGTACCATCCCAATCTTTCATCGCTAGCTAGATTTTGATTGATCCCGTGCATCACACACCTTTGTGAATCCTTCCTTTTGAATGGAATAGACATAAAGCCTACTAGATTACCTTATGACCTGAAGTTAAGACACCCACTGGGAACAAAGTTTAATTACTAGTTGGGTATACAAGAATTGTGATATTTGGATAGGAGAAAGGAAGCTAGTGGTGGACTTGATTAGTCTAGACATCAAGGGGTATGATGTTATCATGGGATGGATTCTCTAGCCATCATGCTAAATTGGATTGTAGGGCAAAGACCGTGGAGTTTTCTATTCCGGAGAGGCTACTTTGAGGTTAGACGAAAAGGAGATTAGCCATCCGCCTCATTTCGAGGATTAAAGAGAAAATTGTTAAGTAAAGGGCTCAAGGATATTTGGCCTTTTTGATAAATCCCCCTAGTGATAAAATGAAGTTAGAGGAAGTGCCGATTGTGAAGGATTTTCCCGATGTCTTTCCAGAGGAATTAGAAAATCTACCTCCTGAGCGAATGGTGGAATTTAAGATTGATTTGCTGCCGTGGGACAGCTCCAATTTCTAAGACCTCAGATCGAATGGCTCCAGCTGAACTTAAGGAATTAAAGGTCCAATTACAAGATTTATTGGAGCGAGGTTTTATCGAGAGAGTGACTCACCTTGGGAGCACCTGCACTCTTTGTTAAGAAGAAGGATGGAAGTTTGAGGTTGTGCATGACTATCGAGGGCTTAACGATGTGACAATAAAGAATAAATATCCTTGCCGCCATTGATGAACTATTTGACCAATTGCAAGGATTAGTGGTCTTTTCTAAATTAGACCTTAGGCAAGGGTACTACCAATTGAGGATTAGAAAGGAAGACGCGTCGGTGACCGCTTAACTCGAGGTACGGACATTTTGAGTTTGTGGTAATGCCCTTTGATTGACCAATGCTCCAGCGCATTTATGGATTTGATGCAACGGGTCTTAAACCCTATTTGGACCAATTTGTGGTTGTATTCATAGATGACATTTTGGTTTACTCAAAGACCCGAGAAGATCATACTCAACACTTGAGAATAGTGCTCCAAACTTTAAGAGAACATCAATTGTATGCTAAGTTCAACAAGTGTGAGTTTTGTTGAGGAAGTGTCCTTTTTAGACATAAAATTTCTAAGGATGGAATTGCTGTAGATCCTCCAAAGTGGAGACAAGGACTCAATGGAAGCAACCTAGAAATCCCACCGAGGTTAGAAGTTTCTTGGGCTTGGCAGATACTACCGCCGATTCATTCAGGATTTCAAAGATTATGGACCACTAACGGATTTGACTAAAAAAGCATGTTAAGTTTGTTTGGAATCCAAGGTGTGAGACTAGTTTTCAAGAGTTAAAGAAGCGCTTGACAAACTGTGACTTTGCCAAATGGAAAAGATGGGTTTGTAGTTTATTCGCCTCAAAGAAGGATTAGATGTGTCCCGATGCAAAATGGAAGAGTTATTGCCTATGCTTCTAGAAAATTAAAGCCTCATGAGCAAAATTATCCAACACATGATTTGAGTTGGTCATTTTTTGCAATCGAAAAGTGGAGACACTACTTGTATGGGTGACATTTGAGGTTTTACCGATCACAAAAGTCTCAAGTATTTGTTCTCCCAAAAGGAATTGAATTTAAGGCAGAGATGATGGGTAGAATTCTTGAGGACTATGATTGCACCATAAGTTATCATCCCGAAAGGCCAACAAGGTAGTCGATGCCTTAAGCCAAAGGCTCAAATAAGGTTTGATGGTAAAAGAGTGGGAAATGTTAGAAGAGGTTGGGAATGGAAACCTCATTTGGAGAAACAGAAAGTCATCTTTGGAAATATAGTGTTGAGATCTTCTTTCTAGAACGTATTAAAGAGGCTCAAGAAGGAGATTCCATGGTGCAAAATGGATTGGAAAAGTGAATAGAGGAGAAACCCTAGACTTTAAGTTCCAGGGAATTTTGAGGTTTCAAAATCAATTATTGTTCCGCACAATGAAGAGTTGAGGAAAGAAATTTTGGAAGAGGCACATCGTTCTAAGTATACAATTCACCCTGGGAATAATAAAATGTATCAAGACTTGAAAAGGATGTATTGGTGGGATGGAATGAAGAGAGACGTACGATTTGTTCGACTGCCTCGGTGCCAACAAGTTGGCTGAGCACCAAAACCTTCGGACTTTTGCAACCCTTAGAGATACCTGAATGGAAATGGGATCATATCACTATGGATTTTGTGGTCGGGTTGCCTAGGAGTCAAAAGGAGATGATGCGTTTGGGTGAGTGGATTGACTTACTAAACTGCTCATTTTCTACCTAGTATGAAATGTCCTTGGAGAAGTTAGCTCGATTGTACTTGGATGAAATTGTTAGACTACATGGAGTACCTGTGAGCATCGTCTCTGATAGAGACCCAAGGTTTGTTTCACGCATTTTGGCAAAAGTTACAAGAGAATTTGGGGACTAAGGTTAGTTTGACCGCCTATCATCCCTCAAACGGATGGACAATCTGAAAGGACAATCCAAACCTTGGAAGACATGTTGAGGTTATGTATATTGGATTTTGAGGAAGTTGGAGTCGACATATGCCTCTAGTTGAGTTTGCCTACAACAATAGTTACCATGCTTCAATTCGATGGCTCTTATGAAGCACTTTATGGGAGAAGGTGTAGATCACCTATTCATTGGGATGAAGTAGGAGAAAAGAAAATTTTGGATCCAACCACTATTCCTTGGGTTGAGGAGGCTTTTGAGAAAGTGAAGCTAGTTCGAGAAAGACTCCAAACGGCTCAAAGTCACAAAAGAGTTATGCCGATAACCAAGAAAGGACTTGGAGTTCATGTGGGGACAAAGTATTTCTTGGTTAAGCCTATGAAAGGAGAGTGGTATCCAAAGGGGAAGAAATTGAAACCACGATATGTGGGACCATTTGAGATTCTCAAACCAGTAGGCAAGTAGCATACCAGTTGATTTACCTCAAGCATGTCAAAGATTCATAATGTTTTCCACGTGTCCATGCTTAAGAAGTACCATCCAGACCCAAGCCATGTGTTGCCTTTGGAGAGATTGGAAGTGGATGAATCCTTGTCCCATGAAGAGCGACCTGTAAGAATCCCCTGAGAAGTGAAAGACTTGAGGAATAAGAAGATCCCATTGGTCAAAATCCTTTGGAGGAATCACTCATTGAGGAAGCAAACATGGGAATTGGAGGAAGAGATGAAGAAGAGTCATCCCGAAGTTATTTACCGAGAAAGGTAAGAAATTTTGAGGACAAAATTCTCTAAGGGGAGGATGTAGGGCCTCAAAAATTCAAATTTATTTCTAAAATGCCTAATAATATTCATATTGAGTTTATTTATTGAAATATTAGTGAAAATATGTTTAAAGTGATTATTTCTCAATTTAGAGAATTTTATACCTAATTGTTTGCCTGTGTGGTTTTGGCCAAATTTTAGCTAAAAAATTGTTCACGCATGAATAGTGACTTGGACTTGAAATCGAGCATATGTAGTGATATTTTGGAAATATTATTAAGGTGAGACAGTGTCGGGATGAAAGAAACCAGTAGAAGTTAGATTGTCGCTGACGCTGACAAAGTAACTAAAAGCACTTTTTCCCTTAAATTAGGGAAAAGCACTTTGTAGCTTTAAAACCTTGACTCTTGCAACACCAAGCTTCATTTTTCAGCTGCCCAAACAGTGAGAAGAGAGAGCTGCTGCCGAGAGAGAGAAAGGAGAGAAAGAGAGAGTTTGTCTTCAACTTTTCTTCCAATCTTCATCCATTCTTCTTGAAACTTCAACCACCAACACCCACCACCATCTTCACCCATCCCAGCAGCCGAGGAAGAGAGAGAGAGAAGGAGGTGTGGGCTGAAGTTCTTGGAGAAAACAAGAGGTAAGTGGGTTGATCTTCCATTTTCTTTTCTTCCTACACATAACTTGAGTTGTGAAGAGTTGATGATGATTTTGTGCCTTGATCTTCACCTCCCCACTTCAGCCAAACCAAGGAGAGAGAGAGGGAGATCCCAAATTTTGGAAAGGAAAAGGAAGGAAGAAAAGCTTGGGTGAACATCTTGGGCTTGATCTTGCACTTGGTGGTTGATATCTTCACAAATCTTGAAGATCTTGAGTGGGCTCGAGGAACTTGGAGGTTGTCAAGCTTGGGAGTGACTTTCTTGGAGAAAAGGTTGAGAGATCTTGTTGGGTTTTGCCGATATCGTTGGATCTTGATGATCCGGAGGTATAAACCTCAATCTTGTAGATCTAGCTTTATTAATGTTAATTAGTGTAGATCTGTAGTTAATATTGATAAAATGAAATCATCTCAAAAGATGAAGTTGGCTCTTGGAAATCACAACCTAGGTAGGACTTGAGGTGGCCTCTAGGTAGCTGGACTTGAGGACCGATTGGGAATTGATTGTTATTTGTGAATTTGTCTTGATATGGTTAGAAATTAGGTTTTCGGATTGAGAAATTGAGGAAAAATATATGCTATGGCCAAAACCCACCGGGTGACTTCAATGTTTGATTTTGATTGTCGTGACCTGTTCTTGAAGAGTTTTACTTTTGAGAAAATGTGTATATTGTTTAAATGTGAATGTGTGTGAAAGTGTCTGAATTTTAAAAGGGTAAAAGTGTAGTTTTCATGAAATTTGAGTGAAAAGTGTTATTTGATTGAATTTGAAGGTTTCAATCAGATTTTACAAATTCTGGGATTTTGAATATAATGGTTTGATATGAAGTGTTTTATGTCAATATGGAAGTTTTAGCCAAAATGAATGTCGAACGATTGTGTAAAAGTGATTTTGAGGTGAGACCTCACTTAAATGTTTTGTGAAGGAAAACGTGCTTGTAGTGCCAATGAGTATATCGGTAAGATGTTTTCTTTTGAATGATAAAGTGATTCTTCCAAGAAGAGCTATTTGAAACATTGAATCTTGTGAAATGAAAGCTTTTCCTCGAGTGAGTTTTGGAAAAATTGTCGTTTGAAATTAAAGAGTGAAAGTGCATTGTGTTAGTGAATGGAAAAAGAATGAATTGAATCTCATTGATTGTTTTAAATTATTTTAGGGAGTGTGCAAGGCTAAGATTTTGAACCCTTACGGAAGTTCTAACCCTACTCTCGTGAGTTTCCATGCTTGTTACGTGTTTACGTGCAAATGTTGTAAATGAATGTATTGAAGTGATTGTTATGTGAAAATTGACTTTGAACCCTCTAATGGGATGTGTGTACTTTATCGCACCTACCCATTTGAGTAAAAGTGATTGTGAAAGTGACTTGAAGTGCTTGATTGTAAAGTGTATTATAGTGATTGCATGTGTTTGGAAGGTCGAAACTCGAGACCTATAGGCTAACCCTTCACTGAAGGGGATAGGCCTAGGTCGAGGAGAAAGGGCGAGCCATAGGGTCATTTAAAATGTCACAAAGCACAAGGACCTCCAGTGATTTATGCTCTGAACTTGGTTTTGAACCAGCCTCCATAAGAGCAACAACCCTGAAGTGAAATGAAAAGTACTGACTTGGCATATGGACTCGTCCCTAATGGAGAGTACTCAATAAAGTGAAGTGTTTAAAGTGAAGTGTTTCAAAGTGAAATGTTTTAAAGTGAAGTGAAAAGTGTTTATGGGTCTCAAAGTGGGGTTTGAGAGTAAGGAGAAAGTGAAGTTCTACATGGTAATA
Organism: Gardenia jasminoides; assembly: GCA_013103745.1. Taxonomy (NCBI): domain Eukaryota; kingdom Viridiplantae; phylum Streptophyta; class Magnoliopsida; order Gentianales; family Rubiaceae; genus Gardenia; species Gardenia jasminoides. The sequence continues at coordinate 4,046,149 of CM023097.1, read as the reverse complement.
GTGACAATTGACCTGAGTGTCAACCACCGGTTCGTGGTTCGTGGACAAGGGAATTTGGCCCCTGAGGGCCCCAGATCCCACATTGTATTGTTAATTGCTTTTCTATCCGCTTATATTTCAAGTCTCTTGCAAAGTGAAATTGTTTATGTGTTAAGTGGTTTGCATGTTTTGGGAACTCACGGCTTTTAGCTCACCCTTTCCATTTGTTTTCCAGCAGTGAAATGAGCTACCAAGTGGTGATGCCAACCTTGAGATTAGGGCTTTCATAGGTTTTGTTATGTATTTTGAGAATTATGGTTATTGCCCTTTTGTGGACTTTTGTATAATGGAATCATGTATTGATCGAATTGTATTTGGGATGTTATGTATCTTTAAGACATTGTACCTTCCTCATTATATCTCGTGGTTTTAGTTGTTAAGTATTATTGAACAAGTGAGCGTGTGAAGTCCCCGGTAGAGCTAGGCGGTCCCATCGACCCCTTGGTCCTTTGGGAAGGTGGGTCGCCACAGTGGTGGCTGTGAGCCTAGGTTTGAATAGTCCGGCATAGTGAGAGTTAAGTGGGTTGTTAAGAGTCTAGTAGGTTGGGAGCAAAAGTGAAGTGAGGGTCAGGTGTTCAGGAATAAGTATTGTTGATCTTAAGCTAGAACAGTATTAATGAGGATTCTTTCTTGTAGGTTATGGAGCCCGGAGGGAGTGATGGCCTCAACAATCGGACAGCCTACCCTCGCCTTATCGCTTGGTTCTGGGTGCTCGTGCAGCTTATAACCCTAGGATCCGCTCAGCCGCTTGTGGGTGTTGAGGACCCACCGCCCGGACGTGGTGCTTGCTGTCTCACCGAGAGAGGGCAAGAGGTTGACTAGGATCAACCGTGAGCCGAGGAGATTGAGAGGTTTACCACTGCGGGCCCTCACTTGCTAGGATTGGGGAGTCGGAGGTCGAGGTTCGCAACGAAAGCAGCCGCCAGGATAGTGAGGATGGCTCGAGAGAGTCGAGGATATTGCTGCTGGTTGTGAGGCCTTGATTGGAGGGTGATTGAGGCCAACCCAGTAGAGGAGACTCGTTGACCAGCCTCATGTTGATGCTGATTTGGGAGGAGAGCCCCGATTGAGTCTGCTGGAGATGCTATCATGGTCGAGGGAGATCCACGACTTGATGTCTGATCCTCCGAGGATGAGTCCACCTGAGACTTCTTCAGACGCATGGATTAGCTTGACTTGACCTTAGGGCTTTGTTATCTTTTTTGTGGGAGTAAGTTCAGAAGTGGGTTCCCAACTTTGTAAAGTGCATGCTTGCTAACTTGCTGGTACCATATTTTTGTTTAAGTGTACTTGAGAACTTGATATACCAATGTGTATCTTTTGACAAAAGCATGCTTGACCGATGTACCTTGGCATTGTATTGTAATGAAATGTATTATGAAAGTGTTTTGCCTATTTTCTAGAGCAATTGTTCTAATTGTGTTGTTACTTTTCCCGTTTATGATAATTTGATGGCCCTCTAGAGAACTATGGACGGAGAGGACGAGGTCGGGGCGTGGAACTGGCTTCACAAAATATGGAAATGACCATGAATCTACCGCCGATCAAAATCAAGGGCGGGTAAACTTTGTAGAGCAAATGGCTACGCCATGAACCGTATGACTGAGATTTTAGATCGTGATGGTTGGACAACAAGGCCTTGGACCTGAGCAACACCTTGGTAACGCTGGAGTTGGTGCAGGACCGAGCACTTGAGAGATTTCAAAGATTTAACCCCAAAATTCTGTGGTGAACCTAACCCCAAGTTGCCAGGGTTGGTTAGAAAGGATTGATATTTTCGCTGCTCTAGACTATACTGAGGAGAGGCAAATAACCTTTGCCACATTCCAATTTGAGGGAGCTGCCCGTTCTTGGTGGGCCATGATAAGAACCAAGTGGGAAAGAGAGAATACCCCTAGGACTTGGGTAAATTTTACCTGAGAGTTCAATGCCAAGTTTCTTCCTCCAATAGTGCAAGAGAAAGGGAGGACGATTTCATTAGGTGTAAGTGTGGATTACAGAGTGTGACTGAGTATGAAGCACAGCTTACTAAACCCCAAGATTTGCCCCCGAAGTTGGTGGCCACCCAGCAAGGAGGGTAAGAAGGTTTGTCCAGTGGATTGAATGTAGAGCTCCAAGAAATCTTAGCACTGCCAAGTTAATAGTTTTAGTGAAGTCCGTGGAGAGGGCTCCGTGAGGATTGAAGGAGCCAAAGAACAAGTAAGGAATTTTAATGCAAGGAAAAGAAATGCACCTAGTGGCCGTGGGACCAATGGACATGAATGTTCCAACCCTAAGTTTGGAAGAGGAGTGGGAGAACAACCCCTAGTCTGCCTGGGATCAAATTTGAGAGGGACATACCTCAAGAGGAGGAGTGTCTAGAGGGAGTGCGAGAGGGAGAGGACTATCAAGGGAGGTTCCCAAGGAAGTCAAGTCTCTACCCCTAGCGTGTCTTGTGGCTTTTGTGGGAAGCCAAACCACACGGAGAATGAATGTTGGAGAAAGAGTGGAGCATGTCTTAAGTGTGGTAGTACTGAGCATCGCTTATCCGCTTGTCCGATGGCCCAGAGGAGGTATGACCCAACCAGCAAGCAAACCCACTACCAAGCTAGTGCCATGGAATCGACCAAGAGTACCGCCTAGTGGTCTACCATTGACCAACAAAGAAGTTCCCGACCTTATTGAAGTGGTTGAAGGTACCATCCCAATCTTTCATCGCTAGCTAGATTCTCGATTGATCCCGGTGCATCACACCTTTGTGAATCCTTCCTTTTGAATGGAATAGACATAAAGCCTACTAGATTACCTTATGACTGAAGTTAAGACACCCACCGGGAACAAAGTTTAATTACTAGTTGGGTATACAAGAATTGTGATATTTGGATAGGAGAAAGGAAGCTAGTGGTGGACTTGATTAGTCTAGACATCAAGGGGTATGATGTTATCATGGGATGGATTCTCTAGTCCGCCATCATGCTAAATTGGATTGTAGGGCAAAAGACCGTGGAGTTTTCTATTCGAGAGGCTACTTTGAGGTTAGACGCAAAAGGAGATTAGCCATCCCTCATTTCGAGGATTAAAGCGAGAAAATTGTTAAGTAAAGGGCTCAAGGATATTTGGCCTTTTTGATAAATCCCCCTAGTGATAAAATGAAGTTAGAGGAAGTGCCGATTGTGAAGGATTTTCCCGATGTCTCTTCCGTGAGGAATTAGAAAATCTACCTCCGTAATGGTGGAATTTAAGATTGATTTGCTGCCGTGGACAGCTCCAATTTCTAAGACCTGATCGAATGGCTCCAGCTGAACTTAAGGAATTAAAGGTCCAATTACAAGATTTATTGGAGCAGGTTTTATCGAGAGAGTGACTCACCTGGGAGCACCGTACTCTTTGTTAAGAAGAAGGATGGAAGTTTGAGGTTGTGCATCGACCATCGAGGGCTTAACGATGTGACAATAAAGAATAAATATCCTTTGCCGCTCATTGATGAACCTATTTGACCAATTGCAAGGATTAGTGGTCTTTTCTAAATTAGACCTTAGGCAAGGGTACTACCAATTGAGGATTAGAAAGGAAGACGCGTCGAGGACCGCTTTTAACCTCAGGACATTTTGAGTTTGTGGTAATGCCCTTTGATTGACCAATGCTCCAGGCATTTATGGATTTGATGCAACGGGTCTTTAAACCCTATTTGGACCAATTTGTGGTTGTATTCATAGATGACATTTTGGTTTACTCAAAGACCCGAGAAGATCATACTCAACACTTGAGAATAGTGCTCCAAACTTTAAGAGAACATCAATTGTATGCTAAGTTCAACAAGTGTGAGTTTTGTTAGAGGAAGTGTCCTTTTAGGACATAAAATTTCTAAGGATGGAATTGCTGTAGATCCCTCCAAAGTGGAGACAGTGACTCAATGGAAGCAACCTAGAAATCCTACCGAGGTTAGAAGTTTCTTGGCTTGGCAGATACTACCGCCGATTCATTCAGGATTTCAAAGATTGGACCACTAACGGATTTGACTAAAAAGCATGTTAAGTTTGTTTGGAATCCAAGGTGTGAGACTAGTTTTCAAGAGTTAAAGAAGCTGCTTGACAACAAACTTGACTTTGCCAAATGGAAAAGATGGGTTTGTAGTTTATTCTGCCTCAAAAGAAGGATTAGATGTGTCCTGATGCAAAATGGAAGAGTTATTGCCTATGCTTCTAGAAAATTAAAGCCTCATGAGCAAAATTATCCAACACATGATTTGGAGTTGGCCGCCGTCATTTTTGCACTGAAAAAGTGGAGACACTACTTGTATGGGGTGACATTTGAGGTTTTTACCGATCACAAAAGTCTCAAGTATTTGTTCTCCCAAAAGGAATTGAATTTAAGGCAGAGATGATGGGTAGAATTCCTTGAGGACTATGATTGCACCATAAGTTATCATCCTGGAAAGGCCAACAAGGTAGCTGATGCCTTAAGCCGAAAGGCTCAAATAGCAGGTTTGATGGTAAAAGAGTGGGAAATGTTAGAAGAGGTTGGGGAATGGAAACCTCATTTGGAGAAACAGAAAGTCATCTTTGGAAATATAGTGTTGAGATCTTCTTTTCTAGAACGTATTAAAGAGGCTCAAGAAGGAGATTCCATGGTGCAAAAATGGATTGGAAAAGTGAATAGAGGAGAAACCCTAGACTTTAAGTTAGGGCCTGAGGGAATTTTGAGGTTTCAAAATCGAATTATTGTTCCAGACAATGAAGAGTTGAGGAAAGAAATTTTGGAAGAGGCACATCGTTCTAAGTATACAACCCACCTAGGAATAATAAAATGTATCAAGACTTGAAAAGGATGTATTGGTGGGATGGAATGAAGAGAGATGTGGCCGATTTGTTCGACTGCCTCTGTGCCAACAAGTTAAGGCGGAGCACCAAAAACCTTCAGGACTTTTGCAACCCTTAGAGATACCTGAATGGAAATGGGATCATATCACTATGGATTTTGTGGCTGGGTTGCCTAGGAGTCAAAAAGGAGATGATGCAGTTTGGGTGATAGTGGATTGACTTACTAAAACCGCCATTTTCTACCGGTAAGTATGAAATGTCCTTTGAGAAGTTAGCTCGATTGTTTGGATGAAATTGTTAGACTACATGGAGTACAGGAGCATCGCCTCGATAGAGACCCAAGGTTTGTTTCCACGATTTTGGCAAAAGTTACAAGAGAATTTGGGGACTAAGGTTAGTTTGAGCACTGCCTATCATCCTCAAACGGATGGACAATCTGAAAGGACAATCCAAACCTTGGAAGACATGTTGAGGTTATGTATATTGGATTTTGGAGGAAGTTGAGTCCACATATGCCTCTAGTTGAGTTTGCCTACAACAATAGTTACCATGCTTCAATTCGATGGCTCCTTATGAAGCACTTTATGGGAGAAGGTGTAGATCACCTATTCATTGGGATGAAGTAGAGAAAAGAAAATTTTGGATCCAACCACTATTCCTTGGGTTGAGGAGGCTTTTGAGAAAGTGAAGCTAGTTCGAGAAAGACTCCAAACGGCTCAAAGTCGACAAAAGAGTTATGCCGATAACCGAAGAAAGGACTTGGAGTTCATGTGGGACAAAGTATTTCTTAGGGTTAAGCCTATGAAAGGAGGGAGTGGTATCCAAAAAGGGGAAGAAATTGAAACCACGATATGTAGGACCATTTGAGATTCTCAAACGAGTAGGCAAAGTAGCATACCAGTTGGATTTACCCTCAAGCATGTCAAAGATTCATAATGTTTTCCACGTGTCCATGCTTAAGAAGTACCATCCAGACCCAAGCCATGTGTTGCCTTTAGGAGAGATTGAAGTGGATGAATCCTTGTCCCATGAAGAGCTTAACTGTAAGAATCCCTCGAGAAGTGAAAGACTTGAGGAATAAGAAGATCCCATTGGTCAAAATCCTTTGGAGGAATCACTCTATTGAGGAAGCAACATGGGAATTGGAGGAAGAGATGAAGAAGAGTCATCCCGAGTTATTTACCGAGAAAGGTAAGAAATTTTGAGGACAAAATTCTCTTAAGGAGGGGAGGATGTGAGGGCCTCAAAAATTCAAATTTATTTCTAAAATGCCTAATAATATTCATATTGAGTTTATTTATTGAAATATTAGTGAAAATATGTTTAAAGTGATTATTTCTCAATTTAGAGAATTTTATACGAATTGTTTGCCGGTGTGTGGTTTTGGCCAAATTTTAGCGTTAAAAAATTGTTCCGACGCATGAATAGTGACTTGGACTTGAAATCGAGCATATGTAGTGATATTTTGGAAATATTATTAAGGTGAGACAGTGTCGGGATGAAAGAAACCAGTATAAGTTAGATTGTCGCGTGTGACGCGACAAAAAGTAACCAAAACCACTTTTTCCCTTAAATTAGGGAAAAGCACTTTTGTAGCTTTAAAACCTTGACTTCTTGCAACACCAAGCTTCATTTTTCAGCTGCCCAAACGAGTGAGAAAGAGAGAGCTGCTGCCGAGAGAGAGAAAGGAGAGAAAGAGAGAGTTTGTCTTCAACTTTTTCTTCCAATCTTCATCCATTCTTCTTGAAACTTCAACCACCAACACCCACCACCATCTTCACCATCCTAGCAGCCGAGGAAGAGGAGAGAGAGAAGGAGGTGTGGGCTGAAGTTCTTGGAGAAAACAAGAGGTAAGTGGGTTGATCTTCCATTTTCTTTTCTTCCTACACATAACTTGAGTTGTGAAGAGTTGATGATGATTTTGTGCCTTGATCTTCACCTCCCCACTTCAGCCGAACCAAGGAAGGAGAGAGAGAGGGAGATCCGAAATTTTGGAAAGGAAAAAGGAAGGAAGAAAAGCTTGGGTGAACATCTTGGGCTTGATCTTGCACTTGGTGGTTGATATCTTCGACAAATCTTGAAGATCTTGAGTGGGCTCGAGGAACTTGGAGGTTGTCAAGCTTGGGAGTGACTTTCTTGGAGAAAAGGTTGAGAGATCTTGTTGGGTTTTGCCGGATATCGTTGGATCTTGACAGATCCAGAGGTATAAACCTCGAATCTTGTAGATCTAGCTTTATTAATGTTAATTAGTGTAGATCTGTAGTTAATATTGATAAAAATGAAATCATCTGAAAAGATGAAGTTGGGCTCTTGAAATCCCAACCTAGGTAGCGGACTTGAGGTGGCCTCTAGGTAGCGGACTTGAGGACCTGATTGGGAATTGATTGTTATTTGTGAATTTGTCTTGATATGGTTAGAAATTAGGGTTTTCTGTTGATTGAGAAATTGAGGAAAAATATATGCTATGGCCAAAACCCACGCCTGGTGATTTCAATGTTTGATTTTGGATTGTCGTGACCGTTCTTGAAGAGTTTTACTTTTGAGAAAATGTGTATATTGCTTAAATGTGAATGTGTGTGAGTGTCTGAATTTTAAAAGGGTAAAAAGTGTAGTTTTCATGAAATTTGAGTGAAAAGTGTTATTTGATTGAATTTGAAGGTTTCACTGTATTTTGGCCAAATTCTGGGGATTTTGAATATAATGGCTTGATATGAAGTGTTTTATGTCAATATGGAAGTTTTAGCCAAAAATGAATGTCGAACGTATTGTGTAAAAAGTGATTTTGAGGTGTGAGACCTCACTTAAATGTTTTGTGAAGGAAAACGTGCTTGTAGTGCCAATGAGTATATCGGTAAGATGTTTTCTTTTGAATGATAAAGTGATTCTTCCAAGAAGAGCTATTTGAAACATTGAATCTTGTGAAATGAAAGCTTTTCCTCGAGTGAGTTTTGGAAAAATTGTCGTTTGAAATTAAAGAGTGAAAGTGCATTGTGTTAGTGAATGGAAAAAGAATAAATTGAATCTCATTGATTGTTTTAAATTATTTTAGGGAGTGTGCAAGGCGAAGATTTTGAACCTTACGTGGAAGCCGAACCCTACTTCGGTGAGTTTCCATGCTTGTTACGTGTTTACGTGCAAATGTTGTAAATGAATGTATTGAAGTGATTGTTATGTGAAAATTGACTTTTGAACCCTCTAATGGGGATGGTGTGTACTTTATCGCACCTACTCCATTTGAGTAAAAGTGATTGTGAAAGTGACTTGAAGTGCTTGATTGTAAAGTGTATTATAGTGATTGCATGTGTTTGGAAGGTCAGGAAATCCCTGAGACCTATAGGCGAACCCTTCGACTCGAGCTGGGGGCTAGGCCTAGGCCGAGGAGAAAGGGGCGAGCCATAGGGTCATTTAAAATGTCACAAAGCACAGTGACTCAGACCAGTGATTTATGCTCGGAACTTGGTTTTTGAACCAGTCTCCATAAGAGCAACAACCCAGTGAAGTGAAATGAAAAGTACTCTGGACTTGGCTTATGGACTCGTCCCTAATGGAGAGTACTCAATAAAGTGAAGTATTTAAAGTGAAGTGTTTCAAAGTGAAATGTTTTAAAGTGAAGTGAAAAGTGCTTGGCGTCCTGGGGTTTGGAGGAGTAAGGAGAAAGTGAAGTTCTACATGGTAATAGTGACAGTTGACGGAGTGTCAACTACCGGTTCGTGGTTCGTGGACAAGCCAGGAATTTGGCCCCGAGGGCCCTGTCAGATCCTACATTGTATTGTTAATTGCTTTTCTATCTGTTTATATTTCAAGCCTTCTTGCAAAGTGAAATTGTTTATGTGTTAAGTGGTTTGCATGTTTTGGGAACTCACGGCTTTTAGCTCACCCTTTCCATTTGTTTTCCTTAGCAGGAAATGAGCTACCAAGTGGTGATGCCAACTCTTGAGATTAGGGCTTTCATAGGTTTTGTTATGTATTTTGGAGAATTATGGTTATTGCCCTTTTTGTGGACTTTTGTATAATGGAATCATGTATTGATCGAATTGTATTTGGGATGTTATGTATCTTTAAGACATTGTACTCTTCAGATTGTATTCGTGGTTTTAGTTGTTAAGTATTATTGAACAAGTGAGTGTGTGAGTCCGGAGAGCTAGGCGGTCCATGACCCCTTTGGTCCGCCTTTGGGGAAGGTGGGGTCGTCACATCGGTGACTGAAGGAACTAGGGTTGCTCAATGGCGGTCGACCATCCCACTACCCTGGACAAGCGGTGGTTCAACAGACAGGGAGGAGTATGGTTAGGGATAAGACAATTGGCGTGACCCTATATTCTAGGAAGTGGTAGACAGCACTATCCCAACTATTCACGAAATCAGCAGCGAATGGGGAAGTGGGTGAGGAGCAAGACCCGCACCGATTTTGGGAGAAAACGGTTGCAAAGCGGTATCTATAAATACCGAGGAGTGTTTCAGCAAACAGAATATCATCAACATATCAAACAACAACAAAATCAGAATCAAGTAGCAAGTAGGAATAGTGTCGAGATAGAACGTTTCATTCCGCAATTTATGTTAATCAGCTCGTTCATGTTCTTTAGTTTGTATTTTGCCCCTTTTATCACAAAGTTTCAGAATTCAGTTTCAAGCTCTCAGTTCATCAGCGTCCTTTCAATACTTTTCCTTTTAGTTTCACGTTTCAGAATTCAATTTCAAGCTCTCAGTTCATCAGCGTCCTTTCAATACTTTTCCTTTTAGTTTCATCAGCACGGGCTTTAAGTCCTTGAGGTCACTCAAGGCGGACGAATAGCAGTCATCTAGAAGTCAGGGTAATCGGCGCATCAGAGGTTAGGTATCGCTCAATCGGCAAATCAGGGTTTCCTAATTTTCCACATACAAATTAGGTGGCACGCACATAAGAGCCGATATTCAATCGGTAAGGGTTCGTGGACTGCAAAAATCGGCACGAACAGCTCCTTAACAATTTAGGCTAGAATGTTTGCTTTATTCTAAATCTACCGATGCTTTTTTTTATTAATTTAACAATAGGATAATATGCACTTTTGGCTACCAAATTATTTCAAATTTTGTTTGTTTGTGGCAATTGACCCACTAAATTATAGAAAATGATTAATTGGACCATTCTATCTATTTTATCGTCTGAAGAAGTCAAAATATATGGCTTGGGAGCTGCATACCACATTTTTAGGTATTTCTGTTATGTCATAGATGAGAAAATAGTATGGTAAACGAAATGAAACTTTTAAAAAGTTTAGTGATAGCTGAAGCACTTTGTTGAAAAACATTTTGAAAGCTAAAGTAAAGTATGATAGGAAGATAATCCTCTTACAAAGAGTCAAAATGCAAATTATCCTTGCATTCCTAAGCATTTAGGAAAAATTATTGAAGTACTTCAACAAGAAAATAACTTGAATCATCAAAGAACAAAACCTTATTTATCCCATGTTAGTTTGAAAAGGAAGACTGTGATTAACATACTTGTAGTAACTTTGCACGTGATCACATCATCCTAAAATACTACATATGCTGTTGCTAGTTTTTTTTTTTTTTGGGTGAAATGCTAATTGTTGCAATCTTGATATAGTATTTTTCTTCTTTTTCTTTTACCAATTTTTTTACATTGGAATCATACATATAATATTTTATAAAATTTTTATATAGGTTTATGTATAATTTATAGTCTAAGGTTTGACAAATCAAATATTGATATTATCATGTTAAACCAGATTTATTCAATACTCGTAATGTCATTAAACTAAGATTTTATGTCCACAAAATATATTGTTTACCAAGAAAAATATAAGTAGATGTCATGTATTGGAGCAAAAAATAGAATTTATAAATATTAGTAAAATGAAGGTTACAATTATAACATTGATTTCTAGAAGGGTGCTATAGCAAACGAATTCATTTATTATATTCCTATCATTCCAAGTGATCAGTTGTTATGTTCCCCTCGACATGATCCCCCAATGAGGGTCTAGATATGCCTTCTTTCAACAGAAATGAATGGTGAAAATTTTAGACAAATCATCAAAATTTAGCAATTGAAAAAGATGATGTTTGGCAATATACAAAAGGATTTTACATAATTTCAATAATTTAAACGATATATACAACATAGATATCTCTAATGACTCATTTCTCTTTTTTATTTTTCCTAAGAGCAAGAAATTTCTAGTACAATTAAAGTGGGTTGATTATTTATAAATTGAATATTGGACAATTCTTTTTTTCTTAGGATTTAGATTTCAAGAATTTTTCATGGAAAAAGTGAAATAAAACTTAAACCTTTGCATAGATGTTGTTTCCAAGCTCTACTATGAACATTATTGCCTAGTAGAGTATTACCCAGTAAAGTGGCGAACATATATATGAACGTTTGGATAGTAGATTTTTTGGGATAATTTGTTGAAAAGAATACTGTAGCACTACTGTAGCACTTTTTTGATGTGATGTATCTGAGATAAAAAGGTGATTGGAATTTGTGTCGATGATGTAAGCAAAATTTTTTAGCTAAAAATGAACAATCCAAACGCACTTATATCTATTGGATGTAAATGAGACAAATTTGATGAGTCATGTGCAAAGTGAGAATGGAATTAAAATTTGAGGGCTTGGCACAAAATAGAATTAGTCCCCATATAAATCAGAGCCCAAAACCTTCTAGTTCAAGCTTCTATATTATTATTGAATTCCAACTTATATATTAGCTCTCTTTGGTGGACTCTGTCAAATTTTTTACTCTATAACAAAACGTGTGACTTCCCCAATTCCTTATTCGAATTATAGAATATACATCAGACAATCCGTGAATTCCCCAATTCCCTATTCAAATGGTGGAATATACTATATTACCCTCACTCAGGATGTATATTTTTCTAGTCCTTATTACATTAGGTACGGCAGTTTGACAACAAAAACACACATTTACATTAGGTACAGCAGTTTGACAACAAAAACACAAATCTTGATGCATCGATGCACTTATACACGTGACACTGTCGTGGTTGTGTAATTAACAAGTCACTGCCAAAAAACAAAAAAAAAAAACTCAGTACAAAAGTGAAAAACACACTTGTTTGAACAAACCATTGGCCTAATATATCCTTGATAATGCCCTCATCAAATAACGAGATGTGTGCGAGAAATGACTTATCCCATTTTGGCTAGACTTTCATTGTTGTCACCAATTTTGATCTTACAATTTTTAAGAGAAAAGGATGAAAACCAACGATGGGGAAAATGGTAGGAAGATGATTAAGCAACAGCTCAGCGCTTTATTAATATTGCAGCAAATTACTTCACATGAAGTCTAAAGTAGATAAATAGTAAATAATAAAGAACGTTAATTCCACTCCTGTTAAAAAAAAAGAAAAGAAAAAGAAAAGGCCCCATGAATTAAAGGACGTTATAAGACTAATGATTTTTAATAGTAACAATATCAAAACAAACGTCACGATTTGAAGTACTTTGTAGGTGAAAAATAGTAGAATCAAGTTAAGTTCTTGCTACAAAAATCACACCCAAAAAAAGAAAAAAAAACACACACACACACAAACAATACCGATTCCAACTACAAAATTTTACTTATTTAAGTAACCAAAAGAAATCTAGAAAGACCAACATTACCAAAACTAGACCATGGAATCATAGAAAAATTTTAAAATTTTGGTTTGTCAATACTCACAATTAGAATTCTTGGGCCAGTCAATTCTCATGTGCTGATTATATTCACGGGCAAAGTTTTTTTCCCACTGATTATAAGCATATTGTGTTTGTCCATGCTAACGATCCTCCCAGTTCCCATGGTATGTAGTTTGCTGGTTCCTCCAGTAACTATTATAGGTAGACGCCTCTGGAGCCTTTTCCTTCTCTTCCTCCACAGTTTCACTATCCGGCTCGAGTCGACCACCATATTCCGTCCCATGATCATGGTAAACATGCTCATTCTCATCGTATTCTGCCTCCCACTTCACCTTCGGCCACTCCTCATCCCACCTGAATCTGATTCCGACTCAGAATCGTCCTGCTTTCTACAGTACTCTTCTTACTGCCTTGTACTCGGTCATAGTAATGGACTAGTAATAGTTTCACACGGTTCATCCTTTAAATGGATTCCAGACGAGGAATTGAAAGATTTCTTCACCCATGACTTCCACGACTTCTTTGACGCCATTGTCACGTACCAAAGATTCAGTTTACCAAGATTTCTTGACAGAAGAAGTTAAATTAAGAAGCAACAATGCTTAAATAATAAGTTTCAAGAAACAAAGATCTTACAAATTTGAGCCTGACTACTGGTCTTTTTATAGTACACTATACTGCCAACTCTTTCCATGTTCCCAATTTCGTATGGAAACTATAACACCAGATATGGAAACCCGTGCAATTTAATTTTCAGTAACGATCAAATATGGAAGCTCAAGCTCAAAAATGTTGTACCAGAGGTTTCTATAAACGAGTGTTTCCTAATTTTACATCAAATTACTCTGACCGAACCTTGACATGGGAAAAATATGGTATTTGTTAATCCCAATAATTTTGTGGGGGTTCCCTTTGTTGTGGTACCATATATTTAGCTTTTTCTTTCTTTTTTTTTTTTCAGTATAATTGATAGGACTTGATTCTAGGATCTCTCACTCACACTCTCCTTTAATTTGATTGTTTACTTGAAAATAGAATATTTTGTATTTTTAATTTCTTTCGCCAATTGTTGTTGCAAACACTATCTAATTACAAACTCTTTGATCCATTGATTTTTTAATTTATATTGAGTTTTTGGATAAATTATGGATTTAGTTTTGATAAATATTTTCTTAATAAAGTTACTTTCACAAAAATTGTTGTATACTCATAATATTTTACCATTAAATCATAATATTTTTTTTGATGTTGTACAAAAGATGTTGCTAAACAGGAAATACACAAACACACACACACACACACACACATGTCAAGTGTGAGCCTATTAAATAGAATTAACAATTATTAGCAAAGTAAAGACTTAAACCACAAAATCAATTTTTGGAGGGGTATTAGAGTAATAAATTGGCTTGCTAGATTTTATCATTCTAATTATTTTCAACATACTCACCCCTTCCTTTACCCACTGAAAAACTCATTTACCAGCCAGAGTTTAGATGTACCTTTTTTTACTTAAAAATAAAACTCATGGCTAAGTTTCTGATGAGATCAACAAATTTTAGCAAATGGAAAAAACTGTATCAATATTTTGAATGTTATATTTTCCTTGCTAAGACAAATGAAATCAATTGTAAAATTAGAATGAATTAATTATTTAAGAATAAAATATATAAACTATGCTCTTTATTGTATGTAGGAGGTCCGTGCTACCCAATCCATCCCTCTCCCTACAAACTATACTCATATCCAACTTCACATAAACATTCAGTTGTTCTAATTTATATCTTTCTAGTTGAACCTTTTTTTTTTGTGAATTGAAATTGAATGAGTTGTATTGTTGAATTTGGATTATTTACATTTTTTTTTCTAAGTGTTATTAAGGTTACTAAGGAATTTAAATGATATATATTGTTTAAATTATCTTAGATTGGCCATTTAATTGTCAATTAACATTCATTTGATAGAAATAGTTGGATTCTTTTATTTTTACTTTTCTTTTTGTATTTCTTCACACTTATACAGAGCACCTAATTATACATCTATCTCGTGATATTTATATCAAGATTTTTCAAATGAATATGGACTCTTTTCTTCACACACGCGCACACACACACACACACACACATTTCTCTTTTATTCAAAAAGCATCTATTTTCTTGATACCAATATTTTTTTTATCCTAAAATTGTGGCTAATGCAATTGGTCATACTATTTCGAGTAAGAAATTGATTCAGATAAGAAACTTTGACGTACATAACTATTGAATAGCGTATTAGGGTCGTTAAATAGTTTTAATAGGGAGTTTTCATTTTAATTACCATTATTATTTAGATTTAATCATCTGGAATGTTTCACATTTTGTGGCGTATCCATTTGTTGTGCTACCATATCGTTAGCTTAATAAATGGTTTGACTGATTTTTGGTCATTAAGTCTCATCTTAATTTGGAGTCCAAACAAAAACCAAACATCTTAATTAAGGATTAAAATCAAATGAAAATGTCAAATAATTAAACATCTTAATCAAGGATTATAATATTTTTGTTGATATAGAATTTGATACTTAATATATGACATTATAATTGTTATTAAATTCTTTTTGTAGAAATAGTAACAAAACCTATTACACATAATGGTTTCTTTTGCTGCTAATGAACTTCTCTTATTAGTAAAAGTCTTATATTTTTGCTTAAAAAGATATCATAATTGTCAAAAGACGGCAAGAGAATAGCATACGAAGCTTAGAATAGTAGGACGTCATAAGTTGATAAAAGTATTTCCGCCATAGAAATAATAAATTTCATTGAATTATAGCATTCAGACAAGTAATGTAGATTCACCACAGAGTAGACCATGATAATCAAAAGATTGTTAATTGATAATTGAACATGAATATTATCCATTGGACGAGTGCTTCATCTAATTAAAATTAACTCTTTATATAATTTCAAATTAATTGCATTTCCATATGATTTATTAAAGGCCCGTTTGACTATTACACTTATTGATAAGAGATAATCTTAGTACACACTATCAGAGCTAAATGCATAACATATATGCAAACTTTAGATTTCAAATTCAATTTTAAATTATGTGTCACGCATCTAATGGCGAAAGTGATAATGCCTTAAACCCAAAAAGAAACAAATGAAACATTAAAAATTAAATTACTGGATAACAAATTTTAAAAAGTAAACTAAAATTGGAAGAAAATACCCAAATAAAATACCCTCTACAAGACTTAAAAAAAATAGTAGAACATATAAAAAGTATGATTTAATTTTTTCACTCACTATATTAATTTTGAGCAAACATAACTACAAACAGTTATAACAAAAAGTTATGGGATGTGCAACACGAGCACACCCACATTAATAAACAATGGGTAAAAAGCACCAGCGGCCACTAAACTATTGTTAGCGTCGCCTTTTGACCATCAAACAATTTTTTGGCATAAATCAGTCATTGAACTTTCTAATCAGTAAACCCATGGCCATTTCGTCTATTTATGGCCTTAATCTATCAAATAAGCACGACATGTGCGATTCACGTGTCAAAAATGGAGGGCAAATTCGTCCACCACATTCCAGGCATAACTGCAATTGTCCCGGCAATAACAATCAAACCCCCCTTTTTTTCCTTTTTCCTTCTTCTACTTCATAATCATCGTTAGGCTCAGATCATACATGCCATCAGCCACGTTTATTCTAAATCCAATTTTATTCTTGTTGATAATCGTAGTTGACGTGGTCTAGGTTTTCAAGTTAAATTCTCCCAATTATCAATCAATTATGGCCTCTTTACCCCAATTTCCCGCAAGTATACGGATCGTGGATTGAGTATAGTGATAATTAAGGGTCAATCCCACAGAGACTTGGTTAAGTACTAGGGCTTTTTAGCTTGCTTTATTATCTAAATAGAAAATGATAGATGAGTGCAAAATATAAAAAGTTGGGCGGTACAACCGTCCCTATTGAAAGCAATTAAAACCAACCGGTTAAGGTGGTAGAACCAACCCTAATTGGTGGTAAATTAAAAGTAAATACAAAGCAAATTTAAAATGGGAGAAGGCGGACGAAGCTGACCTAAGGAGTGGGGATTAAGCTATTAGAACCGACCGTTAGGTGTCGAAGATATTCACTTGGCGGTAAACAAGAAAATAAACAAAACCATCCAACGGGGTAATCCTCAAATTGGCGGTATAAAATAACAAGTTAGAAACGTTAGAATAGAGAAAGAGTTTCCTAGGGATTTGAATCCCTTGTTAGGTTAAGGATGTGTTCACTTAGTTAAGTTAGATTTTAAACTTATGACTTGTCAAAGAAGTAACCTCCAATTTCATTTGTAGATTGTTTTCACAATGAACAAACATACTCATATTAAACCTTCACCTATTAACATGATGAATTAGCTTAACATAAGTTCATGAAACTCAATGAGTTACAAATATGATTCCTCCTAAATGCATCCCCTACTAACGTGAACATACATCCTAGGGTTCATATATTTTGAACTACATACGCAAGACATATTTCATGTACTAACACATGCTTGAATAGTTCATAATTGATGATCAAACAACCATGAATATTGAGAACAAATAAATGAACTAACAATCACACGTTAAACTTTCTTTACTTAAGTGAACAACATCCAATCCCTTACAAGTTCATCTCACCCCTAGGATAGTGAAGTTTAGCTATTCATATTAATTAAGCATATAAAACTTGCATAAGAAGTCATGAATGAACTTAAGAAATGAAATGCAAAGGATAAAGGAACTCTTCCAATTGATGAAATAAGCTCTTATTCTTCACTTTTGCAATCCTAAAATTCACTTACAAGCTCACAAAGGATTTCTCCTTGTTCAATAGACCTCTCACTTTGATTCTAAACTAATTCTTGTCAAGAATTAGCTAGTTTCTCTCTCTATTCTATTCTCTTCTTTTTCTTGCTATTTTCCTCTCCTCCTCTATCTCTTTTTCTTGTTGGAATACATGGGGTATTTATAGAGGATTGAGGATGGAAAAGATTACAAATAAAAAGATCTAAAGTTGAATTTTGATGCCACAAGTCCACATTGTGCAGCCATGAGCTGAAATTCTATCAGAATTGAGTTGGAAATGAGCTGGAATTCGGCTGCAAGTTGCAGCTGTCGTATTCTGAAGATCCGCGATGTGGATCCATGAGTCGAGGCTCGGATCCCATCATGATCACCTGCTTCCACTGAGAGGGAGTCGCGAGCTAATCCATTTTTCCACTTGTCACATCGCGTTTCAACTCGTGAATCTGGTCTAAAATGTGAAAAATCCGAATTTTCGTCATGAAATTGGCGCGTTAACTCCTCCGACTTTTGACCCTTTGATTCCTCGATAACTGAATTGCATTTTGTTTATTCCAATTTGGAATTTCATCGACTTTTGATACTTCAATTTTTCAACTTTTCTTCCAAACTTCATTACCTTCAAATAATCATTCAATTAGGCATTAATTTGTTCAAAAAGCATTTTCTAATTGAATTTCACATTTGAATGCATATTAATAAATAAAGAGCTTAATTTCATCATTTTTCATAAAATAAGTACATAAAAATAGATAAATAAAACACACTAAAGGAGGAAAAACATTTACTTATCAGTAGTCCCATTTTTAATCTTTAAATTCTTGTCCAGAACATCCATTCTGTATATTGTGAACAATTGGTTGTGGACTTCAGCTGACAAATTTTACGTGTACCAGTTGTATAGAGTTCCCCAGTTCCACGACAACATGCAGGAAAATCAACTTTACCTAAAAGTTCACATCTACCTTAGTTCTCTACCGGCCGTCGAGGACTCTGACTTCACCAACCTCTTCTCCGATCCCAAACCCAACGAGATCAACCTCGTCCTTGACCCTAGCCAGATCATTGTCGACCATTTCCTCGACGCTCGATTGTACTGGGTTAACTAGAAATGCGACGCGTCTGGGTTGAAATCCCTGGTTTTCAAGATCAAGAAGTCCGACAAGCGCAGAATTCTGTGGCCCTACCTCCAGCACATCCATACAGTCTTCGACGAGCTCAAATAGCGAAAGGAGGTCAGGCTTTACATCAACGTCAAAGACGAGCCGCAGAGAAACGGGCAATGGAGGGCGATTCCCTTCACGCATCCCGCGATGATTGACTCGGTCGTGATGGACTCGGATTTGAAGAACAAAGTCAAGTTGGATTTGGAATCCTTCCTCAAGTCCCAATTATCACAGTTGGATATGATCCTTTAGGAAAGAAATAGTTGTGTTCAGCTTGAGAATATGGTGGACGAATTTACCCTTATTTTTTTACGCTTGAACCGCACTTGTTCTACTTATTTGATAGATTAAGGCCATAAATCGACGAAATGGCCACGGGTTTACTGATTAGAAAGTTCAATGACTGATTTAGGCTAAAAAATTGTTTGATGGTTAAAAGGCGACGCTAGCAATAGTTTAGTGGCCGCCAGTGTTTTTTACCCATAAACAATTTAACTTAATAAAAAGCAATTCTTCAATCAATTAAAATTCCAATTATAACTATTTTAGAATTTTCTTATTTTAGAGTTTGAAAGCTTTTTTTTAGCAGGAGAAGGATGGAATTTAAGATCCAAGGGAGTGAAAGAGGGAATTGAACCTAGGACCTCTAAATCTTAAACCCGCAATAAGTGTGAACGCAATTATTATCTTTCTTCTCTAATTTTTCTTTCTTTCTTTTAATTTAACTTTTGCTTCTAATGCTTCCCTACCAAGACAAACAGTGAATAAGATTATCTAAAAAATCATAAGTTTTTAAATGCTCCATTAAAGAAGTAGGTTGTCAGCGCTACAACACTTTCAATAGTTAAAGCTTCTATTCTGGTATTTAATTTTAGGTGAATGATTATTTTAATATGTATCACGAGAATAGATACTTGTGATATGCAAAGCACGCCTTTAAAGAAATGAATGAAACATGCTTTTGCCAAATGCATAAGAAAACCACACATGAACACTCAGGGAATCTCATTTATTAGAGGATAAAAACTGCCAAAGTAAAATTTGACCCCTCTGGGAAATTATGAGGCCTACCACGCTACACAAGCAAGAAAAGCAAAATCTCCACATAATCTCACCACAGTTTTGGAAAGACGAGGACCGATCGATCTGAGTACTTAACAACAATATCGTGTGATTTGAAATAGAAGTAAAAGGTCTTAGCCCTGCTGCATTTGTTTCCCCAAATTTCCAAGACGACCGCAATGTTTTTCATAGGTATTCAGCATCCTACATTTGCAGCTACTTGTATTGAGATTCATACCACATCTGAGGCATATGCCTTCACATTTTGTGTCACAAATTGCATCAGTGGTGATTTCTACATGCAATATATATCTTATAGGCTTCGAAATGTCAATTTCTTTAGCTTCTCGAGGAAAATGCAGCTGATCATTAATATCATCGTCTTCGTCTTCCAGTCCATCATTATCAAATGACCTTAACTTCTCTTCCCCATAAATTACACTAATATCTATTGTTTCTGGTTCTTCAAAGGGTTCTTCAGTTAGAACAAGTGAGAAATTGGAAAAAACACTCTTAGCAGCTGATTCGCCACACCTACACACACAAGATATACGACTTAGCAATTGGCAAACGAAATGATATCTAGCATTTACAGGCAATTTTTAATGACATTCCCTCATCAAACGGCTAGGGCAAAGTATCTACATAATGGCAAATGATAAGCAACTTCTACAGACAATTTACAAGCATTCTCTCATCAAGTGGCCAGGATAACTACACGATGATCCTTTTGGAAGCTAAAGTAACTTAACTAGAGTCCTTATTAAGAGTCTGATCAAGGCTGCTTGTCACCCCTAGAGAACTGGGAAGCCACATACTTTTGATTCTTCTAGGATCTGTTTTAGTTATTTAAGTTATTTATAGAGTGTTAGACTTTGTTTCTTCAAGCCTTTAGATTATCTTTCTAAAGAGCTTCAAGTATAAGGTTACAAGTCAACAAGGATTAAGATTAAAGATAAGGCTAGGTGGTTCGCGATATCTTTCTTTCCAGATCTTCAATCATCTGCGGAGATTTTAGTCATTTTCCATAAAATAGAGGGTTTCTCAAACCATTAACTTTTCTTTTCTGTGTTCCGCCTTCCACCTAACCATGTTGTGCAGAAACTGTGTGCCACTTCCTCCTACAAGATCAGATATTTAATCTGAATACTTTTGCTGCAACATATGACACACACACACACACAGAGAAGCATCCGATGAACATATTCATTTTCGCAAATACTTATTATCCTAGTATTTACAAAGACGAGATCAATTATCCTATACGTGTGTGGAGAAAGACATGTTAGCAGTGATATGTTCATCAAGAGATATGTAATAACACATTACAGAAGCAAATACTTTTAATACCACTAAAAGTTATGATCTTTAACTCAAATTATTAAGCCAATAGCCCATATAAATCAAGGAAAAGAGCCAAAGGCAAGAGGCTCTCAACCATAACAAGTAAATGTCTTCTCCTTACACATAAATGAATATAAGACCATCAAATCATAAAACAATAAAACATATCTAAGAGCAGCAAAACCATTTATAGAAACCTTAAAAATCACGCAACATAGGTCAGGAAAGGAATTGACCTTTTTACCTTGTTTAATGATCGAAACAACAATAAATAAGTCAGAAAATATGTTGATTTAATAAAAACATGTTAATAAATAGAATCAAAATCAATTACCTGTTACAATCAAGAGCAAATACAGTTCTAACAATCCCGTCCAGCCTCAACTTCTGTGTCTTCTTCATCACATCCATTGAAATGGGAACAGGGGTTCCATCAGGATAATCTTTCACAGCTTTCTTGACCCTTAATCCCAATTCAGAAGCTCAAGTTTTTGAAACCCCAGATGAGGCCTTTCCTAGTCGTAGCCTTTCCAAAGTAGTGCAGTAGTCTATGTGGGATATCGAAGCACTTCTCTTATAAATCACTGCACCTACCCATTGTAATGGTCCCTCCTCCTCATCTTCCACCATTTCCCCAAGCTCTTCTACTTGACCATCATCCCACTCGAAACCCCCCATCACTGCACTTCCCTCAGCAACCACATTACTGCTATTCTTGCTGCTCCCAGCTCTCAACCGTCGACTTCATAAAATTATTCTCACCGCTTTGCTACAGCTCGAAGCCAGATACATTGAACATTTAAGAGGAAAAAAATTGAGGGCTGGATTTCAAACAGCCACTTTTGGATTTTCAGGTTGCAGAACAGAAGTGGGATGACGTTCAAAGAAACTACAGAGTATGAAGAACACATAGGCATTTCGTCGAACAGTTGGTACACACAAAACAAGATTCTAAAATGAACCAGGGCCAAAATAGAACTTGTTCGTGCTGATTTCTGCAGTCCATGAACACTTACCGATTGAGGATCGGCTCTATGTGCGTGCCACCTAGTTTGTTGCCGAAAACTAGGAAAACTCTAATCCACCGATTGGGTGATGTCCTGGTCTTAGTGCGCTGATTGTCCTGACTTCTAAACGATTGTTGTTCGTCCACCTTGAGTGGCCTTAAGGACTTAAATCCCGTGCTGATGGCAGTTGAAAGAAATAAGTGTTGAAAAGATGCTAAGAACGATGCCGATACACTAAGAGAGCTTGAAACTAAATACTGAGAGGAAACAAATAACACGAACAAGCTGGTTGCGAAATGAAAGAACTGAATTCCGGTATGAAATAAATAACATGAACAAGCTGATTGAAAGAAACAAGTAAGGACATGTGCTGAATGAAAAGTAAAGAGAAACCGAAATAAAGAACATGAATACGCTGATTGCGAAATGAAAAGAACTATCTAAAAACTATTTCTACTTGCTACTCGATTCTGATTTTGTTGTTGTTTTTGGTATGTCGTTGATGATGTTCCTGATGCCCTCATTAGTATTTATAGGTCCAATTTTGTAACCGTTTCTCTTCCGAAATCGGTGGTCTTGCTCCTCATCCACTTCCCGCTTGCTGTTGATGTGGTGAACAGTGGGGATAGTGCTGTCTACCACTTCTTAGAATATAGGGTCATGTCAACCGCCTCATCCTTAACCATCATCTGCCCTGTCTGCTGATCCTCCGCTTATCCAGGGTAGTGGGATGGTCGACCGCCATTGAGCTTCCCTAGTTTTTTCAGTTGCCGATGCATTTGGTGACCCTGTCCAAGTCGGCTCCTTGCGTACCCCATGACCAATCGATTTATTACCTCGACCTGTGGCTACTTTTTTCGGCTCATCAGCTGGCCGATTATTTGGATCCAGCAGCTGATGGCCAACCGACTTCCTATCTTGACTTGTGGCTGCTTCTCTCGGCACATCAGTTGGCCGATTATTTGGACCTAGCGGCTGATGGCCAGCTGACTTTCTATCTTGACTTGTGGTTGCTTCTCTCGGCTCATCAACTGGCCGATTATTTGGACCCAGCAGTTGATAGCCAGCCGACTTCCTATCTTGACCTGTGACTGCTTCTCTCGGCACATCAGCTGGCCGATTATTTGGACCCAGCGGTTGATGGCCAGCCGACTTTCTATCTTGACCTGTGGCTGCTTCTCTCAGCTCATCAGCTGGCCGATTATTTGGACTCAACTGCTGATAGCCAGCCGACTTCCTATCTCGACCTGTGGCTGCTTCTCTCGACACATCAGCTGGCCGATTATTTAGGCCCAACAGAACCTATAAAATCTTCATTGGATAAAGGGTATTACTTGGAAACGTCAAGTCCCTAGTAGCATCTGCAAGAAGAACAATCTATATCCAAGAAAAAAAATTAAGAATCAGAACAAAAGAACATGAAAAGTGAATATAAGGAACCACTTTCATACTTGCTAGTAATTTCCATACTTGCTACTGATTTCCAACCAGTGAAGAAAGGAAAAAATTTGCCCACCAGTTTTGAATCTTTTGGACACCTCGTTTTCTTGTTGAGCTACAACAGTTTTGCTTCAAGGAAAAAGGTAGAGGTTATCCTCATTGCCAGGGCCAGAAGCGACAGTTATCCATTGGCTTTAATACATGAAGCATATCTTACAAAGCCAATAATACAAGTGGAAAACAACTTTGTTTACTTGAATAGTTGATTGGAATATCATTGCATTATGGCTTTTTATTTTTTTTTATTTTCGGGTTCTAATATTATTTCTACTTTGTTCAATAATAGGGTAAATTCCTTAATTAACGAGCTAAAAATTTTTAACTTCTTGTTTTAATCAAATTGAATTTATTGTTCTATTCGAGAAATTTCAAATATTATAAGAGGGACAAGAAAATGAGAGAATTTGATCCGAGTAGAAATAAAATCGTTGATCAATACAAAATGTTGTTTGAGTTTATTTAGTGGCAATGAATGGATGGAGGCCAAAATTCTATGGACAAGAACAAATACGGAGATGAACAAGAAGAATTTATAGCCTTTAAAATTTGAATATCGAGTAATTAGTTTTCTATAATCTGACATATTATGGTTTTTTGAGTTGAATGAAGTAAATATTTTAATTTATCAAAAAGATAATTCTTTTTTTTTTTTTAGATTGTTGTGTATAGGTCCTACTAGATTGAAAGGGTGCAATGTACAATGTATATTTAGGGGTGACCACAGTTCACGTTTAAACTGGAACCGCGTTGGAATCGGACCAGCGGTTTATTGAACCTAAATCGAAACCGGAATTGAGAAATTGGAACCAGAATCGTAACCATGACTAAAGCTTTAGGTTCAGATTCACAAAAAATTTGAACCGGAATGGGAATCGATTGTTCAAGACCCGTTCAAACCATCTAGAATACATTTATATCCTAAGTTGTTGGGTTTTTTTATTCAATTTAGAATTTAATTTTAAGAACCAGCGCCCAATATCAAACAGTCTCAATTTTAGTCCAACAACCTATTATCCAAAACTAGAAGAACCGAAACTGAAATCGAAAGAAATCGAAACCGTAATTGAACCAGAATCGGAGGTTTAAGAACCGTAACTGTAACCGTCCTTGTAAGGGCCGGTTCAGGTTCCACCTTTCAGTACCAGAACAGTCGGTTTTTAATCCGGAACTGGCGGTTTTGGAACCGTAGCCACCCCTACGTAATCTCTGACATTTTCCTTTTATTTTTTTCTTTATTAATTTTAAAGTTTGGCTCTTCTTTTTTCCCATTCTTCCTTTATAGGCCATGCATAAAGGCAAGCAAGAACTCATTTGTTTGACGAGAAGGGCAATTAAAGTTCCTTTGTTTCTTTCATTCTTTGTATTTATATATAATTTTTCAACTTCTCGGTTAAAAGTGAGATACTTGAGTGATCTAATTGACTATTCTTTCTGTTAATTGCAATTTTTGCAAGCAAAAGTTTGAAAGGCACCTCTGCTCCTCCGAATTGAGAGTAAAAGCCTCAATTAATGAATTTATTCCTTATTTGCATTGTCAATAATATCACTATTCGGTGTAGAAGACACTCTTCAATAAAATAGAAATCTAATGTTTGTAGGCTTGCAAATTTAGGCATATAGATTCTAAAAGAGTTTAGTTTCTGCAGCTACTAACATGCATGTTTGATGTTATGCATATTGCAAACACGAATAACAGATAGATAATATATAGAAGAAATGCAAACCAGTGTGAGTGCTCTCTAAGGTGTGGATCACTAGGGCTAGGAACATCAGGGTCAGTCATCATCTGCAAGATTAAACAAACTCACCCAATAAAGTGGTCATAGATAGAAAAATGAAATACACAAGACAAGATTAGAAAATGGAGAAAAATAGATGCGGAAGAATGAAAGTATTTACCAGTGTGAAGAAAGATCTCAGATCACCTCCGGGGACTTCAACTTTTGGTTTACTAGCAACCGAGGAAGGATGTAGCTCATGCCTATTACACGCTTGTTCGAATTGTAGGTTATAGTCATCTTTATAGTTGAAGAGATGCCGTCAGCAACATCTCCAACAGCTCCACTAATCACAAGGGGATCTGGAACTCTTGCCATTCTTGAAAAGGAAGGAGAGGAATCAGCTAATACTCGAGAAGGCATTCAAAGAATGGCCTATACTGTGGTTTTTTCCTTGAGGAAATCTATTACTGAGCTGAAGACAGGAGAAACCCATATTTATAGTGCAAAGAGCATTGCTCAGGCTGCTTCAGGATTTAGGTGACAAGTCCATTATAAAAACTACTCAAAAGTGGAAACCAAACGGAAAGTTCTTCTAACTCACGGTTGAAGCACGTTTGATTACCTCGGAAAGCCTGAGAAAATTGCTTTCATAATTTCCGTTACTTTACAATCCTTATTCCTCCACCGACCATGTGAACCGACAATAGCAGCCCCCTCAAATCTCTTGTGATCCGAACCCAAACGTGAAACGTTGAAGCTGATAAAGTGTAACGACTAAGCAGTTGTTTGCTTTCCTCTATTCAAATCTATCAGCTTTCTATTCCACAAGAGAAGCACGAGAGAGGAAGAACCCACACTATTAATTGGCAAGTGATTTCTTCTTAGGCTGGACTAATGTATTATTCTATTCTTTGTATTAGACTTATGGGTGTTCATCAACCGATAATTAATAATTTCATTAAACAATTCGATTTTTTAGATTTTTTTACAACAAGGCCAACATATTAGTACAAAGCTATAACACAACATTTTTTTTAATTATAATGTAACAAATTAGAACTCATTCCTATAGACGCATAAGTTATAACACTATTTTAATTAACATACTAGCATGTAATATTACATATTACTCCCTCCGTCCCACTTTGTTAGATTTAGTTTTTTTTTTCACACAGATTAAGAAAAGTTAGGTAATGTTGTTGAAATACTTATATCTTCCTAAAATACCCTTAATTAAATATAGTATGACTAATGCTTGCATTAAATGATAAAGAAAGACAATGATGACTTTTTACTTTCCTACTAATCTAAATAAACTTGGAATGATTCCAAAACTTGACTTCTCATATCTCAAGACATTTTGGAAAAATTAACTATATTAAATAAAGTAGGTAGTACTCCCTCTGTCCCACTTTGTTAGGCCTGTTTTCCTTTTTCGTTTGTCCCAAATTTTAGTCCACTTTCCAATTATAAAATATAGTTAACCAGTAATTTTTCTAAAATGCCCTTAATTAATAGAAGTTGTTGTTTAGTACTACCTACTTTATTTAATGCAGTTAATTTTTTCAAAATGTCTTGAGATATGAAAAGTCAAGTTTTGGAATCATTCCAAGCTTATTTAAATTAGTAGGAAAGTAAAAAGTCATCATTGTCTTTCTTTATCATTTAATGCAAGCATTAGTCATACTATATTTAATTAAGGGTATTTTAGGAAGACATAAGTATTTCAACAACATTACCTAACTTTTCTTAATCTGTGTGAAAAAAAAAATAAGCCTAACAAAGTGGGACGGAGAAAGTACTAAACAACAACTTCCATTAATTAAAAGCATTTTAGAGAAATTACAGGTTAACTATATTCTACAATTGGAAAGTGGACTACAATTTGGGACATACCGAAAAGGAAAACAGGCCTAACAAAGTGGGACGGAGGGAGTAGTAGGTAATATACTATTAAAAATTAAAGGATTCAGTTGGCTCAGGGATTTAGGAATTGAATTATAATAGCCATTTCCAAACTATTCTGTTGAACTTTAAAAACAAGATTTAGTTTTATCGAGATTCAATACCTCGATGTCCAATCTAAATTGGATCAGTTGGTTTTTTAAACCTTATTGAAGTTTGAACACCCCAAGCTAGAGTTAGCATTTTGTCAGGGTTCCAAATTGGCAAATTTCGACAAGAGAGGCTCTGTGTAGTGGTGAATTTGTCTTGACATATTAAGATAGGTTTGAAAACAGAGCTTGGATTCAATGTGAGGGTCTATTCATGCAAAAGGAGATCGTTAAGTTCATGAATAATGTTATTTATTCTACATTTATTTAGAATAAGAAGAAAGAATGTTTAATATATAGGTAGCAGTCAAATCATATTAGTTTAAACTTTTGAGTTCCATTATATATATTGAGCTTCTTTCATATATAGACTCTTGCAGTAGAATGTACACAATTTTTTGGTCTTTAACAATTTAGGGTAGAGTCTTTGCTTTATTCTAAACCTACCGATTTTTTTTTTAGCAATTTAACTATAGGATAATATGCACTTTTGGTCACCAAATATTTTCAAAATTTCATTTAATTATTTGTATCAATTAACCCACTAAATTATAGAAAATGATCAATTGGACCATTCTGTCTGTTTTCTCATTTGAAAAATTCGAAATATATGGCACATGATCTGCATACTACATTTGTAGGTAAATTTGTTACGTCATAGATGAGGAAATAGTATAATAGGCTGAATGAAACTTGAAAAAAGTTTAATGATGGTAAAGCACTTTGTTGAAAAACTGTTCGAAAGCTAAAGTAAAGAATGATAGGAAGATAATATTCTTAAACAAAAAGTCAAAATGCAAATTATCGTTGCATTCCTAAGCGTTAAGAAAAAATTATTGAATTACTTTAGCAAGAAAACAACTTGAATAAATCCTTTACAGAAACAGTGTATTGACATCGTCGCAACTTCTGACAAGTTTATTAATATTGTACAAATTTACTTCACACCAAGTCTACAGTAGATAAATAGTAGTACGTAAAAATTACTACTGTAGCTCCACCAATCACAAAGGAATCAGCTATATTTACCATTCTTGAAAAAGAGTGAGTGGAATCAGCTACTACTTAGAAAGTATTTTGAAAGATTGGGCAATACTATGGGTTTTTCCTTGTGGAAACCTGTTACTGAGCTGAAGGCATGCGAAACTCATATTCAATCATAGTGGAAGCCAAACCTAAAAATTCTTCTCACTCTCTCTCTATGTAAAAGGACATTTGGTTATATATAGTGGAAGCCTGAAAAACTTGATTTTGATAATTTCGTTGACTTCATCTACCCAACCCTATATCCTCCATCGACCATGTGAAGTTGACCTCTCGAATCTCGTGTGAGGTAAAGATATTTGTTTCACGTTAGTTTGAAAAGGAAGACAAAATGATTAATGTACTTGTGGTAACTCACGTGCAAAACACGTGATTACATCATATATGCTGTTACTAGATTTTTTTTTTCTTTTTGGAAATGCCAATTGTTACAATCATCATATAATATTTTTCTTCTTTTTCTTTTACCGATTTCGTTACATTGAAATCATACATATAGTGTTTTATGAAATTTTTGTCGAGCTTTATATAATTTATAGCTCAAAGTTTAACAAATCAAATATTGATACTATAATATCCAACCAAATTTTTTAAATTCTCAAAATGTCGTTACACTAACATTAAGATTTTATATTCACAAAACGACGTAGGTAACCAAGAAAAATACAAGAGACGTCATATATAGGAGCAGGAATTAGAATTTATGAGTATTTGTAAAATGAAGGTTACAATTATAACATTGATTTCTAGAAGAGTATTAGAGTAAATGGATTCATTTATCATATTTCTGTCATTCCAAGTCATTTGTTATAGTCCCCTTTCCATGATCTCCCAGTGAGAGAGTAGATATGCCTTCTTTCAACTAAAAGGAATGGTGAAGATTTTAGTGAAATCAACAAATTTTAACACTTGGAGAGATGATATTTGACCAATATACAAGAGGATTTTGACGTAGTTTCAATTGAATATTGGTTACCTAGTAGAGCGGTGAACATATATTTCTTAATATATTACCTAGTAAAGTGGCCAACATATGTGTTGTGTATATAAATCTCATATTCAGTTAGTCTTTTGTTACTATTGTTATCTATCAGACTTAAATGAGACAAATTTGAGGAGTCACCAGTGCAAAAGTGAGAATGGAATAAAAGTTTGAGGGCATGGCACGAAGTAGAATTAGTCCCCATATAAATATAAATCCAAAACCTACTAGTTTAAGTTTTTATCTAATTATTGAACTCCAAATTATACATTAGGCCTTTCCAGTAGATTCTGTCAAATTTTTTACTCTAACAAAATGTGTGACTTCCGCTATTCCCCATTCAAATGATAGAATATACATCAGAAAATCTAGGAATTCCTCAATTCCCTATTGGAATGGTAGAACATACGTAGTGTATAGCCGTAACACGAGATGTATATTTTTCGGGCACTTAATAACTTAGGCAGAGCAGATTAACAATAAAAAAAAAACACATTTTGATGCATCGATGCACTTATACATGATGCTTTCATGGTTGTACGATTACCAAGTCATTGCAAAAAAAAAAAAAAAAAAAAGAAGGAAACCAGTAAAATGTGAAGAACACACTTATTTGGACAAACTATTGGCCTAATATATCCTTGATAATACCCCACCAAATAACGAGATGTGTGCTAGAAATGACTTATCCGATTTTGGTTCGACTTTCACTGTTGGCACAAATTTTGATCTTACAATTTTCAAGAGAAAAGGGACGAAGACCAAAGGTGGGGAAAATGATTAAGCAACAGCTCAGCGCTTTACTAATATTCCAGCAAATTACTTCTCATGAATGTCTGCAGTAGATAATCAGTACATAAATTGGACCTAATTCCACTCCTGTAGAAAAAGAAAAAAAAAAGGGCCCAAGAATTAAGGAAATTAATAAGTATAATAATAGTAACAATAACAAAGTAAACCTCTCGATTTGGAGCTTGACCAACTTGTAGGTGAAAAATAGTAGGATCAAGTTAAGTTCTTGCTACAAAAATCACACCAAAAAAAAACACACACACACACACACACACACAAAATACTGATTCCTACTACAAAAATTTTACTTATTTAAGTAACCAAAAGAAGTCTAAAAAGACCAAAATTTCCAAAACTAGAACATGGAATCATAGGAAAAGTTATTAACTTTTCGTTCATCAATACTCATAATTAGAATTCTTGGGCCTGTCAATCCTCATGTGCTGATTATATTCACGGGCAAAGTTTTCTTCCCACTGACTATAAGCATATTGTGTTTGTCCACGCTGATGATCCTCCCGATTCCCATAGTACGTAGTTTGCTGATTTCCCCAATATCTATTATAGGTAGACTCCTCTGGAGCCTTCTCCTTCTCCTCTTTCTCCTCAGTGTCACTATCTGGCTTGACTCGACCACCATATTCCTTCCCATGATCATGGTAAACATGCTCATTCTCGTCGTATTCTGCCTCCCACTTCACCTCTGGCCACTCCTCATCAGACTGTGAATCTGATTCTGACTCGGAATCCTCCTGCTTTCTACTGTACTCTTCGTATTGCTTGGTACTGGAGTCATAATATGGACTAGTAATCCGTCTGTATGGTTCATCCTTTGAATGGATTCCGGTTGAAGAAGTAAAGGCTTTCTTCACCCATGACTTCCATGACTTCTTTGACGACATTGTCACGTACTAGAGGTTAAAATTTACCAAGATTTCTTGACAGCAGAAGTTAAGAAAAGAAGCAGCAATGCTTAGACAATAAGCTTCAAGAAACGAGGATCTTACAATTTTGAACCTGACTGCTGGTCGAAGATCTTACAATTTTGAACCAGACTACTGGTCTTTTTATAGTACACTCTGTTGCCAATTCTTTGCATGTTCCCAATTTCGTATAAGAGAATTATAAGCTTCTATATTTGATTATCACTAAAAATTAAGTTGCACGAGGTTTCCATTTCCGGTGTTATAACTCTTATACGAAATTGGGAACATGCAAAGAATTGGCAACTTAATTTTTAGTGATAATCAAATATAGAAGCTCAAGATTAAAAATGTCGTACCAGAGGTTTCTATAAATGAGTCTTTCCTAATTTTACATCAAATACTCTGACCCAATTATGACATAGGAAAAATATGGTATTTATTAACCTCAATAACTTTGTGGCTTTTTCCCTATATTGTGGTGCCATACCTGTAGCTTAATAAATCATTTGACTGATTTTTGGTTATTAAGTCCAATCTTAATTTGGAGTCCGAACAAAAATCAAACATCTTAAGGATTACGATCAAATGAAAATGTCAAATAATTAAACGTGGAAATTTTGAGGAATCCAGCTTGATCATTTCGTTTCAATTTTTATCAAAAACTTTAATTTCTACAAGGAAATGCACAGTAAGTTATTGTTAGTATATATGCCATAAAGACAATCACTTTTAGGGTTTTTCTTATATGTACTTGAATTGTTTATGCATCAATAAATGACATATTTATCACATTGATTGCTTGTATTTTTGTACTTGTGTGATAAAGTCCTAGAATAAACTTGATCAATGAGATCATAAGTGTTATGATGATGAGACTTATTCGATCAAGTATAAAGTTTATTCTTAAATATCTCTAGTCAAAATAGTAATAAGAACGGTCATTGTTAATACGGTTAGACTAGAATATACTATCCTGCTTTTGTTGATAAAGTAGTAGATCTCATCTACTAAGGTGTATGAGGTACCTAAGCAAATATATGAGTACTTGATGATATGATCAAATTCACTAGATTGATCCACTTAGGGATTACTTTTGTGCCAAAAGGTTAATCTCTAAATGACATTTTATTTAAATGATTCTTGGATTTAAGATTATCATAGTACTTTGAATATGGACATGTATATTTCAATTGTTATATGATTGCTCCTGTAAAAGGGAATGCTCATATCATTAACATTTGGGTATATATTTGAAATATGGAAAGGTAGTGCATAATCTATAACGATTCACCACCTTTTGTGGAAGAGGAGTTATCTCATTGTTGGCCTCTTATGAAATTTGACTCAAGAAATTTTAGAACTAAATGAATGAATCTTGGAAAGTTGTTTCTAAGTACTTGTTCTTTTAGAGTTATGTTTTGTTACAAGAAAGATACAGTAATCATACATGGAATTGGCACATATTTCATGATCAATTTGAGATAAGCATGGTGAAAGGATATAAATTACATAGTAAATGTTCATTGAAAGGTGAAATCATCCACTTGACTTTTCTCATTACATGGGTGATCATGATGCATTGCTAGATGACAATCTTGATTTATAAGAATGAGTCAATTGATTGATTGAATCAATGATAAATTAAAAGGGTTTTAATTTATCTAACTCTTATTAAGTAAGAACTATGACTTATTCTTATTGCCAACGTAATTGAGAACCTAATAGGTCACACAAATTAAGAATTCCTTTAGCCGAATTAAATGCGATTCAAGTAAGGACTTGAAATCGATGAATGGGATTATTTATGGTTTAATTTGTGAGACAAATTAAACATTGAGGGCCTTATGGTGTGAGTGTGGTTGTTCTTTTCAAGACAAGGAGTTGTGCTTGGATTAGGAAACTGAAATCTTAAGGAAACTAAGTTGTGCTTGGATTAGGAAACTGAATCCTTAAGGAAACTAACTCCGATTTTCATATGGTTTTGAAACAACCTAATTGTCTATAAATGCCTCATATTACTCTTGTTTAAAAAGACAAGACAGGACACAATTTTTGAGGGTTTTATCTCTGCAAATTCGTTTGGAAATTTATCCAAAAAATAGAAAACCTGGTTAGGGTTTTATTTTTAGAGTGTAAAGAGGAGAAAAATTGTTTCTTCTTCTTGCTTGCCATTCGAGCAACCCTAGGTGTGAGATTGAGCAATTATCTCATTCTCTTCTGTCAATAATCGAGGTTAGCTAGTACTAACACAAGTAAGGGTTGAGTAGCTTTGGAGATTTTGACAAAATGAGTTTGTGTGGATCACCATTAAAGACTATACACTTGAACGGCTGTGTGAATTCATCACCTACTTCAACATGCGTTGTTTTACTCCATTGTTTAAGGTATTCTACATAAACACCCTTGTAGAAATTGCATGAATTTGTCAAGAATTGACCCTCTCTTGGAATTGAAATTTTAATTTTATCCGCTCCTTTATTTCTTCAATTCTTAACAGTGATCAGAGCCAACCTTGATAAAACATGCAATTAGTTTATTTAGTTGTCATATATGTTAATCAAGAATTAATTATATGTGATTCAAAGGTGGTTTAAAGATTGAAAATTTTGGATTAAAAAAATTTAAAAAAGGAGTTTTTTGTTTTTCAGATTTTGTTATCGAAAGGATATTGTTGTTTCTTATGATTTATTTTCATGAAAATTATCATTTTGTTGTCTAAAATTTCCAGAAAATTTGAACAAATTCTTGGAAATTAATTTGGTGGAAAATTTGTTCTTCATCAAATTAAAGATATGATCCATGAATTTGATTAAAGTGATTGTATATGAGATATTCAATTAGGTAATAAAACTTGGATTTCTAGAATCGTTCATGGCCTATTTTGAAGATGAAACAGATGTTGGAAATTTTTGTAAGAAGAGTTCATATGATTGGCTCTTCAATGAGCAAATTTTTCTAACAAAATTTCATTAAAAAAATTGGTCATTGATTTGACAAGAATTTTGTCAAAGGGTTAAAAAATTTTTCTATTTTTATTGTTCTTGGAAATCAAAAGTTTTGGAAATTAGATAGCAAGAAGGAAACAAAATCAAATTGGAAACCAAATATGATTTATTGGGAAATAAAATTTCCTAATCTATCTTGTGTTTTAGGAAACCTAAAACAATAAGAAATTCAGATTTCTTATTTAAGCTAGGTTCCCAAGTTTGATCTTGTTTGTTTTTCCAAAAGTGTCTTTGGAATTATTACCTAATTTTATTATGAATAAAATAAAGTTATTCCAAGTACAATTCTGAAAAAAGGATTATGCATCGCTAAAACTTTTAGCAGATTCCTTGTGAAGGGAATTCGTCGCTAAAAGCTGTTTTCTGTCACTAAAGCTATTTTTCAGAAATTAATTGAATTTGATTCAATCAATTTTTAAACCCCTTGAATTGAAGGTTTTAGTGATTAAATATTTGTGCACATAATGATATATGACTAGAACTAAATAAAATTTTATGCCTTCATTTATTATGTATTATATAATTGCATGGTAGATGATTATGGATTAAGACCAATGTGATTGTGTATGGTTGAATCTGTGAATGGCTGGATTGATGGTACTTTGAAATAGGGTCTCGCTTGCCTTTCTCTCATATTCTCAATGTAAATTCTCTTCTTATCTCACTCCCCTTGAATGTAACTCAAGGTTTCTCTCAAATAAATATAATGTACTTTTTAAGGATACAAATGTATAGATTAGAATTTACAATTGTAATGTATAATGAATATGGAGATGGCACATGTCTATCATGAAAGCGCACACAAAGGTGTACAGGGCATGGAGACGTTTTTGTCCCTTAGTTTGACCATCTAGTTTCCTCTTGGTTCAGGGAAACTAGCTTAGGATTAAAGTCCATAATCATCCACGTTTATAGTATATTTATTCATTTATTTCAATAGATAAATGTGCATACTATGTTTGATTTGATGAGACCCTTTTAATATAATTGAAATGTTAGTTAATATCCCTCAAATCAAATAGTAAATCAAGTTGAAGTTGCCTTTCATTATTAGAGTAAAAAATGAAATCATGTTCAAGTTAACTTGTTGAGTATACTTAAGATTGCTCTACCATAAGGAGTTTTTACTATGAGATGAGATCTCTTTAACTAAAATTTTGTGATTTGTGGAGTACACTCAAAGTCATAAAAATTTTAGAGGCAAGGGTTGGGTAACACATAAGATGTGGTTGTCAACAGTTGATAACCCAACTATTTAGAAGTTACAAGAGTTATGATTGGTAGAATATACCTATCTTTTGAAATTATTCTGATTTTTTGAGTACACTCAAGGTCAAAATAACTAAATGGAATTCTAGACCCACTACAAATTGTTTAATTCCCAAATTCATCTATGAGGGTTATGAATTTGTATTAAAATACTGGGAGCAAAAATCAGAATTATTTATGTCATCTAATTTGGTTTTTGTTTAGCAAAAATATCAATATTCATTCTATCTTTACTTTGCTGTAGAATGTCTTCTAACATAAGTTTACGTGCTATCCTTGACAATTGCAAATTGACTGGGCCTAATTTCTTGGACTGGCAACGTAACTTGAGAATTGTTCTCAAGCATGAGCGTCTTGCCTATGTTCTTAATGCGCCCCTCCCCTTGGAAGCACCGCCACCTACTGTCCTAGTTGAGATTGTTGAACAGTTCAACAAACATCATGCGGACAATGATACAATTGTTTGTATCATGTTAGCATCCATGTCTTTTGAACTTCAAAAGCAGCATGAACACATGAATACTTATGATATAATGTTTCACCTACAAAAGTTGTTCGGCGCACGGTCTAAGATTGAGAGATATGAAATCTCTAAAAAACTATTTAGGTATCAGATGGATGAAGACTCTTCAGTGACTGAGCATGTGCTAAAGATGATTGGCTATATTAAAAAAGGGTTAATCGCACTTTATCCCCTTTAGATTTGGGCTGTTTTTCACTTTACCCCCCAACGTTTTGTTTTCTTCAGTTTATCCCATCCGTTAGTCAAATTAAGTAAATTGACCGTTAACAATTTCAACATGCCAAAAATGTCCTTCATAATAACCGTTTGATTTTTTGATGACCAAAATGCCCTTTAGGCCCATTAGGTTTTTTCATGGACCATGAGTTAAGCGTTGACTTGATTTGCAGTCACTATCTGACACATATTCATATATCATGTTAACGTACCACATGAATAAAGTGGAGACTATGTTACCTAAATTGTTGAATATGCTCAAGGAAGCCGAGGCCAACCTTAAGAAGGACAAGAGCCCAGTTTTAATGGTTTCTTCGAATTCCTCTAGGGCTAAAACTAGAAAGTCTAAATCTAAGTCCAAGAAGAACAAGAAAATAACCAGACCTTCCGGGGTGTGAATAACAATAAGAACAAGGCAAAGGGCAAATGCTTCCATTGTGACAAAAATGGACTTTGGAAGCGGAATTGCAAGGACTATCTCGATAGCCTTAAAGAGAAGAAGTATATTGAAGCTCCTACTCAAGGTATGTATATGATTGAGATTAATTTGTCTACTTCTGATAATTCCTGGTATTAGATAGCAGAAGTGGTTCTCATATTTGTTTAAATATGCAGGGACTAAAGAAAGGTAGAATGTTGAAGAAGAATGAAGTGATCCTACGAGTAGGCAATGGAGCAAGAGTTGTGGAACATATCGTTTATCTTTACCTAGTGGACTTGTTCTAGAATTAAACAATTGTCATTGTATTCTAGTATTAACTGCAAACATAATTTTTATTTCATGTTTGGACATGGAAGGTCTTTTCTATTAGTATTAAGAATAAATGTTGTTTTTTTTTTCACGTAATGAAATTTTTTATAGGAATGCTCCTATGGAAAATGGTTTATACATTCTAGATATAACAAGTCCAGTCCTCAATGTAAACACTAAAAGGCATAAATTGGATGGTGTTAATCAAACGTACCTTTGGCATTGTAGATTGGGCCATGTAAATGAGAAATGCATATCCAAATTATACCAAAATGGTTATTTGGACTCATTTTATTATAAATCATTTGAGATATGTGAATCTTATTTGCAAGGAAAATTGACCGACTCCCTTTACTAGAAAAGGCGAGAGAGCAAGTGAGTTGTTAGGATTGATACATAGTGATGTATGTGGTCCAATGACAATTCAACTAGAGGTGGTTTCTCTTACGTCATAACTTTCACTGATGACTTTTCAAGGTATGGATTTGTCTACTTAATGAAACACAAATCCGAGGCCTTTCGAAAGTTTATTGAGTTTAAGATGAAGTGGAGAAACAACTTGGTAAAAGTATTAAAACCTTGAGATCCGATAGAGGTGGAGAATAGTTAGACGAAGAGTTTGAATGTTATCTGAGAGATCATGGTACCCTCGATCAAAGGACACCTCCAAAACACCACAAATGAATGAAGTGTCCGAAAGGAGAAATCGCACCCTATTAAATATGGTATGATCCATGATGAGTCATGCAAATTTGCCAAAATCATTTTGAGGGCATGCCCTACAAACAGCTTCCTATACTTTGTGTTCTATCGAAGACTATTCCTTCTACACCATATGAGATGTGGAAAGGCAGAAGACCAAATCTTTCACATATGAAGATTTGAGGATGTCCAGCTTATGTGAAGCGGGATGTGTCAGATAAACTTGAACCAAGATCTAACAAATGTCTATTTGTGGGATATCCAAAAAAGATAATTGGATAGTACTTTTATCATCCAGTTGAATCAAAAGTGTTTATCTCAAGACATGCTACCTTTCTAAAAAAAGTGTTTACTCTAGAGGAGTGTAGTGGGAGTAAGATAGCTCTTGAAGAGGTTCAAGATAAATAAATAGACAAAGAACAGTTGATGGAGCTAGAGCTAGCCTCTCATAGTAATAAGGCGCAGCAAGAAGCTCCAAATACACAAGATCTTCATAAGTCTAATAGAGTAAGTCGTGCACCTGAAAGGTATGACGACATATTCATCTTAGAAGAAGATGATACTCTAACAACCTACGAAGAGGTTCTAACAAATAAAGACTCCAAGAAATGACTTGAAGCCACGAAACTAGAAATGGATTCCATATACGACAATAAGATATGGACTATAGTCGAACCACTTGAAGGGACAAAACCTATAGGGTGCAAATGGGTTTTCAAAAAGAAGACCGGCATGGAAAGTAAGGTTGTTACCTATAAAGCAAGGTCAATGGCTGAGGGTTATAATCAAAGATAAGGTGTTGACTTTGAGGAGACTTTTTTGCCTATAGCATGCTTAAATCCATTCGAATAATGCTTGCTATAGTTGCATACTATAATTATAAAATTTGGCAAATGGATGTTAAAACATCTTTCCTTAACGAGAGCCTTCAAGATGAAGTATGCATGACACAACCTGAAGGGTTTATATCTAAAGATGCCAACAAAGTATGCAAGTTGCAAAGATCTATTTATGATTTAAAGCAAGTTTCTAGGAGTTGGACCATTCATTTTAATGAAGTAATCAAAGGGTTTGGTTTCTTGCAAAATCAAGACAAGTCATGTGTATACAAAAAGGTTAGTGGGAGGTCAATATGGTTCTTTGTGTTATATGTGGATGACATATTAATCATGGGAAATGACATACCTATGCTTCAGGCAGTAAAGGTATGGCTGTCCAAGAACTTCTTCATGAAAGATCTAGGAGAAGCAATCTACATTCTGGGAATGAGAATCTATAGAGATAGATCAAAAAGATTGCTTGGCCTTTCACAATCCACATACATAGATAAAATGTTAAAGAGATTTAGCATGAAAAATTCTAAGAAATGTTTATTGCCAATGTCTCATGGCATTTGCCTTTCTAAGGATATGTATCCCAAAACTGAAAAGGAAAAGGCATACATGAGTAGAACACCTTATGTTCCGGCAATAGGTTCTATTATGTACTTTATGATGTGTACTAAACCCAATGTCTCCTATACTTTAAATGTTACAAGCAGATACCAAATTAGTCCTAGTGATAGACACTAGGCGGCTGTCAAAAATATTCTCAAATATTTGAGAAGAACGAAGGATATGGTCTTGATACATGGAGGAGGCAAATTTCAAATCGAAGGATAACCTGATACCGGCTTTCAGTTTGATAAAGATGATAGTCGGTCATAGTTTGGGTACATGTTACGTTAAATGGTGGAGTTGTGATTTGGAAAAGTTCCAAACAGAAGACCACAACGGATTCTACAATTGAAGCCAAGTTCATTGTAGTGGCTGAGGTAGCCAAGGAGGCCTTTTGGCTTAAGAAGTTCATCTCTGAGTTTGGAGTGGTTCCATCCATTAATGATCTAATAACTTTATATTGTGACAATAATGGAGCAATTGCAAAATCAAAGGAACCAAGGTCTCATTAACAGTCCAAGCACATACTAAACAAATATCACTTGATTTGAGAGATCATTGGGAGAAATGATATAAAGATAGAACGAGTCCCTACAGATAAGAATATAGCTGATCGATTGACTAAGCATTTGTCTCAAAAATTACATGATAATCGTATAAGCTCATATGGCCTTAGCCATGTGAGTGATTGGCTTTAGTGCAAATGGGAGACTGCTAGTATATATGCCCTAAAGACAATCACTTTTAGGGTTTTTCTTATATGTACTTGAATTATTTATGCATCAATAGATGACATATTTTTCACATTGATTGCTTGTGTTTTTGTATTTGTGTGATAAAGTCCCTAGAATAAACTTGATCAATGAGATCATAAGTGTTATGATGATGAGACTTATTCGATCAAGTATAAAGTTTATTCGTAAGTATCTCTAGTCAAAATATTAATAAGAACGGTCATTGTTAATACGGTTAGACTAGAATATACTATCCTGCTTTTGTTGATAAAGTAGTAGATCTCATCTACTAAGGTGTATGAGATATCTAAGCAAATATATGGGTGCTTGATGATATGATCAAGTTCACTAGATTGATCCACTTAAAGATTACTTTTGTGCCAAAAGATTAATCCCTAAATGACATTTTATGTAAATGATCCTTGGACTCAAGATTATCATAGTATCTTGAATATGGATGTGTATTTTTCGATTGTTAAATGATTGTTCCTGTGTAAGGGAATGCTCACACCATTAACATTTGGGTATATATTTGAAGTATGGAAAGGTAGTGAATAATCTATAAGGATACACCACCTCTTGTGGAAGAGGAGTTATTTCATTGTTGGCCTCTTGTGAAATATGACTCAAGAAATCTTAGTACTAAATGAATAAATCTTGGAAAGTTGTTTTTTAAGTACTCATTCTTTTAGAGTTATGTTTTGTTACAAGGAAGATGCATTAATCATATATGGAACTGGCACATATTCCACGATTAATGTGAGATGAGTATGGTGAAAGGATATAAATTATATAGTAAACGTTCATTCAAAGATAAAGTCATCCACTTGACTTTCTCATTACTTGGGTGGTCATGATGTATTGCTAGATGCCAATTTTGATCTATAAGAATGAGTCAATTGATTGATTGAATCAATGATAAATTAAAAGGAGTTTTAATTTATCTACCTCTGATTAAGTGAGAACTATAACTTATTCTTATTGCCAACGTAATTGAGAACCTAATGGATCACGCACATTAAGAATTCTTTTAGCCGAATTAAATGCGATTCAAGTAAGGACTTGAAATTGATGAATGGGATTATTTATGGTTTAATTTGTGAGACAAATTAAACATTGAGGGTTTTTGGTATGATTATGGTTGTTTCTTTCAAGACAAGGAGCGTGCTTGGATTAGGAAACCAATCCTTAAGGAAACTAAGTTGTACTTGGATTAGGAAAATGAATCCTTAAGGAAACTAACTCCAGTTTCCATACAGTTTTGGAACAACCTAATTGTCTATAAATATCTCATATTACTCTTGCTTAAAAAAACAAAACAAGACACAACTTTTGAGGGTTTTATCTCTAAAAATTCGTTTGGAAAATTACCCATAAAATAGAAAGTTTGGCTAGGGTTTTATTTTTAGAGTGTTAAGAGGAGAAAATTTGTTTCTTCTTCTTGCTTGACATTCAAGCAACCCGAGTTGTGAGATTGAGCAATTATCTCATTCTCTTGTGTAAATAATCGAGGTTAGCTAGCACTGACACAAGCAAGGGTTAAGTAGTTTTGGAGGTTTCGGCAAAAGGAGTTCGTATGGATCACCATTAAAGGCCGTACACTTGAGCGGCTGTGTGGATTCATCACTTACTTCAACGTGCGTTGTTTTACTCCATTGTTTAAGGTATTCTACATAAACAACCTTGTAGAAATTGCATGAATTTATCAAAGATTGATCCTCTCTTGGAATTGAAATTTTAATTTTATCCGCTCCTTTATTTCTTCAATTCCTAACAGTTATAAGTTTTACAATAGTAATGTTTGGAAGTTAAATAGTAAGATTGTGTGATTAAATCGTGAATTTCATGAGTGACGGAAACTCACTACTTAATTTTAAAAACTTACAATTTTATTTGAGAAACTTATATATAACTAGAATAGTAAGTTTGATTAGAAGAATAGTAAGTTTTGGAAGATGAATGGTAAGTTTGTGTAGTAAAAGGGCAAATTTTTTGAATGACAAGAACTTACTGCTTTACTGCATAAACATATCATTTTACTTGAGAAAGTTACATATAACTAGATTAGATAGTAATAACAATTCAGATAACAGGTGTCTAATAGGCACTCGATTAGAGCGGTTTTAGATGTTTGTTTATTGAAAAAATGTATTTAATTCATGAAAATGTCCAAATATGGGAGGAGGAGGGGTGCATTAATTGTAACTCTATGTATTAACATCGTAAATTATACATATTTTAGGTTTATTAACGAATATCTACTCGGCACCCGTTAGAAAAATCTTAGAGTAATAATAAGTTTTAGAAGACAAACGGTAAGTTCATGTCATAAAAGATAAATTTTATAAATAACTCAAACTTACAATGCTATTGCACACACTTAGCATTTTAGTTGAGAAATGTACATGAAACTAGATTTGCAGGTTTGATTGGAAAATAGTAAGTTTTGGAGAATAAATGGTGAATTCATGTAGTAAAAAGGTAAATTTTATGAATGATTAAAACTTACTACTTTATTACACAAATTTATGAATTACTATAGAAACTTACATATAACTGGATTAGTGAGTTTAATTAAAATAATAGTAAGTTTTGGAAGATAAATGATAAATTTATGTAACAAAATGATAAATTTATGGACGATTTACTACTTTATTACAGAAACTTACCATTTTATATAACTAGATTACTAAGTTTGATTAGATTAATAGTATGTTTCAATAGATAAAATGGTAAATTTTATGGATGATTTACTACATCAAATGACTTTCTGACCAAAACCATGACGTAGGAAAAATGTGTTATTTAATATTTAGACATTTTTTCTTATGATCTTGGTTTTGTATTATCTCTTAGTTTCTATAATTCAATTTGTCAATGTGAGGGCCTCAAAAAATTTATTTTAAATATTGTTAATATTTATTATTTTAAATATTATTATTATTGTCAATGATCTGTTTGATTATTTTAATGTCGTTCTCGAACATATTTTTCAGAAAATTTAGATGAAAATTTATTTTAATTTGGGAAAAACCTAATTTAATTATACACTTACTTTTCTTGTGGATTTCAATATTCCGTTCATCTTATTTTAAAATTCGCCCTTTTTGTATCAATTAGACAGAAAATGAGAAAAACACGTTTTACGAGGTAAAAATTCGAGCAGTGAGTGAAGTAGTGATGGAGTGTAAGGATGATCACTCGTAGGTTAAGAATGTAATCAAGTGCCTAGAGGTGAATTAAAAAAAGCGAATATAGTTAGGATTTTGAAACATTAGTTTAAGTTAGATTAACCTCCTTAAAACTAGAATTTTAATTAGCCATTGTTTCTTCCACTTAATTCACCCCAATTCACTTCAATTTTATTCCTTTTCCTCTCTTCCTCCTAATCGAGATTCACCCTTTAATCTTTAGCTAAGTGAGATAATTATTTTCCCTCCAAAAATTGCTAGCAAAAGATTTACTATTCCCAAGTTGACTTTTGTGCCATCAAATAAGCTTTATGTCTTGTCTTTCTTTCCTTCAATTAATTCACTCAATTAACACAAAAACACATCTCTTTCTTCTCCTCTCTTGGCCGAACCATCCCCTCCCCTCTTCCCCTTGTAGTTTCATCAATTTCCTCTTCCATTCTTCCCTAAAAATCTCCCACAATCTTCCATTAATCTTGGCTCAAGCTTGGAATTTTGGTGAAGAACATTGAGGAGGAGTTAGCATTTTTGGGTGTATTTGCTAACTCCTTAGAAGAGGTAAAATCCTAAAGCTCTCATCTTTGTCTATTGATTACATTTCCAAGCATGACATTAGGTTTGGGAGGTTGATAGGTTACTAGAACCTTAATGTTTAGTAATGAAATGGAGTTTTGTGATGGTTTTGCAATTTTAAGATGCTAAGTTTCTTTAACTTGCATG
Source organism: Gardenia jasminoides (assembly GCA_013103745.1). NCBI lineage: Eukaryota > Viridiplantae > Streptophyta > Magnoliopsida > Gentianales > Rubiaceae > Gardenia > Gardenia jasminoides. The sequence goes on along the minus strand of CM023097.1, from coordinate 4,002,670 downwards.
TCTTGATTATGGTTGTTGAGTGGGCTCTTGGACTTCCACAAGTATGAGAATTTAATTTCTAGCATGCTAAATGATGTAATGTATGTGTATATGTTAGAATTTGTGGTTGAAAATTGAAGGAAAAACCTCAAGGAAAAACCGAGAAGGAAGAGGAAAAAATTGCTGTTTTTCTTTTAATCTTGTGGCTGCGTTTTTGGCAAGCTTGAAGGCTAAATGTGAGGCTTAAATGTTGAGGGTTAGGTTGTTAATTTGTCCCACACAAATCCCTTCAAAAGTTGTGTAAAATTGGTGGCTTAGTTGGAACCAAAAATCTGGAATGATGAGAGGTCATGCTGCCGAATTCTTGGACTGATTTAATGCTAGGATTTGATCTAAACTCATATCAATTTTGACCATTATTAAGTTTAGGAAGACTAATACTAGCTTTGGTTTGAAAATGGGGTCATTTGGTGGTAGTTTAGATATGTTAGTGGTGATTAGAAGAAGAAGATCAAAACTTCACTGGTTTGAGGCAATTCGCTGAGTGAACTTTGGGCGATTAGAAAGCTATCTTCCCGAGGGATTTTTTGGTTGAATTTTGGCATGAACCTATCCTATATATGGTGGAATTGGTTTACCAAATTTGGTAATTTTTTGGAAAGAAATCGTCACTCAAATGAGGCCTAGAATCATGCCCTGCAAATCTGGAAATCAGAAAACTCAGAATTTCGAATCTGCCTTGTTTGAACTGCTATAATTTCTTGGTCGAGAGTCGGAATCGAGTGCTGTCAGTGGCGTTTGAAACATCATACATAGGAATTTAAACTATGGAAATTTCAGAGGCCAATTCATTTTCTATAATTTTTGGTGAATTTCCAAATTGAACAGGAAAACCAGCTTGAGCTGTTCTGTTTTGTACTGTAGCTGATTATTAACCGAAAATCTGGACAGTTTTTGTCCAGAATTTTGTCATGGTGCCTTCTACAAAGTTTTAGAACATTGAATGAGGTTTCCAGTGGTGTAAACCTTGCAAAATTTGGACTTATATAACTCAAGTTACAATTTTTCAAAAATTTCTGCTCAAATTGGGAGTTATCGAACTTGCTTTTCCTGAACGAGACTTAATCCGTGAACTAGAAAACTTATTTCCGTTGTTCTTTAATTGTTTTAGGAAGTGGTGCTGTTTTGCAAAGTGATCAAAATTTGAACTCCAACACCTACTTTGTCGGTGAATTTCCAATGCATGTTATTCGCTTTAATTGAATGTTCTTACATGAATGTGTGAAATACTTGAACTTTGAAAGTGTTAAACCACTCACTTAAGGAGGGTATACTTTATTGTCCTCTTCTAAGTAGAGTAGGTGACCTAGTTGTTTTGCATGAATATATACACACTAGTGGGAAAGTGTGTATAAAGTGTTTATAAAACTACTCTTGGTCGTGTCCCTTGAGTAGTAAGTGTTAAGTGTTAGGATTGCGGGCCCGTTAAAGGAGGATGTTCGGTGGAAGGAAATGGTTGTAAAGAGTCGTCTACATGCATTGTAAAATTCGATGGAGTGTCGACTACGTAAATTGAACGTGCAAAGTGGACCTGAACTCCTGAGAGCTCTCGTATCCTACTTGTGTGTTTTCGTGTTTTATTTACTTGCTTTAATTATGTTATTTATTCCGCTTTATGCCTGTGCATGATCTTTTGGAAATTCACGAGCTTTTAGCTCACCCCCATTCCCATTTTGTTTTTTCTTAACAGGTGACGAGAATCCAAAGACCTAGTTAGGTCTAGCGCTTAATTTTGGTCTTTTGTCCCGAGTATGGAGAAACGAATTGTATATTCTTTTGGTTTTAAATATTTCGAATTCATGGGAATGTATTAAATTATGACTCGAGGTTTTAAGTGCTTTTGAGTTTGTGATTGTACTTTAAGTTTAAATATTTCTTTACAGTTTCCCTCCTCATTGTTGGTATGAATTTTGGTTTTACCCTCTTAAGTTAGTATTTTTCGAATGCTTGAGCCCTGACGAGAGTTAGACAGGCAGCCCGCCAACCTTTTAGTTAGCCTTAGGGGGAAGTGAGGCTATCACAGGTGGTATTAGAGCCTAGGTTAGAAGTTTATAAAGGAAAATTTTAAAATCCTTATTAGAATGGTTTCTTGTACTTTAAGTTTGATTATTTTAGTAAAGTTGAAAATTATGAATTTCTAACTTTAAGTTGTGAATTGTTTGTAGGTATGGAGGGTGGTAGTGGTGTACCAGGAGCTAATGGATGGGGTACTAATGGTCACAAGCCACCAGCTAGGCCTGTTCGATATAGAGTGCAGGGTAGTGAGACTCGGCTCCTGTTTACCCCACGTCGGGGGGCCTCAAGTTGTGCGTGTAGGAGGAGATACACCTACCCGAACGCTGTGGTGTTGTCTATTGACGATGAGCGTCAAGAGTTGATTGATGCTAATGTGGATCTTCAGGAGGAGGTAGCGGCTATAGGGGATGTCCTGGCATATCGTCAGGGCCGGATTCGGGATTTGGAGGCTCGAGTTGAGGTGCTAGAGGCTCGGATTGATGACAAACAAGATAGGGCGAAGGCCGCCCGTGACTAGGTTCAGAGGTTTCGGACCCAACTTGCTAGGGTAGCTGATGAGGTCTAGGATCGGACCGCGAGGATTATGGCTGACACCACTTCTCTGGTTGATACGGTGGCTGCAGTGAATGCGGATGCTTTTATTGAGGAGCCTTTAGGAGAGGATTCTTCAGAGGAAGAACCCTTTGAGAACATGTTGGTTGAGGAGGATCCCTCTAAGGAGGTCGAGCCTGAGGAGGAGGAGGACCCGTCCGAGGAGACCCCTCCTGGTAGTCCTGCGGAGGATTAGGGTAGCTGTATTAAGGATTTAAGATTTTACTAATCTCTTTTGTAAAGAGAAACCACTAGAATGATTCTCGTCCCTGTGGGTGCATGTTTATTTATTGCTTTCACTATTGTATTTTGTGTAGTGAAATGGCCGTGAAAGCAACTTTTGTGTGCTCTTTTGTAGCAAACATACCACCGTAATGTATGACGTGGTCTAGGTTTTCAAGTTAAATTCTCCCAATTATCAATCAATTAGGGCCTCTTTACCCCGATTTCCCGCAAGTATACGGATCGTGGATTGAGTATAGTGATAATTAAGGGTCGATCCCACAGAGACCTAGTTAAGTACTAGAGCTTTTTAGCTTGCTTTATTATCTAAATAGAAAATGATAGATGAGTGCAAAATATAAAAAGTCGGGCGGTACAACCGTCCCTATTGAAAGCAATTAAAACCAACCGGTTAAGGTCGTAGAACCAACCCTAATTGGTGGTAAATTAAAAGTAAATACAAAGCAAATTAAAAATGGGAGAAGGCGGACTAAGCCGACCTAAGGAGTGGGGATTAAGCTATTAGAACCGACCGTTAGGTGTCGAAGACATCCACTTGGCGGTAAACAAGAAAATAAACAAAACCATCCAACGGGGTAATCCTCAAATTGGCGGTATAAAATAACAAGTTAGAGACGTTAGAATAGAGAAAGAGTTTCCTAGGGATTTGGATCCCTTGTTAGGTTAAGGATGTGTTCACTTAGTTAAGTTAGATTTTAAACTTGTGACTTGTCAAGGAAATAACCTCCAATTTCATTTGTAGATTGTTTTCACAATGAACAAACATACTCATATTAAACCTTCACCTATTAACATGATGAATTAGCTTAACATAAGTTCATGAAACTCAATGAGTTACAAATATGATTCCTCCTAAATGCATCCCCTACTAACGTGAACATACATCCTAGGGTTCATATATTTTGAACTACATACGCAAGACATATTTCATGTACTAACACATGCTTGAATAGTTCATAATTGATGATCAAACAACCATGAATATTGAGAACAAATAAATGAACTAACAATCACACGTTAAACTTTCTTTTACTTAAGTGAACAACATCCAATCCCTTGCAAGTTCATCTCACCCCTAGGATAGTGAAGTTTAGCTGTTCATATTAATTAAGCACATAAAACTTGCATAAGAAGTCATGAATGAACTTTAAGAAATGAAATGCAAAGGATAAAGGAACTCCTCCAATTGATGAAATAAGCTCTTATTCTTCACTTTTGCAATCCTAAAATTCACTTACAAGCTCACAAAGGATTTCTCCTTGTTCAATAGACCTCTCACTTTGATTCTAAACTAATTCTTGTCAAGAACTAGCTAGTTTCTCTCTCTATTCTATTCTCTTCTTTTTCTTGCTATTTCCTTCTCCTCCTCTATCTCTTTTTCTTGTTGGAATACATGGGGTATTTATAGAGGATTGAGGATGGAAAAGATTACAAATAAAAAGATCTAAAGTTGAATTTTGATGCCACAAGTCCACATTGTGCAGCCATCAGCCGAAATTCTATCAGAATTGAGTTGGAAATGAGTTAGAATTCGGCTGCAAGTTGCTGCTGTCGTATTCTGAAGATCCGCTACGTGGATCCGCGAGGCAGAAGATCGCGGATCCCATAGCGGATCACCTCCCCTGCTTCCACTGAGAGGGAATCGCGAGCTAATCCATTTTTCCACTTGTCACATCACGTTTCAACTCGCGAATCTAGTCTAAAATGTGAAAAATCCGAATTTTCGTCGTGAAATTGGCGCGTTAACTCCTCCGACTTTTGACCCTTTGATTCCTTGATAACTGAATTACATTTTGTTTATTCCAATTTGGAATTTCATCAACTTTTGATACTTCAATTTTTCAACTTTTCTTCCAAACTTCATTACCTTCAAATAATCATTCAATTGGGCGGCATTAATTTGCTCAAAAAGCATTTTCTAATTGAATTTCACATTTGAATGCATATTAATAAATAAAGAGCTTAATTTCATCATTTTTCATAAAATAAGTACATAAAAATAGATAAATAAAACACACTAAAAGAAGAAAAATATTTACTTATCAAATTCCCCCACACTTAAATCATTGCTTGTCCTCAAGCAATAGCAATTTTTAACCAATAATGATTTAAGTGTTTTGAAACAACCAATGTGAACTTTTAAAAGTCAATCTCCACAACTTTAGTAATCAATTTTTATGCAAAAATTCCAATTGCCTCAAATACTTATAATAATTAAGTACAAGAAAGCTAATTATACCCTAAATGTAAACAAGTTAAATTTCAATCTTTTACTTCGATCTAATTACACAAAAAGGTAATTCATATAGTCAATGAATTGGCACTCCTTTTTCCACAATTATGTTTTTCTTTTTATTTAGAGGGATTATACTTTATATTAAAAAATAGAAAAGTCTTTTGATGCAAAAATCGACACTTTTAGGTGAAGATCTCCGGTTACTCAACTTTTTCTCCTTATTGAATTTCTCCTTACTCAAGTGCTTTTTTACGTGAAAATCGACATTTTTAGATGAAGATTCCCGGTTACTCAACACAAGAATAATTAGAGCTCTTTTTTTTTTAATGAAATAATCCCTCTAATTGTGTGGAAAAAGAAGCCTTATTTACTTAACTATATCAATCACATTTTTGTATAAGTAAGTAAAAGAAAATATATCATTTAACAAGTTAAATTATAAGCATAATTTTCTTCATTTTACAAAATATACTTTCTTAAAGACAATTGTTCAAATCACATAATTACTAATTCCAAGTCAAATGAAAATTGAATTTACCAATTCACATAAAATTGTTTCAAAAAGATGAGAAAATTTGAAAAAGCAATACTTAGAACTTCCCCCCTTGTGGACCAAATTGAAAAATTTTCTAAAATTTTGAGGTAATTTCACAATTTTGAACAAATATGTGGAAAAATTTTGGAAGAATCTCCTCTTAAAACTGGACTAAACTCCCTGCCAACAGACCCAAATTTTCAGCAGAGCATATCACAGAAACATTTCCAAACACAAGTTCAAGCATATAAAGCATATAAAGCAAGTAAACCTCTCCCCCATACTTAAAATACACATTGTCCTCAATGTGTAGGGGAAAATAAAATAATAAAATAGTAAAAACTCCCCAAATTAATATGGCAGAGGTCCAGAATATCCAAAACATCACGAACATCCTCTACAAGTCTGCAAATTTCTGCATAAGAAAGGAAGGATAAAGCATAAGTTCAAAAAGACATAAAAAACAATAAAACTAAGGAAAATAACATGGTTTTCATGGTTGTCCATCTCCGCCTCCTTGGTTGTCACTATGGCCTCCTTGAGCCTGCTCGCCATCTCCTGGGATATCTAAGTGGTCTTCTATCCGATGAATGCGAGACTCCATGGTGTCAAGGCGCATATTCACTTGTTTGAAGCCTTCATTGACACGGGTCTCCAAACATCCTATGGCAGCCAAAACTCGCTCCCAAATCGTCCTTTGCCTAGGAGGAGTCGAAGTAGAAGGACCGGTGTGGGAAATAGCAGTTGAAGTGCCGACTCCTTCTTCTTCCTCATGAGCCGTACCAGAAGTTCCTCCAACTTCAAATTGGGAAGTAGGCTGAGATTGCCGACCTCGAGAATGAGGAATATTTGCCGTTGAAATACTTAAGTCATTTAGAACAAAATAGTTCAATTCATAAGTTGACTTGACAGGCCTTTGCTCCACCCCATCCAAGTTTACCTCCATCCTCTCAAAAAGAAGTGAGAGAAGCCGTGGGAAGCCAAATCGGTACGCAGTAGTGGCATGCCTTGCCGCGGTCCTCATATAGCAGATAATAATATTTGGAAGAGGGATGTTGGCAAAAGAAGATGTCTGGTCATGGAACATCTTGTCCAAGAAGTACAGGTCACTCTTCCTTACTTCATTGAGGCTACTCTTCTTGGGAATGACGTTGTGGGCTAACAAGTATGTAATTAATCTCAATCGATCATCCAACTTGTTGGCCTTCACTGTCGCCTTTTGTTGGGAACGAGTAAATTCTTGCTCAATTTGAAATCGAGCCATTGCATGTCCCATCTCCCAATGCCTATTCGGGGCATGGAATTCTTTCTTCAAATCTACAGCTGGACCAGTATTCCGTACTCCAAGAAGTTGAGCCAATGTGCTTCGTTCAATCTCAATTCGTCTCCCTTGAACATAGGATCTGATATTTTCTCCACTATGCCCGGACTTGTTCACCACGTTGGTATAGAACTCCTTGACTAGTTGGGGGTAATAGTGATCTGGCAATGTGAGAATTGGACTCCAACCAAATATGTCAAATGCCTCCGTGAGTTTGAATTCGGTATTGACGTCGGGAGCCACGTGCATCTCAAAAATGAATCCCTTATGCTCCCTTGCCTCATACCATTCTTGGTTCTCTTTTGAAGTGAACCGAATGGCATCATACTCTGGTGGTGGTGGTTCTCTAGCAATAATCCTCCTCGGTCGTCGTCTTTGTGGTGGAGGTGATGGTGCACATTGCTCTTCTTCACCACTTGAAATAGAAGATGGTGAACGTTAACGGAGTCCTCTAGTTCGGGTCATGATATCTAACAATTCGTCAAAATTACAATGTTAAGCACTTTTACCAATCAACTAAAATTTTGACAACTTGTCAAATAACCATTAAAAGCATAAAAATCATCAATTTCAATCCAAATTTCAACAAAACATCATTCCCATGAAATAAATTTGAAAATACCAACTTTCAAAAACTTCCCAAAATCCCTCTAAATCTCAATACAAATATACAACATACTCCATATCAAGATTTAAAGTCTATGAATATGCTCAAATTCACCAATAATTGCCATTTTTCTATAGATCAAATTAAATCCCAAAATTAAGCAAAAATTGGCAAAACTTATCAAAATGATCCCAAAATTCCTCACATTTGGAACAATTAGCATCCAAGGATAATTATAAACTCCATAATATCAACCAAATACATTTTCAAACATGCCAAGCATTAATCCCAAATTGAGCATTTTATAAGAAATTTAAGAATTTAAACTTCACTAAAAATTAGCACATTCCCATAATTTCTTTAAAAACATGCTTAAACATCATCACTAAGCATAATGGAATTTTGAAACAACAAAAATTAAGCACGAAAATTGAAACCCAAAATGTTGCAAAAATTGCTCAAGAACATGAAATTGGGAAATAGAAATTCGTGAATATAAAGTAAGGAATGTTACTTGAAATCAGTAGAAAGATGAATGGGGAGATGATTGATGCAAAAAACCCCTTGAATTTAGCCCAAAACAGCCACGAATTTGAAAAATTAAATTCGGCCATACCTAGTTTCAATTCTTCAAAAATCCAATTTTTTAGGTGTTTTTGTTGGATTTCAATCGGATAAAATAGCTCATTGATGCTCACTAGGGGTTGGGTTGATGATTTTCTTGGAGATTAACAAGGAAAAAGGAGGATTTAGTGTAGTGTGTGTAAGAACGGTGTGCTGGTGCGTGTAAATGCAGGAGAGTTGCGATGAGGAAGATGAAAAATTACTTCGTGACTTTTCGTTTTTTAGCTTCTGGTCACCGATCCGCAGACTAGATCCGCGATTCACTCATCGCGGATCAATTCGCGGATTTGGATCAGCGAAGCTTGCTTCGCGTTTCGTGCATCGCGTCTTCGTTTTGTAACTCTCAGAAGATGATCCATGAGCTCATGGATCCGCGAGTATTACCTCGCGTATCTGGTTCGCGGTTCCCCAGAAATGGTCTCAGAAGTTGATCTGTGTGACAAGGATCCGCGAGAAGAGGCTCGCAGATTTTATCACGGATCGTGCTGGAAATGTGATTCTGCAATTTTTCTGCAATTATTTCATTGAGCAACATTTTTCTACTATTTCCAGATTAAAAACCCTGTTTGTTAATTATGAAATGCACATTTTCTAACACATGTAAAATGATCAAAACAACATAACTAACCTCATTTCTTGGATTATTAACAACTAAAATGTAAATTGAGGTACCAAGTTGGTTGCATTTTACTATTCACTCCGTGCCAAAAAGGTCGGTCACTTTTGCCATGTTTGAATTTCCTACAAAAGAAACAAAATAAACACACTTAAAAACATATAATATACATGCTCAACCATTAAAACTAACAAAAATAACACAAATCAATGGGTTGCCTCCCAACTAGCGTCTTTGTTTTAAAGTCATTGATTCGACTCTTTGTTGTTCTTTTGTTTTTTTTTTCAATCATAACAAGGATCCTTTAAGGAGTAAGTTACTCCTTTAGGAACCCATTCACCACCAAGATAGGGCTTTAAACGCTGTCTATTGACTTTAAATGGTGGACCTTGCTGGGTAGTCACCTCCACGGCACCATATGGATATACCTTTGTAACTGTAAATGGGCCGGACCACCTTGATCTTAATTTTCCTGGAAACAACTTGAGACGTGAGTTAAATAAGAGAACTTTTTGACCTATCTCAAATTGTTTTTCAACAATGTGCTTATCATGCCAAAATTTCATTTTTTCTTTATATATTTTTGCATTTTCATAGGACATTAAGCGAAATTCCTCCAATTCACTCAGTTGAAGCAATCTTTTATTACTTGCAAGAGAAAAATCCATGTTAAGTTCTTTAATTGCCCAATAAGCTCGATGTTCAATTTTCACAGGTAAATGACATGCTTTTTCATACACAAGGCGATAAGGAGACATTCCTAATGGAGTTTTAAACGTAGTCCTATATGCCCAAAGTGTGTCATCTAACTTTCTAGTCCAATCTTTCCTAGACTTATTCACCATTTTTTCTAAGATTAATTTGAGTTCTCTATTAGCTAACTCAACTTGGCCATTAGCTTGTGAATGATATGCAAGGGATGTCTTGTGCCTACAACCATATTTAAGCAAAAGTGAGTCAAACCATTTATTACAAAAATGTTTTCCTTCATCACTCACTATTGCTCTAGGGATACCAAATCTAGTGAAAATGTTCTTTTTAATGAATTTAAGTACTACTTTTGCATCATTAGTAGGAGTGGCAATTGCCTCTACCCATTTTGACACATAATCAACTGCAACAAGTATGTACTTATTATTAAATGAACTAGGAAATGGTCCCATGAAATCAATGTCCCATACGTCAAATAATTCAACCTCAAGAAACACATTTAAAGGCATTTCATGTTTTCGAGAGATATTACCGGTCCGTTGGCATTCATTACAACTTTTAACATAATCTCTAACATCTTTGTACACAGTAGGCCAATAAAAACCGGATTGCCATACCTTTGCCATTCTTTTAGTAGTACTAAAATGACCGCCGGCTTCACGGTTATGACAATGAAAAAGGATACTTTGTACCTCATCCTCCGGCACACATCTTCTAATCATTCCATCGGTACAATGTTTATAAAGTAAGGGCTCCTCCCCAAAGTAATTTTTCACATCATAAAGGAATTTTTTCCTTTGATGATAGTTCAGCGCTTGAGGGATTATACCACTTACAATATAATTAACATAATCGGTATACCATGGTGAATCTTTGATAGTTAGCAATTGTTCATCCGAAAAATTCTCATTGATAGGAACTTCTTCTTTTGAAGGGATATTTTCCAAGCGAGAAAGATGATCGGCGACCACATTCTCGGATCCCTTTTTATCTCTAATCTCAATATCAAATTCCTGCAAAAGAAGAATCCAACGAATTAGTCTAGGTTTTGCATCCTTTTTACTCAATAAATATTTAAGGGCTGCATGGTCCGTATAAACAATAACTTTAGAGCCAACTAGATAGGATCTAAATTTGTCAAGTACAAATATCACCACCAACAACTCTTTCTCGGTTGTGGCATAATTAACTTGAGCATCATTCAAAATCCTGCTAGCATAATAAATAACATGCAATCTCCTTTCTTTTCGTTGACCAAGGACAGCTCCAACCGCATAGTCACTTGCATCACACATTAACTCAAATGGCAATGACCAATCCGGTGATGTTATGATTGGAGTTGTTGTCAATGCTCTTTTCAACCTATTAAAAGCATTCAAACAATTATCATCAAAGTCAAAAGGAACATCTTTACTTAATAAATCACACAAGGGTTTAGCGATTTTAGAAAAATCTTTAATAAACCGTCGATAAAACCCCGCATGGCCAAGAAAACTTCTAATTCCTTTCACATTAGTTGGAGGTGGCATTTTCTCAATTAAGTCAATTTTGGCTTTATCCACCTCAATTCCTTGAGAAGAAATTTTGTGGCCTAACACAATGCCTTCTCTAACCATAAAATGACATTTTTCCCAATTCAAAACAAGGTTAGTTTCTTCACATCTTTACAAAATTTTCTCAAGATTATTTAAGCAATTATCATAAGAAGATCCAAAAACTGAAAAATCATCCATAAAAATCTCCATGATCTTCTCGGCATAATCGGAAAAAATTGCCATCATGCATCTTTGGAATGTCACCGGTGCATTACACAAGCCAAATGGCATTCGCCTAAATGCGAAAGTACCATAAGGACAAGTGAATGTGGTCTTCTCTTGATCCTCTGGAGTTATGGCAATTTGATTATACCCTGAATAACCATCAAGAAAACAATAAAATTCATAACCGGCAAGTCTTTCCAAAATTTGATCAAGGAAAGGTAATGGAAAGTGGTCTTTACGTGTGGCAGCATTAATTTTCTATAATCTATACACACTCTCCATCCGGCTATAATTCTAGTGGGTATAATTTCATCTTTTTCATTCACAATTATAGTCATCCCACCTTTCTTTGGCACCACATGAATTGAACTAATCCAACTACTATCGGAGATAGGAAAAATAATATCTGAGTCGAGCCATTTTAAAATCTCCTTTCTTACCACTTCTTTCATATTAGGATTCAAACGCCTTTGAGTCTCAATCACTGGTTTGGCGTTTTCTTCCAAAAGAATCTTATGCATGCAAAGAGTTGGGCTTATTCCTTTGAGATCGGAAATGGTCCATCCAATTGCCGGTTTGTGCCTCTTTAAAGCACGTAGTAATTTTTCCAACTGCACATCATCAAGAAAAGCACTTACTATAACCGGTAATGTATCATTTTCTCCAAGAAATGCATACCTTAAATGATCCGGCAATGGTTTAAGATCAAGAGTAGGAGCTTGTTCACTTGAAGGAGGTGGTAAACCTTGGCTTTTTCCTAAACTTTCATAATAATTTCCTCTTTTGTAAGGTACTTGAGAGTTCAAGAAATTAGCCATTTGTAAAATTTCCAAATCATCATCTTCATGAAAAATGCCATCAAATAAACATACTTCAAGAGGATCGGATTATTGTTTCATCCTACTCACATTTTGAGTTAAATTCTCAATCACATCAATGGCATAAATATGATTAGTAAATGAAGGAAATTTTTCAAGTTCATGCAAATTAAACTCAATTTCATCTTCACCTACTTGAAACTTAAGCTTTCCTTTTTTCACATCAATTATTGCATCGGCCGTAGCTAAGAAAGGTCTACCAAGTATAATTAGCATATGAACATCCTCTTCCATGTCAAGAACAACAAAGTCAACAGGAATTATGAAACTTTTGACTTTAATGAGCACATTTTCAAGCATTCCAAGAGGATATTTAACCGACCTATCCGCTAATTGCAAGGAAATATTAGTTCTTTTTAGTTCACTTAACCCTAATTTCCTAGCAACACATAAGGGAATTAATGAAACACTTGCACCTAAATCACACAATGCATTTGAAAAATTAAGATCATCGATAGTGCAAGGAATTGAAAAACTGCTCGGATCCTTCAATTTTGGAGGGAGTTTGTTTTGAATCAATGCACTACATTCCTCCGTCAAAGCTACGGTTTCGCAATCCTCCAATCGCCTCTTCTTGGACATGATTTCCTTTAGGAACTTGGCGTAGGATGGAATTTGAGTGATAGCATCTGCAAAAGGAATGTTAATATGCAATTGTTTAAACATTTTAACAAACTTTTCAAACTCCTTATCAATTTTATTTTGCTTGAGCCTTTGAGGAAATGGAATGGGAGGAATGGAAATTTTATTTTTAGAGGATATTTCATCATTTTCCACTATTTTTTCCTTTCCTTTTTCCCCCACACTTACCCTTTGTTCTTCTCTCCAAGTCTCATTTTCTTCACTCTTTTCTTTTCTTTCAAGCTCACTACTAGAAGGTTCTTTTAGTTGCCTACCACTTCGGAGGGTAATTGCCTTGCAATGTTTTCTAGGATTGACTTCTGTTTTACTAGGTAGCTCCCCTTGATTCCTAGGGTTTATAGCATTAGCAATTTGACCAAGTTGGACTTCTACATTCCTATACATGGTAGTTAATTGGTCCATTCTCCCCTCTAGCCGCTCAAACCTTTCCGAAGTTCCTTTGGCTAATTTTTCCACCGCAATCTCCCATCCCGGTTTAGTTTCCATGGGTTGTTGCCTTGGTTGAAATCCCGGAGGATTTGTGGACTTTTGTTGATTATTTTGATCTTTCCACCCAAAATTAGAATGATTCCTTCACCCTTGGTTATAGGTATTGGAATAAGGGTTATTTTGGGTTGGTCGAGAGAAGTTGTTGACAAATTGTACCTGTTCAAAATTCACACAATTAGTATCATCATGATTTCCTCCACAATTTGTACAAGATGCAACATGAGCATTGGAATTTGAACTTGAGCAATTCTCACCTTGCTTATTTAGCATTTTGACCATGTTGTCCATTTTTGCATTTAACATGCTAATAGCATCTAGTTCATACATACCGGCATGTCGTCGTCCGTTACCTCTTTCATTGGCCCATTGATAATTATTGGCCGCCATTTCTTCTATTAAGCGTTGAGTTTCTTCAGCCAATTTTCCCATAAGTGCTCCACCTACTGCTGCATCAATATGTGTTTTAACAAGATAGGTTAAACCATTATAGAAGGTTTGTACGATTAGCCAATCGGGAAGTCCATGATGAGGACATTTCCTTTGCAACTCTTTGAATCTTTCCCATGCCTCATATAATGATTCACCTTCATGTTGAGTAAAACTTGTTATATCCATTCGCAATTTGGCCGTTTTTCCAGGTGGAAAATATTTATTCAAGAAAGCTTTGGCTAAATCGGCCCAAGTTGTGAAGGTGTTTGGTGCATGTGAATTAAGCCATACCTTAGCCTTATCTCTTAAAGAGAAAGGAAACAATCGAAGCTTTATAGCATCTTCACTTACTCCATTATGCTTGATTGTGTCGCTTATTTCCAAGAAATTGGCTAAGTGTGAATTTGGATCTTTCATTGCATTTCCTTCGAATTGTTCTCTTTGGATCATACTAATCAATGACGGTTGAATTTCAAAGTTGTTTGCTTGAATTTCCGGCCTAGCAATGCTAGTTTGTGATCCATCCATTTTTGGCAATGCAAAATCTCTCAAGGCATATTGATTTGGTCGTTCTTCCGCCATGGTTTCTAAAGGAGGTAATTCAATGGAAATTCCACCAATATTTTCCTCAATTCCTTTGCCTTCTTGTTGTGCTAGTCACCTTAATCTCCTCAAGGTTCTTTCAATCTTGGGGTCCAAAGGTGTAGTAACTTTCAAGGATCGGCGTATGCACTAAATTTAAAAAGAAAAACAAATGAAAAATAAACACAAGAAACCTTTATATAAATTTAGACTAATAAAGCTTGCTTTTTCCCTAATATTAACCGAAGTCCCCGGCAGTGGCGCCAAAAACTTGATGTGGTCTAGGCTTTCAAGTTAAATTCTCCTAATTATCAATCAATTATGGCCTCTTTACCCCGATTTCCCGCAAGTATATGGATCGTGGATTGAGTATAGTGATAATTAAGGGTCGACCCCACAGAGACTTGGTTAAGTACTAGGGCTTTTTAGCTTGCTTTATTATCTAAATAGAAAATGATAAATGAGTGCAAAATATAAAAAGTCGGGCGGTACAACCATCCCTATTGAAAACAATTAAAACCAACCAGTTAAGGTGGTAGAACCAACCCTAATTGGTGGTAAATTAAAAGTAAATACAAAGCAAATTAAAAATGGGAGAAGGCGGACTAAGCCGACCTAAGGAGTGGGGATTAAGCTATTAGAACCGACCGTTAGGTGTTGAAGACATCCACTTGGCGGTAAACAAGAAAATAAACAAAACCATCCAACGGGGTAATCCTCAAATTGGCGGTATAAAATAACAAGTTAGAGACGTTAGAATAGAGAAAGAGTTTCCTAGGGATTTGAATCCCTTGTTAGGTTAAGGATGTGTTCACTTAGTTAAGTTAGATTTTAAACTTGTGACTTGTCAAGGAAATAACCTCCAATTTCATTTGTAGATTGTTTTCACAATGAACAAACATACTCATATCAAACC
This sequence comes from Gardenia jasminoides, assembly GCA_013103745.1. Taxonomy (NCBI): domain Eukaryota; kingdom Viridiplantae; phylum Streptophyta; class Magnoliopsida; order Gentianales; family Rubiaceae; genus Gardenia; species Gardenia jasminoides. Next base: position 3,987,435 of record CM023097.1, on the reverse strand, counting down.
TTCACCTATTAACATGACGAATTAGCTTAACATAAGTTCACGAAACTCAATGAGTTACAAATATGATTCCTCCTAAATGCATCCCCTACTAACGTGAACATACATCCTAGGGTTCATATATTTTGAAATACATACGCAAGACATATTTCATGTACTAACACATGCTTGAATAGTTCATAATTGATGATCAAACAACCATGAATATTGAGAACAAATAAATGAACTAACAATCACACGTTAAACTTTCTTTTACTTAAGTGAACAACATCCAATCCCTTGCAAGTTCATCTCACCCCTAGGATAGTGAAGTTTAGCTGTTCATATTAATTAAGCACATAAAACTTGCATAAGAAGTCATGAATGAACTTTAAGAAATGAAATGCAAAGGATAAAGGAACTCCTCCAATTGATGAAATAAGCTCTTATTCTTCACTTTTGCAATCCTAAAATTCACTTACAAGCTCACAAAGGATTTCTCCTCGTTCAATAGACCTCTCACTTTGATTCTAAACTAATTCTTGTCAAGAACTAGCTAGTTTCTCTCTCTATTCTATTCTCTTCTTTTTCTTGCTATTTCCCTCTCCTCCTCTATCTCTTTTTCTTATTGGAATACATGGGGTATTTATAGAGGATTGAGGATGGAAAAGATTACAAATAAAAAGATCTAAAGTTGAATTTTGATGCCACAAGTCCACATTGTGCAGCCATCAGCCGAAATTCTATCAGAATTGAGTTGGAAATGAGCTGGAATTCGGCTGCAAGTTGCAGCTGTCGTATTCTGAAGATCCGCTACGTGGATCCGCGAGGCAGAGGATCGCGGATCACCTCCCCTGCTTCCACTGAGAGGGAGTCGCGAGCTAATCCATTTTTCCACTTGTCACATCGCGTTTCAACTCGCGAATCTGGTCTAAAATATGAAAAATCTGAATTTTCGTCGTGAAATTGGCACGTTAACTCCTCCGACTTTTGACCCTTTGATTCCTAGATAACTGAATTGCATTTTGTTTATTCCAATTTGGAATTTCATTGACTTTTGATACTTCAATTTTTTAACTTTTCTTCCAAACTTCATTACCTTCAAATAATCATTTAATTGGGCATTAATTTGCTCAAAAAGCATTTTCTAATTGAATTTCACATTTGAATGCATATTAATAAATAAAGAGCTTAATTTCATCATTTTTCATAAAATAAGTACATAAAAATAGATATATAAAACACACTAAAAGAGGAAAAATATTTACTTATCAATGTACTTGACTCTCTCGGTATATATGTATGGAAATCTGGACGATTTTAGAAAATTCTCTCGTTAGTTTCAAAATTTAATTTGTTAATTACTTAGTTTATTTTGTGTTATGTTGTTCTATTTTACCTTACCTTATTCTATTTTGCTTTATTATATTTCATTTTCGTATCTCCTTTTAAAAATGTCTACCTTCTATGAAGATCATGGACGGTAGACGAGGCCGAAGCCGAGACCGAGGTAGGGGTCGAGGACGAGGGCGTGGGGCAAGACAACCCCTAAATATAGGCGATGACCGAGGGTCGGCAGTTGACCAAGGTCAAGGACAAGGAGAAGATCAAGGAGTAAATTTTGGAGAACAAGTGGCAACCGCCATAAATTAAATGAGGGGCATCTTGGCTCGTCTGGTGGACCAACAAGGTCGGGGTCCAACTAATCAGCCTGGGAGCCATGAGGGTGGCGAGGATAGGGCTTTAGAACGTTTTCAAAAGTTCGTCTCGCCTAAGTTTTTTGGGGAACCCGATCCAGAGGCCGCTGAGGGTTAGTTGGATCGTATCACAGATATTTTTGGGACCTTGAACTACACCGAAGAGAGACGGGTGTCTTTTGCCGCCTTTCAATTCGAGGAGCCAGTTCGATCATGGTGGAACATGATTAGGGCAAAGTGGGATAGGGACTAGATCCCTCGAACTTGAGAGAATTTCACACGAGAGTTCTATGCTAAGTTCCTCCCTCTTTTGGTCCAAGAAAAGAGGGAAGACGACTTTATTGAGTGCCGTCAGGACCTTCTTTGCGTCGCAGACTATGAGGCGCAGTTCACCAAGTTATCGAGATTTGCTCCAGAGTTGGTGGCCACAGAGCAAAGGAGAATTAGACATTTTATACAAGGATTGAATTTGGAGATTCAGGAAGGGCTAGTGGCGGCCCAGATTAATAGCTTCAGTGAGGCTATCGAGAAAGCCTAAAGGATCGAGACCGCAAAAGCTCAATTAAAGACCTTTCATGCTAGAAAGAGGAGTACCCCTTCTAGTAGTCAGGGCCTATGGATACAAGTGCTCCGCCTTCTAAATTTGGGAGAGGTTCCAGTGGGGTTAGCTTCTCGGGAGTTTCAAGAGGGACCTTTTCCCGAGGAGGGACATCTCGAGGCTCAGTTAGTGGTAGAGGGCCAGCAAGGAGTGCTACACAAGGGAGCCAGGCCTCAAACCCCGGTCTTACCTGTGGATTCTGTGGGAGGCCAAACCACACCGCCAATGAATGTTGGAAGAAACAAGGAAAGTGTTTAAAGTGTGGTAACTCCGAACACCAGATATCTGCCTGTCCCCAACTCCGAGAGCGAGATGGAACCCAGAAGTCGAACCAGAGTCAAGCTAGTGCGGTGGGGAATAGGACAAGAGTGCCAGCTCAAGTTTATGCCCTGGATCATCAAGAAGTACCTGAATCGACTGAAGTGGTCGAAGGTACTATTCCCATCTTTCATCGCTTAGCTAGAGTTTTAATTGATCCTAGTGCATCGCATTCATTTGTTGATCCTACATTTATCTGTGGTATAGATATAAAACCTGTTAGGTTACCTTTTGACCTAGAGGTTAGAACACCCACGGGGGATAAAAGTCTAATTACCAGTCTGGTGTATAAAGACTGTGAAGTGTGGATTGAAGAGAGAAAATTAATGGTTGACTTGGTGAGTTTGGATATTAAGGGATATGATGTGATTATCGGGATGGATTGTTTAGCCAAACACCGTACCAAAGTGGATTGTAGGTTGAAGGTAGTAGAATTTTGCATTCCGGGAGAAACAACATTGAGGTTGGATGTTAAGGGGAGATTAGCTTCATCAGCTCTCATTTCTGGGATTAGGGCTAGAAAACTTCTGAGTAAGGGGGCTCAAGGGTATTTGGCTTTTCTCATAAACCCTCCGAATGATAAGGTGAAATTGGAAGATGTACCGATTATTAAGGATTTTCCTGATGTATTTTCTAAGGAGTTGGAATCTTTGCCCCCTGAGCGGGCAATAGAGTTTAAGATTGATCTAGCGCCTGGAACGGCACCAATATCTAAGACTCCCCATAGAATGGCTCTGGCCGAATTTAAAGAGTTGAAGATACAGTTGCAAGATCTTTTGGAATGGGGAATCATTAGAGAAAGTGACTCTCCATGGGGAGCACCGGTTTTGTTCGTTAAAAAGAAAGATGGTAGGTTGAGGCTGTGCATAGATTATCGAGGGTTGAATGATGTGACAATCAAGAGCAAGTATCCCTTGCCACTCATTGATGAATTATTTGATCAGTGACAAGGGTCGGTGGTATTTTCTAAATTAGATCTCAGGCAGGGGTACTACCAGCTGAGGATTAGAAAAGAGGATGTACCGAAAAAGCTTTTTAATTCGAGGTATGGGCACTTTGAGTTTGTAGTGATGCCCTTTGGGTTGACTAATGCTCCGGTCACATTCATGGATCTGATGCAACGAGTATTTAAGCCTTACTTGGATCAATTTGTCGTGATCTTCATTGATGATATACTAGTGTATTCTAAGACCCAAGAGGACTATGCCGAACATCTGAGGATCGTATTACAAACCCGCCGAGAGCACAAGCTATTTGCAAAGTTCAGCAAGTGTGAATTCTGGTTAGAGGATGTATCTTTTCTAGGGCATAGAATTTCCAAGGAAGGGATTGCAGTTGACCCGGCTAAAGTGGAAGCTATTACTCATTGGAAGAGGCCTGAGAACCCGACTGAGGTTAGAAGTGTCTTAGGGCTGGCTGGTTATTATCGTCGGTTCATCCAGGATTTCTCAAGAATTGCTGGGCCTTTGACAGACTTGACTAGAAAACATGGAAAGTTCGTATGGAGCCCTAAGTGTGAGAAAAGGTTTTAGGAGTTGAAAAAGTGGTTGACCGAGGCTCCGATTTTAACCTTAGCTAATGGCAAAGAAGGATTTGTGATGTATTCAGATGCCTCTAAGGATGGATTAGGTTGTATTTTGATACAAAATGGAAAAGTCATAACATATGCTTCTAGGAAGTTGAAGCCTCATGAACAGAACTACCCAACACATGATCTAGAGTTGGTAGCGGTTATCTTTGCTTTGAAGAAGTGGAGGCATTATTTATACGGGATAACTTTTGAGGTGTTCACGGATCACAAGAGTTTAAAGTATTTGTTCTCACAAAAGGAATCGAACTTGAGGCAAAGGAGACGGGTAGAGTTCCTAGAGGACTATGATTGCTCAATAAAGTATCACCCTGGAAAGGCGAATGTTATGGCTAATGCGTTAAGTCGCAAGGCTCAAGTAGCGGGGTTAATAGTGAAAGAATGGGAAATGTTGGAACAAGTGAGCGAGTGGAAATCTTGCTCAGGGATGAAAAAGGTTATTTTCGGGAATGTGGAACTAAGGTCTCCATTATTGGAGCGGATTAAGGAAGCATAGCCAAAAGATCCCGTAGTGCAGAAATTTCTGGAGAAAGTACAAAAAGGGGAAGCCCGAGACTTTAAGATAGAGCCAGGGGGTGTATTGAGATTCCGAGAAAAGATAGTAGTGCCAAATGATGAGGTATTTAAGAAAGAGATTTTGGAAGAGGCACATCGGTCCAAGTATTGCATGCATGATCCTTGAGAATGGTTAAACATCCATTTAAACTACTCAATGAACTTTGAATGTTGATGGCTGCGGTTGTACATGACTTGGGGCCTTGGAACTGTTTTTGAACTCTATTTTGCCTCGGTCTTGGCTTGACGATGAGCTGAACTTTTGATACATTAGCTTGGCATTGAAAATTCTGAACTTATTTCGGTTGATACTACTAAAGTAATTTCATGCATGTTGGTACTTTCAACTCTTGAAGCTCTTGAACGTCTATGCTGGAAATGATGGTTGTGATCGAAAATCTTAAGCCTTATTTATTCAAGAATCGTGTTAGAATTTCTGCTTGACAATCTATTGAAGCTGCCTTGCATGTTTTCAACTTTCATGAATGATTGATGAACTTAAACCGCTGACCATAAGCTAAAATTTTTAAGTTGATGAACTTAAAGCTTGATATATCATTGTTTTGAGTAATGTGTGAATACTTAATGTTGTATGCATGTAACCGTGAGCTTTCAATGGATGTACTAGCTGCTTAAGAGCTTGATTAGCTTGCTGGAACTGAATGCAAACACCTAACCATGTGCAAATAAAACTGTTCTCAAAATACCAAAACCAGAAATTTTAACAAGAAACCAGAAACTTAAACCAACCAGAACAGAATGTTCATATCTCTTGATTTACAACCTCAAATCACGAGCCACTTGCGGCATTCAAAACTAGACTCACAGGGCTTCGATTTGGTATATCGTACGCGCCGTAGTTCATTTTCTGGACGTCACAGTAAGCAAATGAAAATCGCTGAAAATCCAACTTGAAAATTCTGGATTTTAGTTCAAAGTTTTAAAGGACAAGTTTGTTGGATTTTTGAACCAAAACAAGTTTTAATGTTTGCTGAAAGAAAATTTCGTTTTCCTATTGTTATGAACTGTACAAATTCCCAAACAAGAGTTCCAACTTAATTTGTATCAAATCGTGAACCTTAGGGTTTCTCACGAAAACTTTTAAAACCCTCGATCAAGAAATTATTGTTCAAACAAACTTGAAATTTTTTTCCAAAAACTTGACTTGTTTAAAATTTTGTAAAGGAATTGTACCCACACAAGACCCAAACGAGCAAATTTCAAAGTCGTAGTCTTCTAAAAAGAACCTCACGAAAAATATCTTTCGACAACAAACGACCTCAAAACCCTACTGCAAAAATTTTTCCATCTTAATACCTTCCGTTATTGAAATCTTTAAAAGATAGTTTATTTTCTTCAAACCTATCTCAAATCCTCGGAATTTCCAAGTTTTCCTACGTACGTGTTTTTGACCTAATATATATATCTTTTCAGAACTTCAATTACCGAGGTTCATATCGCCGTAATGCTATAATAAATACCTGTTAGTTATATAAAAACTACTTTCTTATTTATAACAGAAGTGAATTGGTCAAAATTGATTTTAATAATTAAAAGTTAAATTATATTTACCTCAGGATCGACCGGTGACCAAGTCGAGGACGTTGACATCGAAACCTTCAACACAACCTTGCCCTAGTTAAGGTGAGGGTTCCCAAATTGTTGTTAAATGATTTATTTAAATGTGCCATATGTTGGAATTGTATTTGTTGTTAAATGTTACTCATTGATTGAAGTATGTAATTACTAAGTGTTATTTGCCAATTAACGTGTTAATGTTGAATAGTATATGATGCCTTGGTTGAAATATTCAAAACCATTGATCAAAAAGGAGGAGATCGTGTGTGTACTTATCGCACTGACCCTCTCATTTTTTACAAGTGATTTAGAAATACTATAATTGTGTATGTGCCTGTTAAATGTGCATGAGTGATAAGCCTTTGCGAATGTGCCGCAATTGGTTCTACCGGATCCCAAACCGTGAGAGGCGAAGTCGGCCTATTCCGGAAAGTAGGGCATATTGGTCGGCGGACCTTGGGGAATGAAATGAAAGGTTACCTCGAGTGTACACCACCCAATGAATGTTGGATGTCGGGCCCGAAGTCGGTGTAAGGGGGTGAGATTGGGAAGCAAATAAGAAGTGTTATTGACAACATGGAAGCAATGTATCCTTCCACAATGAATGTTATTGATGCTTTCCAATGTGATATTGAAATTCAATGTTTCATGAAATTCTTGAAGGAAAAATGCTGTTGTGAAAATTTTCCTTATATGATCTATTAAATGAAAGCATGTTTTACGAATGTGATAATTGTTATGTGTTGGGACTCTCATTGGGCTTGTGAAGCTCACCCCATATATTTTCCTCCCAAGATTCCGTGTTTGACTCGAAAGAGGATTCAGAGGTGGTTGGATTTTGTTGATTGTAACCTCACCCTTATTAAGACTAATGATGTTGAAATCCTTTTGGTTAATATTACCTAGGAATTGTGTATCCTAGATGGTTGATGTTGAATTTTAGTTTGAACCATATAGCTGCTTTTAAAAATATTTGAGTTGTCCAAATTGATTGATTGAGTCCTGGCGTGAGTTAGGCCGGTGGCCGCGGCTCTCAGGGTTCGCCTTGGGAGTCGTGGGGCCGCTACATGTTCGGGGGAAAGAAATGGTTGTAAAGAGTCGTCTACATGGATTGGAAAGTCGACGGAGTGTCGACTACGTGAATTGAACGTGCGATGTGGACCTGAGCTCCTGAGAGCTCCCGTATCCTACTCTTTTGTTTTTATGTTTTATTTACTTGTTTTAATTATGTTATTTATTCCGCTTTATGCCTGTGCATGACCTTTTGAAAATTCACGAGCTTTTAGTTCACCCCCGTTCCCATTTTGTTTTTCCTTAACAGGTGACGAGAATCCAGAGACCTAGTTAGGTCTAGCGGTTAATTTTGGTCTTTTGTCCCGAGTATGGAGAAACGAATTGTATATTCTTTTGGTTTTAAATATTTCAAATTTATGGGAATGTATTAAACTATGGCTAAGATTTTAAGTGTTTTTGAGTTTGTGATTGTACTTTAAGTTTAAATATTTCTTTACAGTTTCCTTTCTCATTGTTGGTATGAATTTTGGTTTTACCCTATTAAGTTAGTATTTTTCGAATGCTTGAGTCCTGGTGAGAGTTAGACAGGCAGCTCGCCAACCCTTTGGTTAGTCTTAGGGGGAAGTGGGGCTGTCACAGTCAAATTGTTATTGACAAGACAGGCAAGCTATAGAATTAACACGTAAATATGAAAGACAAATAAGAAGCACGGGCATTAGATTCCTCAAAAACCTAATTTTTTTTGGTAAAATTGGAGACAAGCAAATAGATAGGCCATTGTTGTCTTCTTTTTTTGACCCTTCATGAAAATAAATATGACATTGTTATCCTTTTTTCCAAAGTACTCATTCCTTCATGTAAATAAATAGGACAGTCGACTGCTTTTTTATGTAGGAATAAAGCTCTAGGATAAGGAAGATATAGATTTGGGGTCTTAGACCCCCTTGGCTCGTCGTGCTTGATGCATCATTCCTCATGTCTTTCTGAGATGGAGGCGGCAGCCACCTTTCCATGATTTGAAAACATCACCTCACCGGACAAGTGTAAATTTGAAACTATGGAAGTGTATAGTGGAAGCCTGAAAAACTTCTTTTTGATAATGTCGTTTTTTTCTTCGATGTTATGAAATAATTATTTTATTGTGAATGTCTATCACTTTATCTTATCTTCTAAACAAGGACAGAGCTGTCACATTCTATGAGGCTATAAGGTTATCACAACACGATTATCGAGAAGATTATCTCTATCTTATCACTTCACGACTTACGAAAAGATGCCATCTCTATTTTTATAAGAATACAAATGTAATTTGAACTGTTCATATCTTTCCCTATAAATAGGGGTTCCTCTCTTGTAATTTCAGAAGGAATAGAAGTTCATTTGATTTTCTCTCTACTTTCTCTACTTCTCTCTCTATTTCGTATTAGTATTAGTTTTATAACACGTTATCAGCACGAGTCTCTACCATTGAGTTTATATGAATCACAAATCTCTGTTACTGCACAACTATGATGCATGAGATCTACTCTTAGAGAGAAGAAAAGCACAAGACTCTATCAAAATTTTACTGGTGTTAGATCAATCATCAGGCACTTCCTTAGACGATTTCTGGTGAACCTTTGAAGGTAACATTTCTCACTTTTCATTCATTTACCTTGCTTATAACTAACCTTTGAGCACAAATATTTGTCATAGAGCAACCATTAACACGAATATATACTATGGGGCAGTTTATAGATAACATCTATTCTATTCAATTCTAGTTAATTATCTTTATTATCAAAGAGTTATTTATTATGAATATTCGATGGTGAAATATATCTTGATACAAATGGATTTTGAAGGCACCATTAATGAAAATAATGATGTTTAAAGGATCCACTTGTCCTTTGAAATAAAAAGATCTGACCGCCTGAAGATGGTCTAGGTCTGACCACTTGAAGATGGTCGTTGTGAGGACCCGTAACACCATTTCAATTTTATTTTCTTAATTTCTATGTAATTTTATTTCATTTTGTTTTATTTTTTTTAAAAAACTCATGTCATTTGCATCGACACGAAAAATTTCCACATTTGCTGTCTTCACTTCACTTAACTTTAGCACAACCAAATGGAGGGATTTTTGATAGAAAATTTACACACATAAAGCCCAACATATATCAAACATTTTAGCATCAAAAAGCCACGAAAATTCTGGGGTAAAATAGGGGGAAAATCTCCAAGAAAAATTGGACAGCAACAGCCTATCTTCACCAGATTTTCTTCTTCACTTGTAAACACCAAAACTAAACTAAAATCCATCACAATAACACAACAACAACATCAACCACAGCCATAACAAACTCTAGTGGGAGTCCAAGAGCCCACTCAAAACAACTCAAAACAACAAGAATGAGATTAATGAGTAACTGATGTTTCAACTCACAAGATGGGTAACCAAAAGAATAAGATTTAGAGGAAGCAAAGTACCTCTTCTTTCAAGAACAAAATCCTCAAGATGAAGCTGTCTAGAAGCCTCAAAACCCACCAATTTTTCCCTCTCCTAAGCTTGGCTTCCTCAAGAATAGATGAACTCCAAGTTGCAAGTGAAAGAGTGAAAGATCAAGCAAGATTCTTGGCTGAATTTGCAAGAAATGAAAGCTGTTTTTTTGAGAGCTAAAGAAAGAGAGGGTCGGCCAAGGGAAATGAAGAAGAAGGAGTGTGTTTGTATTTCTTAAGTATCGGTAGTGTGAAGGAAAAAGTGAAAGACAAAAGGGACGCGACATAAAGTTGAGTTACTTTATGTCACATCGGGGTCAACTCGTACTAGTTGTCACACCACGATGCCGATGACTCCAATTTCTCCCACTGGTATACCTCGAAAACATATTACTTAACACGCTCAACTTATATTCAATGGTCGACCCTAGATTCAAACGTGAAATATAAACACTCGTCCAGTACAAGAAATGAAAGAGTCTAAACATGCGTGACAAATTTTAAAATTTTTCGTGTTGATGCAAATGACATGAGTTTATTAAAAAAATAAAATAAAATGAAATAAAATGACATAGAAATTAAGAAAATAAAATTGAAATGGTGTTATGGGTCCTCACTGTCGTTCTTATAAGACTCGACATGATCAAGTTAGCGAAGGCTATAATCTTTTGAATCAATTAATAAATATATTTTGCAATGTTTAGAGTTACTTCTCAATCAAAATTGTGTGAAAAAAATATCACTGATATAGATATATTAAAAATATAAGCTCCATGTTTCACTCCTCGAATATGCTCCTGAAGTAGCAATATCGAGAGAAGGAATTTGAGAAGTATTCTGAACTTATTACATGCATTTAATGGATCAAGCCTATTCCCTGAAGAATGTGACTTAAGTTATGATTATAATTGTGATTATGGATGCAATGACGATAGATATATGTACCACCTGAAGTGGGATAATAATAAGAAGGAATGCGAAGAGAATGATCCTAAAATAAATACTATTTGTATAGCATAAAAGATCATTAGTCACGAATATATCGTATGACTATGTATCTTGTTAATCTTTATCAAGTATCATAAACAAACACCCTGAAGGTGCAAATTAATGATGCAATTGATAATGGTAATAACCATATTTTCTTCTTGAGGAAGAAACTAATGTCAAACACTCGATATTTATTTAGAATTTGGTTATTTATTATTTTTAAATATTTTTTTGTCACTTTCTTTATAAGTTATGTTATTTATGGATTTTGTTAATATTTACATTTATTTGTTAGTTTCTTTATTAATTCTTCCTGAAGAAGAAAATTTCTTTATTATTTCTTCCTGACGAAGAAATAGTTGTGTTACTTTATTTTTTCTTCCTGAAGAAGAAATTTCTATTTATGATTTATTCCTAAAGAACAAAGGTCTCTTTATTATTTCTTTCTGAAGAAGAAATGAATGTCAAATATTTGGTATTAAAAAAAATTATGGTGATGATAATGTTTGTCTTATTGATAGTGCTACTATACATACTATATTCCTATTTGAGAATAGGAGAGATAAATATAATCAGTAATGGTGGTAAAATAATCAAAAACTCCAGAAGAGCCACCGCTATATTTCTCCCTGAAGGAGTAAAGTTTGCTATAAATGATGTACAACCTTCTCCTAAAGTGTTGAAGAAATATGTTGAATTTCAAAATATCTGCTGAAATAGATATCATTTCAAAACACAAAATGGAACAATAACAGATATCATCAAGTGAGATAAAGTTGATTATATCACAAAACCTTTCAAAAGAGAAATGGTTATTATTATAGTTGTCTTTATTTTCATTTGGTTTGATTAAATCAAAATCATCACCTACAATGAATTGGAAGTTTACCGATCCCAATATACTTATGATTTGTCAAAAATAAGAGCCGACAATTATTCATACACACCCCCTTGTACTATTATGGCTCCAACAGAAATTTATGTCGAAAGTGAGTCACCCTTTACAATTAGAGATCATGAAATCTTGATGGGTGATCTATTTAATGATATTGTACACTTCCCGATATTAGGGGGAGAAATGATTAATTGAAAGGAAATCGTTTGAAAAATATTATTGGATTTTCTTGATTCTCATACCAAAGTAATGTGAACTGGAAGTTCAATAGATTATGTATTTGTGACAAATTGCAAGTCAATTGTCCAATATATTTATCGACTTCAGAAGAATTATTGAAAATATATCGGTTGATGAATGTCAGTGAAGAAATGATTTGCCAAATTGAAAAGATGCGATCCAATTTGAATTGCATTCATTGGCTAAAAGAAAGTATTTGGATCTGTAGTGCAAACACCTAAATTAAGATGTTAAGCCCAAGTTTTTCACAAAGACCTGGAGTTGATTATGATAAGACACATATTCTCCGGTAATGGATGGAATTATATTCATATATCTTGTGAGTCTAGCAGTGCATGAAAAACTTGATATGCGTGTGATGGATGGAATCACTGCTTATCTGTATGAAACATTGGATAATAATATGTACATAAAAATCTTTGAAAGATTTAGCATGCCTGAAGCATATAAGTCAAGTTCTAGAGAAACTTATTCCATCAAATTGCAAAGGTCTTTGTATGGTCTCAAACAATCTGGACGTATGTGGTATAATCGCCTTAGTGAGTGTTTACTTAAGGAAAGTTATGCCAATGATCCAATATATCCATGCATTTTCATAAAAAAAAAGGGTCCAATCATTGCTGTATATGTTGATGATCTTAATTTGATTGGAACTACTGAAGAGTTCCAAAAGGCGGTTGAATATTTGAAACTACAATTTGAGATCAAAAATTTTGGAAAAACCAAATTTTGCCTTAGTTTACAAATTGAACATCTGGCAAATAGAATCTTTGTTCATCAAACTGCTTATACCCAGAATGTATTAAAGTGATTTTATATGGATAAATCACATCCGTTAATTACCCCAATGGTCGTTCGGTCAGTTGATCCTATCAAGGATCCTTTTTAGGCCAAGAGAGAAAGATGAAGAAATACTTGGTTCTGAAGTACCATATCTTAGTGCTATTGGTGCACTAATGTATATTACTAATTGTACAAGACCAGATATCTCGTTTACTGTGAATTTATTAGCAAGATTTAACTCATCTCCTACAAGAAGACATTGGAATAATATTAAACATATTTTTGCTATCTCTAAGGAACAATTGATTTTGGCCTATTTTATTCCAATAAATCTCGACATGAATTGCTTGGCTATGCTGATGTTGGGTATCTATCTGACCCACATAAAACAAAATTTCAAGCTGCATATATATTCACATGTGGTGGTACAACCATTTCATGGAGATCTACAAAGCAATCAATGACTGCCATTTCTTTGAATCATGCTGAAGTGTTAGCAATTCACGAGACTAGTCGAGAATGTATTTGGTTAAAATCAATGGCCCATTATATTCAGAAGAATTGTGGGTTATCATCTGAAAAGAAAAATCCTCCAATTATATTGTATGAAGATAATGCAACTTGTATAACTCAATTGAAAGGAAGATATATTAAAGGAGATAAGATGAAACATATTTCACCAAAATTCTTCTTTACTCATGATTTGCAAAAGAATGGTGAAACTAATGTGTAACAAATTCGATCAGATAATAATTTTACAGATTTGTTTACCAAGACATTGCCGACTGCAACATTTGAAAAGTTGATGAGAAATATTAAAATACATCAGTTGAAGGATCTCAAATGATGATTTGGACCAAGGGGAGAAATTAATACACAAGAATAATGTACTATTTTTCCTTCACTAGGGTTTTTTTTCCTAGTAAGGTTTTAAAGAGACATATTCTTTGTGTAATAGATATTTAAGGGGAAGTGTTATGAAATAATTATTTTATTATGGATGTCTATCACTTTATCTTATCTTCTAAAAGGACAAAGTTGTCACGTTCTATGAGGCAATAATGTTATCACAACACGATTATCGAGAAGATGATTATCTTTATCTTACCACTTCACGACTTACGAGAAGATGCATCTCTATTTTTATAAGAATTCAAATGTACTTTGAACTTTTCATATCTTCCCCTATAAATAGGGGTTCCCCCTTGTAATTTCAGAAGGAATAGAAGTTCATTTGGTTTTCTCTCTACTTTCTCTACCTCTCTCTCTATTTCATATTAGTATTAGTTTTATAACATTCGACCCTTTATCCTCCATCCACCATGTGAGGTGACCCCTCGAATCTCTTGTTAGGTAAATATATTTGTTTCACGTTAGTTTGAAAAGGAAGACAAATTCATTAATCTACTTATAGTAACTCACGTGCAAAGCACGTGATTGCATCATCCTAAAATACTATATATGCTGTTACTAGATTTTTTTTTTTTGTGAAATTCTAATTGTTACAATCATGAAATAGTAGTTTTTTTCTTTTTTTTTACCAATTTTTTTACATTGAAAACATACATAAAATATTTTATAAAATTTTTATTGAGCATCAAATATAGTTTGATAGTTCAAATTTTGAAAAATTAAATATTGATCTATCTATCTATATATCTGTTGTCCATTACTATATTAAAAAAACATGATGAATCTTAGAATTGTAAGTTATAAATACTTTTTCATCTTAGTTTTTGTTGTACCTATATTACACTCATCTTTCAATTAGAGTTATTGCATTTTAATTGTAATAGTAATTAAGAATATGAAACATTCCAAATGATTAAATCTCAATAATAATGGTAATTAGAATAAAAAATTCCTTATTAAAATTATTTAATTACCCTTACACTCCATCTCTAGTTCTTATATGCATTAAAGTTTCTTATACAAAGCAATTTCGTACTCGAAAATAGTGTGATCAATTGCATAAGCCATAATTTTAAGATTGTAAAAAATATTGGTATCAAAAAATTGAAACTCTCAAAACAAAAGAGAAATGCATACAAAAAGAAAAGACCCCGTATTAATTTGGAAAATCTTGATACAAATATCAAGAGACAAATATACAATTATGTACATTTTATAAGTGTGAAGAAATATAAAAAGAAAAGTAAAAATAAAAGAATCCATGGTGGGTGTCAAACCGCCAAAAATAAAATAACTTCTCTAAAAATATGATTTAAGTATAACGGCGAGTAGGGTCGTATCCTCAGGGACTGGGTGATTTATTTCCTACAGAGAATTTGGGAGGCTTTAGGAAGGCAAGAAAAGAACAAATTAAATATGTGCAGTAATTAAAGAATGCAATAAACAATTAATTGACACAACCTAGTCAAGAAATTTATCTCAACACCGGTGCACACAACTGATCATAGATACCTAAAATTATTCATACATTCACAAATAAATTAGTTATAGTAGCCTAGCGATGTACCAAACCACCAATCTCTCCTTAATTATACAGTAGCCCAGAGACGCTCATAAACTACCATCTCGTAAACTAGACAACCCTAGAGACGCTCGTAGGATTTAATGTAGTCACAGGTTTAGGAATTAGAGAGACCCAATTCTAGTTAACAAACACACATGCGGGTTCATTCAAACTAGATTAATTATTCCCACGATCCAAATTAGACCGCTTGCGAGGCGGTAAAATCGTCTTGTTTGCCACTAATTAAGTTGCTTAAAGGCGATGTGTCAACACCTTAATTGGCTATCAATTACTTAGACAATTGAACAACTGGCCACATTAATCAATAAATCCAAATAATAATAATTCAAGGAAAAATAGAGAATAACTAAATACTCATGAACGTAGAAATTAAAAATAAACAATTAGAATGATGTGACGACCCCACCTCCCCCTAAGGCGAACCAGAGGGTTCGGCGGACAGCTTGCCCAGCTCTTGTAACAGCCCCACCTCCCCCTAAGGCTAACCAGAGGGGTTAGCGGGCTGCCTGCTTAGCTCTCGCTAGGACTCACGCATGAAAAGAAACTAACTTAAACGAGTAAAATCTCCAACCATAGCAACATTAATATTAAAATTGTACAACACTGTCAAATCTTAGAATTACAGTTTCCCACTCAAAATACTTAAAATCCTCGAGCCAGATTTTAGTACATTTCCATAATTCTAAAATATACATCACCAAAAGAATATACAAAACATTTCTCCAAATTCAAGATCAAAGTAAAAAGGACAAGAACTAGCCCTATTTACGCCTCGGGATTCTCGTCACCTGTTAAGGAAAGCAAACGGGAACGGGGGTGAGCTAAAAGCTCGTCAGTTTCCAAAATTCATGCACATGCACTTAAAGGGGTAAAAATAAAAGTAACTAAATAAAACACGTAGACAGATCAAGTTCACACACATTGAGGATACGGGGGCTCTCAGGAGCCAATTTCCACATTTCACGAGCAGTTATAGTAGTCGACACTCCGTCGACTTTCAATCCAAGTAGACGACTCTTCACGCTAACTCCATCCACCTAACTACCCCTACCGGGCCCGCACGCCACATAATTCAACAGTAGACAGTAAACAGTAATTTACTCGAGGCACACGGCCAAGAGTAATGTATATCACATTTCCATCTCCCAAGTTCAATACATGCAACAAATAAATTTCCGACTCTACAAAAAGGGAGCAATAAAGTATACTCTCCTTTAAGTGAGTGGTTTAACAGTTTCAAGTTTCAACAATAGCACAGAACAAGTCACATGGCACATTCAAGCACTAAGTTCGTAAATTAAAGCAGTAAACATGCATTGGAAAACTCACCGACAAAGTAGGGATCGGAGTCCAAGTTTTGATCAGTTGCAAAATCAGCACTTTGCCCTAAAATAATTAAAAGAGAACAAAAATGAGTTCTCCTAATTCACCGGCCAAGTTTAGTTCAAAAAGTTGAAAGTTCGATAATTTCCTAAATTGAGTTGAAAACTTTGAAAAATCATAACTCAAGTTATACAAGTCAGAATTTTGCTCATTTGGTACCGTTGGAAACCTATTTGAAAGCTCTAAAACTTTTCAGAAGACATTCAATTAAAATTCTGGATGAAATTAACCCAGATTTTCGTTCAACCACCAGCTACAGTAAAGAGACAGGGCTTATCAGGCTGGACATCTAGGGTACTTTGAAAATTCGTCAAAAATTACAGAAAATTAGTTAACCTCTGAAATTCATACAAAATATAATACTACATAAGGAGTTTCAACAGCCACTGACGGAACTCAATTCTGACACCCGAGCATGAAATGACAGCAGTTCAAACAAGGGTAGTTCGAAAATCTGAAATTTCTGGGATGCGAAGTTACATGGCAGTTTTCAAAACATTGTTTGAGTGACGAATTCAAGTCCAAAAATTGTCAAATGTGGCACACTAATACTTCCATATATCAACTAGATTCATACCAAATTTCAACTTAAAATTCAAATGGGAAGGCAGTTTTCTACTTGACTCAAGTTCATCCATTGAAACTGTCCAAACCGATGAAGTTCCATTCCTTCATTTCATATACTTAGATTATGCCTCAAATCATCATCAATTGGCCTAATTTTCGAAACCAAGCTAGTATTGAACTTTCTAAGCCTAATTATGATAAAAAACAATAGGAGATTATATCAATTTTTAGCACTAAAATCAGTCCAAAATTCGGCCAGCATGCTTCCCAAATTTCCAGATTTTTACCTCAACTTATCACTCATCCTCGCTAGGTCTTTTAAAGGGCTTTTGTGGAGAAATTTAACCACTTCACTCTCAACATTTAAACCTCACATCTAGCCTTCAAGCATGCCAAAAACTCAGCTACAATTCAGGGGAAATACAGCAAAGTATTCAGCCATTCCTCACGCCCCAAAACAGAATTTTCCTCAAGCCATTCTTCCTATAACTCTTGAAGACTTTTGTGGGGAAAAATTACCAACTTAGAGCTCATCAATTAAGTATTAAAACCAGCCTCTAAGCTTACATAAGTGCAGCCACGAAATTCAAGGAAAAAACAGCAAATTTTTCAGCCCCATTTCCCCTCTCTCCATCCGGTTTTTCCCTTGAGGTTTCTTCCTCAAATTCCAACCACAAATTCCAACATCCACACACACACATATCACCATTTTCATGCTAAGAAGCGAATTCACATATTTGTGGGAGTTCCAAGAACCCACTCACAACATCATCCAACTTTCCAGGATAAGTTCCAAAGCATCAAAAGGGCAATAAAATTTGTAAGCTAAAATCATTCAACAAGTACCCATTACCTCCATAAATACACCACAAATCATATATATAGAACCTAATTAAAGCTGAAATTCGAAATTTAGGGTTGAGATGAAGAGTTTACCTTACAAACACTTGAACACTAGTTCAAAATCCCCAAGAAATACTCCAATGCTCAACCCTAGTCAACTTCCCAAGTATTTCTTGCTTCCTAGAGCTCCCTTGGTTGCTTTCCTTCCTCCAATTGAAAAGGGCCGCAATCATCAACCTCTCCTCTGCCCAGTTTTTGTTCGGCCAGCTCACCCATCAAAAAGCTCCAAAACTTCAAGTCCTCTAAACAAGTGTTTTGTAAGGGAATGGAAGGTTTTCTTGGAGAGGAGAAGGGGGAATGGTGGCTGGCTGTCTTGGGGGGATTTGGAGAGGAGGTGGAGAGCAATTTTTGGCTAAGGAGATGGGAGGGAGGATCGGCTGAAAATGGAGAGCTTGAGAAGGTAATAAAAAGCAATTTTTTTTTTTTTTGCTAAGGAAAGAGGAAGGAAAGAGCCGGCTGTAATTGGAAGAAAAAGGAAAGGAAAAACTTTGGGTTTAAATGACATAAAGCATTACTAAGACTTAAAGCCTTATTTCAAGGGTTATTGTTCCCCATTTGAATTTCATGTCTTGCAACTTAATTTGGAGAGAATGGGAGGACAAATTTAGCTAGAAGATTAAAGGGGGTTATCTCGGTTAGGGGAGAGAAAGGAAGAGGAAAAATTAAGGTGATTTGGAGGACATCAAATGGACAAACAATCACAAGTTAAAATCCTAATTTTCGGGAAATTCGTCCAACTAGGTCTTAAGGTTCCAAAACCCTACTTAATCTCACCTCTAGTCACTGGATAACATTTCTAAACTACGGTGATCATCCTTACATTCCAGCACTACTTAAGTCATTGCCCGAATTTCCACCTCGAAAAATGTGTTTTTCTCATTTTCTGTATAATTGATACAAAAAGAGCAAATTTTAAAATAAGGTGAATGGAATGTTGAAAATCTACCTGAAAAATTAATATAGAGCTAAATTAAGTTTTTCTCAAAATGAAATAAATTAAACAAATAAATAAATAAATAAATTGAATTTTCTAAAAAATTCGTTTAAAAATAATTTTAAAATAATTAAACGAATTAATAATAATAATAACATTATTTAAAAATATTAAGTTGTAATAATATCAAAATAAATTTTTGAGGCCGTTACAGCTCTCGCCAAGACTCACTCGCTCGAATAACTAATAACACTTCGAAAATAAATGTAAATAACCATTCCAAATCAACCACAACCAATAACATTACTAAATTCAACTTACAACTTAGCTTCTCAAATTACAGTCCAATATATTTAAGGTACAACCACAATTTCATTTTACAAACCCAAAACATCAAAATCAACATTTCAAAGCAAAATTCAAAAGATAAGTTTCAACCCTAACTAATCATGTCTTCACTCGAGTTCTCGATCCCTGTTAAAGAAAACAAATTTGAAAGAATGAGCTAAAAGCCCAGTGAGTGCCAAAAGACTTGCAATTCACGTAGAATAGTTCAAATCATACTTCAAGTTTAAAATTTAAAACATGTAGATAAACACGTAAATGGGTATTGCCTGAATATACCACGTAAACTACTCTGGGTATACCAGGTAAACTACTCGAGGGACATCGCCCAACGAAGTAGACTAGCCGAGGGACTTCGCCCAACGACATCACAACAATTCACTGAAACTACTCGAGGGATTTCACCCAACGAAGTAGACTAGTCGAGGGATTTCGCCCACCGACGTCACATCAATTCACTGGAACTACTCGAGGGATTTCACCCAACGAAGTAGACTAGTCAAGGGACTTCGCCTAACGACGTCATATCAATTCATTGATACTACTCGAGGGATTTCACCCAACAAGTAGACTAGTCGAGGGATTTCGCCCAACGACGTCACATTTGTCATAAGATAGCACACTATTTATTTTAATTCCCAAAATCACACGAAAAGGAGAAAGCACTCACATGGTAGTTCAAATCATAAAACAGTTCAAGCATATTTCTTATGAAATTCAAGTCTTTCAAATAACTCAAATTCATTTCAACAAGTCATTTCTTTGCAAACAATAGAAAGGTTTTCATTTTCAGAAGGAGTTGGAACACTCACAGTGAGTCGGTGAAATAGACGAGCAAGCAAGAAGATCAAACTTCGGTAGTCGGGTCACCCTTGACGAAGTCTAGGTCACTTGAGCCAAAGTTCAACTATCACACACTGGCCAAACAACTAAAACTCAACACTTAACTTAAACTATTTAAAATCATCGAAGGCCAAACTATCGTAGTTCCTTGTTCAGTCCATATCTTAGGTTACACTCATCGAAATTAGGCAAGGTCTATGGCTATGGAAACTAAACTTAGAGTACTACAATTCATTAGAAGGGCTCACTCCAAGATTCATTTTGTAACGTGAGCAAAAGTACGACACAAGAAGTCGCGAGGAACAAAAATAGGCAAATCAGTCTTGAAAAATGGCTAACTTTACCAATTTTCTGGAATTGATAGAAAATGAGTTAGCATGCAGGCCATATACCATTGGAAATCCCTTGAAGTCTAGTTTCTAATGCCACCAACGGTGCTCAATTTTGACTCCCGAGCAAGAAAATATAGCCATTTGAACTTGGGATAGTAAGCTGTCTGACAGCTTGGTTTTTTTCCAGTTTTGAAGAGTCATTTTTGGAACATCATTTGGGCAATGAAATGCTACTATAAAAACACCAAATTTTGCAGACACAAACCTCAATATGTGAACTACATTTGTACCAAAATTCAGCCAAAAATTCATATGGGAAGGCAGTGATTCATGCCCCCAAAGTTGACTAAAAATTTGAAGTTCTAAACTGCTATACGAAATTCTTTTCTTTTACAACCTTTGGTTCATCCAAAACAACCCTCATTCCATTCCATTTTCAAAACCAAGATTCTAACAACATTTCTTGATCAAATGGAGGTTACGTGGTTGATAAGTAAATATTTTTCCTTTTTTAGTGTGTTTTATTTATCTATTTTTATGTACTTATTTTATGAAAAATGATGAAATTAATCTCTTTATTTATTAATATGCATTCAAATGTGAAATTCAATTAGAAAATGCTTTTTAAGCAAATTAATGCCCAATTGAATTATTATTTGAAGGTAATGAAGTTTGGAAAAAAAGTTGAAGAATTGAAGTATCAAAGTCGATGAAATTCCAAATTGGAATAAACAAAATACAATTCAGCTATCGAGGAATCAAAGGGTCAAAAGTCGGAGGAGTTAACGCATCAATTTCATGACGAAAATTTAGATTTTTCACATTTTAGACCAGATTTGCGAGTTGAAACGCTATGTGACAAGTGGAAAAATGGATTAGCTCGCGACTCCCTCTCAGTGGAAGCAGGGGAGGTGATCCGCGATGTGATCCGCGAGCCTCTTCCTCGCGGATCCACGTCGCGGATCTTTAGAATACGACAGCTGCAACTTGCAGCCGAATTCCAGCTCATTTCCAACTCAATTCTGATAGAATTTCGGCTGATGGCTGCACAATGTGGATTTGTGGCATCAAAATTCAATTTTAGATCTTTTTATTTGTAATCTTCTCCATCCTCAATCCTCTATAAATACCCCATGTATTCCAACAAGAAAAGTAATTAGAGAGAGATGTAGAGAAGAGGCATGTAGTCTTCACTAGTTCATTAGTTTAGTAGTATAGTTAGTAGTAGTATGTTTAGTTAAGCCTCTCAAATCCTAGAGTGAGGATGAACTTGTTGTAGTTGTGATTATGAAGTAGTTGAGTTATTTATGTCTTCATTGATTTTGCTAGTTTAAGACTTGTGCTTATGCTTTATGGTTGATTAGCTACCAACTATAAATGATTTGATGTTGATGAGCAATGAAAAACTTGCCTTCAATAAGATCTAAGATCTTAAACACTAACTTATATTCTCACGAAAGTAGTGAATATAGTTGGTTGGTTTTGGTTTTATACTATAACTTCATTGAGCTTATTTATCTTGTTTCTCTCTTTTCTCTATGAAAATAGGTCAAGAAAGATTCCAAGGAGTTAAGGAATTGGCGAAAGCGATTCCGAATGACTTGCTCATCTTAAGTGAGAGCTTGTGCTACACATGACCATTGACGAAAGTGATGGCATAAAAAAGGAAGTTTTTCCTTAGCAAATCATTGGAGAAAGGACATAATAAACTTGACTAACTTCTAATCTAACTTAACAAGGGATTCTAAAGCTCTAGGATCTTAACTCTTTACTTGCTTTCTTGTTATTTCCTTTCTACCGCCAATTGGATGTCTTCGACACCTAGCGGTCGGTTTTAATTGCTTATTCCTTTTCCTTAGGTCGGTTCACCGCCTTCTCCCTTTATATCTTACTTGTGACAGTCTAAATAATAGAGGAGTTTGAAAATCACCGGTACTTGACACTCTTCCTCGTGGGATCGATACCTTATTTCCCTATACTCAATAAACGATCCGTATACTTGCGGTAATATAGTGTTATAAAGGTTATTTAAAATCTGAGGAGTAAAGAAAATTCCTATCAAGTTTTTGGTGCCGTTGCGGGGGAAGAAGTTGTTCAATATCGGTGTTAAGAATAACTCTATTACTTTAGACATTTTTATGTTCTTTTATATATTATTAGCCATTCTTCTTAACTAATTTTGCTTTTGAAGTTTTTGAAAGCATTTTTAGGTTTTAAAAGGAGGATAGCAAGGAAGTGGATCAAAGCTTGAGAGAAAGAAGCTTGGGAATGGACCCCTACAATTTTCAAGGCTATATCCATGGAGGTAATCAAAGGATGTTCGAAGGTATGTCATTTGATGATTGCACAAGGAGTATTAAGGCTAATCTTGATTATATTGCATTCAATGTGCAAAAGAACACCATGACGAATTTGCTTGAACAAAAAAGGAATGTAAATGCTTTTAATTCTAATTATGTGGTTTGTGACTTGTGTGGAAGAAACCATGCTACACATACATGTATGCAAGCACAACATGTGGATTATGGTGAATTTGAGCATTACAATTCTTGTTTTGATCAATATGGTGCTAACTGTGATAATTCTTATACTTATGGTTGGAATAATCCAAGTTGTTATTATGATTCTTCACATTTTCATGATTACCAACCTAATGGTGTTCAATATGAATCCAAACCATCTTGGGAAGTGGCTTTTGAAAAATTTGCTAAAACAACTTCCGATCGTTTTGATAGGATTGAGAAAAGATTAGATGAAGGACTTGATAGATTACAAGAACAATTGCAATCTTTGAGTGAAGCTATGCTATGTGGTGAAATGCAAATTGACCCTACATTAATGATAGGAATGTTGCATGTGAAAATGGATTACATTTGGATGACAATGATCAATCTTTTTTGCATTTTAATGATGAAATGTCCATTTCACATGATGATAACTTTGGAATGGATTTTGAATCTCAAGAGGTAAGCATGAATGATGCGTATATAACCCCTTTTGAGAAATATGGTGAATGTATGGATTCCAAGATCATCCTACCCCAAGAAGGCCATTTGGACATTCCTTTGGTAAGTTCTCAAGTGATGGAAAAAGGTAATATCTGTGAAATACTTGAGATAGGTAAATCTCTTCCTTCTTTCATATCATTTGATAAGACTCTCATGATTGAGTCACCTTTCAATGATCCACCTCGCCTCAATTGGTGGATTATTCATTGACTAAACCTCCTTGATGAAAATGGGAATATAGTCAAGCTAATGACTATAAAAGAGCGCTTGTTGGGAGGCAACCCAATTTTGTTTAAGATTGTGTTAGTTTGGTGTGATTTTATGTTTGAGTATGTGTGCTTTATGTTTCTAAGTGTGTTTGTTTCGTTTGTTTTGTAGGAATATCAAGCATTGCAAAATTTGACCTTTTTGGTGCACGATGAATAGTGAAAATGCAAACATCTTCATACCTCAATTTGTGTTTTAGTTGTTTATGATTCAAGAAATGAGGTTAATTATGTTGTTTTGATCATATTACATGTGTTAGAGAAGGTGTATTGCATAATTAACAAACAGAATTTTTATTCTGGAAAGAGTAGAAAATGAGAAACCAATGAAACAATTGCAGAAAAATTACAGAAATGAATTTCCAAAAGGATCCTTGAGTTGATACGCGATGTATGCATCGCGGATCTGAGGCTCGCGGATCAGGATCAAAGTAGTTTTCTGAGCATCCGCGAACCGATACGCGATGTACGCATCGCTGATCCATGGGTCGCGGATCTGGTTCTGAAACCTACCCAGCCAAATTCGCGAACTGAAACGCGAACTGTGCTTCACGGATCTAGGAATTTAACCTTTTCCTGCAGTTTCTTGTCAAATTTTTCAGGCATTAAAGGTTATTCAATGGCAAATGGCAAAGTGGACCAATTCAATCACGTTAACAAGGGGAGTATTACTTTCTTATCTATCTTATCTTATTATTCCTTCTTACACATTGAGGACAATGTGCATTTTAAGTGTGGGGGGAGAAATTATGTGATTTGTGATATGTTAAAAATTTGCCAAAATTTTTTCGCCAATCCTGTCCAAATTGTTTCAATTTCTCAAATTAACTTGGAGATGGCTATTTTGTGATTAAAATTTTTGCAATTTAAGGAAAGCATATCTTGTAAAATGAAGGAAATTATGCCTAATTTTGTATGTTTAAGGAGATTTCTTTTCTTAATTTGATTTTTACATAGTAGAGTGATAAATATGGTTGATATATGTAGTACTTTTCTCATGATATTTCTTTTGAGGGAATATTTATTTATGTTTCTATAAAAAAAAAAGAAGAGAAAAAGAAAGACGAAAAAGAAAAATGAAAGCTCTATTTCAATGTGCTTAGTAACCAGGAGTCTTCATCTAAAAATGTCGACTTTCGCGTCAAACAGTACTTGAATAAAGAGTAGGCAAAGAAAGTGAAATGTTGAGTAATAGGGGTTCTTCATCTAAAAATGTCGATCTTCTCGTCAAAAGACATTTTCACAGTTTAAATATATGTTTGATCTGTTATATGAATAAGTCCCTCTCTTAAAGGTGTTCATGGGTTTAGGAAGCATTTTATTAACTATAGGATTCACTTTGCTTGTGAAATTGGGTGAGGAATGAGAAATTAAATTGAGCAAGCTGAAATTATGGTATGACTACTCTGTCTTACTTGATATTATAAGTACTTGTGGTTTAATGAATAATTACAAAATGGTTTTCTACCTTGTTTTGAGAAATTGAATTAAAAGGTGCACAAACACTTAAATCATTGTTGGTGTGCATTTCTAATTGCTTGAGGACAAGCAATGATTCAAGTGTGGGAGAATTTGATAAGTAAATATTTTTCCTCTATTAGTGTGTTTTATTTATCTATTTTTATGTACTTATTTTATGAAAAATGATGAAATTAAGCTCTTTATTTATTAATATGCATTCAAATGTGAAATTCAATTAGAAAATGCTTTTTAAGGAAATTAATGCCCAATTGAATTATTATTTGAAGGTAATGAAGTTTGGAAGAAAAGTTGAAGAATTGAAGTATCAAAAGTCGATGAAATTCCAAATTGGAATAAACAAAATGCAATTCAGCTATCGAGGAATCAAAGGGTCAAAAGTCGGAGGAGTTAACGCATCAATTTCATGACGAAAATTTAGATTTTTCACATTTTAGACCAGATTTGCGAGTTGAAACGCGATGTGACAAGTGGAAAAATGGATTAGCTCGCGACTCCCTCTCAGTGGAAGCAGGGGAGGTGATCCGCGATGTGATCCGCGAGCCTCTTCCTCGCGGATCCACGTCGCGGATCTTTAGAATACGACAACTGCAACTTGCAGCCGAATTCCAGCTCATTTCCAACTCAATTCTGATAGAATTTCGGCTAATGGCTGCACAATGTGGATTTGTGGCATCAAAATTCAATTTTAGATCTTTTTATTTGTAATCTTCTCCATCCTCAATCCTCTATAAATACCCCATGTATTCCAACAAGAAAAGTAATTAGAGAGAGATGTAGAGAAGAGGCATGTAGTCTTCACTAGTTCATTAGTTTAGTAGTATAGTTAGTAGTAGTATGTTTAGTTAAGCCTCTCAAATCCTAGAGTGAGGATGAACTTGTTGTAGTTGTGATTATGAAGTAGTTGAGTTATTTATGTCTTCATTGATTTTGCTAGTTTAAGACTTGTGCTTATGCTTTATGGTTGATTAGCTACCAACTATAAATGATTTGATGTTGATGAGCAATGAAAAACTTGCCTTCAATAAGATCTAAGATCTTAAACACTAACTTATATTCTCACGAAAGTAGTGAATATAGTTGGTTGGTTGGTTTTGGTTTTATACTATAACTTCATTGAGCTTATTTATCTTGTTTCTCTCTTTTCTCTATGAAAATAGGTCAAGAAAGATTCCAACGAGTAAAGGAATTGGCGAAAGCGATTCTGAATGACTTGCTCATCTTAAGTGAGAGCTTGTGCTACACATGACCATTGACGAAAGTGATGGCATAAAAAAGGAAGTTTTTCCTTAGCAAATCATTGGAGAAAGGACATAATAAACTTGACTAACTTCTAATCTAACTTAACAAGGGATTCTAAAGCTCTAGGATCTTAACTCTTTACTTGCTTTTTTTGTTATTTCCTTTCTACCGCCAATTGGATGTCTTTGACACCTAGCGGTCGGTTTTAATTGCTTATTCCTTTTCCTTAGGTCGGTTTGTGAGGCCCCGAATTTTCTCTATGTTTGGAAAATATTAAATAATGTTAATTATAGTTATTTTGTTTGCCAAGGTGTTTATATGGTTTGTTTTACTTTTAAAAATGTTTATTTTTAATTATTTTGTTTTACAAGTTTGAAAACCCTAATTTGAAACCTAAACCCTAATTTGCTTCGAAAACCCTAAATTTGGATAAAACCCTAATTTGTATATATGAAAACCCTAGTTTGGATTCGTAAAACCCTAGTTTTGAAAATAAATTTAAGTTTTATGTCCAACTACAAGTTTGTTATTTCTTTGATTTTACGTGTGTTAATGCATGTGCAAGAAGAGAGATTAGGGTTCCTAGGTGATTAGTAGCTTAAGTAAGTGTGATTAAGCTTTGATAGGCTAGGTTAAATTGAGCACCTATGGACTAGTTTGATAGGAAAGAAAATTACTTGGGCAAGAGTGGAAAATAGCTTAAGTTTCTAGGTTGATTTGGCATGACAACTTTGACTTGGACTTGGACCAAATTTTGACCACCAAAACAAATATCTAAGAGACTTAATCTCTTAGCAAAAGGAAGACAAGAAAGTCGGCCAAGCAAGGAGAAAAGAGGGAAGAAAATAGAAGGAAAAAAAGAGAGAAAAAGAGAGGAAAAACAAGAGAGAAAAGCTTGGGAAATTTTGCCAATTCAATCATCCAACCTTTCCTTGGAAGTGGAAGCACTTGACTGTGAAGCTTAGCCTTGGATTCAAGAGGTATTTTACACTTTGCAAGTTGAATTTTTGGTGCAATTGCTGAAATTTATTTAAGTTGATTAAGTTGGTGAAGATGATGGATTTTACTCATGTTATGGCTTCTTGATGATCAAAGCTAGTTGAGAAGAAGATTCCATGGTTTAGTTTTCTTGTTTTGCTTGTCTTAAATCTTGGCCTAGAGCTAGGGTTTTTAGTTGAGGATTTCATGATGGTTGGATTTTGTGGTTATTTTGGCTTGATTCATGCCTACTCTTAGCTTATGAGATGATTTCATGGATTGGATTTCGTGTTTGCATGTCTAAAATCTTGGTCAAGAAGATTGAATTAGGGTTTCATGTCTTCAAGTTTAAATTGGAGGAAGCATGGCTTATGTTGATAGATTAATGCTTGAACTTGGCTTCTTATGTGAATTGATGATTAAATTTTGAAGATTTGCAAGCCTTGAATTTTCGGCCAAGAAGGGTGAGGTTAGGGTTTGATTGGTTGAATTATGGAATGATTTGGAATTGATGATATTGCACTTGTATTAATGCATTGGTGTAGTTTGGATGTGGTGGAATTGTTGGAAGGTGAAATGTTGGTTCAAGTTTAGGAACTTTAGGGTTGCATGTTTGTGTGTGTCGAGGGCAATATGGGATGTGTAAGAGCTGTAATTGTATGTTTGTTATCGCATTTGAGTCGTTGGAATTGCATGTGTGCGTTTTGGTTGCATGAGATACATTTGGGCGTAGAGCAGGAAAACAGAATTTTACCGGCAGTAACTTTAGCCTCGTTTTTCGTGTTCATCCTTTGTGATTTAGCCTTTGGCCAAAACACGAAATTTATAGCCCTTCATTCTAGCTTTCCAACGCCGCTGGAATTTCCTGATTTGGATTTGTGACCGCTGAGTTATGACCGTTTGAATCTAGCCTGTCGGAGAGAGAATCTGGGCAGAAATGGTCTTCATGAAAGTTATAGCTTGTTCTCTTAGCTTCGAAACGACACCTCGTGAACTCTAATCCGATACTTGTAGCTTGAGTTATGAGTAAGCATTGTGGTGTCAAACTGCTTTTACACCTTTAGTGTGTGTTTTCCGCTTTCCCCGTTCTTATCCATTTTTGGTCGAACGCCCATGCATGTACTTTATTTACTGTTTTAAGTGTTTCTAAGTGGTTTTGGCATTTTAGTGATTGTTTGAGTAATCTTCTGGCTCAACTGTTCACAGGAAGTGACGAGGTCGAGGAGACCGGGGAACTTTGCTAACCTATTTGCTTTTGTACTACTGTTGGTGAGTAATTAGGACTTTATCTGTGAATATAATGTGAAATGTGTTAAGTAGACGTTTGGACGAGGGTGTACTTTATCGCACTCGACCAAAGCTCCATATATGATTCTTGAATGTACGTGTTGTGTGATATATGAATGCATATGGTGGGTAATATATGAATTGTACATATGATATTTTTGGTGAAGAGTGACCATGTGGATGGTCTGATCCCAAGGGGTGCCTTTGGGGTCTCAATGTCGATGTTATTTCTGACCACTTGGGTGGTTTGATCTCAAGGGGTTGCCTTGGGGTATCATTGGTAAATGTTATTTCTGACCACTTGGGTGGTTTGATCTCAAATAATTACAGTAAAACTCCAACAATTACATCCAAGGACTTCCCAATAATAACATAACCATACATCTTACAATTTAAACTCCATTACATATAACCCAAGTATTTCAAAATCATGTTACAATCATGAAATGTTACTTCCATACTTCAACACAATAAGCCCATTGTCCAAGACACCAGGAATAATATACACTGATGAACTAGAGTTAATCCAGCTAGTCCCTTTAGTAAGTCTCTTCAAGTGCTTCCTCTGTCTCGAGTTCCTGTGGGGGGGGAATAAAACATTTTTGGGTGAGTTTAAAAGCTCAGTGAGGTTCCGAAAATTAAGCAAATATACATTTAGTCAAAATCTTAACACTTGAATTGAATAGCACTTTTCCAAAATATTTACCATTCAACTTAAATCATGAGCAAAGCCTTTCATTGAGAGCAATAGTAAATCATACTTGAGTTAATTCCAAGCACGAGTAAATCTCTTCGGGGAAACTCATTTCACTCACTTGAGCATTTGAACAATAAATAAACAAGTAATTCGCTTCAATCACTTCAAAGGTACTGAGACGGGATGAGAGGTGCCTACCACCCTGATTTGGTGTGAAACATACTTCCGTTCAGATTCACTTACACTTAAAATACTGAGATGAGATGAGAGGTACTTCCCACTCATTCGAGTGTGGTACATACTATCTCTCAATACGTATGGCCGACAAGACAACGCTCCAATCGACATATTCACAGCTAGGATTAAGGCGAGATGAGAGGTACCTACCACTCATAGAGTGTGGCACATACTACTGCTTATCACATAGGGTCGACGAGACAACGCTCCATTCGACTTATTCAACATTCACTCTCAAGGCGGGATGAGAGGTACCTACCACTCATTGAGTGTGGTACATGCTACCGCTTAACACATTTGGTCGACGAGACAATGTTCCAATCTACTTATTCAAAGTTAAGATTCAAGCGGGATGAGAGGTACCTACCACTCCGTAGAGTGTGATACATACTTCCGCATAACACATATGGCGGGATGAGAGGCATCTACCACTCACTCGAGTGTGGTACATACTTCCGCTTATCAACACAAATCAAATTTCAAGTCACAGCACATATTCAACATATAACTCATCTCTAATCACAGTCTCAAATTCACATGAACAAATCGTCATCTCATTTAGTATTTGTGAATCAAGACAAGTAACATACATAGAAACTCACAAATTCTTTATAATTTTACTTGTAAAGCATTTCATTGGGAAATAGTAGTAAATCACTTCAATAAAACATTCCTTTGTAAATACTAGCAATTCATTTCACAAATCATTCATTTGCAAACCATAGCAAGATTTTCATTTAAAAGAGAGTTAGAACACTCACCAATTAATCACAACTGATGATCCAAGTTAGGATCTGGTTCAAACTCTCCCCCACTTCCTATGATCAAGTAAAAGGAGAAATAAGTTTCGCCTCACAAATAGCGAAACTAAACCCAAATAACTCATTTTTTTCAAGCGATTTTCACTAGGTTTCAATACACACAATTCGTGAAAATTAGTTAAAGTATTTCAAATCCACCAATTTGTCCAAAATGGCACTTTTCTCTCAAAACTTAGTGACACTCAATTTCTCACCATAAAAGTTCAGGATTTTAACTCTTTCAAGACATATACTCATAAATGAATATAATACATATATACTTAAACAAAATCTCATCAATAAACATCATAAAGTTTCGAAATCACATTTCAAAGATGCCAAGTATGGTTTGGCCATCACTTATCACTTTCCTTCAATATTTTCAACTACAAGATCTAATTTCTAATCTTAGGATGAACTCATTTCACATATATCAATCAATCCACAATCGGGTCCTCAAGTCCGCTACCTAAAAGTCACCTCAAGTCCGCTACCTAAGTTGGGAATTCAAGAGCCCAATTCAAATATTTCAAACATTAGCATTTCTAGCAAAATAATCCGTAGATCTGACAGATCTAACACTAATAAGGTTAAAGCTAAGAGATTTAAGAATTATACCTCAAGATCTATTCAGATCTGACAAGATCAAGGAAGATTTGATGGACTCTTCCCACAGATGACTTCTTGAGCTTAGCAACTCCAAAAAGCTCCGACCTTAACTCAAGATTTGCTTGATTTGATGATGGATTTCGACCACAAGCTCAAGAACAAGACTCAAGAAAACCCATACAAGCTTTCTTTCTTCTTTTCTTCGCTGTCCAAATTTCGGAACTCTCCCTCTCTCTCTTGCTCTCACTCGGCAGCCAAGAATGGTGGAAGAAACCAAGATTGAAACCTTCAAGGGAGTCTTGTTGCTTAAAGGAAGTTGAAGAAGAAGAAATGGAAGAAACAAGGCTGCAAGCTTTCCCTCCTTTCTCTCTCAAGGCTCTCGCCTCCCTCTCTCTCTCTCTTTTACTCTCTCATGGCAGCCCAAGGAAGAAGATGAAGCAACAACCAAGCCTTCAATGGAGTTTTCAAGCTTGAAGAATATGAAGTTGAAGAACAACTCTTAACCTCTCTCTATTCTCTCTCCAAGGCCGGCTTCTCTCTCTCTCTCTAAGCCCAAATTGCAGCTGGAAAAATGAAGCTTCAAGAGGCCAAAAGTCAAGTCTTAAGGGGGACAAAAAGTGCCATTTCCCTATTTTAAGAAAAAGTGGTCTTATGACCACTTTATGTCGCGTCAAACACGATATTCTAACTTACACTGTTTTATCTCAATCCAACACTGTTTGACCTTAAATATATATCAATAATATCACTGCAGATGCTCATTTTCAACTTATGGTCACTATTCACGCTTCGGAGCAAAATTTAATGCTTATTTTGGCCAAAACCACACACCGGCAAATAATTCTTGAAAAATCCTCTAAATTCGAAAACAATCACTCAAAACATATATTCACTCATATTTCAATGAATAAACACAATATAAACAATATTTGATATTTTTTAAAAAATAAATAAAATAGGGATTTTTCGAAACCCTCACATTATAAAATCACCAAATTTTTTTGCACTAAAACTTCAGTATATAAACTAGGTCTGTACCAAAATTCAGCCCAAAATTCGTAAGAAAAGTCAGTGATCTAAGCAACCAAAATAGGGCAGCATTCCATTCCTTTCCTCTCGGTTTTTCTCCTCCTTCTCTCTTTCCTAATTTCTAACTCCATAACTCATCACAAATCACAAACATATTCCATCACATACATATATATATCATAATAGCTAATCATTAAGAATTGTGGAAATTCATAGAGCCCACATAATCATCCAAATTCAACACAAATAGCAACATTGAACCGTCAAAGCTTAAAACTACCTAAAATGGAAACAAGTAACAAGGTTTTTTTTGAAATCAAAGTACCGCTAATGGCTCAAGAAGAAACCCTTGTTTGTGATGTCTCAAAGCTCCCAAAAAAACCCCTTTCTTCAAGCTTCTAACCGGCTCTCCCTCTCTTCTTGATGATCCTCAAAGCTTCAAGTGAAAAGAGTGGAAGATTTCTCAAGTTTTCCTTGGATGATTTGATGAAGTTTGATGTAGTTTTTGAAGACAAAAATGAAGGGAAAAGAGGGAGGGGAGTTCGGGTGAGAGAGAGAGAAAAAGTGAGAGTTTTCTTGTGATTTTGATGACTAAATTGGAGAAAGCAAGAAGAAATGAGAACCACTAATTTTTGGTACAAAAGTCAACAAGTGAACACTAGTTCATTAATGCTCTAATTTGAGATTAATCCTAATCACTCACTTCTAATCCCTCAATTAGCTTTTCTTAATCTACTAATGATGATTCTTATTCTCCAAGATTACGTCACTCTCAGTCTAGATATTTGCCTCAAAAAATGTGTCTTTCTCGCTTTTTCACAGTTGAGTGCCAGAAAAATTAAATTGAATGTTAAATAAGGTTTTTTAAAATAAAATGAGGTAATGTATGGTATAATTGAAATTAAAATGATTTAAATCAATTATTCAAAGAAAATAAATAATTAATTAAATAAATAGGTCAGATAAAATAAATTTTCGGATCCTCACAAACGATCTCACAATTATTGTGCCCCGAACCTTGATTATTCCTCAATTAGGAATTTGGTTTAGCCATGCCTCATGTTAACGATGCAATCCAAGGCTTCCATGTATAAGTCTCTCATTGCGTAACTACTGGAATTGAAAAGAAAAGCAAAGTACTAGTCTAATGCTTGGGTGACGGCGGAAAAGCTGGAAAACGAAAAGTACTGCTAAGTATTCAACGACCAGAAGCTATCCCACAAGAAAGTAAAAGATTCCCTATATAAGTCTCTCATTGCCGGCCTTTTTGGAAACAAAAGATACTAATCTAATGTGCCTTTGGATTCCTCCCGAAACAAGGAAACAGATTGGATTTCTTCTCAACGTGTTCCACCGCCTTTCATGCCTTTCATAATGCTAAAAGATCTTTCCACTTATTCCCTTCCTAATTTGTTGCCAAATCCTCCTCAAAAGATACTTCCTAATTAGACACAGCTTCCAAGCACTCCAGCAAGTGTATCGGCTGACGACCAGAAATTTAGGTTCGGAAGTCCATCACTTCAGCCATGCTTCACGCTCTCTAACACAGGCACGTCTTGGAATTAAAAGTCTTATGGAATTTCACCCTTAATTACTACTTTTAACACCAATTGCCTGCAATTGACACAAAAATCAATTATGAGCAGAAACCCAATACTTTGCACAATAAGTGAACAAAATTAAGACCAAATGCCAACAAATAAAGTGCACAATTATATCCCTATCAATCCAACTATTTCTATTCAATCTAATATAATTAAGTAGTATAAATCATTTACATTCTTTAATAACCTTAATAACACTTAGAAAAATGTAAATAACCCAAATTCAACAATGCACCTCATATTATTCATGTAGATTCACAAAAAAAAAATGAAAACTTCCACTAGACAGATATAAAGTAAAGAGGCAAAAAATTTGGATGGCCCTTAAATTATTAAATTATTTGATTTTTAGCCCTGCAACAATTAAATGCATATTTTTACCCCCTGAACTTATGAAAACGTAAATTTCACACTCTTTGGTTAGAGATAATCTTAGAAACCTTCCCGAGATTTATGTTACTATTACTTGGTACCCCTAAAGTTTTAAAAATACTACTAACCTTCTTTAAAACATATTTTTTGTAACAATTTCACCCATGTATGATTAAAATATATTTATAACAATCATTTAATGAGAAAGAGATATTTTTCTCCCAATTCTACCTTTTGTGTTGTCCTAGATTGAAATTTCTACCAAGTTGATTATAATATAATAGTTACATGTTTTGCCTAAAAATTTTCTTTTTCATAAGTTTTGTCTAAAATTTGTTAAAGTAATGAAGATAATTTGTCAATTTGTATGTTATGACAATGATTAATTGGCCAATCTCACTAATATGAGAGTTGAATGCTATTTCTACAACTTCAAAGGTGTCAAGTGATATTATCGTAAAACTCAGGAGAGATTTTAAAATTATCGCTAGCCAAAAGGGTGAAAAATATACCCTTTTACAAGTTTGAGGGGTAAAAATATGTACTTAATAGTTGGAGAGTTAAATGTTGTTAACTATATAGTTTGAGGGTCATCTAGGTTTTTTACCCTAAAGTAAAATAACTGCATGTTCATGTGAAGCTAGATATGAGCATAGTCTATATTTTTTTCTTAAATAATTAGTTCATTCTAATTGTACAGTTGCATTTTGTTTGTCTTAGCAAAGAGCAAATAGCATTCAAGGTATTATGGCAAATAACATTCAAAATGCTGATACAAATTTTTTTCATTTGTTAAATTTGTTGATTTTATCGGAAACTTTACCTTGAGTTTTATTTTTAAGTAAAAGAAAAAAAGGTACATCTAGAATCTGGCCAGTAAACAAGCTTTCCAATGGGTAAAGGAAGGGATGAATCTCGTGAAAACAATTAGAATGACAAAATTTAATACTCTAGTACCCATTTAGAAATTGGTTTTATGGTTTAATTCTTTACTTTGCTAACAATTATGAATCTATTTTCTAAGCTCACACTTGAGATGTGTATGTGTGTGTGTGTGTGTCTATATATTCTCATTTAACAACATATTTTGTACAATATTAAAAAATAATATTACAATTTAATGGTAAAAATATTATCAGTATACAACAACTTTGGTGAAACATAACTATATTAAGAATTGTTTATCACAATTGAATTCATAATTTACGAAAATGCTGAAAATAAATTAAAAAAGAAAGCTCAAAATTCAAAAATCAATAGATCAAGGAGTTTCTATTTAGATAGTGTTTGTGACAACAATTGGTTAAAGAAATTAAAAATATAAAATATTCTATTATCAAGTAAACAATCACATTTCGCCAAGGAAAAAATTATATCTAAGAGATGTTATATTTAGATTAATATAATCATGTGCAAAATACGTGAACTATTACTAATTATATGTAAGTTTCTCAAATAAAATAGTAAGTTTTAAAATTTGAGTAATAAGTTTTTCAGTGTAAAATTAATGATTTTATTACACAACATTACTATTTAACTTCCAAAACTTACTATTTAATAATTAAAAAAATTACTATAATAATTTTCCTCATGGAATTAAAAATTTTGATAAAAATTGAAAACAAAATGATCAAGTCAAATTCCTCAAAAGTTTTCATGTTTAATTTTTTGACATTTTCATTTGATTGTAATCCTTAGTTAAGATGTTTGATTTTCTTTTGGACTCCAAATTAAGATGAGACTTAATAATCAAAAATTAGTTGAACCATTTATTAAGTTAAAGGGAACTGTAAGCAAGAGATCTTGGGTTCGAGCCCTCTCATTTACATTAAAAAAAGGTAAAAAAAAATTTGGAAGAAAAAAGCTAAAGATATGGTACGACAATAAAAGAAACACCACAAAATTATTAGGATTAACAAAGTGTAAGCGAGAGATCCCAATTCGACCCTCTCATTTGCACTAGGAAAAAGAAAAAATAAATGAAAAAAGCTAAAGGTTTGGTACACACAATGAAGGGAAACGCCACAAAAATTGTTAGGATTAACAAATACCGTATTTTCCCTATGTCGCGGTTCGGTCAGAATCAGTTGATGTAAAATTAGGAAAGACTCGTTTATAGAAACCTCTGGTACAACATTTTTAAGCTTGAGATTCCATATTTGATTGTTACTAAAGTTGCACAAGGTTTCCATATCTGGTGTTACACTAAATTGGGAACATGGAAAAAATAATATTATAATGTTTGAGCAGATTCTCAACATTTAATCAATATTATAGCAAATTAGTAGGACATAAAAATGGATCTAATCCCACTCTTACATTAATACTTTTCAGATTTGCAACAGCAGAAATTTTATTTGCTTCATTACATTTTGGTTGATGTGTTCAACGCCTTCTTGCAGCTGTTTCCCTCCGGCAATTGAAGAAAACAGCACCAACAGGAATGCCAAGCTCATTTTCTTTGGCAAATCTTCTTGTGCTGAATGATTCCTTAAAAGTGGTGCATTCACCGTCTGTCTTCCTTTCTGCTGGAACAAAAGGAACACAAACCTATGGACCCCTATATTTGGACTTGGCATTTCATAAGTCACCGCTTCTCTCCCTGTTGATAAATCAAAAAAAAAAAAAAAAAAAGGAAACAGAGAAAAGGTTAATAACAAAAGAAACAATTCCGGATTTATGTCTGGATTGTCCCTCTCTGAATGTGAGGATGAAAAGAAATAACACATACCAAATGAGGAATCTGTCGTCCCTGGGGTGTATATAACCATCCTGCCACACGGTCAAATCAAGTTAAGAGCAGTATTTTAACACTATGCATAAATTTTTCTTTACCAAAGATTTTCATTCCCTTAAGTTGGCTATTTTAGACATTTCACTTAGACTGACAAACCAAGACTAGCTTAGTTTATTCAACTACTAACATGCATGTTTGATGTTATGCATACTGCAAATTGCCTAATTTCCACGCATATATGATGCTAGATGATTCAGCAGGACGTTTGGATCATGCTAGCTAATTAAGACAACAGAGATACAAACACAAATAACAGATAGATAATGTATAAAAGAAATCCAAACCAGTGCAAGTGCTCTCTATGGTTTGGATTACTGGGAATAGGAACATCCGGGTTAGTCATGATCTGCAAGAAACAAACTCACTCAATAGAGTGGTCATAGATGGAAAAAAGAAATGCACAAAACAAGATTAGAAAATGGAGAAAAGTGCATATGGGAGAATGAAAGTATTTACCAGTGTGAAGAAGGATCTCATTTCACCTCCACGGACTTCAACTTTTGGTTTATTAGCAACCGAGGAAGGATGTAGCTCATGCCCATTACGTGCTTGCTTGTTCGAATTGTAGGTTATAGTCATCTTTATAGTTGAAGAGACGCTGTCAACAACGTCTCCAAGAATTCCACTAATCACAAGGGGATCTGGAACTCTTGCCATTCTTGAAAAGGAAGCAGAGGAATCAGCTACTACTTTAGAATGTATTCAAAAGATTGGCCAGTACTATGCGCTTTTGCTTGAGGAAATCTGTTATTGAGCGATCTGAAGACAGGAGAAACCCAAATTTATATTGCAAAGAGCACTGCTCAGGCTGCTTTAGGACTCGGTGACAAGTCCGCTAAAAACTACTCAATGTCGAAGCACGTTTGATTACGTCGGAAGGCCTGGGAAAATTGAATTAATAGCTTGCGTTACTTTGCAAGCTTTCCGAGAGAAAATTGAGTTCATAATTTCCGTTACTTCACAAACCTTTTTCCTCAACCACTATTCCTCGTGAGCCGACGATAGCAAAGCCCTCAACTCTCTTGTGATCCGAACCTAAACGTGAAACGTTGAAGCTGATAAAGTGCAACGACTTCGCAGTTGTTACCTTCCTCTATTCAAATCTGTCAGCTTTATCTGTAATTTGTTCCACGAGAGAGGCACGAGAGAGGAAGGATCGCACTATTAATTGGCAAGTGATTTCTTTTTAGGCTGGATTACTTTATTATTCTATTCTTGGTATTAGACTCTAAGGTGTTCATCAACATTACCAGTAATTAGTAATTTTATTGAGCAATTCAATTTTTAAAATTTTTTGGGAAAATCGCCAATTTCATACCTAGACTTTTATTTTCTGTCGATTTCATACCTAATTAATAATTTTCTCCAATTTAATACCTAAACTTATATTTCGGTTCCAATTGAAGATCTCCGAGGTGGCGCCACCTTGAAAATTCAATTAAGCTCCTAATTGAGCACCTAAACAGGGATAATATGGGTATTTCAGTCCCAGATCTGTAATAAAAGAAGCGAGGTGATGAATGAAAGAATCTAATTCCAACCCTAGGCTTCATCTGAAAAAGAGATTTCCACCAAATATCCCAAACCTGCTTACAAGAAAAGTGCAATTAGATGCATTCAAAAAGGAATTGGGAGAAAGCATCCAGATCAATACTGCTTGATGATTCTTCGTTGGGAGTGGTGTTTCCTTGCGAAGAAAACGAAAGGCCTAGTTAAGGACTTTCACTGTCACTCGGTTCATCTAACAATCCTTCAACTATTGGATTGCAATCCTTTGAACTCAAACATCAAGGTGATATGAGATTTGTTCCCTCTAGCTCAAGAGATGGGCAGTTTATTGGCAAGTCTTTGAATATTCAACAGCAGCAACAAATGATGGAAGATGGGTTTTTGGGAAAAGCTGCAAACATTCATCATCAAGGCCTGTTTCATATAAGAAGCTCAAAGTACTTGGTTGCTGCTCAGGAGCTACTGAATGAGTTCAGTAATCTCGAAACAAAGCAAACTGACCTTTTGTCAAAGTTAAAACTTCACAAAACCAGTCAATTGCAGGATCAAGATAATGCAAGCAATCCCTCAAAAATGCAATCTTTATATTCCTTTGACCTAATGGAACTGCACAGAAGAAAAGCTAAGCTACTTCAAATGTTAGAAGAGGTATATATCTGTGTCCTCATGAGTCTTACGAATGCTAGCTAATGTAGAGGATGCTTTCTCCCAATTCCTTCTTGGATGCATCTAATTGCACTTTTTTTTTTTAAGCAGGTTTGGGATATTTGGTGGAAATCCCTTTTTAGATGAAGCCTAGGGTTGTAATTGAATTCTTTCATCGCCTCTCGCTTCGTTTATTACAGACCCAGGACTGAAATACCCATATTACTCCTGTTTAGGTGCTCAATTAGGAGCTTAATTGAATTTCCATGGTGGCGCCGCCTCGGAGATCCTCAATTGGAACCGAAATATAAGTTTAGGTATTAAATTGGAGAAAATTATTAATTAGGTATGAAATCAACATAAAATAAAAGTCTAGGTATTAAATTGGCGATTTTCCCAAATTTTTTTCTACAAGACCAACATATTAGTATAAAACTATAACACAACATTTTTTTAAATTATAACCTACAAATTAGAACTCATTCATATAGAAGCATAAGTTATAACTCATAACACTTAAACATATTAGCATGCAATATGACATATGTGTGTGTGTGTGTAATATAGTATTAATGTATAAAATTCAAGAATTTAGTTGACTCAGGGATTTAGGAATTGAATTATAATAACCATTTCCAATTTATTCTGTCAAACTTTAAAAACTGGATTGAATTTTATCAAAATCCAATTTCTCGATGTCCAATCTAAATTGGATCAATTAGTTTTTCAATCTGTACTGAAGTTTGAACACTCCTAGTTAGAGTTAATAGTTTGGCAGTGGTCCAAATTGGTAAATTTGGACAAGAGAGGCTCCGTGAAGTGGTGAATTGTCTTGAAGCAGTAAGATGGGTTTGAAGACGGAGGTTGGATTCAATATGAGAGCCTTTTCATAGAAGAGGAGATTCTTAGATTCACGAAAGAGGTTATTTATCCCACATTTATTCAGATTAAGAATAAAGAATGTCTAATACATAGGTGCCCATCCAAATCATACTAGTTTAAACATTTGGGTTCGAATATATATATATATTGAGCCTCTTTCATAGACTCTTGCAGTAGAATGTATACAATATTTTAGTCCTTAACAATTTAGGCTGGAGTGTTTGCTTTATTTAAAGCTACCGATGCTTTTTTTAGCAATTTAACAAGAGGATAAT
Source organism: Gardenia jasminoides (assembly GCA_013103745.1). Classification (NCBI taxonomy): domain Eukaryota; kingdom Viridiplantae; phylum Streptophyta; class Magnoliopsida; order Gentianales; family Rubiaceae; genus Gardenia; species Gardenia jasminoides. Next base: position 3,947,205 of record CM023097.1, on the reverse strand, counting down.
AAGCACTTTTGGTCGGCAAGTTTTTACAAATTTTTTTTTATTATTCATGTCCATTGACTTGCTAAATTCTAGAAAATGATTAATTAGACCTTTCTATCTGTTTTCTCATTTGAAATGGCTTGCGAGTTGCATGCTGCATCTTGTAGGTATTTTTGTCACGTCGTAGATGAGAAGGTAGTACAGTAGACTAAATGAAACTTGATAAAAGTTTTGTGACTATTGAATCACTTTGCTGGAAAACTTTTTGAAAGCTAAGTTAAAGAATGATAGGAAGATAATCTTCTTAAACAAAAAGTCAAAATGCAAATTATCCTTGCATTCCTAAGCATTTAGGAAATTTTATTGAAATACTTAAACAAGAAAGTAACTTGAATCATAAGAGAACAAAAGAATAAAACCTTCTTTATCCTATGTCAGCTTGAAAAGGAAGACTATGATTAATGTACTTGTAGTAACTCACATGCAAAGCTCGTGATTACATAATGCTAAAATACTAAATATGCTATTATTAGATATTTTTTTGGTGAAATGCTAATCGTTACAATCATGATATAGTATTTTTCTTCTTCTTTTTTTTACCAATTTTTTTACATTGAAATCATACATATAATATTTTATAAAATTTTTAGCGAGGCTTATATATAATTTAGTTCAAGGTTTGACAAAATAAATATTGATACTACCATATTCAACCAAATTTATTAAATACTCATAATGTCATTAAACTAACATTAAGATTTTATATCCACAAAATAAGTTTGTTAACCAAGAAAAATAGAAGCAGACGTCATGTGTTGGAGCAACAAATAGAATTTATAAATATTAGTAAAATGAAGGTTACAATTATAACATTGATTTCGAGAAGGGTATTATTGCAAATCTATTCATTTATTATATTACTATATTTCAAGTCAGTAGTTGTTATGTTCCCCTCACCATGATCTCCCAATCAGAGTCTAGATATGCCTTATTTCGAAGGAAATGACTGGTAAAAATTTTAGTGAAATCATCAATTTAACAATTAAAGAGATGATATTTGACCAATGTACACGAGGATTTTACATAATTTCAATAGGTTAAACAGTATATACAACATAGATATCTCTAATGACTCTTTTCGCTTTTTTATTTTTCTAAGAGCAACAAATTGCTAGTACAGTTAAAGTGGGTCGATTATTTATAAATTGAATATTGGAACAAAACTTCTTTTCTTAGGATTTAGGTTTCATGAATTTTCAGGTGAAAAAAACATAAACCTTGGCATAGATGTTGTTTAACAAGCTCTACGATGAACACTTTTACCTAGTAAAGTGGCGAATGATATGTATACAAAGTCTCATATTCGGTTAGTTTTTTGTTAATACTATCATCTATTGGACTTAAATGAGACAATTTTGAGAGATCACAGTGCAAAGTGAGAATGGAAAAAAAATATGAGGCACAAAGTAGAATTAGTCCCCATATAAATATGTGTCCAAGACCTTCTAGTTTAAGTTTCTATATTATTATTGAATTCCAACTTATACATTAGGTCTCTTCAGTGGACTCTGTCAAATTTTTAACTCTATAACAAAATGTGTGACTTCTGCAATCCCCTATTTGAATGATAGGATATACATAAGAAAATCTGTAAATTCCTCAATTCTCCATTCGAATGGTAGAATATATTATATTACCCTCACTCGAGATATATATTTTTCTGTTCCTTAATAAATTAGGCAGAGCAGTTTAACAATAAAAACACACATTTTGATGCATCGATGCACTTATATATGTGACGCTTTCATGGTTGTACAATCAACCATTGCCAAAAAAAAAAAAAGTACAAAGTGAAAAACACACTTATTTGAACAAATCATTGGCCTAGCATATCGTTTATAATGCCCTATTAAATAACGAGACATATGCTAGAAACGACTTATCCGATTTTGGCTCGACTTTCATTGTTGTCACCAATTTTGATCTTACAATTTTTTAAGAGAAAGGACGGAAACCAAAGGTGGGAAAATTGGTAGGAAGATGATCAAACAACAGTCAACGATTTTAGGAAGATGATTAAGCAACAGTCAATGATTTTAAATAGCAGAATCAATTTAACACTAACGATTTTTAATAGTTACAATAAAAAGCAAGCCTCTTGATTTGAAGCACTTTGTAGGTGAAAAATAGTAGAATCAAGTTAAGTTCTTGCTACAAAAACTAATATGAATCCAGATTTTGAAGTCAAACATCAATCAAACTTAATCACATCCAACCTTGGTCGCGGGTTAAAAGGACCGGATTCATGTCAAATTCATTTCCAATTAGTATGTTTAATTTGTGTTAGTTTGGAATAAAGATCTTGTCCATGATCTCATGTTGAGTTGGACTAAGATTAGTAGCAGTTTGTGTTCCTTTTGTTCGGGCAGAAAACTAATCCTCGTCTGGACGCAGACGGGTGACATGGGCACGTGGAATCTGATGTCGGCCAGAAGACTAGCCCTTGTCTAGACGCGGGCGCGTCATCTGGTCGTGTGGAATTTTCTTATTTTTTATTAGTATTTTTTTGTGTCGTTTTCCAAGTAGTATTAGGGTTTGTTTTGTAAAGGTTATAAATAGCCTACTTTTCAATCGTTTAATGGTAGACAAGACTTTGATTAATGAAAATTGAGAGTTTTCTCTTCTTGTTCCTTGGGAACGACCTTTGATACAAAGTGAGTGGGATTTCCTTTGTTCAAGTTTCGGCTTATCAATTCAAGATAGCGTTGAATTGTGGCGCCATTCTACCAATTCCTTGGTTCGCCAATTCGCTAGATTGTGGGTTGAGATTATATCAATATTGTTTGCAATCTCAAGGGTTAGAGGGGTCGTAGGATTTTCCGTCAATTGTAACCATAACTTGATCAAGATAGATTCTTCCGCTGCATGATCGGATCGTTTCTTCAAGAGCAGGAGGTTGGAGAATCAGATTCACATCAGTTGGTATTAGAGTTTCGACTCTTGATCCAGGTTAATATCCCTTTTTCTTTCTTATTTTCCTCTTTGTTTAAAAAAAGAATTACTGTTCATCAGGTACTGTTCATCAGCCGTCACTGTTCACGCGTCGTTACTGTTCACCTGAGGAAAAAAAAATTTCATCCTTTAGGGTTTGAATTGCCATCCTTGTATTGTCTTTCTAATCTCTAGTCATTATTGTTCTCAAAATTCTGTCCGTGCCTTCTTGTTAATGCCAAGTTTCGTTTCTGGTTTTTTCCTTGTTTTTGTTTCTGGTTAGTCTTGTTTTCAATTTTGGTTTGTGTCGGTCTGTCCGAATCTTCTTGTTGTGTCGTGTTCTTCTTGAAGTTATTTCCAGCATTGCGTTGTCTTGAGTGTTGTTGTGTCGTTGCTGCTAAAAAAAAAAAAGATTGCTGCTGTTGCGTTTTTGTTGCTGTCCGTATTTGTTCATTGCTGTCCAGTTTGTTTTCTTCTTGATTCTTGCTTCTTGTGGACTCTTTGTGCATCATTAGTCTTGTGATTGGAATCCCAAATCAAAATTCTAGAAAATCTTGAAGTTCTTGGTGGAATAAACTTCCAGGAAATTCTAAAACTGTGATGAAAAAAAAAAAGTTTCTACAAATAGAGTAGTTTGCATTTTGTTTTCTGGGATTGTGATTTTCGCATTTGACAAATGCGAGTTCAGTGAAACTCGCATTTGTCAAATGCGAGTTATGGTAATTTCGGACAAAAAAAAAAAGCGGAAAGAATAAATTTTCCATGTGTGAAACTCGCATTTGACAAATGCGAATTTCACTAAACTCGCATTTGCCAAATGCGAGTTATGGTAATTTCGCACGAAAAAGAAAAAAGCGGGAAGGAATATATTTTTCCCGTGTAATAACTCGCATTTTGTGCTGATTTTTCTTTTTTTTCCATTTCTGCTGCATATTTTTTTTCCGTTTCTGCTGCTAATTCTGTCCGTGTTTTTTTATCATGTTATATGACATTTATGTATCATGTATTACCAACTGCATAACAGTTGTAAATTGTAACCACTTATTAAAGGAATAAAACTATCCTATAAATTACTGAAGAATTTTCACTGTCCAAGATACTTTTACATAAATTCTGTTACTCTCACTAAACTATCCACAAAATATGTTACACAAATTAACCAATACAAGAGGACATATAAGCCACAGCTATTGCTTCATAAACTGAAAAAGCGGGTAGAAAAAATTTACTAACACAGCGTGTAAATTATCAAAAGTTATCGAGTTTATTATACATAGCATAAGTAACTCAAAATAATCTTGTATTTTCGTTGGGGAGAGTTGAAAATTATTGAGTTTAGTATATTCATGTTTGAGTTTGAAAAAATTGTGTTTGCTGACAGGGAGTTTTAGTCGATCCGACTAGCGAGCGGCTCGATTCGTTTGCAACCCTAAGAGGGTGTTTGGTAACTAGTTTCCCGTTATTTAAGGAATTTTTAGTAACACATTAACCCGCTTGTGGGTTATGATGTTATAAGGTTATAAACAATTGCCCGCTTGCTGGTTTTAGGGATTATATTGACGAAGACAATGTCAAGTAATTGTGAGAACCTCAGTGTAACTCCACTTGTATTTGATTGTAGATAGCATATAATTAAACTTGTTTCTCTAGTAAAATGAAAAACTGAGAACCCGTGTGGTACAATTGTGTGTATGGTTATCTACAGATCGTACAAGGAAATTTTGTTTTGGCTTCACAATTACTACATGACCCCTTTTTTTTTTTTTTTTTTTGGGGTACCAATGAAGACAATCAAATCGTCTTTACCTAATATTCCAAAATCAAATCAGAATCAACTGTTCACAATTAACTATGATGAGACTCTTCTCAAGCTGAACCATGTAAGTTAGATACATCAAACTGAATTTCAAGTACTGAGAAATTGACATTGGTGGCGACAAAGGAATTTGGTAGATACATATCATCAATCCAGTTTGCTTAGGACAGTTTGGCAACTCGCATTCAATCCAATTGACATTAACATTGCTTAGGATGGTTTAGGGTTTAGGGTTTCAATCCAAAATGGTTGGCACGCTTCTGTATTGGGCATGTTCCAGCAATGCGAATATTACTAGGTGGTGGCTGGCACGCTGCAAACCATCCCTTCCACCACCCATTCCAGTGACATAAATGCTAAAACTTAAAACAAGATCAATACAGCAGACAAAGCTTGTTGCTATCTAATACAATGGTCCCATTGCCTCAAAAGCATCCAACTCTTGTTTAGCATCATCTTATAAACTCATTAAACTCCTTTCATCCCAATTTCAGTTACCTAAGCCATCTCTATCAAGAAAAGCAACATGAATATTAAGCAAAATTTGAAGCAATACCAAGTATATCTTGAGCCATATATCAGTGAGCCAAATTGGTTGAAACAAGTACATTGACTTCAGAGGCTTAACAAAATACTCTCTCTGATTAATACAAAAGAATATAATTGAATAATTGCTACCTATAACTATTTCATAAACTGGTGGTGAAATCTACAAATGAAGAATTGAACTTGTACTTGCTTAAATACTACTCCAAAACTATATATTACCTGAAACAGAAGGATTATAATGACAAGACATATACCAATTGCCATTGAACTGTGACAGGTGTCGAGCCTGTGCAATAATAAATACCTACTCCAGGAAATATAAATTTTGAGTATAAGGGTGAGTAGGATCGTCTCCACAGGGACTGGGGAAAATTTATTTCTTCTCAAGCACGGGAAATGGGGGATTTTTGAGACAATGAAGAATTAATTAAAAATCAAATAACGAAACAAAATAACTAAAAATATAAGATAATGAAATAGATGAGAGATGAGTTCTAGTCAAAGATCCAACTACTCAGACACAGCCCATGTACCTGATCATTGATGCAGAGTTAATTCATTTAATTCCTTAATAGGCTGGTTATAGTCGCCGGAAACCTCTCAAACAACCAACTCTTCCTTAATTTTAGGTAAGTAAGGTACGCCCATTAAATACCCCTAATTAAGAAACAACCCTAGGTACGCCCGTAGGATTTAATTCCCCAATTGCACTAAGAACTAGAAAAGCCCAAACCCTAACCAACAAACACACTACCAGGGTTCATTTAGATTAGATCACACGTTCCCCCAACATGCGTACACGTTAGTTGCCAACTAATATTAATTTACTAAACAATTACGGATTTAGCAAATTAAATTGGCGGTAAATTATCAAGTTAATATGAATATCGAGCTCTTAACATCCAATTAACAAAACAATCATATAATCATAAAACAGAGAACGTATAAATATTAAAGATTTAAACGAACAAATGAAAAATCGATTAGATCTCACAGATATGTTGGACTGCATCGTTGAGTTGATCTTTGACTAGACAAGAAACTTAGCCACGCATGACGTGAGAAACTCCACCAAAGATTTTAATGGAAACTAACCAAGCCATGAGTTGTCTTGTTTAATTGAATATATCCAAAACAAAGGAAACAAAGTCTGTCGCTAGCTTGTATTTGCGAAAATCCAAGAATAGTCAAAAGGGAAAAAACGGAAGACAATGTGATTGTCTTCCTAATTGTTAATTCAAGGGTCTCTGCTTCCGTCTTTCTCTCGGAGTTCTCCAGCTAAGGACTCCTCAAACTACTAGGACTAGTTATTCTTTTCACCACCCAAGTCCTCCACGCGAAAACCAAGGGAATCCTTCAACTACTAGTACTTTCCCCCTTTTGTTGTCTCTCGGATTCCTCCTATCAATCAACTTCTAAACAAAAGCCTATAATTCCGGAAAAACAAAAAGGAAAATACAATATAAGGAAACCCCACAGCTATCAACTTGGAATTGGATTTGAATTAGGAAACTGCTTGTTATCCATCCCGAATCTTCCGACTTTGAACCTTGAGTTCAAGCGTGTCCATGTACAAGTCACTTTAAAATCATCAATTAGGCACGTTTTCCTCTAATTCCTGCAATTAACACAAAATACCAAATATAAGTAGAATCAATCAATTAAAGCAATATTTGGTATTAACAAAAGGGAAAATAGGAACAAATATATCAATTAATTGCACCCTATTAAACTGCTATAGTAAAATGGAACCCAACTGCTAACAATGGGTGCCAACAACAATAACATGACACCCAAAGCCAAAAAAACCAACCGCCATCCTTCAAATTCTGTAGCACAACCAAAAGAAGAAGACCAACAAATGGAGTGAAAGAAGAATCCCACAAATCCAATAGCTTTCAAGGTTCAAAAAGAAAAGTAAAGATAGATGAAAACCTTCATCTTACCTTCTTCAACCATAACTGTGAGTAGTTATTAATATCACTGAATATGTTATGATTCTTTATCTTTGTATACCAAATCTGCTGACCTCGAAAGTAGGGGCCACAACACTGACAGACCTTTGAATGGAATGATAACACACTTTTCTCTCTCCTTCATGAAGCTTCACTAGGATGACATCCTCCCTTTCACCGGCTCGACCAAGCTTCAACTCAACCCTTGAGGCCCGATTTTTTCCCAATTTCTGGAAAATATTAAATAATGTTAATTATAGTTATTTTGGTTTGCCAAGGTATTTATATGGTTTGTTTTTCTTTTAAAAGTGTTTGGTTTTAACTCGCTTGTGTTACAAAGTTTGAAAACCCTAATTTGATTAAAACCCTAGTTTTTTCGAAAACCCTAAATTGGGAGAAAACCCTAATATGTATATGCAAAACCCTAGTTTGGATTTGTAAAACCCTAGTTTTGAAAATACATTTAAGTTTTACGTTTAATGACAAGTTTGTTATTTCTTGATTTTACGTAAATGCATGATTAGGAAGTGAGATTAAGATTTCTAGGTGGTTAGTGATCTAAGTAGGTGTACTTAAGCTTTGATAGACTAGGTTAATTTATGCACTTATGGACTAGTTTGATAGGAAAGAAAAATCATTTGGGCAAGGGAGCAAGTTACCTAAGTTAGTAGGTTAAATTGAGTATGACAAAATTGACCAACTTTGACCAAGACTAAATATCTATGGGATGTTATCTTTTAGCTAGTTCTAGAACAAGAAGGACCAGCCAAAGCAAGGGAAAAGGGAGAAAGGAAAACCGTGGGAAAAGAAAGGAAAAGAAGAGAGAAAAAAAAGAGAGGAAAAAGAAAGGAAACTAGAGGAAAGCTTGGGATTTTGTCAATTTCATCTATCAAACCTTCATTTGGAAGTTGGGGCACTTGATTGGGAAGCTCAACCTTGACTACAAGAGGTATTCTACACTTTGTATAATGGATATTTGGGTGAAAGTGCTGAAATTTACTTAGTTGATTAAGATTGGTGAGGATGATGAATTTTGCTTGTGTTATAGCTTCTTGATGATCAAAGCTAGTTGAGAAGATGATTCCATGGCTTAGTTTTCTTGTTTTGCTTGTCTTGAATCTTGGCCAAGAACTAGGGTTAGGGTTTTAGTTGAAGTTTCATGTTGTAGCTTATGTTTGTGTTTGTGGGTGATGAAGTGTTGTTGGTAGAATTTCTGTCCATTTTTCTGTCCGAATTTGCTTGATATTTTCGAAAATTATGAGGACAGAATTAGCCTTAGCTTAAAGCATGAAATTTGTGTACAATTGAGTGAGGATTCTACCTATAAATTTTCAGGTGAATCTGAGCACTGTAGCATGTGAAATGACTAGAATACCCCTGATGCCCTGTTTCTGGCAGAAATGGTTTTTTGCTACTGTAATGGGTCATTTTGACCAGGAAGATGAAGGTTTTTGCTTTTGATGTCTTCTTAAGAATTGTAGCCCTGTATGTTATCTTTCTAACGGCTTTGGAATTTCTGGATTCGGTTGTGGCCGTAAGTTATGATCGTTTGAATGTAGCCTGTCGGCAATTCTGACGGGAAAATTTCTGAAACTGTTTCGACATTTTCACCTAGAAAGAGAAAATCTGGGCAGAGGTTGTCTTCACGAAAGTTGTAGCTTGTTCTCTTAGCTTGAACGGCACCTCATACACTCTAATCCGATACTTGTAGCCTAAGTTATGAGTATTAGCGCATGTGGTGTCAAAACTGTCTTCTGCACCTTTAGTGTGTGTTTTCGCTTTCATTCCATTTCATTCGTTTTCTGCCTAACGCCATGCGTGCTCCTTTAACTATATGAAGTTTTTATAAGCTGCTTTTGAGAGTTTAATTCATTGAGTATTTGCATGTCACGCCATTTCACCTTTGAAAATGGATTTTGCCAAACTTTTTAGTTTGGAATCGAAAAAAGTAATTTGTTTGCACTTTCACATCTCGTGAGATTCTGTGGACGTTGGAGATCGTGTTTAACCGCCTACATTGTCTTGTTTATGCTCAACTGTTGGTGAGTGTTCCTTGCATGTTTGTGAATAAATTGCTCTGTTGACGGTTTAAATACTTTTAATAATTATGAAGGCGAGTGTGTACTTATCACACTCGGCCTACTTTGTATTCTACCGTTCAACCTGTGCTTTTCCATTGTTTGTATATTACTTGATGATATAGGCCATGTGTACTTTACCACATGGGCTGAATAAGGCCTTTCCCCGTTATCGACCTATTCGAGCCTGACCTGGTAGGTTGGTAGGGCACTGCACGGTATACTCGAGTATTACCACCTAGGAGTTATAAGGTGGAGTAGGGGTTGAGTATTGAACAAGACGGACTGCAACTACTTCCAAGTGGAACCTGATCCTTTCAATCGGTATTTTTCCCGGTTTATGTGTTTATACCTTTATGCTTATAAACTGAATTATATTAACCTACCAAGTGCTTAACCCATATATTTTGCTCCATTCTTGTGTGATTTGCATGATATTAGGATCACTCACTGGCTTTTAGCTCATCCCTTTCAACTTTGTTTTCCTTAGCAGATTTGAGATCGAGAGCTCCGTGGGTTACACTAGGTCGATTGGTTTGGAGACCCAACCTTGTATTTTGATGTAGCCCTTGTATTTTGAATTGTACTAATGGAATGTTGGATGGATGGATAAACTTTTGTATCCTGTAATTATAGTTCTGGATGCGTGGTTCGTTAAGGAAATTTTGGGGTTAATTGTTACAGTTGATTTGAGGATATCGATGTATTTTGTTATTTGCATTTGAACTAAAGATCGGTAGTGAGTCCCTGAGGAGAGTGGTGCTCACGATACCTTAGGGTTCGCCCTAGGGAGAGGTGGGGCTGTCACACAACCTCTAACTTTCACCCAAATTTTCATGGCCCAATTTTTTATTTCTTGCCATAGGTCCGTTCAACAACCGAATTAGGGGAGGTTCTACAGCAAAATAGCTAAAGTTCTCCATGTTCAAAGCATTTCCTACACTAATTCATGGTTGACATTGAGAAACTCTAGCATTTTGTTCGCTGGATTTGGTGCGGCTGAGTGAGGAAGATAGGAAGAAGAAGATCGCAAGCTTCATTTTGGTTAAGTGTTCCGGACTTAAGAGTGTAGAGAGATTGGCTCATGAAACGACGTCGTTTCATTAAAATTCCACCTGCGCGCGCCTCTTGAAATTTTCAGTTTGCCACTTTCAGTTTTTCACCTACAAGAATCACGCCTTCCTGCTATTTAGAATAACGACTTTCACGCTTTCTTTGCCCTTTCTCCTATTTCTCTCTTTTTCCTTTTCACGTATTCATGTAATTAGTTTTTTCTATTATTTTAATTTTTCTTATTTCTTTTGCTCTCAAGTTGAATTGAATTTTTAGAATGCAAAAATTTTGTGTGTTTGGACAAATGTTCTTTTAGCTTTTTTTACCAAATATACAACCTTTTTATTTATTTTGGTTATAAAATTGTTTTAAAAAATATAAAAGCTGTAACAAAATATGTTTATGATTAAAAACATAAACATTCTCTTAATCAAAATCTTGTTGGTACTCATTTTGTGGTCCTATCTATTATGTGGTGTTACAGTTTGATGAGGGTTTGCAACCAATTTAATTATTTCGACCTTAGTCAGCGGAATTTTTTTTTTATTTAATTTTTGGTCAATGAACTCGCATTCAATGAATGTGAATTTTTTTTAATTAAATTCTTAGAACTCGCATTCGGTAAATGCGAGTTCTAAGAATTTTGATTTTTTTTAAAAACTCTTTTTCCAGTGAACTCGCATTTGCAAAATGCAAGTTTACTGGAACTCGCATTTTGCAAATGCGAAAATCACTGGCAGGAAACCTAACCCCAAATCACCCTATTTGCAGAAAAATTTTAAAATTCATCACATTTCTAGAAATTCCTCAATAAACTTCAATCTTGAGTTCTTGAAACCCTAGAAAGTTGGTTCAACAAATCTGGAAACTTTCATGGACTGTTTTCTTAATATCTTGGAGGAACTGGAATTTCCTTGAGTGAGGAACTTACAAAATCTTTCTTGCACTCCTTGAACCTTTGCACTTGTATCTTGAACGAGAGAAAGATAGGCAATTGCCATCGCAAGTTCTTGAAAGAAACCTGGAATTTAACGTGGAAGCTGTCCAGCTCTTGTGTCGACTATCTTGAATTGTTTGTGCCTGAATTTTTTCCAGAAATTGTGCTCCAAATCTGCCTTGAAACCCTTCTTGAAATCTGTGCTTAATTCTGGAAATTTTCCTCAAGTTTCTTGAACAAACAAAGCATTCTTGAAACCTGGGAATTTAAAAGTCAAAAGCTGTTCTTGAGTTCCTGCATTCGGGCAGCCTTAAATCCTTCTTGTTTGATCCAAAACAACAGGAAATTTGCAGCTTTGTGTTTGAAGAAGCCTCCAAATTAGTTGCTCAGCCGCATCAAGATAAGAAACTTCCAAAACCGACTTGTTCTTATACAACAGAATTTGGAAACTCGAAAGTTAACTTTGAACTGCAGCACTCTTGTTGTTTCCAAAATCAAACCTTGAACCGATAGGGAAAGCTGGTGGAGCAACTTAGGCAGTTTCCTAAAACAATTCTTGGAGCTTTGCACCATTGGGAACCTTATCCAAACCAGCCAAGAAACATTCCTAAATCCAAGATTCTGGTTTCCTAATTTGAAGATCCTTACCCAAGCTAGTTTTGGGAATTTCCTTTGAACAAACCAAGACCAATTCGGACCAGATTCTAACCTGAATTTCTAGCACCAGAACCTGTCCTCTAAGATGTGAATTCTGGTCAGAAAATCAAGCCAAAAACAGGTCCCAATTCGCACCTACTTTTGATCAAAATCTGTTGTGCTTCTTGAGTCATTCTTGGGAGTTAATCTTGCTCACTCAAATCTGAAATTTCCAGATTTTTAGTCATGTCATTCTTGTCGTATTCCTTGTGTCAATTTTCCAGATTTGAGTTAAGTGTTTATAGGTCAATCCTAACCATGTTTTCTTGAGTCCTAGGGTTCCAAAATTCTGCCGTGTCTTTGTTTCCTTGATTTCAGCTACTTGTGCATTTTTCTAGTCTGATTTGTCCATCTTGTGAGTCATAATTCTTGTCTTTCTTGAGTCAAACATCTCGAGTTTTCATTTGTGCCTTCAAATTCTCATACGTTGTCACATGCTAATCGAATTGAATTGATTAGTCTTCTTGAGCAATCGTAAGCCAATTCATATTCTCTCAAGGATTGTGAACAAGGATTTGAAAGAGTTGGTGAGATTACTAGAGTGGAATTTGAATGCATACACAAGAGTTGAGTAGATAAACGAAGGGAGTGCGTGAGGATATTATCTTGTATTTTTTCTAACCTTTTTTTGAAGATTTTATCACCACGACATGCCAAAGATCCATACACAATCCTCTAAAGAAATTTTTGCTGAAATTCCGTGCTCTTCGACAAGGCACCACAACGGTAAAAAAATACTACAAAGAGATGTGCTCAATCATCGATCAAATAGCTAATCGCCTTGAGGTGAATGACCGTATGGAATTGTACGAAGTTACACATGCCGCTATGGATATCGAAGAGAAGCTTGAGAGGAGGCATCAGTGGAGAATAGCCTCGACCAAACGTGCTTCACTTGAGAAGCATGAGCAAGAAATTAAAGGGTCACGTCAAGTATCCAAGAAAGATTCTTTTACGGAACGGCTTGAGAAAATATTAGATACCTATCTTAAGACGTACTCTGAACGTGAAAAGAATGAACTTGAACTTCCCACTACACTAGCCACTAGTTTAACGCTAGTTGGAAAGGATTTATGTGAGGAATGTGAGAATGTACGTGAGGTAAAATCCGAGTGTAGTGTGAATAAAGAAGAGAGTGAGTTGAGTGAAGAAGAAGAAGAAAAGAGTGCACATGAGTCGATTGTGAGTGGAAAAATAAATGAGCGTGAAAGGGCTTATTATTTTCCTAACGATCTTAACTTTTCTTTGTTTAGTGTTAATAGTCTTTTGCAGGTACAACAAGGTGAAGTAAATATGGTTTTGATGTGCACCATTGCAAAGTCTTTCAATAGAGCAATGTTCTTTCGAGGCATTGCCAATTTCTATATTCACTCCAAAGAATTGAGGACCGTGTTCGCCAACCAACCTTTGAGTTTGAAAGGGAGTCTTCCATCTTATCCTATGGTTAATTGCTTTGCATTTGAAAGCCGTGCTATTTGTTTGAATTGTGTCGATTGTTTTGGTAGTCCTTTGAGTCATTTTGAGAGTTGTGATTGTCTTACTCGTAAGAGCCTAATGTCGAGCCCTTATGAGTTATTTGTTGTCTTTAAGTCATGTGATTATTGTGTTAGTCATTATGATGCATGTTTGTATTAGTGAGTCTAATGTGTCCTTAGAGTTTGTGAACATTATTCCCATGACGCATGGAAATCATATCTTTCCTTCGTGTTATACATTGGGTAAATTTAGTATTTATACTTTTTTCATTCCTACTAATGCCTCGTGTTTTGTCTTTGATCCAGGCATCGATTCGGGATCAAATCGCTTTCATGGAGGAGGGAATGATATAGGCCCTACAAGTGATCTGTGGAGAATGGGCATGCGCATTGGTTCGTATTCGTGATGAAGTTGAGTTGGCGACATGTTTCATGGCTCGCTTTTATACACGTATTCCCCGATGAGCTTCAACATAAGCAAAGTGCCGATTTGAGGACAAATCTCTTTTAAGAGAGGGGAATGATATGAATCTAGATTCTTGAAATCAAAGATCAATTAAACTTAATCACATCCAACCTTAGCTTATAAGGTCCAACCTTGGTCGTTGGTTAAGAGGACCAAATTCATGTCAAATTCATGTCCAATTAGTATGTTTAATTTGTGTTAGTTTGGAATAAAGATCTTGTCCATGATCTCATGTTGAGTTGGACTAAGATAGTAGTAGTTTGTGTTCCTTTCGTTCGAGCAGAAGACTAATCCTCGTCTAGACGCGGGCGTGTGACATGGGCACGTGGAATCTGATGTTGACCAAAAGACTAGCCATTGTCTGGACACGGGCGTGATCGTGTGGAATTTTCTTATTTTTTATTAGTATTTTTTTGTGTCGTTATCCAAGTAGCATTAGGGTTTGTTTTGTAAAGGATATAAATAGCCTACTTTTCCATCGTTTAATGGTAGACAAGACTTTGATTAATGAAAATTGAGAGTTTTCTCTTCTTGTTCCTTGGGAACGACCTTTGATACAAAGTGAGTGGGATCTCTTTTGTTCAAGTTTTGACTTATCAATTGAAGATCGCGTTGAATTGTGGCGCCATTCTACCAATTCCTTGGTTCGCTAATTCGCTAGATTGTGGGTTGAGATTATATCAATATTGTTCGCAATCTCAAGGGTTAGAGGAGTCGTAGGATTTTTTGTCAATTGTAACCATAACTTGATCAAGATATATCCTTCCGTTGCATGATCGAATCATTTCTTCAAGAGTGGGAGTTTGGAGAATCGGGTTCGCATAAAAACCACACCCAAGGAAAAGGGAAACAAAAAAAACACACACACACACACACGCAGACACACGCATGCACACACGCACGCACACATGTACACACACATATACCGATTACTGCTACCAAAATTTTATTTATCTAAGTAACCAGAAGAAGTCTAAAAAGACCAAAATTACGAAAACTAGACCATGGAATCATACGAAAACTTTTAACATTTGGTTCGTCAACACTCATAATTAGAATTCTTGGGTCAGTCAATCCTCATGTGTTGATTATATTCACGGGCAAAGTTTTCTTCCCACTGCTTATAAGCATATTATGTCTGTCCATGCTGATGATCCTCCCAGTTCCCATGGTATGTAGTTCCTGGTTCCCCCAATAACTATTATAGATAGACTCCTCTGGAGGCGTTTCCTACTCCTTCCCTCCTCAGTTTCACTATCCAGCTCAACTCGATCGCCATATTCCATCCCATGATCATGGTAAACATCCTTATTCTCGTCATATTCTGCCTCCCACTTCACCTCCAGCCACTCCTCATCAGACTCCGAACCTGATTCCCCCTCGAAGTCCTCCTGCTTTATACCATACTTTTCGTACTGGTACTGGGATCATAGTATGGACTGGTAATGGGTTCGTATGGTTCACCCTTTGAATGAATTCCGGATGACGAATAAAGGTTTCTTCACCCATGACTTCCGTGACTTCTTTGACAACATTGTCACGTACCAAAGGTTATAATTTTCCAAGATTTCTTGATAGAAAAAATTAAGAAAAAAGCAGCAACGCTTAGATCATAACAGTGTTGTTAGACCATGATGGGGCCAATTGGTCAGACCAACCTGATCATGAACTGGCCTTCTTGGCGATCTAGTTAATTGCACAAAACCACTTTGGTCAAAAACAAATTAAAACTGTTAAAAATCGGTAAAATTAGTGACTCGATTCAATTGTTTGATCCGGTTCTACTTTTCCTTTTTATTTTTTGCAAATATGATTTAAGTTATCTAAATTGTAATATTTTTATTTATTTAAGCAATAAGAAAACGCGATCCATTTAGTGTAAACAAAAAAAAGATGGGGAGGAGATAAAACTGGACTATATTGCCAAGTCTGCAATGGAGTTGTTAAGGGATAAAAACCA
The DNA here is from genome assembly GCA_013103745.1 of Gardenia jasminoides. Taxonomy (NCBI): domain Eukaryota; kingdom Viridiplantae; phylum Streptophyta; class Magnoliopsida; order Gentianales; family Rubiaceae; genus Gardenia; species Gardenia jasminoides. The sequence continues at coordinate 3,931,250 of CM023097.1, read as the reverse complement.
AGAAATACCATGGTCAAAGATTGTATGACTTAAAGGTAATGTACCCTGCTATGCTTTTATTGTGTGGTCAGCCTATAAAAATAGGTTGGGTACAAAAGATAGCCTACTGGGATGGGGGATTGTATCTGAAAATTGGTGTCCTTTATGTGCTTATACATGTGAATCAATAGATCATCTTTTATTATCCTGTGATTACCGCCTATATTTGGAGAAGTATTCAACAGGCATGTCTTCTGTATAGAGGTATCTATGGATGGAATCAAGAAATAGAGTGGTGGGCACAGAATATTATGCATGACTCTTTTTTGAATAGAGTACGGAAACATGTCTTAGCAGTGACTATCTATATGATATGGAGAGCAAGAAATAGAAGGGTCTTCAGTGGAAAGGTTACTGCAGCAGAGTTGATCTCACAAAGGATTATTCAAGCGATACGAGCTATACTTGCTATTTGGAGGAATATTCCGAAAACAAAAGAGTATTGGGTGCTGAGCATAGAATGGAGGTTTAATCCAGAGATTTTCCTTCCTAGTAAATAGTTGAGTAGTTTACATATTTATGTATAGATTAGTATGATGTATAGTGCGGACAAATGCTTTGCGGATGCTGATTAGTAGTTATCAATAAAAGTTCTAATTTTTGCCCAAAAAATAAAATCACTTACATTCTTAAATAATTGCTAAATCAAGAAATTTTCACCTCTATCATTTATCAATTTATCATCATTGATTCTAATTTACATTAGAAAATCATATTTCCAATAGAATAATGTTGAATTAGATATAACTTGTTTTAATTTAGTTTTTCAAGTAGTTTTGGAGAATAAATATAGATATGAATTCAAATTTTTTAATTTTTGGGTGTATATTTGATAATAAGCCTAATATTTTTGCAACATTTTATATATTTTTCCAAAATATAACTAACAATTTAATTTCAATATTTTTGAAAACTTAAAAATGATAAACGCTTGTTTTGCATAGTTTTGTGTGTGTATTTGTGTGTGTTTTAGTGTGTTTTATCTAAATTTAAGTTGAATAACTAGGATTTTTGTTGAATTTTATATTTTGTAGTTTAAGTGAGAAATATTGCATTTCTATGGACTTATGTAGTGCAACTTCATGTTTTTATAGGTTTTAATTTTCAATCATCAATTGGAATGAAATGAGAAAATATATGGATGAAACTTGATGATTTGAAGTATATTTCAAGTGGACATGAAGTGCAAATAACAATGCAATTAAGAAACAAGGAGAAAAGGGATTGGAGGACATGATACATTTTGATATTTTAGCTATAACTTGAGCTACAAAACTTAGATTAAGATGATTCCTAAACCATTTCAAACGTAAGAGGAAGATCTACAATTCGTGTGAAGACATCAAAATCCAGTTCTCACATTTTCTAAGCTAAAAGTCCAAATTATTGGAGCACATTTCTATTGCGAAGCTTTCCGACCAGTCTTTAGTTTTTTTAGCATAACTCAGAATCAGACCTGCAAATGACCTGATTCTTGTGCCGTTGGAAAGCTAATTCAAAGAAATACTACTTCCTTGTTTTGCCCATGAGCTGATTTGGTTTATTCATGGAGTTATTTGCACATCAATCCGCGATCAATTTCCTGACTGAATACTGGCCAATGACCACTTTTCTTGTCAAATTTCTTCCCTGCATATTCAGCCACCAATCCAGCCAGTTGCTGCCCAGATTCGCCAGATTCTGGTCGAAGATGGTGGCTCAACTTGCTCAATTGCTTAGTTATTTCACACATTTTCATGATACATCAAAAGACGACTTTTCTATTGAAAAGGTTTTGGATTTTCTTCTCTCTATATAAATACATTGAAAAAGAATAAGGAGAGCTTGGAGGCTAGAAGAGAAACAGCACAAAAATGTAGAATTTGGCTAGTTTCTTAGTTCTTTAGTTTAGGTTAGCGTAGAAAGTAGTTTAGCTTGGTTAGTTCAACCTCTCTTGTGTTTGTAACTAAACATGGATAAAGATTGAGGAGTAAAGATGGAGAGTTTAATCTCATGTGACAAGGATATTATCTCTCCTATCACTTTCTCTTTTGTATTAGATTTCTTATTTGGTTATAATACAAGTTGCGATTTTATATTTGTCATGCGTTTCTAAAGTTTATGCCTTGAGTTTTGGTTGAACTTTCTATAATTGTTTGTGTTGATTTCTTGATTATTTGGTGCTATTATTTTGAACAAGTTATTTAGCACTTTTGTTCTTCTAATCATGATTAACTGGCCATTGATTGTGATGATCTAAAGGTGTTAATAAGAATTGAAATTTGATACTAGTTCATGGAAGTGCTAAACCTAGGGAGCATACTCACGAGAGTAGATGTACACCTTTGTCGCTTTAGTGGCTTGTTCCATATAATTTCATAGAAGTTCATGAATTTGTAGCTAATTTCATAACCACGAGAGTAGATATGGATTGGTTATAGGTATATATGATTTACTATGAGAGTAGGTTTCACATGCATATGGAAATTATGCCATAGCTAGTCAAGATAGTAGTACTCAATGATACGAGAGTCGCACTTGTACGAGTAGTGAGGGATGCCATAACCTAAGAAGTCTTTATTTACTATTTTCTTAAATATTTTAACCTAGTTTTATTTCCTTCAATTTGTTGATTGTCTAAATAATAGAGGAGTTTTAGTAGTACTGGTAGTTGTCTAGTCTTCCCTGTGTGTTCGATTCTTAATACTTTATACTCAATTTCGACCTGTATACTTGCAAAAAATTGCATGTAGGATATTTAGGAATTTATAAATATAAAACTAGACTGTGGATTGAGTTTAATGTTGTATGAATGCCCCATACTCGTCAATAAAAATGTAAAATAATTATGTCATCATGCTGATGTCAATGGATTTTTTTGAACAGTCTGACCAATTCGACTAATTGACTCCCAACCCATTAGCGTAGTTGAGTCACTACCCGATCTAAGTTTAATAACAATAGATAAATAAGTTTCAACAAACAAAGATCTTAAAACTTTGAACGTGACTAATTTTTTGTAGAAATTGTAACACCGTACATGGAAAGTTGGTGCAACTTGTTTTTAATAACAATAAATATGGAAATTGAAGCTTAAAAATGTTGTACCAAAGGTTTCTATAAACAAGTGTTTCCTAATTTTACATCAAATGACCCTGACCAAACCGCGACATAGGAAAAATACGGTATTTATTAACCCCAATGAATTTGTGGCATTTCCCTTTGTTGTCGCACCATATGTTAAGCTTAATAAATGGATTGACTGATTTTTTGTTAATAAGCCTCGTCTTAATTTGGAGTCTAGACAAAAATCAAACATCTTGAGAATTGCAATCAAATGATAATATCAAATAATTAAACATGAAAAATTTTGAGGAATCTGACTTGGACCATTTTGGTTTTCAATTTTTATCAAAAATTTAATTTCTACGAGGAAACTTATTATAATAAGTCTTAATCTTTACAATAGTATGTTTTGGAAGTTACAGAGTGACTTGTGTAATAAAATCATGAATTTTATGATTAAAAAATTTTATTACTTAATTTTAAAAACTTACTATTTTATTTGAGAAATTTACATATAAATAGTAGTAGTTCACGTAATTTGCACGTGATTATGTTAATCCAAATATAACATCTCTTAGATATAAAATTTTTTTGTGAAATTTGATTGTTTACTTGATAACAGAATATTTTATAGTTTTAATTTCTTTAACCAATTATTGTTACAAAGACCATCTAAATATAAACTCTTTGATCAATTGATTTTTGAATTTATTTTGAGCTTTTTGATAAATTATGGATTTAGTTTTGATAAACAATTCATGATAAGGTTATGTTTTACCAAAGTTGTTATATACTCATAATATTTTTACCATTAAATCATAATTTTTCTTTTGTATACTCGTAATATTTATAGGTCATGGTTGAAAAGTTGGACGCCTAGAGGTGGTCTGGGCTTTTCTTGGCTGGCACCTGAGAGATGATCCTCTCCGACAAGAATGTTTATAGGCGAGGCGTACGCGGCACCAAGGCCTAATGAGAGGAGTATTTCATCTGAAGATCAATATCGAATGCTGCAAAATATTCTCTCAAAAATGTTCCAAAAGACAAAAAAAAAAAAAAAAAGTATTAACTTAAATGCTTCATCTGAAGGAAAAGGTGTGCTACATTTTATACTTGTTGCTGCAAGCAAGAATCAAATTGAAAATTGAGTGACTCGAATTCTTGCTCATTCTCAAAATTAATTACTAAATGAGGTTTTGAAAGAATAGACTTATCTATTAGATAACAAGACACCTCTGTGATCAAATGTGAAGAAAATTCATATTTTTGTTGTCTAATTGAAAATTTTACCTTGATTGCAAGGAAAAGGATAGAAATAATGCAAATTTGAATTTTAAGTTGGTTACCTACAAATCAAAATTAACATGCAATAGTGTATAACTTGTAATTTGTAAAATTTTAAACAATTTATGATGGAGAAATACGAGATTGGTACCTAGCTAGAAGTGGTCACAATTCAACTTTGAATTAGAACCAGATCGTAATCGAATCCGTACTTTGTTGACTAGAACTGGAATTGGTTCTTGAAAATAAAAACCGAAACCATAACTATGAATAAAGGTTTAGGTTCTGATTTACCAAAATTTTGAATTGAAATTGGAATCAGTGGTCTAGAACAAATTCAAACTATCTAAAAAAGCTCCTGTTACCTACACTTGTTTGTCAATTTAGAATCCAATATCAATAATTAGCATTCAATATCAGTATCTTCAATCTTAGCCTAACAACCCATTGTCCCATCTCATTAGTAAGTCTTGACCCTATATCAGATCTAAGTCGAAGATCAATTCAATCTAATTCAACAATGAGAATTTTTTTGTTAAAATTTGCATCATTTTTTCTTTTTCCTTGCTTATGATAATACAACAAAGTTCTTATTCTTTTTTCTATATTCAATGTCATATTCTATTAAAGTCAATTTTATAAGAATAAGTGTTTAAAGAATCAGAATTGTAACTGACTAAAAATAAATTTAAATCAAAACCAAAATCGAACTGAAATCAGAGGTTCAAGAACTGCAATATTAACCATTCTTATAAGGGCTGATTTAAATTTCATCTCTCAAAAGAATCGAAAGTATTAAATTTTAAATCGAAACCAGTAATTCTAGAGTTGTGGTCATGTCTATACCTAGCTACCCGAGAAAATAAATATAGAGCTGGTATCCGGTTTAGTATTTAGGTTGTGGTGCCGTGCAGAGAGGATGTGGCAATAGTGGCAGGAGCTAGACGGATGCGTGACGGGGTGGGCCGGGTGGCTAATAGAGTACCCATTGTCAGATCAGATGGGAGCCAAGTCAACAATCTTGTGGATGAAATTCAAGCTGTGCTTTGACTTCTGTTTTGGACACTTTGGAGCAAGTAGAGAAATAGAGGGGATTTTTATTAGGGCATAGAGGTTTCCAGAAGGGAACGGCAGGGTGGCGCCTTTTTTGGTGGTAGTTGGTGTTCTTCAAATTTTTGTTTCTTTTTCTTTATTAATAATTTTTTGCCTTTTGGTAGGATTATTTCATTTTTCCAGATTTACTTTCTGTTTCCTTCATCTATTCTCTTGTTAATCGGTGGATGGTATTTCTGGTGGTATATTATCATTTCTTGTAGTACTTGTTTCTAGGGAAAAAAATTATTTAAATGATATTATCTTTTGTACGAAGGGTTACTTTTGACAACTTATCTTTTTCTGGTTGTTGGGCTACTGATGAGGGGGTAACTTTAGGGTCTGATTTGTAATTTAGTCAAATCTCAAGGGTGATAAATACAATTAATCCAAAATTTTTATACTTGCATTATAAATATGTTTTCTAATGCAATTTTTTTTTTTAAGTTCGCAGCTAACTTTTTATTGCACATTACACCATTAAAAAAAACCATAGGATTATTTTAAAAAGGTCTTCTTTATGGGGTGTAACCGAGGCTAATTAACGGAATATTCTAGTGTTCAAATGTGTTTGGTTATTTTAATGAATTTGAAATTTTATTCAAATTTGATTTGTTTAGTCGTCAAACTAAGTTTGATCGAGTTTTTTTTTTTTTATCGAATTTGAAAGTTGTCAAACATAAAATGCTATTCAAATTTCACTTAACTAGTTAGCGAATCAAATATAAAATGAATTTTTATCAAGTTGAGTTTAATTCGAATATTAACTAACTTGGTTCATTTTTCAACCCGATCCTTTTGATCCCCAATTATCAGACCCATGATTCGAATCATGAATTTGATAGTAGAAAGAACTTTAAAAGCCCTCCCATGCTCATTAAGCAATTATCAAGTGTTTTCTTCAATTATTTTCTATTGTTCTTGTTGTTTCCCCACTCTGAAACAGTTGTTCATGGATTCTTTATTTGTATGAAAAAACCATCTTCTTAATTTTTTTTTAATATTACTCCAAATACAGCATAGTATTAGTTTTCAAGATTGTGCTAGACAATCTAAATATCCTGCCTTAATTTGGTGTACCCTCTTTGATTCTCTTATACACTGCCTAGGTCGAAACGCAACATCATTAGATAGTTCTGTAAGGATCCTTAGGCCTACACATTGAAATTTGACAAAAGCCCCAAAGTCAGGTCGAAGGCTAAACAAACAAAGTACTATAAATAAAATAAGTAACGAAAGTCAAAGAAGTTAACTTAGTATGGAATTTAAATTAATTAAATGTAATTAAAGCACACTATACTCTGAGAGGTGATATGCTGGAAAAGTTTTTTTTTTTTTTTGAGTTGTGAGGATTCACACCGGAAGTTAGGTATTTTGTAGACGACAATGGTCAACCAAAAAAAAGTAAATAAAAGCATTTCCGCGTTGTTGACAAAATTAAAGCATGCAGTCCTGGCAAGCTCGATCTCTTGGGCAATTGGAACTGGAGAATTGCCTATTAAACACCCAAAAAAAAAAAAAAAACCCTCTCCAAGTCATGATGTATGAGCCAGTCCTGAGCACCCATACTCCTTAATTATTTGCCTAATTAAATCAAGAAAACTGAAATAGCCAGCTGAAATCCTCATCCTGTATATGGCTCATCAATCAGATTTTGTTAAGTATAATTGGTTGTCGCATGATAATAATATTCATGCATCTTTCATGCCATTCTCAAACTCTAGCCCCTCCCCCCACCCCCCAAAAAAAAGGTAAATAAAAACATTTTCACCTTATTTTCTTCTTTTTTTTATTTTAGTGTACGTAGAAGGTTTCGAATTCAGAACTTTTCATTTTCACCTTGTGGACAAAATTAAAGCATGTAGTCGTGGCCAGCTCGATCTCTCGAGTAACTAGAACTGAAGAATTGACTATTCAACCAAAAAGGAAAAAAAAAAATTCCTCCACAAGTCATGATGTATGAGCCATTCCTGAGCACTCGTACGTCTTAATTATTTGCCTAATTAAATCTGGTGCAATCCCTGAATTAGGTGCAATTCCACGCACCACATCTCAGTATCCTAGACGAGGAATATTTTTATTCTTCCTCTGGGGTTGGCCCTGCAGAAATAGATCCAGTAGTTAATGGTGGATGTATACCGGGCGGACAAAGGCAATCACCTCCATATTAAGATGCTAGACAATTGTCAAATCAGTTTATCTAAGGGTAGATATATATATATATATATATGTGGATGTATACCGGGCGGACAAAGGCAATCACCTCTATATTAAGATGCTAGACAATTGTCAAATCAGTTTATCTAAGGGTAGATTTATATATATATATATATATATATATATACTTCATAAATTTAGACTTTTCTCTCCTGGTATCCTGATATATTAAAAAATGTGTAAATTAAGTACCCCCGAAATAAATATTATCTCACGTACTACAGGTTAACCATCAGAGCACACTAGACTTTGCCATCTAATTAGTACCATCTGCTACCTTATCTGCATGATATTCTGCAATAGATTAGGTATACATATGTAAATATTTTACATACACGAGTACCACTAATGCATAAAGATCTGATCAATTACGTGTGAGAAAATCCTTGTGAGTCAGGAATCGTGAACTTGAAGCAACGTTTTTGTACAGTATAATAACAGTTTTAGCAATTACTTTTATTCATTTTCCACTAGCTATTTACCACGGTTAAATCACCAACTTGTCGGCCATTAAATCCCTCTTTGACTTGTAGATTGGGGTTCAACCCTCATATTTTATAGTTAAAAAAAATTTAAAGAGTGTGTCATAACATCTCTTTGATTTTAATGGATCTGTATACCCTCTAACTCTTTTACAAAGTCTTTTTAGTCTCCCATCCCCATAGTATAGGTTAGTATAGAAGCAGAATAGAATATTATCGTTACTAACAAAAAAGAAAAACAAAAAATACCACTGTTAAATAATGGAAAGATTCAATCTAGGCTAAACGTTCAGTCAATTTACCAACTATCTTTCATGCTTTTCTTTTCTTGGGGAGCATGCTATCAGCTTGGTTTAGATGAAAACTGGATTTCACGAGTATTAGCAAATTAATATGTGATCCTCGTAATCTATTTTAAGTGAGTTCAGCACCATTTTTCACTTGAAAATTTTGTTGTACATTGGAATATCCAAAATTAGAATACAAGATCTTTTCATTAAACAAAGTCATTTTTAGATCAATTGCCAATTATTTCAAGTCCTAATGCTATCCCAAACTAGCCTAATAACATTATTCACTCACTCACTCACACACACTCTCTCTCTCTTACAAAGGAAGGCCTATTAACATCATCGATCGGGTATTCCCAATAGCTGAAATTTCATAATCACAAGATTTTCTCCAATAGTTGCATATCCAAAAACAGTAGTAATGAAAGTCTCTCTCCAAAGAAAACAATAATGTGAACAATGTTAGTGATGCTGCGAGTGGTTATAAAAATAAAAACTCTCTAATTTGTCATTTATTGTATCCGCGTCTTTGATTAGGCAGTTGAGCAAAGAATCCATAAAGGGTTGACTATTGAAATCTGATATCGCGGAGATTCAAATCCTATCCTTTGTTCTGATCCGGTGTCAGCTATTCCAAGTACTACAAGCTCACAAGGTTGAAAAAGCTGCATGATTTCACACGTAAAAAGTTGATTAATTTTGGGAAGATTGGATATTGGCTTTCACCTTGAGGGAGATAGGGCTTACTTTCAGATTGTGACAAGAAGGCCATATGGCCAAGTGGAAGCAAAGTATCTTTGACTTTCATGATGTGGTAGCCCTATTTAAGCTGGTCTGAGCGGTCTTCTCCCAACACATTCGACATATAAGCATTATATAACTTCGTGAGTAAACAGTGAGAAGAAAAAGAGTGCATTGATCCATTATATATCATCAAACATCATACTTAGATTGGCTCAAAAATGAAGGTTGATATAGAAGTCATTTCCAGATATACAATCAAGCCATCTTCTCCAACCCCTGATCATCTTCAATATTACCCGCTCTCTTTTCTTGATCAAATAAACCCTCCTGTTTTTATGCCTCTTGTACTCTTTTATCCATCTGATCATAACCATCTGATCACCACTCCAGGCAAACTAAACCAGCTCAAGAAATCTCTATCAGAAGCCTTAACCAGATTCTATCCTCTAGCGGGACGGCTCATTGACAACACCTACGTCAACTGCAACGATGAAGGCATTCCCTATGTCGAAGCTAGGGCTAGCTGCAGACTTTCGGACTTTCTTGACAACCCCATCCCTGGAGAACTCAACAAATTTCTCCCTTGTGATTTGGATGATGTGAAAGATATTGGGATGGTTATCCAAATTACTTTATTCGAATGCGGTGGAATTGCTGTAGGAGTAGGCATTTCTCACAAGATTGCAGATGCCATGTCATTTTTCTTGTTTGTAACCAGTTGGGCTGCCACTTCCCGCAGGGACAGCGATGATACACGGTTCCCAATCTTTGAATCTGCTACCATCTTTCCACCTAGAGATGTAGCAGGCTATAATCATACCCTCGGTATGGTGAAAAAGGATGAAATTGTGACCAAAAGGCTTGTATTTACCGCCTCAAAGATCGCTTCTCTTCGCGACAAGTATACCACTAATAATAATAGCGCAACTGGTGATGAATATCATCGAAGACGTCCAACTAGAATTGAGGCGCTATCAGCTTTCATTTGGACACGTTTCCTGACATCCACCAGAGCCAAAGATAACTGTGATACAATGTACATGTTAAATCATGCAGTGAACCTAAGACCAAGGATGCATCCGCCTTTGTCGGAATGTTATTTTGGTAATCTCAGCAGGCCAGCTATAACCATACCTTCATTTGACAATGATGAACAAGGTTATGGGATTGTGAATCAGGTGAGAGATGCAATACGTAATGTGGGCGGAGATCAATATGTAACTAAACTTCGTGCAGGTGATAAGCATTTGAACTTCATCAAGGAGAGAGCTAAACTGGTAAACAAAGGCGAGGTTGTTTCATTTAGCTTTACTAGCTTGTGTAGGTTTCCATCATATGAAGCTGATTTTGGATGGGGGAAACCAGTATGGATTGGTTCGGCCAGCCTCACCTTTAAAAACCTTGTTGTTTTCTTGGATACACAATCTGGAGATGGCATAGAAGCATGGATTAATATGAAGCTGGAAGACATGGCTAAACTTGAAGCTGACAAAGAGTTGCTTAAGTATGTTTCCTCAAGTACTGATGCTGAAACTTAATTTCCTCTGTATGCTTCTCGATGGATGTCAAATTGGAGGTTGAGCTCGGGATTTTGTTGATATTCGAATAGAGCAGTAGCGCTCAAGAAAAAGTATGTAGCTATAATGAAGTTGTAGTACTACGCCGCCTTTTTCTTATTGGGGATTTTGCTTTCCTTGTTCAAGTTATGTGATTTGTCATTCTTAAATATCAAGCTCATGTCCTGGAATCTTTAAATGTTAAACTGGTCATGAAATATAAAACACCTATTATTCTTTATTTTGCCCCCCAATTTAATCTGTGTTGAATAGTGCCCGGAAGTTGATTATGAACCTTGATTAGGTAGCTAGATTTGCAGAAAATAACGATCGCTTTGCGAGAATAAATCAGTTCTTTGATCATAGAATAAATCGTCATTTTAGTCCTTCAACTTTTTCACTTGATCCAATTTCATCCTTCAACTTGTATTTAGCTGTTTTTAGTCCCTTAACTTAAATTTAGTCGCCAATCACATATTTTTATGGTAGCATCACAAGTCGAGAACAAATGTCTTCATCAGATCAAGGGCAATTTAGGAACTTCATATTCGAGACTGGAAAAGTAGAAGTAAACTTGGAGAGGAAAATCGAAACTTTCCATTAAATTTGGGAGGAAAACGCACATTATCTATTGGACCAAGGATAGAATCATATGTTGGCCAAAAAAAAAAAAAATGCATCAAGTGCTCATCGTCCTTATCAACAACGCCAGCATCACATCCTAAAATATCCTTAGTTATGATCTGAAAAAACACCAACTTATACCAAACCAAATGGTCTCAGAACCCACCACATTAAACCAAATTACAAACTAAGAAAAGCAAAGAAACAAGCAAAATAGCAATAATAAAAACAAATTGCCAAAAGAATTTGAAGCACCAAAATGACCAATTTCAGCATGCAAAGTGCTGCCTGGTATCAGTCCAACATACAAAGCATGCCTTGGAGAGATGGTGAGAAGAAAGGCTATGATGCAGCGTTATATGAACATAAATGAATAATTGGCTGAAAGGATTGCAAAAAGAGAGAGGCTGAAGTGAGGAGACGAAAATAATTTGTTAAAGTATATATACCAAGGGATTTGCTCATATCAATGGAATTGCATGATACCCTAATCCGTGTGATGTTTATATAACTTTCTTTTTACACAAATTCCCTTGACAAATAACATTTGAGATATGGATTGCTATACTGCCTAGAATTTAATCGGCATTTCCTAGAAACAGGGGCCTTCCAAAGGTTCATACACCAATGATTATAATTTCTTTTTCTTTAATGGCTGTGCTAATCGTGATTCATGTGCAACCATTCCGATTGGAAATATTTTGGATTTAATTTCAGTTCAATTTGGACTTGATTTCATTGCAATTTGATAGAAAAAAATCTATCCTTTTCCCTGCCCTTCTCATGTTCGCTAAGATGCCTTGCCCTGTGAAAAGGTGTTGCTAATTGATTTTTATTGAGAATTGGAGATTACTAAGTGAGATGCCCGTAGCGATTACTAATTGAGAATTGAAAAAATTGCTGCAAATAGGATGCCGAAACAGGCAGGAGTAAGAGGGTCAGGCGAAGAATAAGAATCGAAAATGCAGCAGCATGTTATGTTTCGTTGAAGAAGATGAAATCATTCAACATTGCAACTTTAGTCCGCCATTGTTGCGTTTTGAGAGCTCTGATGTTTTCATCCTTACAACTCCTGACTCATCTTCATCTCCGTTTACAAGTCATCCGATTGATTCCCTGATTCCAGTGAGATTTTGATAGATTTCAGACTTCTCTCAGTATGCTCGAAGCTGCCATTGTTAGGGTTTTTAGAAATCTCCGACCCATAGATTGAGTGACCCCTCGAACAATTCGTCCTCCAATTTTGGGACTAGATGTCAGCCAGATTCAACCTGGAAAACTGGAGCAGGTTCTTGGCCAAATGGGTTGCGATCATCTTTCGCCGGCGCTAGGAGACAAGTATTGGGCGCAAGTGGTTAGTGGGGCTTCACCAGCTATTCCCCGGAGATATATACTCAGGGGTTCAACCCATCATTTAGCAAGGTTCAGAAGTTTGTGGAAAATAGATGGGCTGAAATGGGGAAGGTTGATGTGATCTCACTGAAAAATGGCTTGTTCATATTCAATTTTGAGTCTGCTGCGAGTCGTACCAGTGCTTTGGAGCAATCTCCTGGCCAATTGCTAGTAAAATGCTTCTTCTAAAACCATGGACTCCAGAATTGGATATGAGGAAGGAAGACGTTGATGCAGTCCCTGTTTGGATTTGGTTACCTCACCTGCGCTTACATTACTGTATAGATGTTCTCTGAGCGAATTTTCGAGTTATGTTGGAAAACCTTTGTATACAGACAAGCAAACGGCTAATCAATCCCGGGTAGCTTATGCACAGATATGTGTGGAGCTAAGAATGGGAGCTGCTAGACCAACGCAAATTCCTTATGTGAATGAAAGTGGGAAGCTGGAATATCAGGATGTGGAGTATGAGTGGATACCACCTAGTTGCTCAAAATACAACAAATTTGGACATCAGATTCAAAAATGCCTAATGTCAAAAACACTAAAGATATGGATGCCAAAATCAGGTGCACAACTGGATTGTACTAGGAATCCTATTCCAACTACTCAAGAGAGTGTTAAGATAGAGATAGAGAAACACTCTGAGCAAGTGGAGAACCAAACTGTGCAAGAAGTGGAGCAGACAAATACAGAGGAGCAACAACCAAAAGAAGGTGGAGTCACTGATGAAGGTTCTATTAGAGAATGTAAAGTTGGTTGACGATTAAACAAAAGAAATGCCAAAGGAAAAGAGAAGATTGGCTCAGTGAATACCTAAAATAGCTACATCTTACTAGAAGGTGCAGAGGAGTGCCCAGTAGGGGAGACTAAGGCTGAAAAGCTTGGCAGGGGTGCTCGCAGAAAGGTTGGAACTGAACTATTTTCCCCTACTATAACATGAGAATATTATGCTGGAACGTGAGGGGGTTAAACGACCCTTTAAAACAAAAAAAGAGCTCAGTAAAACTATAAATAGTATACATTCCTACTATGGTTGGAGTAGTAGAAAATAAGATCAGAGGTGTAAATGTTGACTCTGTCTTTGCACACTGTTTTCAAAATTGGAATTTTTCCATAATGCGGTACCAGACAATGTTAGTCGTATTTGGTTTTGTTGGAACAGCGATCTTGTACATTGTGACTTACTATTGTGCCATCAGCAAGCTATCTCATGCTTTGTGGATAGCCTGGAGATTCAGTAGTTTGTGGCTGCTATAGTGTATGGTAAAAATAAAACAGAGGAAAGAAAAGCTCTATGGTCTCATCTCCAGCAATTGAAGCCTCTTATTGGTGACACACCATGGCTAGTTCTTGGAGATTTTAATGCCATCAGAAACAGCTCGGAACGACTTGGAAGTGATGATTTTTATCTCAATGCCATGGAGGATTTCAACCTATGTCTACAAAATATAGATGTAGAAGATGTAGAAGAACATCCTAGCAGGGGTTTTTTCTACACGTGGTGTAACAATATGGATGCATCGGACAGAAAGGACAGCATAATTGAGAGGATCTTTGCTAATGAAACTTGGTTTAATCGGTTTCCCCTTGCTGAAGTAGAATTTCTGGGACCGGGTATGTCAGACCACTCTCCTATACAAGTTGAGGTGCATAGCTCACAAAATTTTGGTCCAAAGCCTTTCAATTCCAAAAATTTTGGATGAAACATGCTGACCTTGAATCCATACTGCTAAAAAGGTGGACTAAAGTTGCCAAGGGTAATCCTATTGCTACCATTTTCCAGAAGCTCAAAAGGCTCAAAGGAGAGCTGAAAGCCTGAAACATTTAAACAAGACTTGTTACAGTGATATTAGTGCTCGAGTTATACACAAAAAAAAAAAAAAAGAACAAATGCTGGCTGTCCAATCATTACTACATGACAAACCCCTTTTGATGATCAACTCATTGCTCAGGAAAGAAGATTGATGGGAGAATATTGGGCATTATCTCAAGCCGAGGAGTCTTATAAGGCTGAATCTTAGGTATTGTGGTTGAAAGAAGGTGATAAGAACACTGCATTTTTTCACAGGAAAGTCATCACTCACACTGCTCGAAACAGAATTTTATCTCTTTATAATGATCAACGTGTGAAGATTACAGACTATAAAAGAGTACAAAAGATTGCAGTCTCCTTTTACCGACAGTTATTTGCTCTCAAGATTCATAGGACCTGGACTCAGAGGAAAGAATGAAAGGAATTATCCCTCAAATGTTTACCCCGGAGCAATGCAGAGGCCTATCAACCCCAATCACAGATGAAGAAATTCAGAAAGAGATGTTCAAATTAAAAGAAGGCAAAGCCCTTGGTCCGGATGGATACATAGTGGAGTTTTTCAAACAAAATTGGAATGTGGTAGGTGCTGAGGCTATTGAAGCTTTGAAGTTTTATTTTTCAATCATTATCTGTTCTAACCCCTGAATATTACCATAATCACACTTGTCCAAAAAGTCCCAAACGCCATGTGTATGAGGAATTTTAGGCCTATAGCTTGCTATAACATCCTCATAAATGCTACTCAGCCATGCTGACCAATAAACTGAAGCAAGTAATTCCTTCTATTATCAGTCACACGCAGAGTGCCTTCATACAAGGCAGGAATATCCTTGATAATGACCTACTCATGCATGAAGTAGTTAGAGGCTATGGAAGAACTGGAGGAAGGCCTTAGCAGTCATAAAAATAGATATTATGAAGGCCTATGATACTTTAAACTGGAACTTTTTGTTGTATGCTATGAAGCTAATGGGGTTTCCCAATGATTTTATTGAACTGGTGACTAACTGTGTTACGACTGCATTTTTCTCCATCAACCTGAATGGACTGCTGGTTGGATATTTTCGAAATGAAAGAGGTTTGTGGCAGGGGGATCCAATATCCCCCTACTCATTCCTTACAGCTATGGAGGTATTTTCTAGATGGCTGCAGAAAAATATCACTACTGAAGGCTTTGATTACCATCCTAAATGCCCAACTATTCAACTTTCTCACCTGGCACTTGCTGATGACCTTTTTATCATCACTGCTTACAACTCAGAAATCCTGCTTCGTTATCAAAAAGACTTTGCAGGAGTTCAGGAAGCTTTCAGGACTCAAGCCAAATTTGGAAAAATGTCAAGTGTACATGGCCGGAGTAGATGAAGAAATGCAGAAAAAGCTATGTGATATAGTGCAAATGCCAAAAGGGACACTACCTGTTAGATATCTGGGACTTCCTTTGACTACTACAAGACTGAGCTTTACAGATTGTTAACCAATTTTCAATAAAATGCAGCAAAAAGTGAATGGTTGGGCGACAAAAAGACTTTCTTATGGAGGCAGATTGCAACTAATCAAAACAGTCCTTAATGGCATCCAGCTCTACTGGTCGAGTGCTTTTATCTTACCAAAAGCTGTAATTAAAAAGATAAACAGTTTGATGGCATCATTCTTATGGGCTGGACAGATTAAGTCCCATTATTTTGCTAAAGTTAAATGGTCAGATATTTGCCTGCCAAAAAAGGGAGGACTTGGCTTGTTCAATTTGGTGTTATGGAGCAAGTGCTTGATTTTGAAGCAGATTTGGAATGTATGTAAAAAAAAAAAAAAATGAAAAAAAAAAGGACAATCTGTGGGTAAAATGGGTACATACAGTCAATCTTAAAGGTGCATCTTTCTGGGTGTGAAGAAACCTATTGATTGTTCATGGTCATGGAGGAAAACTTTGAAAATACGAGGTGATTGTCAGGCAAGTATTAAAACTGAGATTGGTGATGGACAGGAAACAAATTTTTGGTATGGAAATTGGCATATTGTGGGGCCTTTATATCAGAAATATATAGAAAATATGCTATATAATCTTGGGCTGTCTAAAACATCTACTGTTACACAATTCATACAAGGAAAAACTTGGAAATGGCCACAGGGGAGGAGAATGACAAAGGAGCTGAGAGAGCTGAGAGACCTCAAATCTGCTACACCTGCAATCTTTGTACCACATATTGAGGAGAAGGATGAGGTCTATTGGATTGCTAATGCATCAGGACATTATACCATAAAGTCAGGAATGGAGTTGTTACCCCTGGTTGGCCAAGGTGCAGTACCACGTTTTGCTTACATTGTTTGGATGTTGTGTCTTAGAAAGCTAAACACCAAGGGTAGACTAAAGAGTTGGGAGTAAGAATGGACAGTGAGCTTTGTGAAATATGTCCGGGTCAGACTGAAACTTTGGAACATCTATTCTTTGATTGTCCTATATCAAGAAATATATGGAGTAAGCTACTAAGCTTGTGTTTGAGTACCAGAGGGATTCAACCATGGCAAATTGAATTGCAGTGGCTGTGTACTCAATGGAAGGCGAAATCCTTCACTGACTAAGTGAGAGATCAGTGTTTGCTGGAGTGGTGTACTATATCTGGAAAGCCCGCAATCAAGCCTTGTTCAAACGCAAGCCTATAGAAGAAGAGAAAATTGTTGATGACGCCTTGACTGCTGTACGTGAGGTAGCTGCTGGTTGGGAAAAGGTTCCAAAAAACAAAGCAAGCTGGGACTCATCCACAGAGCTTGGACTTCCACTTACGTGTTTTAATTAATATAGGATTGTATACAGGCAATTGACTGTAGCAGAAATCTATAATTTCCTTGTACAAGATCATTGTTCTTATCAATAACAGCTCAATTCTGTGTTAAAAAATTAAAAAAAAATTAGTCCCCTAGATTTTCCCCATTTTACCCTTAATTTGTAGTTCCTATATTACCCTCAACTTGGTGCTATTTTTGTGGCAAAAATATTTAATTGGGCGTCACTGTAAAAGGATGTACTTGGCAACTGAATTTAAGTAAAAAAGTTGAAGAACTAAAATAGCAATTTTCCCAAGACAATCATCTGTGGTAGAAAAACATCCGTATCTCTCAAAATGATAGTATATGTACGTTTCCTACTTTCTTTTATGTTTAACCATTGTACTTTTTTCATGCTCAAGAGTCGCTAGTTCCATTAAATGTGATAATTGCTAAATTAGTCCATGGAAGACAAAATGTCTCTTCTAACAACCAATCAAATAGTATATACTTTGGATGTATACATGTGGGTTCGTCGTACGTCTTATTAATTAAAACACACACACACACAAAACACGCAGACAAGAAGGATTGAGAAACGTATGGCATGCATAAGTAAGTGAATAATGTTTCTCAATATTACACAAATAAGTATCTTTAATTTGTCGTGTTCACTTAACATCTAATCAGCCATGTGAGTAGATGGAAAAAGGCCGGGCTTCTTTCCATTTGTAATTTTTGACACAGAAATGGTAGGCCATCTAATATGTGACGTTGCCTGCTTAAAGCAATGTCAGTCGATGGATGAATGAAACTGCGTTTCTTGGATTAATATCAAGCTGGAAGATATGGCTAAACTTGAAGCAGACAAGGAGTTTCTTAAAATGCATGCAAAAATTTTTGCTTCTCAGGCTTCTGGGATGTCGTCAAATTGAAGCTGGAGCTCGAGTTGTAGTGATACATATAGAAATAGAGCTAGTGCTTAAGCAAGAAGTGTCTAAAAAGAAGTCAATGATAGCGCTACGCACGCCTCTTTCTATTTTTGAGGATTTTGTTTCCTTGTTTAATTAAGCTGTTGAGTTTGTAAGCCTCAATCATCAGAGTACATGTAATGGAATGTTTAGATGGCACTTTAAGTACTGCTTGTGAAACATACAATCTAGAATCATGTCTGAATCATGTCTTCTTCAGTTTGATCTCCAGGAACAATGACTACGAATTGATTATGAAACTTCAGCCAGCTATATTTGCATTCACATGCTGGTCAGAATTATTAAACTCGTTTGTATTTTATAATTATTGTACTTTTTCTCATGCATGCTTAAGATTTTGTCCCTTGTTCCATTCAGGCGATAATTGCTAAACTAGGCCAAGAAGACAATAGAATAGAGGTCTCCTCTAATATTTTAGCAAATCACATAGTATATGCTCGGGATCCATGTGCGAGACCGAGATTAATTGCCCCCTTAATTTCATTCACGCCTCGCATTTAACAACGTAGATTCCGTGCCATTACTTTTTTTTTTTTTCAGGAAATGATAGATCTTTTATTTCTATAAAAGGAATATACACTATATGAGCAAAGGCTCCAATGAGCTATACAAAAGTGCAATTAAGCACCGAGAATTGCTAATTCCTCATCATGAGTTATGCTTAAAGCATGATTACAAAAAGACTTACTAAGATCTCCTAATTCCATTGAAGCAGCACCAAATGAGACTTTCTGAAACATCGAGCTTAGCTCTTTTATATCATCCATCAAGGCAGCCACTCGGATATCTTTTGAGCTTTGTGTCTTCATTTGCTTGTTTATCAAGTTGCAAGAAGTCACAACTTTCAGCTCTTTCCATCCAACTCCTTTTGCTTTACACAGGGTCAGTCTCAAAGTTATAGCATAGTCAAGGACTTGCAAGCCTATGCTGATTTCACACATTAACCATACAGTTTTGATCTTTTTAATTGAGTCGATGGTTGTTACTCCAATTCCCATATTCACCCCTTCCTTATGTTGTCCTACCTCCACACACATGATCAGGGCATTGTCTCTGGTTTGTTGGTTCATGCCCTCACCTTCTTTACGACTGGGCATTTGTTGGTTGTTCATCATTACTATTCTATATTCCTCTCACTCCTTTTTTGCTCTTTGAACCACCTTCCATGGGTGCTGATCAATTTGTTGGAACTCCTTCTCATTATGAGCCTTCCAAATCTGCCAGATTAGATCTACAGTTAAGGCTATATGGTCATTTCCTTCCTTCCTCCTTCTTGCCTCTTGTAGGGCCAGCCACCATACACTGAATTTCTTCTTTGAGTCCATCTCACTGCATTGGGGCCATTTTCCAAATCTCTTCTGCTTTAACACATTTAAAGAACATGTGTTTAATTGTTTCAGCATCTTCACCACACCTTCCACGAACTCCACTTCCATAGCCTATTCTTCTGAAAATGTTATCCTTCATTGGCAAAGCATTTTTCAGACATTTCCAAATAAACACTTTCTCTTTGTTTTTGTTGTTCAGCTGCCAAATCTTTCTCTATGTACTTGCTTTCCAGGGGGTCTCACTAGATTCTCCTATTTGGCTACATCTGCCTGGGAGCTAGTTCTTTGTGTTGCTCATCACTTCATAGCCTGACTTAACAGTATACTGCCTAGAAGAGTTATGGATCCAAAACAGACTATCAAGTTTCCCTACTAAACTGAGTGGAATCTTTAGAATTTTCCTAGCCTCTTCAGCCCTAAAAGTTGCATAGATCAGAGACCTATTCCACCTGAAATTTGTAATCAGATCTTCTACCTTCCTCAGTGTGCAACCTTCAGTTTACTTGAATTGATCCTTCCATCCTTTGCCTCTAGCACCCAAGCATCCTGCCAGATTCTAGTGTTGTCCCCATTACCAATTTTCTTCCTTGACCCCTATAAGGCTCTACCAAATCCAGGAAGCATTCCTACATTCTTTGGGCTCCAAAACAGAGCAGGTAGGGAAATATCTTGCTTTTAAGATCTTGCTGATTAGGAGGTTTGGAGAAGTAGCTATTCTCCAAATTTGTTTACCCAATAGAGCCTTATTAAAAATTTGTATATCCCTGAAGCCAAGTCCACCATTACCCTTCAGCAGAGACATTTCCTCCATGAACACCAGTGCATTTTCTTCTTTCCATCCTCCTCACCCCACCAGTAATCTGCCATCATTGCACTTATCTTCTTACACAAGCTAGTTAGGAGTTTGAAACAAGACATTGCATAGTTGGGTAGAGCAATTGCAATTGCTTTCAGTAAAACTTCCTTGCCTGCTAAGCTTAATTTTTTGTTCTTCCATTTGCCCAATGTCATGGAGCACTTATCCCATATAAAACCAAACAGTTGGTTCTTAGTTCTAGTGATCACCATAGGTAATCTAGATACTTCCCTTGCTTAATAACATTGATCTTTCCTAGTGTAGAACAGATTTTCCTTTGCTTCTCTTTGCTTGCATTTTTGCTGAAGAAAACTGATGATTTTTCCATGTTGATCATTTGTCTAGAACCTCTCTGATACAGTTCCAGAATTCTCATTAATTCTGCTGCCTGGTCTGGTTCAGCTTTACACAAAATTAAAGAATCATCCGCAAAGAATAAATGAGTAATAACTAGACCTCTCCTACACAATCGTAACCCCTGGTCTATTTAGATGTGGCAAAAGCCTATGACAGGGTAGAGTAGGATTTTCTAGAAGCAATCATGTATAAAATGGGTTTCTGCAGTAGGTGGGTTAAATGGGTGATGGAGTGTGTTACAACTGTCTCTTTCTCCTTCAATGTAAATGGCGAGCCAAAAGAATATGTGACACCTAGCAGAGGAATCAGACAAAGTGGCCCTCTGTCACCTTATCTTTTCTTGCTAGTCTCTGAGTCTTTCTCCAGTATGCTGACATAAGCAGAAGAGGGAGGAAAGATTCCGCACCGTTACATTTTGCACAAAGTTTGCCCATGAAAGTGACTTTGGTTTTGTATGAATATGGACGGATTAGCATTTCCATTGAACAACTAACAAATCAATGTTTCCGTTTACAATCTGTCTTTTATGTAATTTTCGACGAGTCATGTCGAGGTATTAATAATCAACAATCGTCATCACGAAGGAGATCAGAGTTGGAAGCACAGTAGTACTGTTGGTGTTAATAGCATATATGGATGGTTGCCAAAAACTAATCCACAATTAATAGTCGTGGCAGGTAACTGAATTTTTTTTTTTTTTTGTAAGTTTTCTCATTGGCTAGCTTAATATGAACTTTGAGCAAGACCAGTTATACTCCATGTCTTTTCACTCGTCCTTTTTGTGGTTTTTGAAAAACAAGTAGTGAAGTTTGAGCTTATATATACTCCCTCCTTCCCATAAAGCGTGTCGTTTTCAGGAGGACATGCAAAAGAGAAATTTTACTGTTCTTTCATATATTTAGTGGTGAGACATATTTTATTTGATATTGATAGTTTGTGGAGAATAAAAAATTGGGCACATGAAAGGTAAAGATAAGATTTCATTAGAAAAAATTAGTTGACTCTCTAAAAGGACAATTAATTTGGGACAAGAAAAAAAAAAGAAATATGACACTATTTATGGGACGGAGGGTATCACTTATCATCCAGTACTCGATCTCCTTGGCAGCCATGTCCATTTAATCACACGATAATATTTTTTGTACATTGTATATATCAATCAGGAATCAATTATATCAACCAGAAATTAATTAGTAATATTTGTATTGATTAACACAATCAAACAATAATTAGATTAGATGCTAATAAATTATTGTAAATTGCGTCTCTTGTATCTCCCTGACTATAAATATAGGTCTTATATATTATTGAGAATGATGGAATATAGTATCAATTCCTCTCTTTTATGATCTTTTCATGGTATCTAATATAGATGTAGCAGAGGGAAGCAACTTACGTGAGGTTGATATACAGCCGAATGCATAAACTTGAACATGCACTTATGAGAATCAAAAGAATCCAAGAATCTACGGTGACTAAACCACTATATTTAGGAATTGTGTAAACTATTCTAATAGTGAACTTTTGATCATTTATTTACTTCATGTTTCAAATTAGTTTTTAATAACAAAAGGCATCAAATTATCTCCAGGTGCCTGAGGGACTACAATGATGAAGCAATTCTGAATTCGCATTCCCCTCCTTATCATTTCCAGAACCTCTTAGAAGTTTAAATGCTAAGTTTGACATGTTAGCTTCTAAAATCAAATGCTAAGTTTAAATACTACGATAAGTTTGCTGCTCTGCTTGCCGGTGCTTCAGGGTAAAGGCCAGAGGTTATCCTCATTTCCAGGAGAAACAGTTAACCATTGGTTCTAATACAGTATGTGTACAATACATGAAGCATGTTGTACAAGCCAATTAGACAAGGAAAACAAATGAGTTTACTTGAATGGAATATCATTGTGTTATGGCTTTTATTTTCTTATTTTTGGGTTCTAATATTATTTCTTTTTGTTCAAGAATAAGGTGAATTCCGTAACGAGCTAAAATTTGTACTGACTTGCTGCTTTTATCAAATTGATCTTTTCTTTTTCCTGAAGAAATTTTGAATTTTATAAGACGAAGGAGAAAAAGGGAGATGATTCGAGCTGAAATAAAACAGTTGATAAATAATAAATGTGTTTGAGTTTATTTAGTGGTAACAAGAAATTTTATGGACAAGCAAAAATATGGAGATGAACAAGAAGAATTTATCGTCCTCTAAATCTTGAGTATCAAGTAATTAGTTTTTATAATATATTATATTATGGTTTTTTCCAATTGAATGTAGTATGGGTCATTGATTTTTCAAATTTTTGAAGCTCCCCTTGTTTTGAAAATTAGTGCAATGTTCTAAGCATGAGCACCTAGTCCTTCCATAATTTAATTGAATTAGGAAAGTGTAAGAATTTCACTCAAATTCACTTAAATGTGTAAGTTTTGAGCCAAAAGAGCAATTCATGTTAAATGGCTCTAATTTCATTTGTTGAGTGTATATCACACTTGGATTATGTGACGACCCACCTCTCCCTAGGGCGTACCCTAGGGTATCAGTGACCGCCTGCCCAACTCTCGTCAGGACTCACTCACTCAGCCATCATATAACTTATCAAACTAAAACTCCGGACATAATAGACAAGGTACAATACTTAACAAATTCACAACTCCCAAATTACAAATCCATAGTACATCAATCATTCATCCATACAATCAAGTTTCATTATACAAAAGTTCTCAACATTCATAATTCCAAGTTCTTCAAAAACATCAAAACAAGAATAACCCTAGTCTTAAGGGTTGGCATCTTCATCAGGGATCTCATATCCTGCTAAGGAAAACAAATGAAAAAGGGTGAGCTAAAAAGCTCGTGAGTTCCCAAAACATGCAATTCACATAACACATAAGGACTTTCACTTAATAAGATTTCACTTGAAATTAAATCAGATAAGAAAGCATTTAACAATACAAGTATGGATACGGGGCTCTCAGGAGCCAAAGTCCACGTCGCTTGTCCACGAACCAGTAGTTGACACTCCGTCAACTGTCACTATTGCCATGTAGAACTCCACTTCCCTTTTACTTCTCCAAACCCCCATCGGGCCCGCACTCCAAACAGTTCAGTGTATTTTGAAACAATCTGTAACAGTTCAATTTGTTTAAGTACTCTCCATGAGGGACAAGTCCATACGCCAAGTCCAGAGTACTTTTCGTTTCAGTCCAGTCAATATCAGTGGTTGGTTGCTCTTCTAAGAGACAGGTTCGGTTCCAGAACTCAGTCTCAAGCACATTACAATGGTCTAAGTCACTGGGATTCGTGACATTGAAATAACCCTATGGCTCTTCCCTTTCTTCTAGACCTAGGCCTAGCCTCCGGCTCGAGTCGAAGGGTTCACCGATAGGTCTCAAGCATTCCCTGACCTTTTCAAATACATGCAGTCACTAAGTAGCACTGTAACAGTCAATCATTTCAGTTTACATTTACTTTCATTCACTTTAAAGCATTTTCATAATTGTTTCACTCAGATAAGAGTAAGTGCGATAAAGTACACACAACCCTATCTGAGAGTTCAAAACCAGGTTTCACAGTACAATCACAACAGTAAACACCATTGCAGTCATTTCGCATAAACACATAACAGGCATGGAAACTCACCAAAGTAATAAAGCTCACCTCTACATGGTCAATTCACTTTCCTCCTCAAACCCTAAACAAGTAAAAACAGTAGTTGAGAATTCTATCATTTCATTCATTAATCAAAACAACTCACTTCCACTTTTTAGTTTTCAATCAATGTTTTCCAAAAATCCCCTCAAGGGAACACTTTCATTTCAAACGATGTCATATTTCAAATATTTCCTTGAAAATCACTCATTCCTCCCAAATACAATGTTCCAAGTAGATCTTTGGAGGATCAAAATCTTATTTGAAATAGGTCATGTCATCGATGTACTCACTAAACACTGTTTTCACATTTCTTTAGTAAAACACTTAGGTGAAACTTATCACCTCAAAATCACTTTTAACATAAACTCAACACTCACTCCTTGATAATACTTTAATATAACTTCAAAACACTTTAAACCATATCTTTTCTTACAAAATTCATTAAATGAAACCATAACATTAAAAAACCCTCAAACGACATTTTTCACCCAATTTTCGTGAGAAACTCCATTATTTATCTTTTCAAAAGTCATACACTAGTAAATGTACGTATCATATATTTTCTTAAATAGAAATTCATCACAACTGAATACAAAATTTCGAAATCAAACATAGAAGTTTTCAAGTGTGGATTCGGCCATTTTAATCATTTTTCCTTCAAACTTTTCAATAACTAAAACCCTAATTTCTAACCAGATCATGCCAAAATCATAAATATCATTCAAGGCCACAATCAGGTCCTCAAGTTCACTACTTAAAGGTCACCTCAAGTCCGCTACCTAAGTTGGGATTTCAAGAGCCCAACGTCATCTTTTCAGATGAGATCATTTCACCAAAATCAACCATAGATCTAAGTTATTTAACACTAATAGGGCTATATCTACAAGTTTCAATACTTATACCTCCGGATCTATCAGTATCCAACAAGATCCGCCAAGATCTAGCAAGATCCCTCGAGCTTTTCTTCAAAAAAGTTGCTTCCAAGCTTGATGGCTTCCAAGAACTTCGATCCTAACTCCCGATCTACAAGATTCGTTGAGGATATCCGTCACCAAGTTCAACCTCGAGCCCAAGACAACCACCCAAGCTTTTCTTTCCTCTCTTTTTCCTTCAAAAATTTCGGACCTCACTCCCCAATCTCTCTCCTTGGTTCGGCTGCCATAGAGGGAAGAAATCAAGCCAAAACCTTCACAAACTCAAGATTCTAGTTGAAGAAGAAATGGAAGATTTCAACCACAAAACTCACCTTTCTTTCTCCTCCAAGAAATCGGACCAGCCTTCACTCTCTCCTCTCTCCTTCGGCTGCAAGGAATGGTGGAAAGGATGGCTTCAATGGTGGTTTAAAGCTTGGAAAGAAACAAGGAAGAAGGAGTGAAAGAAACTAGCTCTATTTCTCTCTCTCTCTCTCCCCTAGAGCTCTCGGCTCTTTCTCTCTCTATCTCTCCAAGTTTCAGCTGAAAATGGAGCTTAAAGGTTGTAAGAAATTCAAGGCTTTTATGGTGCAAAAAGTGCATTTCCATGTTTTAAGGGAAAAAGGTGTTTTTGGCACTTTATGTCGCGTCATACGCGACAGTCTAACTTACACTGTTCTAGTCCATTCCGACACTGTCCAAACTTATTAATATTCCCAAAATATCACCACTTATGCTTAATTTCAATTTAAAGTCACTAATCACGCTCCAGTAGAAAATTAGACACCTAATTCGGCCAAAATCGCACACCGGCAAATAAATCGTATAAAATGTTATAAATTGGAAAATATTCTATTTAAACACAATTTACTCATAAATAAATAAATAAACACAATATAAATAATATTATGCATTTTTAAAATAATTTTAAATTTCGAGGCCCTCACAAATTAGCTATTCAAGAACTTGCATTATTTGTACACTTCGAGACCACATCTTTGAATCAAATGCATGAAAATGACAAAGGCGATTACACCTACTTTAGACTTTCTTTTAAAGATCAACCTTGATACATATTTCCTTAGAAACCCAATTTGAAGCTTAACTATTTTCTTTGAATTTAACCCACAATCATTACCATTTGACCTTTTTTTTCTAATACCTTTTTGTTAACCTTTTATATCAAGGGATTGTTTTATCTTTAAATGGGATAATTAGAAATCATGAATCCAAAGGGATTAAAGTATAAAGGTGGCAAGTATATTTATTAGTCCTTCTTCTTCTTTTACAACCAAAAAAAAAAGAGAAAAAAAAAGAAGCAGTTTAAAAGGGAGGGAGAAGTTAAAGGACATGAATTTAAAGTCATGGTTATACTTGCTTTGTTCATTTCGATATGGTATCGACCTTGGAATTTCATGTGAAGATAATTTGAATTTGCATCCCCTTTTATGGATTTTAAAACATTTCTTTTGATAATTTTCACCAAAATTACCCTTTTATATCATATTCTTTAACCTTAACCCCATTACAACCTTGTAAAGATCTTTAGATTTGTGTGTTGCCATGCAAGTGTAGATAAGATATATGAGCCATGAAGAATTCATATTCGAAAGAGTAGGAGATGTATTTAGGTGGATTTCATTTAACCACTTCATAGGTATTAATGAGCTCATATCAAATTAGTTCACCAAGCAAATAGGTGAAGGTTTGGTGTGAGTCTGTTTAGGTAATGGCGAAAGCATTATTTAAACAAAAGCGGAAGTTATCCTTGACAAATCATGAGTTAAAGGTATAAATCAACAAAATTATTTCTTAATTATGAGCAGCAAGGGATTCATAAGCTCTTCTAATTTCTCCATTATTAGGTTACTTGGTTTAAATAGTGGAATTGATAGAATTGCTTTTTGCTTGTATTTTTTTATTGTTTAAATAATAGAGTGAATTTAAAAATCTTAGTAATTACCAAGCTCTTGTGGGGTCGACCCTAATTATCACCATACTCATTTGACGCTTACCTATAATAAATCAAGGTGATTGGGCTAATTTGAATAAATAATTGGGATAATTTCAGAAACCTCCCTTGAGGTTTCTAACAATATCGCTGACCTCCCCTGAGGTATACAAAATTACACAAACCTCCCCTAAGGTTAAGGTTTTGTAACAAAATCAATCCGAATCAAAAAAGTAATATTAAAAAAGTACTTTGAAGAGAGAGATGTAACTTTCATTCCATAAATACCCAGTTATATTGTAACGGAATGAAAAATATATTAACAAAAGTGAGGAAAAATGAGTGCAAATAGTAAAGAACTAAAATAAGTAGCAACTAATTTTTCTATAAAACTAGATCAATAACAAATACTAAATTATAATGGCTCTATTTTTTTTTAGATTTTTACCATTTTGTATATAAAAGAAACAAGAAACATTAATTTGTCATTTTCACTTGAAACAATAAAATTTAAGATGGGAAAATAGTGGTTAGGGTATTTAAGGGAAGGTTTCTAAAATTATCCCTATTGAAAATTAATATAGGTAATTAAGTAGTTAGGACACTAATTAATTAATGAAAATAGTTGTTGAGGATTTCTTTAATGATGAACAATTACTTGTAGTTATAAAATGGTACTAATTGATACACCAAATAATTTTTCACTCTTAGAAATCGATATGGCAAATAGCAATTTGTTTGAATTTCTCTCTAAAGATATTCACAATTTTCTTGCGATTACACTTGCAATATTTCTTATTGATGTTAAAGAATATTGGTGAATTTCATGATTTTGCTCAATAGTTTGACATGGTCATAGTTTTTGCACCTATATTTCACATTCGAAATCAACACAAAATCACTATTTTGTTACCTTAAATTTTGTTGTTTCAAGTGAAAATAAGATCCATTTTAATGCTTTTTGTTGCCTTTATTTGCAAAATGACAAAGATTTGAAAAAAAATATCCATTGTAATTCAATGCACTAGTATAGAAAAAGTTAGTTGCTACTTATTTTTTGTCCTTCACTATTTGCACTCACCTTGCCTCATTTTTATTAATTCATTCATTTACAATACAAATTTTACACAAGTATATATAAATGGCATTTGTGGAATAAAGTTTCATCTCTCTTCTCAAAGCGTATTTTTTTAATGTTACTTTTTTTTTTATTTGGACTGACTTTATTACAAAATCTTAATCTTAGGAGAGGTTTGTGTAATTTTGTAAGGGTTAGGGGAGGTGAATGAAATTGTCAGAAACCTCAAGGGAGATTTCTAAAATTATCCCTAAATAATTAGGAGTTTATGACTTGAAATCATAGACCACATCAAGTTTTTGGTGTTGTTGCCAGAAACTTCGGATAATATTACAGCAAAAATAAACTTTATTAATCTAAACTTGTATTAATTTTAATTTAATTTCCTTGTACATACGGTGCATGGTGCCACTTTACTATTACATATTAGTAGTATTATTTTTATTAGTTTCTCTTATTTGGTATTTTTTAGGGCATGCACCGAACCCTCTGAATCATACTTCCATTTGATCCCGAGATTGAAAAAAATGGCAAGAAGGAGGAGACATTTGGAGCAAAAAACTAGCTATTCAACAAGAGGAAATGTAGGTAAATTGAATTTGAAGTATCTCAATTAAAAACAATGGGGGAAGCACAAGCAAATCGCAATCAACAAGCTTTGAGGGTTTTTGCATTGGCAACCATAGAAGGATCACAAACTAGCATTGCTAGGCTAGTGGTAAATGCAAATACCTTCGAGATTAAACTAGTTTTGATTCAAATGATCCAACAAGAACAATTAGAGGTAATTCTACAGAGGATCCAAATGCATATTTAGTCTATTTCTCAAACATATGTGATGCAATCAAATTTAATAGAGTAAGTGATGATGCAATTAAACTTTGGTTATTCCCATTTTCATTGCACGATAAAGCAAAGGTGTGGCTAAATTTTCACAACCCTAATACTTTCATTTCATGGGCTAACTTGTCAAAAGTTTTCTTGAATAATATTTTCCTCCTGTTGAGATAGCTAAGTTGAAAATTGAGATAACCAGATTTTCTCAACATGAGAGTGAGTCATTGTACGAAACTTGGGAGCGATGCAAGGAGTTGCAATGAAGATATCCACATCATAGCCTTCCCAACTAAAGTTATCATTGATGCAGCTGCAAGTAGAGCGCTTAAGGGAAAATCGGCTGAGGAAGCTCAACAATTAATAGAAGAAATGGTGGCTAAGAGATAACACTAGAAAACAAGTAGGTATGTATGAATTGGATGGTTTTAGCATGTTACATGTAAAAATGGATAATGTAGTGAAAATGTTAAATAGACAAGGTGAGGTTAGTTCAAGTACAATTTCTAATGTTAATGTTACATCTTGTACCATTTGTGGAGATAATCATGATGTTACTTTGGGTACAAAAAATTTGGTTGCATTTACTTACAAAAGTACAAAAGGCTCTAGAGAACATATTACCATTGTAAAAATTAGGAAGATTAATGCAAAACGAATTGTGTCATGTCATGAAATATTCTTTCCATTTGCAACTTATTTTTCTCACATGCGCTCTTCTACTCAAGTTTATGTAGTTAAGGTTGTTAAGCCTGAAACAAAAGTTCTAGTTAATACAGTTCTTGCATCATGCCATTTGGATACCTCCTCATGGCCCTCAAATCATCCAACATTTGAGATACTCAAAGCTATATGTAGCCAAGGTGGACCATACCACTGGATGAAAGAAACAAGTCTTCTTTTGGTTGCTATTAGAGAGACAGTAATCCAGGCCTAAACAATGGGCATGGATAAGTTTGTATGCTTCGATATCCTACTAATCCTCTTTGTACTTCACTCATTAGGAATTGAATAAAATGTGTGATGTATTGTGTTATTGTGTTTGCGAAAACTCTGATGCAGATAATTTTCATGATTTTGCATATAATAACAAATTATGCATTGCAATTCACAACTCAAGTGTCTATACCTTGTACTTCTATTTATCTCCTTAAGGATTTTTCAATCATGATAATGCCATCTTTAGTCCACTACTCTAGCAAGAAATCTTTTTAGTTTAATCCCTAGTTATGTATCTTTTGCCAAGGTGGCCATAAGACCAGGCTTATGACTATGTCAAAAATACCACCTTTGGTTATCTAGAATGTCGACCCCATTTCTTCTCTTAGAATGTGAGTTTTTAAATAAGAACCATAATTCTTCCTTCTAATTTGGAAGATCATTTTCTCCAACATCCATTTCTTGCTTCTCAAATTGCATTCAAAGTCTTCGCCGTTGAAAATGATTTGAAAAAGATTTTTTCTCAATATTTTGATATCCTCAATTAGATGAAACTACTTTTTTCTTGTTGAAAGATTAAAATTTACCCACCCTTGTGTACATAATTGAATTAGTAAAAACTAGTTTAGGAACAATAATAGTTGGTTGCACTAAAGAACTGATCACAAGAAATATATGTCCATTAATGCATACAAAATTCAGTCAATTTTTATTCCTTTGTTTTGCAACTTATTTTTATAGATGCTCTCTTCTTTATCCAAATATATGCAGTCAATGTAGTTGAACATAAACTAAAAGAAAGAATTGTAGTTTGGTCCCTAGTGTTTGACCTTTGTACTAAATTGAACCTTCATGTATCATTTAAAACAACTTAGGTATCTAAAGTTTTTGATCTTAGACACATTTTGGGCAACTAATAGAAAATTAAGAATGATTAACAGTCAACGTCAAAATTGACATTAGTCAACAATTACCTTTGGTCCCCAATATTTTGATATTTAGTCGTTATACTCTCAAAAGTTTTAAAAAGTGAGATTAAGGATTTTAGAATGAAATGAGATGCAAATTAGAACAAAATTGTATTAAATGGTGATAAGAATTATAATTAAATTTATTTTTCTTTTTAGTTTATTCATGCCATTAATATCTAATATACTTGTTCACTTTTGCATAATTAGTCACAAATTTGGTATCATATATGTATGTGTGTGTGTGTGTGTGTGTATATATATATATATATATAATTGTTTTAACACTACAAATAATCAATTGATAATAAGTTCCACCATTTTTTTTATTTTTGGTAATAATAAACAACTAATTGAATTCCTTTTAAAATATAAGAAATACAGACAATTTATAAGTTTTGTTAGATTTTTCTAATAGGTGCTGAATGGACACATGTTAAGCTACCTAAATCACATGTATACACTCATTATTATTACTCTACCTTGCATTTATAAATATTTTCTATTTAACTTTTTATTTTCAAAATATTAATACTTGAACTACATCTTAACGAGTGCCCATTAACAAACCTTTTTTTTTTAATTTCAATAGATTATCAATTGAGTTTGAAATAATTTCAATTTCAAAAAATATTTGAATCACTAAATTATTATCAAGTGTCACCGATATTAAAATAAATATTCTAAAACTGTAGTAATGGAATGTTAAGTTTAAATTAATAGGAAAGACAAAAAAATAAAAAGAAAGCAATAGTTTTTCTAAAATTACTAAAGCACGTCATATTGGTATTTATTCTCACTAGTATTTATTGTCAGAATGGCTAACTAAAAAATATTTGAAGTCTACGTCTACAACATATACAAGAATTTATATAGTAATAACTATAGTAAACTCAAGACTAACAATGCAAAAGAGCACAAGTATATGAGATATTAGTGGCATGAATAAATAAAATAAATGATAAAAAAGAAAAATAAATTTAGTTAGAATTCTTATTGCCTATTTAATACGATGTTGTCCAAATTTGCATCTCATGTTATTTCAAAAACTCATGATGTCATTATTTAAAATTTAAGAGAATATAATGATTTAAAATCAAAATGTTGGGGACTAAAAATGTAAATTAAAAGATGTTGATTTAATGTGATTTGAAGAACCGTTAGTCATTCTCGATTTTCATTATTGTCGTAAATGTGCCAAAAGTCATAAACTTTTTCGAGATCAAATTTGCTTGAGATGAAATATCAAGGACCAATTCAATATATAGGGCAAACATTGAAAACTAAAATTCTAATTCTCCCTAAACAAAATCTCCCATTAGCAATGTTGTCGCAATATGTCATATCAGTACCTCATCATCACCCTTGAATCATCTAGGTCTTGAAATAGTTGCCGGGAATTTGATGATACACCGTTCTTTTTTCCATTAGTGGTGGAGAGAATGTAATATTGAGTAGAAAGATGGATGATTTATGCACTTTTGTGTTGGAATTCAACAAAACACATTTGTGCTTTTAATCTTTTGAGTAAATCTTTCTTACAATGTGAATGTAAAATAATTTTACATTCACAGTTCACTATATTATGACATCTCATTAATGAGAAATGGTAACCTATTGTATCTTTTTCTACTAAACAAAAATTGGAGATTCATATCAAACAAAATAATTAGCAAAATTGACCCAAAGATTAATATCATGAGAAACTCTGAAAATCTCCATATTAATGGTGCAGACGATTGATAAAGCTTTCTTCCGAAAAAGACATCCAACTCTCTCTAGTCCTCTTGTTATCTTTTTCTTCCCTGAAAACCAAATCACTTCTATCAATCTAAACCCTATGTAAATCACAAAATTTTTTCTTTTTTTTTTTGCCTCCAATTATAAAACCCTAAATTGCTCCAAATTTCATAATAAAAAAAAATGGGGCAAGTTAGCTCTACTAAAAGAATCAGAAATGGCTGTTTAAATAGGTGGATGTAATTGAGCTAATTGGTACACCTATCCAATTTCTTTGCATCAGTAGGAATGGATTGTTATATATTAAGTTGGGAAGAATTTCAGGAACCTTAGAATTTCAATCTTGATTTTTGTGTCCACCAATTAGGTTTCTTTATAGCCATTAAATTTTTCCGAATACGTTTTGCATAGCTTGAAAACAAATCACTTTTCCCAATCCATGCCTATGTAAATCGGCAAACTTTTCTTTTTTTTACATCCAATTCAACATTTCAATTTCATCCAAATTTCATGGGAGGTTTTATTGGCAATATTTTGATTCCAAAAGAACATTTCTTGAGACCTACTAGGGATTTGGAAGGAATAGTAGTAGTAAGATGGTTGAGGCAAGAAAGTGAAGGAGGAGAAGAAATTGTTTGTGAGATCATGAAATTTTATGTTATTTTTTAATGATTATTTTCTTCAAAATTAAATAATTTTCATAAAATAGTCCACTAGCTATAAGGAGTTACCAAGTTCCATTAGTGACGTGGCACAACGTAGTGAGACATCAGTGTAAACTTGGTTTACATTGACAATATAGAAAATATTTACTCTAATCTTTCTAATGTACTGTAATTTTGCTTTAAAGAATAAGTTAGATATTGATGATTGTGATTGTTTTTGATGTCTCAACCAAATTGCTTTATACCTAATTTTTTTGTATGATGATGATTCTAATGTTAAATTCTTTTAATATTTTGGTGGTTTTACACTTAAAAATTTCATAGTTATCCAATTTGTGTATGATTGCCTTTTTCTTTTGATCTTAAGTCATTTTTTATATAGTTCTCCACAGTACAAATATTTTTTGAGATTTACTTTGTCACCAAAAGATTTCTTTGTTACCGCCTTTGGTCATGCTGCCTGACTATTGCGTCTGTCTCTGTTATGCAAATTGTAGGATTCATATCTTTCAATTTATCTGTAATTAATGCAAATGGTTGCGTTGAAAGGAAAAGGGGAAGCAAAAGAAAGATATTGCTGTTACTTAACTATTTTTTGAGGCATATTATGTCGCTTCAATTTTGCATAGTTCAAAGATTTGTGGCCTTGGGAAAGGTGCAGAGGGCTATGATAGGGTGGCGTAGTTGTGCTTGCTTGAAGGGAAGGATGTTGAAACAAAAACGCATGTACAACGGATGGTAATTTAACATATGTATACATGGGAAGAGGAGGAAAATAAACATATAATAAAAATTCAATAATTTATTAGCTTAAAATTTAATATTAACAATATCGAGTCATTGCCTATCACTTATGACCAGTGACGGACATAGAATTTTAAATTTGATATGGCGAAACAGTCAAGTAAAAAATGGCTTGCAAAGACAACTTCATGCTTATGCTTTCTAAACTTCATGCTAAAGATAACTTCTTTGATCTCATCCTCTGTCGCTGGAGCTTGCAACATTTGTTGATGTTTTCCTGAGAGAGAAGGGGGGAATAATTGTTCTAACATGTTCACTTTACCAAGATTGAAGGATCCAACCTTACTGAAAAGATTCTTATAGTTCTAGACTGCAACTTCTTTCACCTGATCGTAGTCAGTCACTCTTTCCCCTAAATCAGTAACCAAAGACAAAATCCTATTTCTAGTAGTGTGACAGTTCATTTTCTTGTGGAAACAAGAAATTTTAGGTATTTAAAAATTTTCAATTTTTGTGAATGTGTACAGGCTGAGCAAGTTGCCTACTCTCATTAATGAGATGGCAAGAAATTTTAAGCCATCAATGTAAAATGATTTTACACTAACAAGAAAGATTAATCCAAAAACTTTTACTAAATAAATTTTTGGATTAATTTTTAGACATTGAGAATATATATACACACATACACTATCACCATTAGGTGCTTCACAGCTAATCTAAATTTTAAATTGAAATTGAAATTTTGTATAGTATCAAATATTCAATTGTGATAGTGTATATACTCTCAGTGCATATAAGATATCTTTCAGTTAGACTCAATTTCTTCGTTTACCTTAAAACATTATACCTTAAGTCCCTATAATCTAACATAACTTAATCCATTATCAAGATCTTGCTCTTTTTTATTCAATACTAATAATCAATTAAAGCATTCATTTATTAAAAGATGGGAAACTGTATTGTCAAAGAACCCTCCACACAATAGGGAGGGGGATGATTGGGGATCTTGCTCTCTGGTGCCATCAATGGCCCAAAAAACCATGTTATCTAGTGGAGTTGGCCCTGGCAATAAGTTGTACATGAAGCCAATGAAAATGAAGGAACATAGTTTACTTGGAGGGAAGAAGGATGCTAATCTCTTCCTTCTTCTAGAATAACAGGGATTGAGGTGAAGATCAAGATCATGAAGAAGCAATTGGAGGAACTTCCGAGTAAGGTGGATGTACAAGGGAAATTAGTGAAAGAGGTCTTAACAAAATTGCTCAACCTCAGTGATCATGGAAAAGAGAACACATCCTATTGTAAAAAAAATGTAAATATGAAAAGATTTTGTCCCAAATTGAAAAACGAAAGAGACATTCAATCACTTTATATTATCTAACTCGTTAATGGGTTTTTGATGAATTGGGAGCTAGTTTTGATTCATGTGCATGAGAGAGGAGTTGAGTTGGGCCAATCCAATGCAAACTGCTGGATTTGCACCCCCTCCCCAGTGCGTGTGTTAAACATGACCCAAGTCTTTTACCTTTATACCTTTACATGTCATGGAATCCTCAGAGTGAGTAGCCTAATGTACATACACGTACCTAATGTACATACACGTGATGGATGGCACAAAAAATCAGCTCCTGAACAATCATTTTAGTTTAGGAATTCTATCTTTTTCTAACGTATCTTTTCCTCTACCAATAAATAGTTGACCTTCGTGGGTTCAAAAAGCACAACACTCTACTCTCACTATACACTTTCTAAATTCTTTTCTTCTCCTACTCCTTACTTTTCTACTCTTTGCTCTTCTATTCTTCTGCTAGTTTATAATATATTCTTCTGCTAGTTTATTACTCTTGAAATTGATTCGATTATGAAAAATAAAACTTGGACTTTGGTAGATTTGTCACCTAATGTAAAAGTTATTGGTTGCAAACGGATTTTTAAAAGAAAATATAATCCTGATGGATTTATAGATAAATACAAAGATCATTTAGTAGCAAGAGGATTTTCTCAAAAATAAAATATTAATTATTTTGATACATTTGCATCAGTAACAAAAATTTTCTCCATTCATATTCTATTTGTTTTGGATCCTATCTATAAAGTTTTTTCTCATCAAATGGATGTCAAAAGAACCTTTTCAAATGGTGATTTGGAAGATGAAATTTACATAATTCAACCTGACGGATGAATTGTAGTTGGACAAGAAAATAAGGTTTGCAAATTAGTTAAATCTCTTCATGGCTTAAAACAAGTTCCTAAATAGTGGCATGAGAAATTTGATCAAATTTTAATAAGGAACAGTTTTTCATCTGTAGAAGCCAATATATGTGTTATATGTCAAAGTTCTAAATGATTAATATGTGCTAATTAGTTTATATGTAGATTGTAGACACCAAATTTTGACTTTTTCATTTGTTTTCTTATGTTTTTATCTATTAATGTTTAGTTATTTATTTTTGAATATTCTAACGCATTTTCCTCATTTTTGTAGGTTTTTCTTAAAAAAAAAAAAAAGTCAAAAACGCGGACCAGTTACGCGGATGGGTCCGCGTAACGAGTCCGCGTAACTTGATCAAAAGTGAAAAAAAATGACGCGCGGATTCTTCCAGAACTCGGATCATCCTTTTCCAGCTGTAATTTCCGATGCTTGAACGATAAGAAACCTATTTAAACATTCCCCAACTCACCCCTAACCCCTAACAACTCATCTAACGTTCAAAATTAGCTCACCTCATCCCAAGAACATCAAAACCCTTAGTTCTAGGTTTGGTGGCTATAAATAGCCTAGATTAGGGTTTAACAAAGGAGGTTGGGAAATCTGAGAGAAAAAGAGGCAATTAGGAGAGCTTTGAGAGAGAAAAAAGCAGAAGAAAACGGCTGGGAATTGGAGAGGAAAAAGAAAAGAAAGGAGAAAAGGAAAAGCTAGGGTTCATACTTGAGAG
The DNA here is from genome assembly GCA_013103745.1 of Gardenia jasminoides. Taxonomy (NCBI): domain Eukaryota; kingdom Viridiplantae; phylum Streptophyta; class Magnoliopsida; order Gentianales; family Rubiaceae; genus Gardenia; species Gardenia jasminoides. The sequence goes on along the minus strand of CM023097.1, from coordinate 3,893,961 downwards.
GATCATTCTTGGAATTTCTGTCCTCTTCTCTTGTTTAAATTCAAAACTTCCGATTCAGGTAACATCCTTCTACTTTATTTACTGTTTTTTGATCGTAAAATTATTGGGAATTTGGACCTTTTGGTGGAACTAAGGTCTTGAATAGTTTTTCTTTTAGTTTATGATGTTTGATGATGATTATCAGTTGTTATATGAGCATGTTGTGTTTATAAAGCCTTGGTAAGGCTAGTAGATTTGTTTTTACGTTTAAAATCAGACATTTGATGCTTCTGTGATGATGCTGTTGTGATTCCTGAGAAATTTCTGGAAAAATGTTCTTCACGTTTTGAAGATGTGAAGAAACGCGGACTACTTGCGCGGATTACTTCGCGTAACGGTCCGCGTTACCTCTTGAATGTTTGAAGTTGTGAAGAAACGCGGACCTCTTTGCGGATTTGCAGAACGATCCGCTGTTTGAATACTTGAAGATGTGAAGAAACGCTTGCAGCGCCCAGTAATAACCGCGTTTCTAGCCGCAGTTCTTTTCCTTTCCCTTGTTGTCCATTTGATGATGCTAATGCTTATGATTTGATCTTCGTGGGTTTAGCTTGTTTTGACATGATCTCGAATGATGATGTTTGATGCTTTGAATGGATCCCCTGCCTCAATGTTTCGTTTGTGTTGTTGTTAAAAACGGAAGCAATCTTCTCGATGTTTTGAAGATGGGAAGAGACGCGGATGGTTAGCTGAGTTCAGTCCAGCTTCCCTCGGACTTTGATTTTGCCTGTAACGGACCGTGTTGCTGCTCATTCAGCGTTTCGATCCGCGTAACCTCTGTTCAGTATTCGTTGATATTTCCTGCTCTTTTATTCCGAATATTACTCTATTTCCTAGTATTATCTGTTGCTTGCGAATCTGTTTAGATACCCTCTTTGTATTTTGATTGATTTTTCCTTTAAATTGGTACCTTGATCCCTTTTGTTGACATTGAGTCTTAGATAATCATTCCCATCATTTAAGGATTCAATTAAGGCCTCACATCAAGGGATGGTAACTTCTTTCCCCTATTATGTGCTTATTATGTGTTTTTGCATGATTTTGCATGTTTTGAATTAAGTTTTCCTTTGCTTTTATTCATGTCTAGTCTTTATTTATGTTATTTAATTTTTGAGTAAATCATTTGGAGGCCTTGGATGCCAAGTTGTAATAGATAGGTTTAATTTTGGGCAAAAAGTGTATTTATTCTAGAAAATGTAATAGTTAGATTATTATTCTGAATTTTTCCCCTTAGAATGTATTTAGGTTCCCCAATGTAATAATTAGGTTTTATATGCTTATTTTGCATGCTTGCATGATTATGTGTTTACATGCTTTCCTAGGGTCTTGCATTTAGAGATTATGCCTATGTGCTATTTGTTTATGTGTTTTATATGTTTACTTGCTTTATTATCATGTCTACATGTTTATTGTGTAAATGTATTGACGTCACCACACTAGTCCAACGCTAGTTGTGGCCTTCCCTTTCGATTTCTCACTAATCCAATGTTAGTGAGAACCTTTTGACGAAGGATAGTCCAATGCTAGACCCTTAAACGCCGTTCATGCATTAGATACAAATTTCACACACTTTTCACTTTTAGAGCTTCTTTCCCATTTTGCATGTCACTATTCTCTCATCCCGTATGCGAAACATCTCATTTAGTTTTCTTTTTAGATTAGTGCATTTAAGGCATTACCCTTTGAAATAGGGAAAAGAGCGAGTATGGCTTTTTAGCCTTAGCACGCTTTTATTACCTTCTATGAAAAGGAAGATTCAAAGTCACGAATTTAGTCCCCCGCACCCATTATGTTGCATTATTTCTCTTTAGGACATACATGTGCATTATTTTAAATGTTATCAAAACCATTCTTTAAAAATCAACTTTCTTCTTCATGTTTTAGCAATTCAAAGTTAAAAAGCCACTTTTCTTAAAATTGCATCTTTTTGGAAATTCAAATTCCTCTTTGCACTTAAAATTGATCTTTTCAAAAATCCAATTTCATTTTCCCTTGAGATTTTATAAAAAATTGCACTTCTTTTGAAAACCCTATTTTTCTGTTTGTTCGAGTCTCATCATTTGCATTTTTCGTGACCTCCTCGAGGGATCAAAATTGGATGACACAACTAATGTGGTCAATTCCAATCAAACCTCAAGGAGACATTTTGCCCCTCTCGATCCAACATTAGGTCTAGGGTTTGCATCCATATAGACAACATCCAAATGTGATAAATTTTAAAGTTAGAATTAGGAAATTTTCAACTAAATCTTGCAACTAGCTTTGGCTAGGTTAGAAGGGTGCCTTAGAGCAGTAACTTCAATCTTTGCCTTCCTTCTTTCAAGCTGTGACCCCGAATCTTTTCTCTAGTTTTCAAAGACACGAGTCGTCTAAAAGGGTTTTCTTTGTTTATTTCATTAAATCAAAACTTTTTGGGTGACTTGGTACACCTAAACTCCATACCAAGTGGCGACTCCAAACTTTTCTAAAAACCCTTTTCTAGACTTTTTGTTTTGGGTCCAAACCGTCGCATTTTTGTAGTCCCATGACCCCTTTCCCTTACTTTTTTTCAAAAAAATCAAATCTTTCCCTTTTTCTAACCACAAACATTTTTGTTGAAAAAATGGGCGGCATGACTGGGGATTTTCCTAAGAGGGTCCGAGCACTTGATTTAGTTGATTATTTCTTTTTTCTAACTTTCTTATATATCACATTTGGATGTTTTAGGTTGCATTCCTTTTCTTTTCTCTTTAGGGTTTTCCGTTAATCACTCCCTACACATCGCGTACATGATGAATGAGTTATTGTTTATTTATTTACTTGTATCGCGCTTTGCATTTGGGGTGGGTGTGCATCTACCCTAGAGCCTCGAGAATGTTTGGTATTTGAATCCCTCCTCTCAAAGGGAATCACTTTCATACGTGCATATGTATTTTACTTTGACCCTACTTTTTTTACTTTAGTGGCTTGTCACGCCACTCTTCCCTATTAGGATTAGGATCGATCCACTTGGACATGTGGTGTACGCGTGCACGTAGCAATGTCTAGGGGATCACTCGAACCACCGACTTGAGACATTTGGATTGATGACCTTTTGCCTTTTGGTCTGAAGGTTTGGGAGCCTGTAACCTTTATCGAGTCTAGATGCATTAGTGAGCCCAACCTCATGCATCCATGTTAGAATTACCTAGGGGAGAATCTACCTTACCCTATTAAGGATCACTAGACACGAGAGGAGGGATTCCACCCCTCTTTATTTTTGTGCAATTTGTTGCTCCAACGTGTTATGTGATATCTGTCGATTGAACTAACATTTTGTTGTTTTCCCTTTTCTTGCATTTCACAAACTCTAGAAAATAAGAGTCTTGGCACTCTTTTAAGACAAGCCATCCTTCTAGATAGGCTATTGCACGTTTGAATTTATGTTTATTGCATATCACTTTTAGGCTTACCCCGGCATTCAAATGGGGCTCCTATAGGCCATGTTTCATTTTGCACCCTTACTTGTTTTAATAAACTGGCATCATGCATAAACCATAGAGGGAATGCCGTATAGGGAATCCCATGTTAGGAATAAAACTACCCTTGTGTCTCGGATATATAATCCAATGAGATTTGCATGTTTATGTTTTCAGTAACATCCAAAGGGGTAGCGCACAAGGTAAGGTACGGTCCGATCCCTTCTGTGATGGCATCCAAAGATATGGAGTGACCTTCACATGCTAGAATATAAACCTCTAATGATCATTTTTTGGCCATTTTATCAAAGTTGGTAAAATCCCATGCATAAGGACACTAAATCGAAAAAATTCACAAATAATTTCTCATTGTTGAGATAATGATTTTATCAAGGCCAAATCTTGATTTTAGGAGGCTTATGAGCTAGTGTGTTACAAATAACATTGAGATGTGGAGTTACAAGTAAGCAATAAACCCAGCTGATTTTTTTGAGTAAACCATCAATCCCGTCCGATCCATATTTCCCTCAAAGGAGAGTCAAGGCCCTACGATTATTTTGAGAATAGTCCTTTTTAACCTTTTAACCTCTCTTCACATATCAGTTAAAGTAAGGAATCCATTGAACGTCCTCATAATCGCCAAAGCGGTACATTCTTTTGGTCAATCCTCTAGGTTGCTTTTACTAACCACATATCAGTGAAGTGATTGGATCCATCAGGTATTGTACAGTGCATACCCCAAAGGATTGCATTTTTCATGCTAGGCCGACCCTTGGCATAAAAGGGCCCCCTCTAGGACATGCATCCGAATTATATAAGCAATCACTAACTTCGTTCTTTTTCCTTTTTTTTCAAATAAATCTCTGCAGATCCCCTTTGGAAATAAGCTCCTAAAGTGTGTTCCTTTTCCCATTCAGGTACTTTTAAAAATAGCTTGAAGCCCATCGTTACCGTTCTAAAAGCAAAAGCTCAAAACAGCTCAGTAAGCATGAGTTCGCACCGAAGGTTGAGATAGGAATACTTTGGTTATTTCACCGACTTTGCTGTCTTGGGAGCTCAGTTAAGTGAAGTCTTGGGAAGGTTTAATGAGATGGCCGAGATGGCAGCAAAGCGTGTAATTGACCGGTTGGTGGCCAACCAAAGTGGAGGTGGTACCACGAATGATCATGAACACTTTGTTAGCATTCCCCGTGACAAGTAATCCACCCCTTTCTCGACCAATATTCAAACCACTCTTGTTCCACCTATTCCTAACCTTCATGAGATTGCTTTCTCTCACCATAACACCGATTTTCCATACACTCACCCTGACTATATCTTGCTGAGCCCAACCAAAAAGGCAAACCCTCATACTCAACCCCAGGTCACCTTAAACATACCTCCCAGTCATACCAAGCCTCATCTTCATATCACGGAACCCTTCGTATGGGACATTGCCTCCTAAGGAAAGCCAGAGATAAATGAGCCTGTCATGCCAGTCGACAAAGATCTGATGAAGAGATTGGACAGGTTTGAAGAGTTTATAAAGAAGAACCAAGGTTTGAACCGACATGATGGATTGGATTATGATGATGCGTTGCCTATTCACGGCGTCCTACCTATGGGTTTCAAGACCCCCAAGTTCAGCAAGTATGATGGTAGGAATCCTAAGGCGACCTTAAAATGTTTGCCAACAAGCTTGGTAAGCCAGTGGATGATGAGAACTTGCCTATCGTCTATTCCCGAGAGCCTAGAAGGAGATGCTTTGGATTGGTTTTCGAACCGAAATCTCAAGAGATCAAAACTTGGTTGGATTTGTCAACGACTTTTGTGAAGCGGTATGAATTCAATTGTGAGTGGCACCCACGAACAACATTGGAAGGAATCAAAGAAGACCCTCGAAGATCACAAGTCATATGCCAAGCGATGGAGAAAGTTGGTGCTAAAGTTGAGCCTCCCATGACAGAAGAAGAGATTGTTCGTACTTTCATCAAGGCACATGACCCACCTTATTTTGAAGAGATTTTGAATGAGGGAGTTCTTTTCGCTACGATTGTCAATAAGCTGGAAGAATATGATGAGTTTGTTAAAATCGGGAAAATCGTCAATGTGACCATACGAAGCGACAATTGGAAACATTGCAAGGGCAAAACGGCGGTGGGAGGAAGCTCCGCTTAGAAAGAATGAAGGAGAAGCTGCTTTTGTGTGGGATCGAACCCACCTTTTAGGCCCCTGAGCCACCCCACCAATCCAAACTCATACTTACCGTATCCCACCATCGGTCATTTATCATGACGCCTCGCCTCTATTTATTTGGACCCCCAACCTTTGTTTTCAACTTCCCAACCTATCTCCTACCCCCGTCAAAACTATGCTCCTAGACCTGCTCCACAAAACCCTGTCCAAAATTCTTTTCCGCCTAATGAAATGCAAAATCAAAAACCTTCGAACTTTCACCGATCTGGGCGCCCATTGACCAGCAGTATGAATAGTTGAAGGCATTGGAAAAATCAGCTTGTACCTCCCAAAGCGTATCCCCAGGACCCCTGCGGATATGATCCCCATGCTATCTGCGCTTACCATTCTGGAAGTCCGGGTCATTCGACGATTAATTGTTGGGCCTTGAAGCATAGAATTCAAGACATGGTGGATGCCGGGGATATAGTTCTGAGAAGAAAGAATGAGCAAGGGCCGAACGTCAATAGAAACCCTTTCCCGGAACATAAAAACGTCATTGGAATGATCAGTGTGGAGGAGGAGTTTGTTGACCATGCTCAGAAAGAAGATGAGGTGATGGTGGCAGACCATTTAAGGAAAGGTCTGATGATGATATAAAGACAAGGTTATCTCAACTGTTTGTCGGGGTTACCTTTGATGCCGATCCTATGGAGAACGTGGAGTTTCCTTTGATTCCTCAAAAAGCCATATAAAATTGGGATACCGATTGTGCATGCCTTTCGAGATGAGGTTTCGGTAAATCTGAGGGGATTGTCTTTAAAAAAAATGAATCATGTTTTAATATCTATCATTTCTTCAAAAAACAATGCATTTGTTATTTTACTTTTTGCTTGTTTAAAATTATGCCTTTAATTGTGCTCTCGCTCTTTGCCAAATGAAATGAAATTTCTCTTTTGTCCTTCAGTTATGGTCCACTCATTTTATTTTTGCACATTTATTTATTTTGCTCTTGGATGATCATGAATAAAAACCTTTGACCCTTGGACGTCATCCTTTTGGAATTTGATGGACGGAAATTCTGATATCTCATGAACTTGGATATCATCATTTGTAAAATGATCGAAACACACCGAGATTGGCTTGAGAAACTACCTTCTTGGCATATAGAGAATTGCAATCAGGATTTCTACTGGGGCAACACCTTACTCTCTCATGTATGGGATGGAAGCGATATCACCTGCTGAAGTTGAAATCCCATCTTTGCGCATTCTAATGGAAGCTCAATTGGAAGAAGTTGAATGGATCAAGCAACGTCACGAGTAACTGTCTTTGATCGACGAAAGGAGATTGAATGCCATTTGCCATGGGCAATGTTACCAGCAGAGAATGGCTCGAGCTTATAACAAGAAAATCAAGCCTCGCATGTTCAAAGTGGGGGACAAGGTTTTGAAACGAATCCTTCCGATACAAAAAGAGGCTAAGGGGAAATTCGCTCCGAATTGGCAAGGGCCGTTCATTATTCAAAAGGTGCTACTTGGAGGAGCATTATTTCTCATGGAGATGGATGGACAGATTTTTTCTCAACCAATCAATTCAGACATGTGTAAAAGATTTTTCATATGATTGACCAAGGTTTCTTCAGAAATTTTTTTGCAAAAAGGTGGTTTGAAAAAGCCGACCTTATTCCTTTTCGTTTAAACACTTCAACCCCCCCCCCCCAATTTCCCCGTTTGAGCCTATAAAAGAATGATTAGTTATTTAGCAAACCCCCTTTAAAAATCACAAACCCCACACTGGGGCAATTTTTGTATTTTTGAAAAGAAGAAAAAAAAAACATTTTAAGAAAAAAGGGACCAAACTGGGGCAAATTTTTCTTAAAAAAAAAAAATTCAAGCTTAAACCTGCCTCTACACCACACTCAAACCCCTTGCAAAAGCCTAGTGTTATAGACCCCCCACCTTTTTGCAAAAAATTTCTGAAAGAAACTTTCTCAATCAAAAGGCAAATGATGCAAATACATTCCCTCTAAATCTTGTCAGAAGGGATTGTCTCACTGATGCCACCATTTTAACAAACATGTTTAAATTGACAAAATTGGGGTTTAAGTCTGTCTATTTCACTATTTTACCTTATCAGTCAACTTCAGTGCAAATCTGAAAGGGTACCAAGGCAAGTTTTGAGAAGCAACAGTGCAAGCAGAAAGGAAAAGTTCATGGGACAAGGGAAGCCGGTGATTACGTCTATCAGGGTTTACCTTATATCAAGCACTCTCTTGCCGTCAGTAAACTCCAAGGAGATGATATCCAAAGGGGTCAAGTGCGACGCTTTTGTTTTAAATGGTTTTCCTGACGTTTGGCTATTATTGATTTAAAATGCCATGTTTAGCATTCATTCTATGGTTGTAATGTCATTTTAAAATAAAATTATTTCTTTGCACAAACTTTTACACATATTTTCATCAAAAGGGCATTTTCATCAAAGGACAATCCTCTTAGATTACCATGAAGGTATGGGTGATATGGATTGAAGCTGAACGACGACAGACCGGTGAACAAAGGAATTCAGTTGACACCGCTCATCGACGTCCAAGAACTCATGTTTACGGGCTATTTTGAGATAAAAGGGGAGAACGGTGGCGGCGTTATCATTATTTTTCACCATTTCTTTTCTTTTGCAGAGAAGCAGGGACAAGTGACTGATCGGTCAAGTCGAGAAGACCAGCTTTATTTTGAGTCATGTTTAGACTATATGATTAAATCATTTTGAAAATTGATTAATTGCAAAATTGAGGAAGGACAAGTGCCTTTTCGGAAAATTTGGGAAAACGGGTTTTCATACGCACACTACTAGGTGTTATAACTCACAGTTCTTTTCAAATTCCTTTCTTCTGAAATGTGGCGTGCTTCGACATTCCGTCTGAGCAGCCTGTCCAAGAGGCCACCGGAGGCGATGGTGGAGCTGAGGGGGTCGATAAACCCACTCCCCCTGATTTGCAGTTTATTCCATTCTTGCTTTAGTTCTCTTTTTTTTGTGTTTGATCTCGTGTGCTGATTTTTAGACATTGGTTTAACTGTTAGAAATACTTTTGATTCATTTGCTTGCATCAGAATGTGTATATTTGTCTAAATTGGGATCTTATGTGCTTATTTATGTTTGAAAAAAAAAAAACTTTTCTAAATTACACATTTGCCTCACAAATTGATTTGTTTTTCAAAATTTGATTCAAAAAGGGTGCAAATGTCCAATTTTGGTTGCAATTGCTTTCATCCTTCTGAAATAAAAGCCCGGGTGATGCAAAAGATCCTTTTTCCATCTTACTCGGAAATAATTGTTATGTGATTAAGACATTGGCATTTTAGAAAATATGTTTTGTAAAATAGGGAAAATTATGCCTCAGTATTTTCCTATTAAATGAGATTTCTTCTTTTATTGGATTTTACAAGAAAATGATTGATATTGTTGGCAAATGATCCTTTTCAATTGATGTGAAAAAAAAAAGAAAGAAAGAAAGAAAAGCAAGAAAAAAAAAAAAGGGGCAGCAAAGTGAGAACCAAAGTTCTACTCCAATGATTCTAGTACTAAGTAACCGGAGGTTTAGCATCTACAAATGTTAACTTTCGCGTAAAACGGTGCTTGAATTACAGTATGCAAAGCGGTTTGAAAAAGTAAAATGTTGAGTAACCGGGATCTTCACCTAAAGTGTTGATTTTCGGCCAAAAGACATTTTACTATTTGAGCAAGAAGGCATATGTCGAGTAACCGGAGTCTTCACCTAAAGTGTTGATTTTCGTCAAAAGGCATTATTACAATTTGAATAAGAGGATGTGTTTGTAAATCCTTTAGCGGTAAAATCTGAGAAAATATGGAAAAGACAAGCTTGAATTGACTATATGAGTTGTTTGATTGCAAAATTTGGTGAAAGTGAGAAATCAAGCTTGAATTGTTAAAATTGAGGTATAATTGTCTTTCTTTTACTTGACATTATGAGTACTTGATGCAAATTGAATAATTGCATAATAATGTTTTGCCTGGTTTATGAGGATTTGGATTTCCAAGATCGCATGGTTTATCTCAATCCCATAACTTGTTTTGATGAATATTTCCAATCACTTGAAAACAAGCAATGTTTCACAAGCATGAATATCTGAAGAATGTGTTTTATTGCATGATTTTCATACGTTTTAGTCGTTTAATGGCCAACAGCTGTGATCACAAGAGTTTTTTTTTTACATTTTATGAAAAAAAAAAAGAGAAAATTTTTTTTTTGAATTGCCATGGACTAATTGGTTAATATTTCATGACTTCTGCAGGGTTAACGATTCAGTTGACACTGGGGCAATTTTGTTTTGAGAGAAGTACTCTCCAAGTTTGGATAATGCATTCAAAATTAATTTTTGCCGGAAAAGATTTGCAGATCAAGAGGATGGCAACATATGTGTATTTGTTTCAACCCTGCAGAGGAAAGGTTTCAGTTACACTCTTCAATTTTTCAAAATCCATCAATTCTCGAAAAAAAAAAAGAAAAAAAAAAGAGAAAGAAAAGAAAAAGAAGTCGTTGTTCCTATCAATCACTTACTTTTCAAGTCAAGAAAAATAAAAAATCAGAATGGCACCATTTCGTCGAGTGCATCATTACTTGCATTTTTACATTCATCATGTTTGAACAACTTGTGTTTTATTTTTCAAAGTCCGCAATCCAAAGATTCATATTTTCATTTTCCCATTTAGTCATTCAGGCTTGGGTCCAATCCCACTGAATAGTATTTCTAGTCATTCAGACTCGGGTTCAATCCCACTGAATAGTATTTCTAGTCATTCAGGCTTGGGTCCAGTCCCACTGAATAGTATGTCTAGTCATTCAGGCTTGGGTCCGATCCCACTGAATAGTATTTTTAGTCATTCAGGCTTGGGTCCAATCCCACTGAATAGTATTTTTAATCATTCAGGCTCGGGTCCAATCCCACTGAATAGCATATTTGCATTTTCCCATCTAGTCATTCAGGTTTGGGTCCAATCCCACTGAATAGTCTAAATTTGGAAAGAATTTAATTTTATTGTCTCACCCTCGCACCCTTCTATCCCCTGTTTCAATTCTACGTTGGTTTTCTCGTCACCCTTCTATCTCCCTGCTTCAATTTAAATTTCTGTTGGTGCTCGACCTCGCAGTTCTATCTCCTTCTTCAAATTTAAATTTTTTGGTGAGTCTCGACCTCCGCACCCTTCTATCCTTCTTCATTTAAATTTATTTGGTGAGTCTTTATCCCCTTCTTCAAATTTAAATTTATTTGGTGAGTCTCCCTCCAGCACCCTTCTATCTCCGTTCTTCAAATTTAAATTTACGTTGGTGAGTCTCTCACCACCACCTTCTATCCCACTTTCAAATTTAAATTTCTGTTGGTGAGTCTCAACCTCCGCCGGACACCCTTCTATCCCCCTTCTTCAAATTTAAATTTCTGTTGGTGAGTCTCGACCTCCACTGGCACCCTTCTATCTCCGTTCTTGAATTTTACAAGTTTCGTACTTATTTCATCATGGTTCATTTGCATTGAACTACGTTTGACTGATTCTCATGTCGAGATATCGTGGCAACTCTACGAAGTTCGGTCCGTTATGCATTTTAGTTTGAAAAATTTGGCATCGATATTCCGTTGTTTACAATGGTTCGGATACAACCCAAAACCAAAGCATTTGGTGTCACGTTTGTCTAGAGTTTCTTGAAACTCACAAAGAAGAACAAGTAGACACCAAATTTTGACTTTTCATTTGTTTTCTTATGTTTTTATCTATTAATGTTTAGTTATTTATTTTTGAATATTCTAACGCATTTTCCTCATTTTGTAGGTTTTCTTAAAAAAAAAAAAGTCAAAAGCAGGACCGATTCTGGCGGATGGGTCAGCGTAACGAGTCCAGCGTAACTTGATCGGCGAAAAAAAATGACGGATTCTTCCGAACTCGGATCATCCTTTCCAGCTGTAATTTCCGATGCTTGAACGATAAGAAACCTATTTAAACATTCCCCAACTCACCCCTAACCCCTAACAACTCATCTAACGTTCAAAATTAGCTCACCTCATCCCAAGAACATCAAAACCCTTAGTTCTAGGTTTGGTGGCTATAAATAGCCTAGATTAGGGTTTAACAAAGAGGTTGGAAATCTGAGAGAAAAAGAGGCAATTAGAGAGATTTGAGAGAGAAAAGTGAAGAAAACTACTGGAATTGGAGAGGAAAAGAAAAGAAAGGAGAAAAGGAAAAGCTAGGGTTCATACTTGAGAGGATCATTCTTGGAATTTCTCCTCTTCTCTTGTTTAAATTCAAAGCTTCCGATTCGTAACATCCTTCTACTTTATTTTGCTTTTGATCGTAAAATTATTGGGAATTTGGACCTTTGGTGGAACCAAGGTCTTGAATAGTTTTCTTTTAGTTTATGATGTTTGATGATGATTATCAGTTGTTATATGAGCATGTTGTGTTTATAAAGCCTTGGTAAGGCTAGTAGATTTGTTTTTACGTTTAAAATCAGACATTTGATGCTTCTGTGATGATCTTTGTTGTGATTCGAGAAATTTCTGGAAAAATGTTCTTCCGCTTTGAAGATGTGAAGAAACGCGGACTACTTAGCGGATTACTTTAACGGTCCGCGTTACCTCTTGAATGTTTGAAGTTGTGAAGAAACGCGGACCTCTTGCGTGGACGTTTGCGTAACGATCCAGCGTTTCGTTTGAATACTTGAAGATGTGAAGAAAGCGGCGCTTGTTACGAGCCGTCAAGCGTAACAATCGCGTTTCTAGCCCCGAGCTTCTTTTCCTTTCCCCTTGTTGTCCATTTGATGATGCTAATGCTTATGATTTGATCTTTGTGGGTTTAGCTTGTTTTGACATGATCTGAATGATGATGTTTGATGCTTTGAATGGATCCCCTTGCCTCACGAATGTTTCGTTTGTGTTGTTGTCGAAAACTGGAAGCAATCTTCCGATGTTTTGAAGATGGGAAGACATGGGATGGTTACGCTGAGTCAGCGTTCAGTCCGCTTCCCCTCGGACTTTGATTTTTGCCTGTGCTGGATGTGTTGCTGGCTCATCTGCTTCTGATCCGCATAACCTCTCTGTTTCTGTATTTTGTTGATATTTCCTGCTCTTTTGTTCCAGAATATTACTCTATTTCCTAGTATTATCTGTGTTGCTTGCAGAATCTGTTTAGATACCCTCTCTTTGTATTTTTGATTGATTTTTCCTTTAAATTGGTACCTTGATCCCTTTTGTTGACATTGAGTCTTAGATAATCATTCCCATCATTTAAGGATTCAATTAAGGCCTCACATCAAGGGATGGTAACATCTTTCCCCTATTATGTGCTTATTATGTGTTTTTGCATGATTTTGCATGTTTTGAATTAAGTTTTCCGTTGCTTTTATTCATGTCTAGTCTTTATTTATGTTATTTAATTTTTGAGTAAATCATTTGGAGGCCTTGGATGTCAAGTTGTAATAGATAGGTTTAATTTTGGGCAAAAAGTGTATTTATTCTAGAAAATGTAATAGTTAGATTATTATTCCGAATTTTTCCCCTTAGAATGTATTTAGGTTCCCCAATGTAATAATTAGGTTTTATATGCTTATTTTGCATGCTTGCATGATTATGTGTTTACATGCTTTCCTAGGGTCTTGCATTTAGAGATTATGCCTATGTGCTATTTGTTTATGTGTTTTATATGTTTACTTGCTTTATTATCATGTCTACATGTTTATTGTGTAAATGTATTGACGTCACCACACTAGTCCAACGCTAGTTGTGGCCTTCCCTTTCGATTTCTCACTAATCCAATGTTAGTGAGAACCTTTGACTAGTCCAATGCTAGACCCTTAGCGCCGCTCATGCATTAGATACAAATTTCACACACTTTTCACTTTTAGAGTTTCTTTCCCATTTTGCATGTCACTATTCTCCCATCCCGTATGCGAAACATCTCATTTAGTTTTCTTTTTAGATTAGTGCATTTAAGGCATTACCCTTTGAAATAGGAAAAGAGTATGGCTTTTTAGCCTTAGCACGCTTTTATTACCTTCTATGAAAGGAAGATTCAAAGTCAATTTAGTCCCCCGCACCCATTATGTTGCATTATTTCTCTTTAGGACATACATGTGCATTATTTTAAATGTTATCAAAACCATTCTTTAAAAATCAACTTTCTTCTTCATGTTTTAGCAATTCAAAGTTAAAAAGCCACTTTTCTTAAAATTGCATCTTTTTGGAAATTCAAGTTCTTCTTTGCACTTAAAATTGATCTTTTCAAAAATCCAATTTCATTTTCCCTTGAGATTTTATAAAAAATTGCACTTCTTTTGAAAACCCTATTTTTCTGTTTGTTCGAGTCTCATCATTTGCATTTTTCGTGACCTCCTCGAGGGATCAAAATTGGATGACACAACTAATGTGATCAATTCCAATCAAATCTCAAGGAGACATTTTGCCCCTCTCGATCCAACATTAGGTCTAGGGTTTGCATCCATATAGACAACATCCAAATGTGATAAATTTTAAAGTTAGAATTAGGAAATTTTCAACTAAATCTTGCAACTAGCTTTGGCTAGGTTAGAAGGGTGCCTTAGAGACGAGTAACTTCAATCTTTGCCTTCCTTCTTTCAAGCTGTGACCCCAAACCTTTTCTCTAGTTTTCAAAGACCTGAGTCGCCTAAAAGGGTTTTCTTTGTTTATTTCATTAAATCAAAACTTTTTGGGTGACTTGGTACACCTAAACTCCATACCAAGTGGCGACTCCAAATTTTTCTAAAAACCCTTTTCTAGACTTTTTGTTTTGGGTCCAAACCGTCGCATTTTTGTAGTCCCATGACCCCTTTCCCTTACTTTTTTTTCAAAAAAATCAAATCTTTCCCTTTTTCTAACCACAAACATTTTTGTTGAAAAAAATGGGGCGCGACATAGATGATATGTGATGATGAGCTCAAAGCTGCCAAGCAAGGGATCAAGGATCTTCCATTGGTGACAAATGGTCCAGTGACTAGAGCACGTGCCAAAAAGATTAAAGAGACCATGCAAGCTTTGGTTCGTGGAGTACAAGATCAAGTGGGGTGTCCAAGTGAACTTCAAAAGCTTGGAAATGAAGAACATAAGGTCTACACACTTATCCAAGTATTTGAAGGAACGGAGGTTGCATTGGAAGAGTAAACCCTAAGTTCTAGAGTTTCAAACGTCAAGATGATTTCGGATTTAGGGTTTAATTTCGGCCACCTAGGGTGTTATGCAAAAACCAAATTATTTCCTTATCCAAGTTGGCCGAATGTCTTGTTGAGTAGATTAGGTAATTTAAGTCCAATTGTTATTAGTAGTTTGCCTTTTTGTTAGTTTCCTAATCTAAACTAAAAAGGGTTAGATTCCTAAAAGTGTAGTATTAACTATTTCCTTAATTGATTCCTAGTAGTAGTAGGCTTAGTTTTTTCCAAGGCTATAAATAGGCCTTGTGTTGGATGAATTATTCACCAAGTTTCATCAATAAAATTTCAGTTTTTCCTTGTGAGAATAGCACGTCTCTTTTCTAAGAGGTTTCTTTTTGAATACTTGAGAGGTTTCCAGTGTTCAATTGACTTATCAATCAAGAACCGCACTTGATTGTGGTGTCATCTACCTAAAGCCTTGGTTCGCTAATTCATTGTACTACGGGTTGAGATTAAATTCAAGGTTCGTTAGTTCCGCGAGTTAGAGGGGTCAAGTGTCTTCCGCAACTCCACCTTGATCATCATCTAGGTCCTACATCAATTCACATCAATATGCTTATTTTTTGTACAGGTTTGATCATTATTAATAATACTAAATATTTTTGGCCTTCTAACTTTGATATGAAAGATTTGGGTGAAGCAAAAATGATATTGATGTTAAAATTATAAGAAGATGATGGTATAATGTTGTCATAAGAATATTATACAGAAAGACTTCTTAGGAGATTTGAAAATTATAATGTAGCTCCTGCAAGCACTCCTTATGGTACTTAGACTCAATTAAAGAAAAATAATGGCAACCCATTCGCTCAGTTTATATATGCTCAGATTATTGGGAGTTTAATGCATTTAATAAATTTTACAAGACCTAGTATAGTTTATATTGTGTGTAGGTTGAATAGATATACCCATAATCCTAATCGTGAGCATTTGTTTGCGTTAGTCGGACTAATGAAATATTTGAGAGGTATCATAAATTATGATATCCTTTATAGTGGATTTTCCACTGTATTAAAAGGTTACAATGATACTAATTAGGTCTCTGATTCAAGTAAAACAAAATCCACTAGTTGTTATGTGTCAAGTGGAAATTGATATAGCTAAAAACAAATCCTATAATTGTAAAAGTCAACACATGAAATTGGGACATGATGTCATAAAGCAACTACTTAGAGATGGAATAATTACATTGATTTTGTAAAGTCAGAGTTGAACTTGATTGATCGTCTAACTAAATCTATAGGAAGAAAGTTAATTCTTTAAACTATAGAGGGAAATGGGACTTGGACAGCAAATAGTCAATAGAGATTGTACATCAACCTATGTCATTCGTGATTCCATGAAGTAGATTCATATGGGTAATAACAAGTCAATATTGACTATAAAGCACTTCAAATTTAAGTCCCCTATGAGACGAGTGCTTTGACTACTAGTAATTATGAGGTTGAATTTAAAATTCTTAAAGAATTTATATTCATTTTGGATGGTATATTTAAAGCAGGATACACTATGAATTCACCTATATGAGAGTGCAGTGAAGCTACTCCTATAAGATTTTTGGCCAATCTTTAGAGCTCTAAGTGCACAACCTAAATGCGCAAAACCGCATTGCATAGCAAATTGTGGGCCATAATGTGATTGATAGGATCTCTATCATATAACAAGAATTGTTGGTTCATAGAAATTCATATTTCACCAATAATTTAATAAGACATTTTATCAATCTAAATTTGGTTCATAGTCCAAAAGACACCAAACTAATTACATTGAGCCCAAATGAATGTAGGAGATCTTTTATATTTTTGTTATCCAAAATGTTTTGAAATAGGTGGCAGATTGTTGTTAAAAAAAATGTGTCTTTCAAAAGATTTTGTCCCACATTAAAAAACCAAAGTAACCTTCAATCACTTTATATTATCTAACACTTTAGTGGGCTTGTGGTGAATTGGGAGCAAGTGTGGACTCATGTGCATGAGTGAGGAGTTGAGTTGGGTTATTCTAGTACAAATTGATGGATTTGCACTCTCCCATGCGTGGATTAAACACGGCCCAAGTTCATATTACTCTTTTTGTGTTATTTCTGCAAGAATTTATCTTTACTTTTATACCTTTAGCTGAATAGATAGAGTTTCGACTCTTTCCAGTTTCCAAGAGATAGAATTTTTTTTACACTTTCTCAATTCCTTTTTCATCTCCTACTCTTTGTTTTCTCAAATCTTTGGTCTTCTACTCTTCTACTGGTTTATTATATATTTGCTATTCCTGCTCCTTCTTACTATTAAGAAGTAAGAAGAAAGCTTATTTAATTTTGGGAAACGTTTCAATATCTTAAAATAATTTTTTAGAATAGTGCTTTTTAGTATGACTCAAACTTGCTCATTTTACTTATATTTTTGTTGTTCAAGAGTTATCATTGTTCAACCTTATTTTCCAACACATCCAAGGTCTAGGGGGGCCTGCCCTGCAAAGCATACCAGCAGCTGAGATGCATTGAGCAAAAGGGTAGACGTTGATTAGGTCCTGTGACGTTTGTTAATTTTATTTGTATGTTTGTTAGGTCCTGTACAGTTTTTCTGTTAGGGTCTGAATTCAGATGTAGATCGAGGACCTCTCAGCCTCCATTTATCTCCATTTTGTCAACACTTCCTTGATCCTAAGGGAAACGGGGTTGAAATGGTTCTTGGAAAATTTGGTCTATGTAAATAGGAAAGAGGTGGAACATGTTTCTTTTTTCCTTTGATTTTTTCCTTGTAAAACTTTAATTTAGAGTTGATGGTGCCAATTACATGATTAAAATGCCAAAAAGAAGCTAATCTACTCTTTCATTTTCTTCCCCCCTTTTGGGGAAGGGTATATTACATCTATTTTACCAACAAATCCAGTTAATGCAATTAGACCTCTTTTTCCCGCAGACATTTTGATATTCATAGATCTTGGACGGAATTATGGCAATTAAGTTTAATGTATAGTTTGTATTGCATGTTAAAAAATTGATGTATGGTAATTTTCTAAAGCAGGGTTGTAGTTGGTCTGTGTTTCTCGAAAAGGGGACATGAATTGCGAGTTTTTGCACAAATATTTCCTTGGCAAATGTTTTAATTTTTTTTTTTACTTCACATACACACATGCATAGACATATACATATACATATATATACATACATACATTATACACACACACACACACACATATATATATATACATATACATATACATATATATATTTTTTAATTTTAATTTTTTTTTTACTTCACATACACACATACATATGTGTGTGTGTGTAAATACACACACAAATAGATTCACTTAGCAAACCCTTTAGTTTATTTGTCAGTAACTCCTCATCAATGCTAAACCCTGATGGATTAGGTTTTACCCTACCGGCAGCTATCTCTACAAATGGGCTATTAACTTGCTCAATAATACTGCGTACTATGTTGGATTAACGGGTTACTCCACTTAATAGCAAGCGAGTGAAACGAAGTATATTAACACTATAACTCATAATACTAATTCATGGAGGATTGTCAAACTTTTCTCATTTGACAATGATAAATCCGCTAATCAATGTTGGTCCACCGGAGGCCTGATTTGTAATTTACATGTTGATTTAGACGCTCGAGCTGTTGATACGTACAAAATATTACTACTTACATATTTGACACCTAGATGAGACCAAGGCTATTGTCATGATGATGGAAGCAGTGGACAACAAAGAATCGTTCATTTACACAACTGTACTTTTTTTTTCTTTTAATATATTCTGTGGAGTATAAATCCGAAAATTAAAAAAAAAATTGAAATGTGGTACTAGGATTGGTTTTGCGAATTAATCCATTTAAATTTGTGTTAGTATATACATATTTGACTAACGATAATGCGCAAGTGTTCACCCAAAAAGGAGTTAAGATGATACAATTTTGTAGGAACTGCAAAACGGAGAACGTATGAAGGAAAAAGAACCAAAGACATTTACCGAACATATTTTAGCAATATATCAAAATCAAAGATAACCGAGTTGATCCTCTAATATTGGAACTTAGTACACATTTTTATTGGCCTTGACATTGCTTGCAGTCCATAATTTTGACTCAATTACTATTCGGGCTAATCTCAAACACGTTTTTATTAAGTTGGAGGACAAATCATTGCATTTTTTTAAAAAGTCAAATCAAAGCTCTAATTCTTGATCTATTTATGTATGATCTCATAATAAACATCAAGCAAGGAACGCTAAACTAGTCTAGTATTTTTGGACTTGAAGAACGTAACTCAAATGGGCAAATTTCTCCGTACAAAAGAACAACGTATAGAACAGTAAGAAATCTGACGGATTCATTCTGCACTCCAAATTTGTATTATTTTCTCACTTTATACCTTAGATTTTAATTTTTTAAAACTTTGCATTCAAAACACTTAATTTTAAAAACTTTATATTCTAAAATTTCAAGTATGTCGCATTTAAATATAATCAATACCACATTAGCAAAATAAAAAATGATATAAATTAATGACAGTGTGTCATCTTGTTTTAGTTGCAATCCCTTGGCATTGATGTAAGTTCTATAAGATCAGAAAGGCAGTCGGTAAAAATTGAAAGCTGGGATCCTTTGCATTGATGCAAGCTCTCTAAGATTAGAAGGAAGTCAGTAAAAATTGAAATTCACAAATTGAGCGGTAAAATTTTCATTTTTGGATATCATCTGGCGCAAAAACATATAAAAAACATTTGGAAAAAAATTTCTAAAACAGTCCCATTCTTCACATCAATCCGCCACACATTGGCCCAGTTTGAACCTCCATCATTCTCACTAGGGTTCGATTTGGACCTGGACTTGGAGGCCCTGACCGCTCCAAGACGCGAACCGTCAAACTAGCTGTAATCTCAAATAGGCTAAAAGATTATCTGCCCAGAGGGGAAATCCAAGGAGGAGTGGTTCAATGTAGATGAAAAGATTGAAGAGTTCTCTTCCCGGGAAGATCCATCCCCAGGTGAAAAGATTGGATTTTGGTACATTTCCTTTATTTTTGTTTTCTTTCTAGTTTTTGAGTTCTGTTGTCCTAATATGTAGAACCCAAATTTTAGGGTTCTAATAATAATTATGCATGCAAGGCTATAGTTTGATGGATGGAAAAAAAAACACTCAAATATATATGTAGGAGGAAAAGAAGAAAATAATAAACACACTATTATTTATATCTCAAAACAATGGAAGAAAGTCTCACCACAATTAAACCTTACGGACTCTTCTTGGACTCTCTTAATAAAATACCCCATCTAATGGTCTATTTATAGTCTACCGGACTTGTTGGGTAAGAAACCACTTGCATAAGTAATTACCAAATAAAATACAAATTCCTAAATCACACAACTACTAAAAATCTAATTCTAATACGATTAATAAATAAATAAATAAACAAATACTACACAGCTTGGTTTATTCTGCCAACATAATAGCTCATTTAAATTTCTCACATAGACAAAGGAACCAGAGGACAAAGTAAGATGTTTTTCCAGCCTTTTGAATTTGTGAAGACTAGAAAAAGTGCATTTTTAGTAGCTAGAGCCCAACTTGACAAGGAAGGAATTTTTTGAGTTTTTAAGGTTTTCATACAGATATTCTTTAGTTTATGAATTGTCTACAAGTCTTGGGAATTGTCATGGACTAGTCTTTCTTGTTATAAGGGATGTTAACTATGATAATATGCATGCCTAAAAATGTGACCAGTTTTGTTAGAATCTGATCAAGGACATGGAAATGAAGAATTGTAATTTGAGAAACAGGAAACTACTGTCAAATTTTTTACAGAAGACCCCACAAGTTATGAAAGTTTATTGCTTCGATTAAACATCTTGGCAAGAAATGTGCAGTAATAGATGTCCAGTACATATATGATCGGTATGCTTACACTGTGACTGGCAGTCATTGTCTCTAGTGCAGAAAATATAGGATTATAGAACAATTTGGTGTATTCCTTCCAGTAAAAGTTGAGTTTTTGTTGCCTAAATACTTGCTTCTTGTATTTGTTGAAATGTCTCTTACATCTGAATTTTGAGGGCCATCCAGTGACACTTAGGCTTCGTGGATTTATGCTCTCGTGTCTCTATACTGAGAAAACCATTTTTACCAGTTCAAATTGAATTATAATAACATCTTTTAGCGGACTATTTATGATGAATTAATAGCAGATTCAGTAGATAACAAATTTTGACATAAAATCTGTCCTACTCTTGGTGAAGGGGAAATGAGTACATCTTGCATTAGTCATCATCAACATAACGTGGTAAAGCATTTGTTGCAGCAGTTCAAAGTTCACTTTAAATGGTCATGGGCTTTTATCCTCACAATCAGCAATACAGCAGGAGAAGAGAAGGAAGAAAGAGGCTTCAAATTCTACTACTAGCACCAGATTACTTTTCCCCGAGTTACGTGTCAGTCCCCCTAGAAAGTTCCAGTTGATAGATTCTGATTCTGATAGACCTTCTCCCCATGAAGGTCCACGCAAAGTAGTCAATCAAGTAGAATTTTCTTCAAAAACAGAGACGATGATTGATGGCTAATTCTCTCATAATGCTTTCCTGGGTCAAAGCTTGATGGAGTTTTGAGAAAATTCACCTCAACAACCTTTGTAATCTGGGTCATAATCATAGCCTTGTCTTTACTTTGAGTCTTTTTTGGGACTAGGTGGTGACTGTGGAACCGAACGCCTCTTTCTCTCCCATTTGAGTTCAATATTTTGAAGGTCTTGCAAAAGATCATCACTTTCTGGCCGTGGGTGGGCCTGCATGCCACCAGGAGTCCTCCTGTGCTTCTCAATTCTATAGTTAAATTGCAGACTATCAGCAGGGGCATGATGCATGGGATAATGGATGATTTCGTTCCCCTGCATGCTGCCACCATTTCCTCCTCCGAGCTCAAGAAGAATATTCGCAGCCTCAAGCATCTGATCATCAAAAATAATAGGGGATGAACAACATCCAGTTGAATGGCATCATCCTGTGCCGCGGCCGTGGCTGCTCAACTGCATGGGGTTGATGGGGTGGGTTTTGACCATCACTCTAATTATTACCAGCCCCTTGTGGTACTGTTTGCTCTTCTAGATTTCTACACAAAAGCCAATCAGGTGAAGATATGAGTAACCGATTATAACATCTTCGATAGAAATAATCTGCGGTGAGGACATGATACCATGCAGGAAGAATTATTTACCTGGCTGAACAATCGCTCTTCATATTATTAGTTGGAAGCCTGACCCAAGAATTTGATTGTTTTTCAGAAAAGTAGTAGTAGCTCTTGATTCAAGTGGAGTATTACCACTTTTGATCGAGTGAATGCAATCAAGAACGCAAAAAGATTGGGTCTTGGTGAATGGTGATCAAGAAACTAGTCTGAGGAGAACTGGGTTTTATTCTGCTGCTTTCAAGAATCAGAGGATCGTTGCATAATCTGGGTATTCCGTGTACGTACAGCTTTATTGCAACTCCTCAGGAAATGACTTGGAGATGAAGAAGACTCATTCCTCTGTTTCAGGGTCTGACAACTTTTGTATTCTTCTCAGATTATCATTGAGAAATTTCCAAAAGTGTTATGAAAAAAAAAATATTTTACAAGAGGGGCTGTTTAGGGAAGGGATTCTAAAATTAGGATGTTCGCATTTGGTAAATGCGATTTCAAGTAGGCTCGCATTTCCCAAATGCAATGTGTTTTTGGTAATAAAAAAAAAAGAAAAATAAAATAGGTGTATCCACATAGACCTTGCATTCGTTAGATGCGAGGTATCCGAACAAAACCTCCGCCCCAACTCCTCAGCACCTCAGCAGAGACGGTAGTAAATTACAAATTACAAACCCTATCCGGCGAAAATTGGAAAAAACAAAAATCAACCCCAAATCGAGTGAAAACATTGAATCAAAACTGTGAAATACATCCGTAGCCATCAATTCGTGCTTTCAACCAAGGGAAAATCCACATCTGCCCAATGTTTCTACGCACCTGAAGAGCTTGGAAAGAAGTCACCGGAAAACTTTGAAACGTCTGCCCAACGTTTCTGCGCACCTGAAGAGCTTGGGAAGGAGTCGCCGGAAAGCTTCAAAACGTCGGCGACGGTACTGGCATTGCTGCTCCATACATCAACCCGTCACTGAAGTAGGTTTTGTGCTTGCTTTCTTGCTCTCATTTAGCAACCCGTCGATTTTCTTGTACTGTCTTTGTCTGAAAAAAAAAAAATTTTGTGACGAATTTGGTGCTCTGGATTAGCATCCAGCGATTTTTGAAAAAATATCCTACAACCAAATCCATTTGGGAATGCCTTCTATGGTGCAGGATCTGGGCTTATCAGAGGAGGATTGGGAGCTTATGGGGAGAAAATCTTAGGATCAAGTTCTGAGTATGTTCAAAGCAATGTAAGTCATTAGAGTTGCTACAACTATGTATTAAGATCCATTTTAAAGCTAAAGCTGTATGCACTTATTATATTATCTAGTATAACTTGAAAAGTATAATCCCCCAGTTTATTTTTCCTTTTATCAAGTGATGAGGCATTCAAACCTAGTCCAATGAAAGTGATAGGCATCTAAAAATTGACATGCCAATGGCTAAAATCATTGATTGGATGAGCAAAATAAGTCCCTGTTTTATTACTGCTTGTGGAAAGTATACTGATGAACCTTTACACCTTTAGCTAATCTGAATCAGTTAATACTAAGGGTGGGATAGGTTATCAGAATGAACTATAGTGCTAAAGTAATAATTGGCATTAGTCCGTCCTTGAGCCGTCAAAGTTGATAAAAAATTCAAGCCAAGTGAGTGCAA
Source organism: Gardenia jasminoides (assembly GCA_013103745.1). NCBI lineage: Eukaryota > Viridiplantae > Streptophyta > Magnoliopsida > Gentianales > Rubiaceae > Gardenia > Gardenia jasminoides. The sequence goes on along the minus strand of CM023097.1, from coordinate 3,870,289 downwards.
GCTTTTTGGATTGGTTCTTGTGAGGCCCCGTACCACCAATTTAAATTATAAAAAAAAGTATTATTTTATTAATTTAGTTTGAATTATTTGATTTTCGTATATCAATTGTATCGGCACGAAAGGTTTCAAAATGTATTGTGCACGTTTAAATTATATCTGTGATTAAATTAATTGAGCATTTAAATTTCGCACTCGGGGCTAGAGTCGACCACTAGACTTAAGTTTTGAATGTTAGAATACATATTCGGGGTATATAAATGAGAGAAATTGGGATTGAAGTGTTGAGTCGCGCGAATTCGACATCGACGCGATATAAAACTACAAAAGTTGACTTTTGAAGTTCACTTCATTTCCACCACTTATTTGTCTTGAAACTCAAAAAGCACATCACGTTTTTTCACCTTCATTTTCTCCTCCAAACAGCCAGCCATCCTTCATTTTCTTCCTCTTCTTGTTTCTTCAAAAATCACCAACACAAAACCTCCATCTTTGCACCCAAAAACACTTGAAGATCTTGCTATCTTCCTTGGTCGGTCGAAGCTAGGAGAAGAGGAACCAACTGATGAGCTTGAGGGTTGAGGGTTTTGTGAGCCATTTCATCCACCATTAATCAAGCTCCTTGTTGGAATTGGGGGTAAGCTTTCTAGACAACAAAATCTTGTTCAATTGGTTCATTTTCATAGTTAAGAGAGTTTGTAGCTCCTTGAGTTGGATTTTGTTGTTGTTTGATGAAAGTGGGCTCTATGAAATTCCACCATATATGAACTTGGGGTTGTTGATGATCTAATGTGTGTGTGTGAGGTGTTTTTTGTGGAGTTTTGTTGCTAAAAATGAAAGAGGGAAGAGAAAGAGAAGAACAGAGAGAGGGTTTGGAGAGCCGGTTTTGTTGCAACTTTATTTCCTCTATTTTAGTTCAATGATTTCATGTTTCTCTTTGTTGATTTTAATGTTCAATTGATGGCATAAGGTTGGGAGAAATTTCATGTAAAAATGGCTTCGTTTGATGTTGCAAAATGGTTGAGAAAGAAAGCTTAAAAATCTGGAATTTTCGTATGACAGGGTTGATGAAATAGCCTTTTTAAAACTGTTGTAACTTGGTGTAGAAAGGTCCAAATTGAGTTCCGCTTGTTGTGTTTGAAACTAGAATCCAATTTCTTTCAGAAGTATAAATTTAAAGGGATAGTTTGATTTCTATGAATTTTGGTGAATTTTCAAATTTGACTGAAAATCAAGACTGTTATGTCCTGTTTTTACTGTAGCAGCAGCTTTAAACTAAAATTTGACTGGCTTTTGATTTGAATCTTGCATAAGTGTCTTCTCAGGAGTTTTAGTTCATTGAGTCTATTTTCCAACGGTTTAAAAAATTGTAATTTTTGGACTTATAGAACTCAAGTTATGATTTTTCAAAGAATACTGTGCAAAATCGAAACTTATTCTAAGAAAGCTTAAAAAGTCTAGAATTTGAATGCTCAAAACTGCAGGTTGTCTTTTGGGGTCATTTTGCCCTGTTTTAGCTCCATCATTTTCTTGCTTTTCTTATGGTTATTCATTTTAAGATGATGGTCTAGATGAGGGCAAGACCCCTTGCAAAAATGAGCATTTTTGGCGCATCAAAAGTTTGGCAAAATCTTGTGAAAAGTGAAGAATCAAACCTGGAATATTTTGCTGAGAAGCTGCTGGTTCACTTTGCCATTTTTCAAGCTCAATTTTGGATTTCTATTTTTCTGGATTCCTTGGTTGTTTTGAAAGTTTAAATGTTACACTATGTGTTGGTAAAATGTTTTGCAAATGTGAGTTCATTTGGTGTATTAAAAGCTCTTGAATGTTGAATTAAAAATCTGGAAATTTCATCCCTTTTGCACTTTGCCAAACTATTGCCCTGTTTTTAAAACATTTTGATTCAAATTTTTGCTACCATTTTGCTTCCATTTGTCAAAAGAATGCTGCTAGAGCTTTTGTGTCAAAATTTGAGTGATTTGGGCCTGATTTAGTTGAGCAAAATGTTTGCAAATCAAAGAAGGAAAATCTAGCAATTTAGTTCCAAGATTTTTTGCAAACTTTGGCCATCTAAAAAGTTACATTCCCATGTGAGTTTTTGGCTCAAATTTGGTACACACATATTTAACCTAGTAAGGTTTGAGTGTACAAAATTTGGTGATTTTCCAGTGGCATTCAATGCCCAAATGTTGCTCCAAAATTAGCTCTTCAAATCTGGAAATTCTGCTGTCAGTCCTTGTGAATCCCTATCTTTCTATTGGATGTAATTCCTTGCTCAGGAGTCAAAATTGAGCGTCGTCAGTGGCATTTGAAACTAGACTTTACAAGCTTTCTAGTGGTATAAGTCTCATACACTAGTTCTTTTTCTATCAATACCAGAGAAGTCTCAAAAATGGCTGATTTTCTAGCCTGATTTCCTATTTTTGTTTCGGCTGGATCTTCTAGCTCATTTTAGTCCATCCTGCTCAATGAATCTTCAAGCGATGTCTTCTAGTGATTTTTAATATGTTGAATCTAGTTTCTGTAGCTTTAAGCCTTGTTCAATTTTGATGTATATTGAGTGAGTTATGGCCTAAGAAAGAAGTTGAAGTTGAGTGACTTTGGTGAATCTGGATAGTTAGGTTAAGTTTAGAGTTTTAGCCGTTTGGATTGGAAGTGATAGTTCCGTTTTGGCTCAGGTAATCAAGACTTCGCCGAGGGCGACTCGACTACCGAAGTGTAACTGAATCCCGGTGAGTGTTCAAGTGCATGTTGCTTAATGTTTTATTTAATGTCAATGATTTGAAAAGCATACTTGTTTGACTTGGTGAGCGTGTACTTTATCGCGCTCACCCTTATGTGAATTGAATTCGTTAAATGCTTGTACTTGTGCTTGTTCTTGAATGGTTATACCAAGCGGTTGTATGTACCACACTCAAGCGAGTGGGAGGTACCTCTCCTTCCGTTTTGATTAAATTTTGGCCAAGTTGATTGGAGTGTTGTCTCATCGACCTCTTTTGCCAGGCGGTAGTATGTACCACACTCTAGGAGTGGGAGGTGCCTCTCATCCCGTCTTGGTTTATGGATAAATTCCATTTTTGACAAGTGGATCCAGTACAGGGGGTGTAAGTAGACGGGTGAGTGTAAAATGTTGTCTACGGACAGTGAGATAGAGGTTGACGGAGTGTCAACATTTTAATTGAAAATTGTGATTTGGAAGCGGACAAAAATGATGGCAGAAATTGTGGAAAGGTGGAACGGGCCATTTGTATCCTTTCATATTACCTTCTTTACTTGTTTTATGTGTATTCTGAGTTTTCTCCTGTTTTACTGTTTTAATAATTTTAATTACCGCTTTGACCTGTCTACGCATGATTTCTTGACCTCACTAAGGTTTGCTCACCCCAATATATTTGTTTTCCTTAACAGATCTTGAAGTGGGGATTGTAAATTGAGAAATTAGTTTCTTTTGTAGGATTTCTGTACTTTTGTATAAGATTGAAATTATTCGTAAACTTGATGGATTATTGTATTTGAAGTTATTATTATTGTAATTTTGATAGAATTATTGGGCTTGTACTCTGAACAATTGAACTAGTGATTTTGATAGACCTTAATTAGGGTTTTAGGAATGAATGTTTGTATTTATATTTGGATTTTGTAGTGAGTCCTGGCGAGAGTTGGGCAGGCGTTCCGCTAATGTCCTAGAGTACGCCCTAGGGAGAGATGGGGTGTCACAATTCTGATATTAACCACTAGGAGCAGAAAGAGGTTTAGGGAGGGCAAAGTAAAAGGAAATACTAGTTTCTCAATTATTCGCTGCTTAGACTTCTTCATTTTATTTTTGCTGGACAAAGAAAATAGGCAAAATAGCTGTCTTTGTGGGTTTTGCATTTCTTTGATGTTATTTGGCATCCTTGTCTGATGTCGCTCCATTGATGGGGTAAGAATTTCCTGGGGCCCATTTCATGTGGAGATCATTCTCGAACTCCAATTACATTTATCCACTGATGGTGCATTTTTTGACATTAGGCAATTTTGTTCTTTAATTCTGTCTCTAGCTTGCGATATAAACTGTACTGAAATTTTAAAATTGCTCTTTGATCTTCAGAAAGCATCAAATATTTTAAATAGACAATGAAATGCATGGGATATGAGATCACATTGTGAAATGCATGGGAGAATGCATCTAAGATATCACAGAATGATATAAGAGACAGTGACGAACATGTTCTTTTTCTGATTTTGTAACCTGTCCTCAGATATCTATCCAGCTTTCAAATAAGTTCAATGGGTTTCTAAATTTTTCTGGAAAAATGATGGTCCTGGCCTATCCTAATCCTTCATTCCAACTGATAAGCTTTTTTTACTGGTATTTTCATCATCTTCTGCATTATTACTTCCATCTAATGTAAGTATACGGTGATAGTGTATATTTATATTCTGTGACATAGGGCTTCTTGCATTTGGGGCTTTTTGACCTTTCTGATATTGATCCTGCATAGGAAACTGTTTCTTTCCTTATTTGGGAAAAGAGGTGGCATGCCTCTGATATGTGCTCATTTTTTACTAATTTAATGTTTTGAAAAGGTAACCTGTGGATGCGCAATAGGAGTTTCTGCTGCTTTTAGGTAGTGCTGTTATTCGAGCCGAATCGAGGCCGAGCACCTGAAGATCGAGCTCTCTCAATAACGTTATCGAGCTAAAAATTGAGTTTGAGATCGGCTCAATTTTTACTCTATCAGACTTGAGCTCAACTCTATTAATAGAATCGAGTCAAGCTCGTTAAGCTCGAGCTCGGCTTGATTTAAGTTCTACAATAATTCTCCAATTAAATAAACTCCATAACAATCCTCCAGTTAAATTTAGTTGTTACAACACTATCTTCCATGTATTAAGTTAGCCAATGATTCATATATTCTTCATTAGTCCTTAAGGCTCTAACCAATTTTCAGTCACCTTAATATTCAACAACTTGTAACTGTAAAATTGTTCACTTGACAACAAACGGAACCCAAGAATGTTCAATCATTAATGACTTGAAACTGGTGTTAGATGAAATTCACAGTTTGGAATGAACAATATATGTAGTTGATCATTGGATACGGGCTATTCCAGCTTAGTGATGTGCTTCGAAAACAAATGGAATCAATTATACCCCACTAGATGAAAAGGGATTCACTAAATACTAACTTGACTTTATATTGACAATTGGAGAAATCATGGTCATATTCTCTTTTTTTACAATTAAAGACTAAAATAACAAATTTACCCCTTAAAATCGAGCCTATCGAGTAGCTATCGAGCCGAGCTCGGCTCGACTCGTTAATCATACGAGTATTTTTCGAGCTCGAGTTCGACTCGTTTACTCAAATAAATGAGTCGAGCTCGAGCCTTAGCGAGCCGGATCGAGCCAAGCTCGTAAACTACCCGATTCGCAAAAGAACTCTACTTTCAGGGCTCTAGTTGGTGATGTATTATTTGCATTAGAAAAGGTTATATCTTGGTATGTCTTACCTTCTGCTTACTGCTTTCTTAAGTGCTAGCTTTTACCAGCATGCTCATACCAAAGAAGTTTATAATTTTTGGATACTTTGACTCTTTGTGGGTTATGTCTAAAATCTTGATTTCTAGTGTTCAATGACTTGTGGGGAAGTTCTAACTTGTAATAAGGAATGAATTTATAACAATATTTGATTCAGGTTGAAAAGGTAAAGAGCTAGTGGAAAGGATTATTGATGTTTGATGTATAATCAGCTCCAGTTTAGACGCTGTAACTGTCATAATGAAAAGGGACTAATACTCACATGGACTAATACTCACTAGTGAATATTTTATTATAAATTACCAATTGAAAATTTATTTTTTCTTGGCAAGAAGTTTTAATCAGTTTATAGGGGAGAGATGCTGTCGAATTTTTTTTCAAAATTTGTCTTAAATATTTCTTAATTTTTGAGTTTAGACAGAAGGGATAAAGTTAGCAATTTAACCGAATTTAACTTACTGTGCAGGTTTTAATGCAATTGGACACAAAGAATTGGAACCAGATAGAGTTTTCGCCAGGGATGAGAGTTATGACATTAGTTTTGCATTTGCAATTCAATAACAAATGTTGGAATCCTATTTTGGACTTTCAGTAGGTGGTTGTTTTGTAGTGAAGGGTATGTGCATTGATGTACAGGATGGAATTTGTTATGGGAAGTTCAATTTCTATGATTTTTTTAAAACAGGCAAACAAAAGATATTTAGTCTGCTTTAATTTCTTTTATTTTTTAGGATAAATATATGATTATCCGAATCAATTAAGTTAAGGTTTACAAACAAATTATCAATTCATCTTTAATTAATTTGCATTTTCTTATTCTATTTTATTGTATGTGAATACAAGAAACATCTTAATGATCTCAATCATTTACTTATTATATTGTTTTGCATTTCCTTAACAGATTACATATTTTTAGTGTTAAATAAAATTATAAAAACATAACTGTAAAGATTTTAGTGCATGCTTATGTAACTTTTCATTCTTAACATTTGAATTTAAACAATTGGATATTTCTGTGCGAGTTTGAAAATTATACCATGCATTGTGCGGTATTCTCCTAACCAATCATTTAATAACATAAAAATTCATAAAAATTCATTTAATACCTACACTCAAAAGCAAAACAAAAACGGCCTGATTAGTTATTAGAAAAAGTACACAGAGAGAGAATCAAACACCATTTCAGAATTCAGAAATGGGAAGTGCCAGACACATTTTGTAAATGAGAAAGAAAAAAAAATTAGGCAGATTAGACCTCGCATTTGCATTTGACAAGTCTCATACAAAATATCTGACCTCACATTTGCATTTGACATTTCGATCTGACCTCGCATTTGTCAAATGTGAGGTCTAAAGCTTTTTTTTTATTATTTTGTAATTCAGAAAATTCAATAAGAATCGCATTTGACAAATGCAAAACCCCACTAACGAAACTGTACACATAAACAGCCCCCTTTGTAGAAAAAAATTTAAATTTCATTACAAACTTGAAAATTTCTCGATGATCATTCAGAAGTTCAATGGAGAGTGTAATTGCGATACACAGATGGGAAACAAGAATGAGAGTATGGGTTTGGAAGTTTGATCCAAGCAAATAAGATCAACTAGAGGAAGCTATACAAGGAGGGTTTCTTGAACTTCATTTTAGAGAAGAATTGATAGTGGTTCTTAATTGAAATGAGTGCAATGAAGAGTGCAAAACAATCGAATGTTGGAGAGTAATGATCAAGAAACTACTTGGTCTGTTTTTGGGAATCAAAGGAGTGTTGTATAAGCTGGGTTTTGTTTTGCACGTACAGCTTCCCTACCATTCTTCTCAACAGAGTTTATCCAAGAAATCAACACGAAGATCAATATTTCTTGTTGGGTGGAGAAGAACTTGATAGAAAGACTGCTTTGTTTCTAGCTTCTGCATGCCAATGGGTATGCAATCTAGACTAGGAAGATTGATTTTTAACAATCGATTCTTCTCAAATGCGATATAAAGAAGATGAATGAAATGTATAAAATGAAAATTTGGGAATGGTAGAAACTTGAGTGAGTGATATGATGGAGGAGGAGATCAGAAAGAGGAAAATGGAATGGGATTTTTGAACTTAGTTTTCAGAGAGAATTTATATCAAGAGAATGCAGATATCCGTTAGTTAATGGTGATTGAACGAGAGCTTTAGTTTTAGCCAAGGACGGTCAAATTGCACTTTGCACCCTCAGCTACTCATTACACTGAACTTTGCACCTAAAACTTTTAAATTTAGTAATTAACTCCATTAAACTTTGCTTTTCTTTTGTACCAAAAATGGCCTTCAATCAAGAAAGACATCAAACACTACAAGCCACGTAATAAAGATGCAAAAATGAAATAAATAATTTACCAAACAAAAATTGAAGATGTAAAACTGAAAAATAGAAATATCAAGCTAACTATTGAATGAAAAACTTTTACAAAAGGAGGAAAAAAAAGATACAAACCAAAGACTACAAATGGAAAAGAAAAGTAGCTTACTAAGGCAAAGATTACAAAGAATTGGAATAATTAGTGCTTGCCTAGAATAATAATGGAAAAACAATAAACAATTCATCCAACTGCTATGAATCTCTGTTCTGGAATTTATAGCAACCTCCAACTCAAGTCCAAAAATTCAGTTGGTTGCTCTTGCTGAACAATTTTTTTTCCCAAAAAATTTGCTCCAACTTAATGTATTAAGGCTTTGATAAATAGCTAAATTTTGACAAATGCCCTTTTTCATGTATAGATAAATGTAAAATATTTTCACCTTCAACAAATTCAAATAAAAAAAAAGTATCAAATTCTTAATCTCACAAATCCATAATATGAGGTTAAATGACAACCCTCAAACCAAAAATTATCAAATGAATAAAGGTTTCCTTCCCCTTTAAGCATTTCTATTTCTCAAGCAATTACCAAGAAGAGGCAACATCGTTGATGAGGTTTTATCCTTCACTCTGAATTTTAAAAACCTATATACCCATTTTCTACAACTATGCAGATTGTTTTCAAGTATAAGGGATGCTAAGTATCATTCCCCCCAAAAACAAGTGTTATTCCCATAAGAAAGAGTGATCAACTAGTGATAGTTTTTCAATTCTTTTATTATTTAAACTCTCACAAGTGCAAGAAATCAAATCTACACCATCATCATGTAATAAAATGAAAATTCAAACAATAATAAAAGGCTCCTAGGGCTGTGGACTTACTAACTACTTTTTGCAAGTGAACTTACAGGTTAATTGAATGTTATTATCTTGACTAGTTACTATCTTGATTGCTATTATCTACTTTTCAAGCCTTTTTCATTTCTAATTCTTGCAATTATCACCAAATACAAAAATTAAGTAGAATCTACCAGTAGTACAACATTTAGTCTAACTAATTAGAAAATATTAACAAAATTAACGGCTAATATGCACCCAATCGTGCAACTTTAGCCTTCAAAATTTAGAGACTTGTGAACTTTAAATCCATACGATCACCTTTCTTAGAGACTCCTAGCCAAGTAAGATAGTAGTTTTGATGAATATAAGCTTTTTCCCTCAGACACTGCCTTTCAATATCCTCAATGTGACATTGATAAGCTTGTTTATCTTCTACACTAGTATGAAACTCGTGAACTAACTCAAGTTAAGTGTATGGTGGAAGATTGAAGAATTCTTCCTGTTGTAGATATTAAATGTAAATATTTGATTTGATTATAGTTAGAATATTTGATTACATTCTAGATTAATTTAGAATAGGATTGATTTAGATTAGATACTAGAATATTTGAATAGATTTTCTAGAATAATCTACACTTGTATAAATAGGTGCATATTATACATTTTATTGAGATGAAGAAAATAGATTTTCTCTCCTTCTTAGTTTACATGGTATCAGAGCTCTAGGAGTTCTATTATCAATTTCTTTCTTGACGTCACCTTGTTGAGTCACTTTTAGAATCCCTCGTATTTGTTACTTGAAATTTTTTAGTGAGTTATAATGGCTGACAAGGTAGGTAGTAAAGAGATTAGAATAGTGATTTTTGATGTTATTCCCACAACATCAAAAATTACTAATCGTAGACTTAATGGAAAGAATTGTTTGGATTGGAGTAAAACTGTTCGATATATCTTCGTAGCATTGACAAAGATGATCATCTCACTGATAAACCACCTACAAATGGTGACGAGAAGAAGGCTTAGCTTAGAGAAGATGCAAAAATATTTTTTGCAGATTCAGAATTCCATTGACAATGAGATAATTGGTTTGATCAATCATTGTGAGTTTGTTAAAGATCTTATGGATTATTTGGCTTTCTTATATTCTAGTAAGGGAAATCTAAACCATGTTGGTTTGTTTGAATTGTTCTAATTTGCCTAAAAATTTTTACTTGCATCATCGACACAAATTTTAATCATCTTTTTATCTCACATACATCACATCAAAAAAGTGCTACAGTATCATTTTCAACAAATTATCCCAAATAATCTACTATCCAAACGCACTCATATGATGTGTAAGGAATTTTATCGTCTAGAAAAGCAAGAAAGATCTCTTACAGAATACTTCATGGATTTTAAAAAGGTGTATGAGGAGTTAACTTCTCTTCTCCCTTTTAGTTCTGATAAAAAACTCAACAATCTCAACGAGAACAAATAGTTGTTATGAGTTTTCTTGCAAGATTGCCAACTGAGTTTGATGCTGCTCGAACACAAATCCTCTTTAATCCAAAAATTGCATCTCTCCATGACACCTTTACACGAGTGTTAAGGATTGAGGGATCTCGATCTTCCTCTAATGTTACAAGTGCTCTTGTGAGCCAAAATAATGTTAATAGGATTGGTCGAGGAAATAATCGAAAAAATAATAGTGGTAATGGTGGCAGAAGTGGACATGACTTTCAAAACAGTGGAATTGCTAGTCGTGGACAGTATGACTCAAATCAACGGGTCTGTTATCATTGTGAGAAACCGCGTCACACTATACGTACATATTGGCTGCTTCATGACAAATCTCAACAAAATTCCCAATTTGCTAATTTTGCAAATCAGGAAAGCAACTATGTGCCTTCATCTTCTGACAAATCCATACTTGTCTCTGCTGATGAGTTGGCCTTCTTTACTGAGTACCAAGCCTCACAAAAATCTACTAATCCATCTTCTAGTACCACTTTATTTTCTGTTGATCATTTAGGTAACTCTACTACATGTCTTGTGTCATTCTCTAATAAATGGGTTATTGATTCCGGTGCAATAGACCATATGATCGGTGATAAAGGTATCCTCGCCTCTTTTAATTCTAACAAAAATCTTTCGTGTGTCACTTTGGCTGATGGGTCGAGGACTTCAGTTGTGGGTTTTGGTGTAGCTATTCCTACATCTTCCATTTCCTTATCTTCAGTCTTACGTTTACCTAATTTTTTTTTCAATCTCTTTTCCGTCAGTAAAATTACAAAAGCTTTTAAATATTTTGTCTCATTTTTTCTGAATATTGTGTTTTTTAGGATCTTACGACGAAAAAAATTATTAGTAGAGGGCGTGAGTCTGGCGGACTGTATGTACTTGAAACTCCTCCACTGAAAGTGACGAGACAAATTGCATGTTCATCTGTCTTGACATCTCTTGAAGTTCATTGTCGTTTGGGTCATCCATCTCTGTCTATTTTAAAGAAGTTGTTTCTAATTTTTCAAAATCTATCTCATTTAGATTGTGAGTCATGTCAATTTGCCAAACATCATCATTTACCTTATTTGTCTAGAGTCAATAAACGGGTTGTGTCCCGTTTTGAATTAGTACACTCTCATAGTTGGGGCCTTTGTCCAATTATATCTAAATCTGGTTTTAAATATTTTGTCACCTTTGTTGATGACTATTCTCATGTTACTTGGTTATATTTAATGAAAAGTCATTCAGATCTCTTCAACATCTTTTGCTTATTTTGTGCTAAAATAAAAACACAATTCAATGTGTCCATTCGCATCTTACGAAGTGATAATGCAAAAGAATACTTTTCTCAACTTTTTGATTCATATATTTTAGAAAACGAAATTCTTCACTAATCTTCATGTCCTGACATACCACCATAAAATGGTGTAGCTGAAAGGAAAAATAGACATTTATTAGAAGTTGCAAGAGCCCTCCTATTTCAAATGAAGGTTCCTAAGCAGTTTTGGGCAAATGCTATTTCCACAGCTTCTTTCTTAATTAATTGCATGCCATCATCTGTACTTGCTGGTGAGATTTCTTATTCAGTTTTGTTTCCAACCCAACCTTTATTTTTTATTACGCCACACATATTTGGGTGTACTTGTTTTGTTCGTGATATCTATTCTCAAATATCTAAATTAGATCCTAAATCTCTCAAGTGTGTCTTTTTGGGTTACTCTCATTTTCAAAAAGGGTATAGGTGCTATTCTCCAACTTTGGATCGATATTTGATTTCTGCTGATGTTACATTTTTGAAACCAATCCATTTTTTCTTGAGTCTAGTGTCTACAGTGGTTAGGGGGAGGAAGATAATATTTTAGTTTACCATGTTACAACTACTGCCATTCATCTGCTCCTACAAGACCGCCTATCACTCAAGTATATTCTCGTCGCAAAGACTCACATCAGCCACCGGTACCTCCGTCTATAGATCCTAGTCTTGATCTTTCCATTGCTTTTAGAAATGATAGCTCTAGATAATAATGGTACTTGGGACTTGGCTTGTCTGCCAACAGGTAAAAAAACTATTGGTTGCAAATGGGTTTCAGTTGTTAAAATAAATCCTGATGGTTCTGTTGCTCGTCTTGTTGCAAAAGGATATGCTCAAGTGTATGGAGTGGATTACTCAGACACTTTCTTACCTCTGTTCGACTATTTACCTCTCTTACTGCAACTAATAATTGGCCTTTGCACCAATTAGATGTTAAGAATGCATTCCTTCATGGAGATTTACAAGAACAAGTTTATATGGAGCAACCACCTAGGTTTGTTGCTCAAGGGGAGTCTGGTAAGGTTTGTAGATTTCGAAAATCATTATATGGTTTGAAACAAAGCCCTCGTGCTTGGTTTGGGAGATTTAGTGAGGTAGTTCAAGAATATGGCATTGAAGAAGTATAATTCTGATCATTCTATTTTTTATCAACAGTTTGAAAATGATCTAATCTTACTGGTTGTTGATGTTGATGATATTGTTATTACTGCTAGCAATAATGCAGGTATTGTAGCCCTTAAAAGCTTTCTTCAATCACGCTTCCAGACAAAGGATTTAGGGATGTTGAAATATTTTTTGGGTATTGAGGTCACAAGGAGTAAAAAAGGGATTTTTCTATGCAAGAGGAAATATATTCTTGATCTTTTGAAAGCAACAAGGAAATTGGATGCTAAACCTTGTAGTGCACCAATGATTCCCAATATCTAGTTTACAACAAATGATGGGGAATTGTTCTCAAATCCTGAAAAGTACAGGAGGTTGGTAGGAAAGTTGAATTATCTTACGGTGACTCGTCTAGACATTGCATATCCAGTTAGTGTTGTAAGTCAGTTTATGTCTTCACCAAGGATCACCCATTGGGCAGTCTTAGAACAAATCTTGTGCTATCTTAATGGACTTGAGGACCTGGTATATTATATAATAATCATGGTCATTCTCGAATTGAATGTTTTTCAGATACAGATTGGGCAGGCTCTAAAACCGATCGAAGATCTATAACCGGATATTGTGTTATCTTTGGAGGTAATTTGGTATCATGAAAAAGTAAGAAGCAGAATGTAATATCTCGTTCTAGTGCAGAATCAGAATATAGATCTATGGCACAATCCACTTGTGAGTTTATGTGGATACACCAATTATTGAGTGAAATTGGAATTCACAATTCACTTCCAATGAGGTTATGGTGCGACAATCAAGTTGCTCTTCATATTGCATCAAATCCGATTTTTCATGAGAGAACTAAGCACATTAAAGTTGATTGTCACTTTGTTCAAGAAAAAATTCAGCAAAATTTGGTTTCATTTAGTCATGTGAGAACTGGAGAGTAGTTGGCAAACATTTTCACTAAAGGCTTAAGTGGACCAAGAATTGATTACATTTGTGACAAGATGGGCATGACTATCATCTATGCTCTATCTTGAAGGGGAGTGTTATAGATATTAAATGTAAATATTTGATTTGATTATAGTTAAAATATTTGATTAGATTCTAGATTGATTTAGAATAAGATTGATTTAGATTAGATACTAGAAGATTCGAATACATTTTTTTAGAATAATCTACACTTGTATAAATAGGTGCATATTGTACATTTTATTGATCTAAAAAAACAGATTTTCTTTCCTTCTTAGTTTACACTTCCCACTCGAGCTTGGTGAAAACGGCCTCAAAATGATAATGCTAATCTACTTCTAGGGTGATATCCTTTCTATCAAAACCGTAGCATGAATTCATGAGTTATGACATCTTTGATTCTGTGCTGAGGTGAAATGGGTTCTATCATATTATTTTTCTCCACCCTTTGTTATTCCTCTTGGTGCTCTTTCCTCTAGTTGCAACTCGTCCTCTGATGATACCACCTAATAGGACGTTGACCCACTACTCTTTTCATACAGAGAGAATGCATAGAAGATGTTGATGCCCGACCCTTACGCGTTGACCCGCTATTCTTTTCATACAGGGAGAATGTGTAGAAGATGTTGATGCCCTACCCTTGTGCGTAGGAGGGTAGTTTTAACTCTAATTCTCTTAGGATGAGCCATTGTACCTATATACACAAATATTAATAATAAACATCAATAAATAGATACTTAAAGCTGTCATCATATATTAGAAAAAATGGGATAACATGCTCAATTTCCCAACCAATTTTTGAAAAGGTGAATACGTATAAAAATAACTAATTCACTCATAGAAACATGTATTTCTTCATCACCCGAGTAAGTATAACTATATAAATAAAATAAGTTACCATTTACATTCCAATTAAATATTCTCCCATGCAAATATCCGTGAAGCTCAAATTTCCCCGAATTAAGTCCAAGTGCAAAAATTTATCTAAGAATACTGGCAAACAAACCATCTAACTAATAAGGTAATGACCTTTTTAAGCATCACGAAATGATAAATACCATTAATTCCCAAACAATATAAGCACATTTCATGAATTTTTTGCCCAAAAAGTGTCATTTTTCAAATAATCCACAATTTCTAGAAATACCCATAAGTTCAAGAAATAATCCAACCAAGCACATTCTTTTGCATGTGCTTACTCTAGAATAGTCAAATCAATTTCACAAAATTTCCATCAAACAAATTAACATACTACATTGGCCCTTAATAGTCAAAATTTCACCAAGCCATAATAAGCACAAAATTACCTGAAATCCACCAAATTCACAAAATGATCACAATCCCATGATTTATTTATCACTAATATTCATGAATAACATTAACAAGCTCAATTAAAAGCTCCAAACTTTACAAATTGATGAATTAAAAAATGCCTAAAAATAGTAAATATTCAACAACCGCAAAATTTAAATAACAAATGAAGATTTGTTACTTCAAACTTGTTTGCTAATGAATAATGATGCTCAAAACACAAAAATCTCCAAATATTTTGCTCAAATTAAGCCCAAATTGACAAATTAGGTTCTTGGAACCCTAGCTCCTTTGAAGCTTTAATCTAGATTTGTGGTTATTTTTGAAGATGTTTGATGCATAAAAACAAATCTCCAGGATGTGGAGAGTAACTTGATGTAGTTATTTTGGTGATTGAATGGTGAAAAATGAAGGTTTGAGGTGGTGGGTAACTGGGTACATTGTGTGCATGGTTTTCATTTGAAGAGGAAGAAGAAAAATGAAGGAGTTGGATCCATTTTTAGCTTTAACTAGCAAATCAAGTTCAGTCTCTCAGAATCTATCATAGACTATTGACCAGATTTATGGTAGAAAGATTTATCAATTGAATTTGCTCCCCCGCCTAATCCAGCCCTTAATCCGGTTCAATGTGAACCGAATCCTGGGTTGAATACTCAGCAGTTTTACATTTTTCTGTGCATTTTCTGTTGACCCATTTTTCCACAAAAACACTAGTTTAAACATGTTTTCATCAGTTGCACTTAGAAACAACTTTTCCACGCATGAACTTAGGATTAAAATAAAATGCTAAACTGCATGAAAAGCTCCAAATAGTAAAAACAAAACTCCCTCATATGCCTCATTGAGATGCATTTGTGCACTTTGATGAATTGCATGGTCCTTCGAAATTGTTACCAACAAAACACACCAAAAACATATATTTGCCTCCTAACAACTGCTTCTTTATAGTCAGTAGCTTGACTATTTAATCTTATTTTTTAAAGAAGCTTTGTTTATAAGTAATTCACTATTTAGGGTGTGGTGGATTAACAAATAATGATTCAAATGGAAAAGCCACATATTTAAATTATATGAGAGATGGAAGTGACTTACCTATCTCAGGTGTTTTGTAGATATTATTATGTAATAGCACCACTTGAGAACTCATCAAAGGAACTTCTACATAATTATCTTGGATGATGATATCTTTAGAATCTATATTTTCAAAACACTTTTCAAGAGGGTTAAATTTAAGTTATTCATGCTTGCCTCTTGAGGTTCAAAATCCATTCCGAAAACATTATCAGTTGAAGCGGATGTTTTCTTGTTAAAACAACAATTCGAATCATCATTATCATCCAAAAGATATCCACTTTCATATGCAATATTCCCACCATTCATAATAGGATTAACTTGCATACTGTTAGAAGAAATAACTTCACATAAAACATGCAATTGGTCTTGTATTCTCTAAATCAGTATGATATTAATTAAATAAGAATTGCAATGTCTAAATTCATTGTAATAGCCTTTGTTTTATGATCACATACATTCATAAATAGTATGATCCCCTCACATATGTCACAAATCACATGACTATTATACGCATTAACATTGCCATTTTACTCAATCATATGCATGACATTTAATGATCAATTTTAGCATTTACAACCCTCATGTGATAGGCCTAAAATCTAATATCTTTATGTGCATAAGTTTCTAGCCAACTATAATATTTGAGATTTGTATTGAATGGAAACTACTTAATCTTGCTCTTATATTGTTCTAATAGATGGAAAGCCTAATTGGAGATAAAATGGACCAAAAATATGGCATGAAGAAGCAGTGGATGAAGAAGAAATGAAAAGGAAGAGGCTTGGCAGCAATAACATGTTTCAGTATTTTGACGATAACTTGAGCAACAAGAATCAGAATGAAATGATTCTTGATTCATTTTGGAGTTGTTCTTATGAAGACATTAAAGTTTAGTTCTCACATTATTATAGCCAAGAATCCAAATTACTGTAGTATATTTTCATTGTGATACTTTTGCAAATAGCGCTCAGTATTTTAGGCATATCTCAGGGACCAAACCTCCAAATAACATGATTCTTGTAGTATTGGAAAGTTAATTCAAAAGACTACAACTTTCATGTTTGACCAAAAGTTGATTCAGCACTCTTAGGATGATATTTGGCTTCAAAATGGATCCATGCGACTGATCTAGTGATCTGCCCGAAGATCCTTCACAACCAACACCGACTGTTCATTTTGGACTTGATGCCGGAGTTGTTCTATCCCAATGACTGGTGCCGGACATCAGGCCGGTCATTGGGCCAGACTTTATCAGAAAAGTGCAAAAAAGGTTGATCTTTCAGCTCTAATAAACCTAATCTTACCTTGTTTCAAATATTACTTTAAGAAACTATAAATAAGAGCTTCTTAGGACATTTTTACGGTTAGAAAATATTAAACTAGCATTAATTCATCCTTTTTAACATCTTCTATTCTTGGGAGATCAAGAATAAACATGGAGGAATCAAAGAAGAAAATCAAGACGAAGATCGGAGCAAGCGAAATTGAGAAGTTTTCTATACTTTTATCTTCTTATTTGTATATTTTCTTGGAATTCTTGGTTTTAATTGTAATTATATTGAATTAATCTATACCTAGAGATAGGGTTTTGTGAAAGGGATTTAATTATTTATTCTAGTAAAATTCTTAACTTTTTGCCTTAATTTATTTATCTTTGTTTAATTACATATTTGTGATTAGCCACCATAGATATGCTCTTAGGGTCCGTATTGAACGGAGAAGGGATACACAACTACATGCTAGAAGCATATGTAACCTAATCATGAGAAGGGGTTAGAATTAACTAAACCACCTAGCAACTTAAAGGGTTTAATTAAAAACTTATGATCTCGAGAGAGACGTGACATTTAGTTAGACAAAACTTAGATTTATCGAGAGATAATCTAAGGTACTTGTGTTTCATATATTCTTGGCATGTTAAGAAGCAATTGGATATGTAATTCAAACTTTGGATCAAAATCTAAAGCCCTAGGTTGTCATTATTTTTTTCTCAACCCCAATTTGTTCAGTTTGACTATTTATTTTGTTTTCTTAGTTGAATATTAAATCTTTTTAATTTGAATTTTATAATTTTTCTGGGAGTAATTAAAATAGAAAATTTACTTATCCCTTTGGGGTCAACCCCTGGAATACTCCAGGAGATTTTATTACTATGACTAACCATTCACACTTGCAATAAATTGTCAATCGTCATGCCATTTTCAAATAACATACATTCAAGCATCTTTTAGTTATCTCTATTCATGAGGCTTTGTATATGGTAATGATCCTCTACCAAATTTCTTTTTCTTATGCATTGTCTGCCTAGATTTACTATGGTCCTTGAGCTTCTGAATGTGCTTTTAAAATAACTCAAAAATAGGATTAGTCAGGAAGAATAGATTTAAAAGACTTAAACAAGCAACACACTAAACCAAAAAAAAAAAAAGGGACTCAATGTGACACTGAAAATAACACAACAAACTACAAGAGACAAACACTTGAGATACAAGGAAAAATGTCTAAATTAATAAAGTTTTTCATAGCACCACTATTGAACCAAATCTTTCCTGACACTAATGCCAAAAACTTGATGAGATTTTATCCTTCACTCCAAACTATAAAAACCTAAATTCCCTATTTTCTATAAGTATATAGGTCATTTAATGAATATAAGAGACATTACATGTCAACTCCACAAAGAAGGGTGGTCAACTATCGGTGGTTTTTAAACTCTTTTATTATTTACCACTATGCCACCCCTCCCTATCTCTCGTCTTCTCTCTTTCCCTCCTTCTCCCTCCCCCTCCTTCCTCCCTCTTCTTTCCTCCTCCTCCCTCCTTCCTTATCTATAGTTTTTCAAATAAAATATTATGTTATTAGTAAGGATAAATAAGTTTCAATTGTCATTATCCTATCTCTTACTCATTCTAAAATAACTCATACTACCTTCCCTCATGGGATTACTTTATCCCTCACATGGGGGATTAATTCAGTTAGGTGAGATGTATCATACCATGTGTAAAACACAACCAAACATGGGATGATATGGAATTAGTAATCCAATCCCATATCATCTTATGAACCAAACGAACCCTTAGTTTAAGTTCCCCTCTCCTTCTTGTCCCAATTGACATTGGAGTTTCAATTAAATTCTGAAGCCCATTGAAGATTTATTTATCTAGAAAACTATTATGATGGTCTATTTATGAAATTTTTTGTGGCATTAAATAGTTCCAATTATGATTTGGTAGGGCTAATAAATTTAAGGGTTAATTTCACTTTACACTCATTAACTATTAATATCTTGAATCTTGCACCCTAAACTTTTAACTTTAGCAATCCATTACCTTCAACTTTTGATTTATTGCTTGATTTTAAGTTGACCTAAATCTAGTAATAAAAAAAAAAGGAGAGTGATGTGACCAATTTATTCTCAAATTTATGCTAAATTTCGAAACATGACCTTTAAGAAGCAATTTTCTACAAAATTCTCTTCAACTTTTTTCTTCTCTTTTCATTTTTTAACCACTTCACACCTACAATTATGATGGCTGAGACCAACCAAACAAACCACTGACAATAACTGCTGTTCTGCAATCGGAACAAATACTTCTTCCACCAATGTACTCTACTGTATATTCTAAACCTACTATACTGCCACTTTGCCCATGGTTTCTAGTACTATCCCTTCTAATCCCTTCTATGTAGATAGCACTATCCCTTCTTTATAGATGGCCAGTAGCGGAAGTCTAGAAAAGGAAAAGAGAAAGGCTTGGAAAGTATGGTACCTTGGTGAAGCCATGGTTATTAAGCTCTTTTCTACTGCTTCTACTTTGGCTTTGATTTCCTCCGCGTCACTAGCTTCTCTGATTCTCTCTTTTCCTGTCTTCTCTGTTCTCTACAAAGCCATCGCAGTTTTCCCTCGATGCCAAACGTAACCATCAGTTCAAAGTTTCATGTAAAAACAATGAAAGTCATGACCAAGTCAACAATCTTGACAGGAGGGATGCGCTTTTGGGCTTGGATGGCCTTTATGGCACCTCAAACCTCCTCATCAACCCTTCTGCCATGGCAGCTCCCATAGCCGCCCCAGAGCTCGCCAAATGCGGTCCACAAGTAGACTTACCTTTAGGAGCAATTCTCAGTTCAAACTTTCAACAACCATATCCACAATCCAATTTCATGTTCCCAAATCCAAATTTTATTGGTATATTTTCCTCTCTCCTTCCTCCCTCCCCTGTTTATCTATTTCTCTAGTTCATTTTTTTTCTTTTCTGTCTCTCTCTCTCAATTATTATATTTTCTTCATTTTGTCAATCAATTTTCACTGCCATTTGATTCCTCTTCTTATTTTTGCCTCTTCTGTCAGTTGTAATTGTGATGAGTCTTTTAAAATTTTTTCATTTTTCTATTGATTTTTTATCAGATCCAAGTTGACCCAGGATAGATCTGTCAAATCTCCTGTTTCTAGATGACTCAGTGACGACTCGATCCTAGTCAACCGAGTTTGTCTGATTTCTCAGCAAGTCTTGCGTCTCCATGGCAACATGAACCGAATGCAAACAGGAGTCCTCTATTCCGGTGATGACTCGGTCGAGTGATTTCCGACTCAGCCTAATCTTTGAACCTATTGGCGATAAAACTCTTAAAACATAGAAACATCTTCAATATAGGGGCACAGTGCGGCATCCTTCTCATCTCTTCCATATTCTCCCTACAATCACTTATTTCCAAACCCAATACACACCTTTTAGGCACATATAGTTTGGAAACACAAAGTAGAGGTAGATCTATGGCGTTTTGCACTGAATCCAATTTGCCGAGGGAAGAGTCAGCCTTGAGAAGGATGCAGTAGAGCAACAATGGATACTGTTTTGGAGAGGAAAACTTTAGATAAAGAAGAAATATATGCTCTTTGTATGGTTTTCCATTGGTTTATGTCAGCAGTAAATATTCTAGTTGTCTTAGAACTTTAGAAGGGACTGTGGCTTCTTCTCCATAACTAGTATGAAAGAGGTAGGGGCGGCAGTTGGGTAGTGGGGCACTTGGGGTAGGGATGGAGAGAGTTTTGCGAGAGGGGAATATGATGTCTAGTTGTGTTTAATATCTAGAAAATATTTTCAGTCCAAACAAACACACTCGGAAACGAAAATAAGAAAACATTTTCCACATTTTCCTATGTTTTGGTTACAATTTATGTGGGGAAAATATTTTTTGCATGAAAATAATTTACTTCAAATGATGGAAAATAACTTACCTCTCTAGCGTACTGAAGTTATTTTCCATAATAAAAACGAGCCACTCTCCTCCTCTGTGAGGAAATAGAGAACCAAATAGAATGGTTGGCGACTAAAATCTTATGACAACCCTCACGGCAATCATCTTCCAACTTTAGTAACATTTCTCAGGTAGGATGAATATTAGGGAAATTTCTTATCTAGGGTTTTTTTCAGAGTATCTTTTATGATTTTTTCTTTAAAAAATATGGGATGAATTTGGTGCTCTGGTTTAGCATCCCATAGATTTTCTTTTACGTCTTTTTTGGAAAAAAAAACCTCTGATCAATTTGGTGCTCTGGTTTAGCATCCCGTCGAATTCTCATAATTACCAGGCCAATTTTACTTGAGTTAGATGGTTTTCTTTAGGCTAATACTTTACCTTTTTGTTATTTTCCTTTTCAATTAGCAATGGATGCTTTTAGTTGTCTACATCTCTGGCAAATTGCTTCCCATCTTGATGGCTGTTATAGAGGAATTGGGACTTGTGTGCTTAATTACTAAGGTTTGAAGAATTGTTAGTGGTTTTTCTGTGAATTTCCATTCAAGTGTTCTAACTTGTCTGGATATAGCTGTAATATACATAGGCTATTCTGATTTATTGTCTCGTGAACTTTATTTGTTTGATTTCATTTGACTTGTTCTGGGGTGGAGTGCAGCAGAAGTTGAAACATTTGCAACTTTTATGAAAATATTGTTTACTCAAACTTAAGGATAGACCAAATGTTTTTTTGGTTATCTTTTGGCATAATCATTCACCTTTACAAAGTCATTAGTTTCTTGTATATGATGAATTTATAATCCTTAGCTATAATCCGAGAAGTTAAGATTAACACTTGCATGTTGAACTGTAAGTTTTTGGATCTTTAATTACATTAGGACATTGTTGGCCGCTTCACAATTATAACTAATGGAATCATTTCACTATCATGTATCATAAGCTGGAGTTCCCTTTTGGATTTGTGAGGGATCTACTTCCTTGACTGTGATAGTTCTCGCTGCAATGCAAAACTAGTTTAATGATGTTTTCTAATGACTGATCATCATTTAGCTTTGTGAATTTTGATGACATTATATTCATGTTGCTATTTTTCTTTATGTTATATGTTTTGGGGATAGTTCATTTTGTTGTCTTAGAAGTGGGAAGCTCTTAAATCATTTCTTTTGAGTTGATGCATTTATTTATTGTCAAAACTAAAGTTTGCATTGCTGAAAGATTACATAGACTATAGGTTTCAGTTGCTATGTTCTCATTGATGCTTGGAACACAAATTCAAGGATACCTTTTGAGTTGTGGTTGTACTTAAGCATAATAGTTGTCTTGGTCTTGTGCAAATCAAATTATGAGTCTTTAATTATTGCCTTGAGTAGCTCAAATCTAATCTCTGCATTCAACAACTTGAAATCTTGAAATCTTCTCATATTTTTTTGAATGTCAAAAGTCCAAAGTAACTCTAGGTGTGAAATTTGAGTGTGCAATATTTAAGTGAGTTGATGATAAGAAACACATTGCTACTATTAACTGCTAAATAATGAGGTAACTCTTTCCCTTTTCAGATTTATTGTCTCCTAACATCTTAAAAAGGCAAAACATTGACATTAAAACTTTAATTAAAACCTACTATGCATCCAAGAAAAGTATAATAGACCACTCCTTCGACATATGTGTGTGATACTATGCTGTTAATGGTACCATCATGACTACATCTCAATATATGGTCATTGAAGCCTTTGAGATTGATTTCCAGCTCAATCTATGCTTCTTAAAATCTGAGAAAAAGAAGGTTGCAACCCATTCTAGTCGGAAAAGAGCTCAATAAGGACTAGAGGTTTTCAATAACATAATTTGTTAGTGATCTGTTAGCCAAGAATCAATATAAAATTGTCTTATCACGATAATCTATGGTTTGATTGTGTGCATTGTCACATAAATGAAATTTTCTGGTGATTCGATGC
The DNA here is from genome assembly GCA_013103745.1 of Gardenia jasminoides. Taxonomy (NCBI): domain Eukaryota; kingdom Viridiplantae; phylum Streptophyta; class Magnoliopsida; order Gentianales; family Rubiaceae; genus Gardenia; species Gardenia jasminoides. The sequence goes on along the minus strand of CM023097.1, from coordinate 3,847,125 downwards.
AAAGTTATCACTAGCTTGGGTTACTTACTCTAGTTTAGTTGCTTGCTGCTTATATTAAATGCACACAATCAATTAATAATTCTATTAAATTTTCATAGATGGATCCCAATAATGACGATGATGAGACTGATATTGTAATTGGTGCTGCCACTTCAGTCCTAGTAGCTGGATACGTAGCTCTTGAAGCCTACAAAACTCCAATTGTTATACTTAAACCACCTTACATTAATAGGAAGCGAGCCAGGAAGGATTACATGGATAGCATATTATACGGAAGTAGTTCTTATTGTATAGACCAAATTAGAATGGACCAAAATACATTTTTCCAATTACTAAGTGCTCTCACAATTAGAGGACTATTACAACCAACCATTCGTATGTCAGCAAGAGAGCAACTGTTAATGTTCCTACAAATAGTTGGCTATAATTTGAGATTTCGAGTGGTTGGGGGTAATTGTATAGGTCAACTGAAACCATACACTGCTATTTTTCCATTGTACTTGATACCATATTGAAACTATACAATTGCCAAATGGTGCAACTTCACTGGAGATCCGTAATATTCGAAGATACTATCCTTGGTTTGCTGTAAGTTCAGTTCTTTGTTTAAAATTTAATTAACTCAGATAATGAAAACTATTTTACATCTAATATAAATCATATAGTAGGACTATGTCGGGGCTATAGATGGAACATATGTTGCTACAAGTGTACCCCTTGGAATTCAAGGAAGATTTTGAGGTCGAAAGGGTTACCCTACTCAAAATGTTTTAGCTACTATTTCTTTTGATCTCAAGTTTTCATATGTGCTTGCTGGTTGGGAAGGATCGACACATGACTCTCGTGTTCTTGAAGATGCTCTTATAAGACCAGGGGTCTACAAGTACCAAGGTACTTGTCTTAATTTATGTGAGTCATATAATTACGGAAAACACTATTAGATAAGCCAAAAGTAACTTTTTTTTTCAATTGCTGGCTATGCATTCACAATGGGTTCATTCTTCCTTATTCTGGAGTTCGATATCACCTAAAGGAGTATGATGATAATCCCTCTCAAAATGAGAAAGAGCTTTTCAATCTTCGTCACTCCTTCTTGCAAACAACTATTGAACGAGGTTTTGGTGTTTTAAAGAAGCAATTTAAGGTGGTGGATAATGATCCATTTTGGGATTTAAAAACCCAAAAGGATGTGATCTTGGTATGTTGTATCATTCATAATCACATCATGGGTATAGCTTCAAATGACATATTCATGGAGGAGATCATTCAAGAGCAACAATTTGAAACTTCAAATGTTCTAGTTGAACAAGCATCTCATACACAGTCTTATCAAACACAAAGTGAGAGGTGAGCTGAAAATAGAGAATGGACAAGGAAAAGGGATGCATTGCACATGCTATGTATGTAGATTACACGCGAAGAAGACAAAATAGATAGTTTAGATAGTGGTTGTAGTTTCTTTTCTTTTTTGCCTCTCTCTCTAAATGTTTAGCTTCTTGAATCAAGACAATTTGTAAATCATTTTTTTTTCTCTAAATGGATGTTACTTGTTGACTGGATTTTATTGCACCTCTTTACATAAAATACTTTTTTATGTCTGAGACTGGAATAAGTATGTGTGTGTGTGTATTGGCAGTGTGTACTTGTGTGTGTAGTATATTACTAGCTTTTGTTAAACTTATTTTCTAATCTTTTTTCCCAGTTTTGATTTGAGAGATGAATGAGATTGCATTTTGGTTTTTTCTCTCTATCAAAGCTGTTAACATATGTTATCACTTTGATTAAATTTGCATGGTAGTTTTTCTTTTCATATTGTTGGTAATGAGATTTTCTTGCTTATATATCCTTATTGAAATGGGTCACTTTTGAAGTGTCTTTTCAGGAACTTCCAATTTGGAATTAGAAAAGTATTATAGAAATTGATTAATTTTTTTAAAGATGGGCAAGAAGGGAGAGAAACAGTTTAGGTGATCAAGACCTATGGAGCATTTAATGCTCCAGCTTCTTATCGATGAGGTGAAACTTGGGAATAGACCTAAAATGGTTTTAAACCCAGTTCATTCACACGTGTAGTAAATGCCATAAAAGATAAGTTCAGAGTTATATGCTTGGCAGAATATGTGGAAAATCATCTAAGGACAGTGCAATCATCTTGATCCACTATATTAAAAATTCATGGAAAAAGTGGATTTGGCTGGGATGATACTTTGAAGATGATCACTGCCAGTCCTAGTGTGTACCATGCCTATGTTCAGGTATTTGATATATTTATATCTTGTGCATATAAAATTTTCCACTTTTCTAGTTTTTTGTTAATTTTCCAACCTATAAAAGACTTTTTTACTTATAGTCTTGATTGCCTTTTAGCTTGACTTTTTCTGAAATTTGGGACCATGTAAAATGTTTATGCCAAAAGTGTAGGATAGAAGGTACCATTGTCTTTAATCTTACCCAACTTAATGTCGTATAGACCTAAGAAGTTGCAAAGTGAATTTTTCAGATTCATAAAGTTGTATTAGTGAAAATATGAATACGTTATGACTTGTTAGTGGATGTTCTTGGTTTTATAGGTTATGAGTTTGGAAAAGATCTATCTTAAGTATACTCAATGAAGAATGAACTAATGCCAAAACTTCATTCTTCCTGGTGTTATTGTTTTGCCAAAATATGTTAAAGACTATTCTACTATTACTAGTAGTCTTGGTGGCTTTTAAGGCTATATGAGATGTTGATGCCAGAGGTGCAAAGTAGATTGGCCATAGCTGAAATTTTATGAATTCCTTATTGGCTTCGTTGTTTATCTATTAACTAATTCTTGAATTCCCCTACTAGTTTGTGACATGCAGAAAAATCCTGGTTAAGACAACTCGACAAGTATATTCACAATAAAATTGAATTGTATGATGAAATGGCTATTGTAGTTTGGATAGATCTAGCCACCGGGTCTTCTACAAAATCATTTGTCAATGTGAATTTGGAAGCTCCATTTGTTGTAGATGATGTTGCTAAGAATACTATAGAGACAAGCGTGGAAAAAAACGCGACTAGTGCTGGAGCAACATCATCGGGTACCAAACAACATTGCAAAAGAAACCGCAACAATGAAGACCTTGAAAAGATGACTGAAAAACTAGGAGAAGTGGCAGCTACATTAACAAAAATTAGTGCAAACAATCTTGATAACAACCAGCTACACGATGAGATTATGAAGATAGAAGGCTATAGTGAAGAATTTCTAGACTCGATATTCGATCATTTGGTGCAAAATGAGAAGTTGGAAAAAACATTTATGGTGAAAAGCCAAAGACTTCGTTTGATTTCTCTCGAGAGATTCAAGAAAGATTGGGGTGTTGAATGATAAAATGTCAAGAAGTAACCCATGGCATCTTGTGATTTAAAAATGGCTATAATACTACTATGCTATAATCTTGTGAAAAAACGTCAAGAAGTAACCCGGTTCAGAGACAAAATCCAGCAGGGCTTGTTTAGGTCAAGATGAGGTTGCCCAGAACTCAAGTAGAGAAGTTGATAGGAGAAAGTAGAGATGAAACAGAGCTTGTTGAAAGAATTGTTGATCTTTGTACGAAGAATTAATTCTTCTGAGCAGGAAATAATGAGTCCTAATTCCATTACCATGTTTAATGGAAGAAGCCCAAATTTGGTAGTCTTTGTGTACAGAGAGATTCATGAGACTTGGAGGATTAAGTTGTCAAGGAGTTTTTCTACAAGGTTCAAGCAAATCCTTTAAATTTGTGTTTACTTCTTGATTGCTCTTGCTCAGGCATATGTTAGCTTGTTTGCTAGTTTTGATAAAACCTTCCGGCCTTCCTATTACAAAAGGATTATAGTCTTCGAAGTTTTATCACCTATTGTCTTGCAGATTTCATATTGCATCCTACAATTTTGAAGGTCCGTGTATTCCATGAGTTGTTCTTTGCGCTCTTTATTTTCACCATAAAAAGGGGAAATTAATGAATATCCACTTACGGATTTTTTTTGCTCCCCTACTCTTTTCTCTTAATAATTTTATACTCTTCAAAGATATATTGGTACTGATATATAGTCTAGCAAAATTTTTTTAAAGAATGCTATTACATAATCACTCAATTTTGATGGAAATAAGAATGTGGTTATAGTAGATGTAAAATAGAATTGGTTGGTAAAGAGATGAAAATTTGGATGTAGAATAAAATTTGAAACATATCAACTAACACCAAAAAAAGAACTTAGAAAATATTTTCAATATTAACCAAACAGTAGGAAAAAAAAAAGGAATTTGAAAAATATTTTCAATGATTAACCAAACATAGGAAAATTATGAAGAAGGAAATGATTTTCTAGGAAAATAACTTCCATCCGTCCAACCAAACGGACCTTCATGAAAAGTTTTTTCTTGGAAAATATTTTCCCCAGGAAATTATTTTACATGGTTCCAAACAGACCTCATTATTCTAATTTTGACAGTGCCACCATCATAGCAATGATACAACCAACGCAGCAATCATCCATTAGTCTAATTTCGACAATGCCACTATCACAGCAATGATCAGACAAGCAACTGCAGGCGCTGCTATATTTAGATATTATTGGGGAAGAAGATATCGACCCAAGGCAATCATAACAGTAAATGTAGAAGTGCTGACACCAATTTTGATGAGGATTTTAGCAACATTTGGATGCCTTTTTAGAAAGAAAGCTGCAAAGAAACTGCCACAGAAACCAATACCAGCAGCGTAAGTAAAGAGACGGATAGTTGGCGAAGGAGGTGAATTTGTTGTGAAAATGGCAACCACAGCCTGACCAGTGAATGCAAGAATGGCATTGTTTATGCCATTAGGGAACCTGATCTCTCGAGACTGGACTTCGTCATCAGTGCTTGGATTTGCTGTGCTATCAATCATTTCGGATTCAAGAGCATCTAAGCCATCTTGTGGTTGATGTTTCCTGAGCCTCACTAGATCTCTGAGACCATGATGACCAAGGTTTTCTAGCAGTAGTTGCAATAGGTGCGAGTGATTTGCATGAGTCATCACTGGAGCTTGGTTTACATTGGATGAGCTATAAGAAAATTCAGTCTCAGGCAGCATGTCTTGGGAATTTTGTTGCAGTGATTCAATATTGACAACCATCATCTCCCTATTCGTTTCAGCATCCTCACCCATATATTCACCTGAGGCAATATTGAGACCGGTTGAAGTTGCATCTGCAGCACCATGAGTGGGGATAGCAACATCTTCTCCTCCAACTTGAAGATCAACGTTGGATGACCTTCCTGTACCTGTGGGGGTCATCATGAAGAACTAAGTTGGAAAAGAATGAGTTGGGAGTCCTGTGGGGATTGATTGAGGATTTTATACTGTTTTTTGGTAGACGTGTGAAATGCAAATATAACAGCGGCCTGCCCTGCAAAGGGAAGGAGATCGCTGGATATATTTATATTATCTTTTTTTTGTTACCTTTCTTTTGCATTAATTCTATTAGTATTTGTAAAATCGAAAGTTGTTTTTCTAAGCACATGCAAAACGGGAGTAAATCAAATGGAGGAAATCCAAAGATATTTACAGCTTGATAGATCTCAACAACACGGCTTTCTATATCCACTTATCTTTGAGGAGTATATTTATGCACTTGCTCATGGCCATAGTTTAAACCGATTGATTTTGTTAGAAAATCTAGTTTATTATGATAATAAATCTAGTTTCCTAATTGTGAAACGCTTAATTTTCAGTTATGGATAAAAGAACTTCCTATGCTATACTATTCCATTTTCAACAATGAATTGATTTGATAGCTCAGATATTGTTATTCATGGCATTGATCCAATTCAAAACCATCGAGAGGTAATTCATTCATTGAATTTACAGGCGAAAGGTTTAACATCTCTATGGGATAAATCCCGAGTTATTGCGAAATAAAGAAAGATTAGATTATGGAAGTAAATATTCTTGTATTATTGCTACTGCACTATTCATTCTAGTTCCTACGGCCTTTCTACTTATTTGCAGGTAGAAGCATCTGGTTGCCGGGTTGGTTAAATGCTGTTAATGAAAACAACAATTGAACCAGTTATTGTGCTTAAATGCTTTTTTATTTTTTTTTAAATATGGAACTATATGAATAAGGGAAAAACTCCATGAAAGGAAGATTAATGATTCATATAAATTGCTTAGTGGAAAATGTCCCGAATAAGTCCAACGCGTAACTAATAATCCTGTTAGACATAAAAAAGTAACTATCATGCCCTTTTCAGACACCGCAGTAGAGTTTAACCACCAAGTTCGAGATGGATTGGCGTGGTTCCTTAGGACACCAGAATATCGAACCCTGAATGAAGAAAGGCATGATAGAAATGTATATTGGCTAGTGATTATGAGTTCCTAATTCTTGACTGGGGACACCAAATGCCTCTGCCTTTCCATCACTTAGATAGAACTCATAAGTCAAGTTTAATACAAATTAATTATTTTGATTGACTATTTTTATGTAAATTATAAGTAGAAAGGCCGTACGAACTCGAATGAATAGTGCAGTAGCAGTAAATGCAAGAATATTTACTTCCATAATCTAATCTTTTTCTATTTCGCAATAACTCGGGATTTAATCCCATAGAGATGTTAAACCTTTCGCCTGTAAATTCAATGAATGAATTTGTAACACCTGTGACCAATATTGTCCCACAGTCAACCACCCTGAAGGTCGTGGGTTTTGTTCCTGGAGATGGGGTTATTGTAACACCCCTAACCAATACTGTCCCACAGTTAGCCACTCTAAAGGTCGTAGATTTTGTTCCTGGAGGTGGGGTTATAACAAATGCAGAGCCTAGACCGGCAGGTCAAGAAGCCCAATACCCCTCCAAAAAAACCTCGGTCACAGTAACATCAAACTCTCAATCAAATCAATTCATATAAGAAACTCTCAAGCAGCAATACTTACCAACCATCAAGCACTAGAAACACTCTAATCCTACTTTCCACAAGCCAGTATCCTAAACTTTTAGCCTAGGATATACTACAGAGATCTGAAACCTAAACTCTGATATCACCTGTGACAACCCCACCTCCAGGAACAAAACTCACGACCTTCAGGGTGGCTAACTATAGGACAATATTGGTCACGGGTGTTACAGTTGGTGCTACAGGGGTGTTATAGTTGCTACTTTGGTGAGTTTCCATACATGTTACTTGATTATGTGAATTCGATTTGAAATACGTTTACTCAAGTGATTTGATATGAAAATTTGGTTTTGATCCATCAAATGGAGTAGTGTGTACTTTATCGCATTTACTCCTATTTGAATGGTAAAATTTGTAAGAGTGTTTTGATGTGACTTAAGAGTGTTTTGATATGATCCATGTGCGTGTGAATTTCTAGAATTCCTAAATCCCCTTGGTAAGTTATCGAATTGAGCCTTTGGGAAGGCCCAGGTTGAGGAGATTAACAACCTTGGGCTACGTGATGTGATGTGTGCTTTGAACTTGGTGTATGGACTTATCCCTTATGGAGAGCAATACACAATTTATGTGTTTTGACAAGCAGGCCCTGTTGGAGGGTTGAAACGGTGGACGGAGATGGTTGACAAGTGGAGTTCTACATAGTATTTGTGAAAGTTGACGGAGTGTCAACTACATGGATCGTATTCAAGCTTCATGGACCTTAACTCCTGAGAGCCCCTGTATCCTACTATTGTGATGTTATTCGCTTTCTTGATTTGTTTGTTCCTAAATGTGGATTTGAAGTGAAATATCATATGCTTTATGTGAACTGCATGACTTTTGGGACTCACTGGGTTTTAGCTCATTCTTTTAAATTTGTTTTCCTTAATAAGGACTGAGAACCCGAGTGATGGTGCCACTCGTTAGAGCTAGACTTTATTCCTGTATCTAACTTGAGAAACTTAAACTTAGATTCATAAAGTATTTGAGACTAACTTCCTCCAAATGTCTTGTAAGCTTTTGAATGGTAAGCTTTTGAATGTACAATTAAGCACTATGTATATTTTGGGATTGTAAGACGATTCTCTAATTGTACTTTATATATCTTGGATGTATAATGGTTATGTAGTGAATTTGTGAGTTGTGAATTTGTGAATTTGTGAGTCTCCAAAAGGCCTCGGTCAAGTGGGGACATACCCACGGCTGGTGATATAGTCTCCAGGATCCCTCCTCCCAACCAATGTGGGATCGTTACAATCCACCTCCTTCAGGGGACCCAGCGTCCTCGCTGGCACACCAGAGTCAGGAGTCTGCTCTGATACCAACTGTAACACTCCTGACCAATATTGTCCCACAGTTAGCCACCCTGAAGGTCATGGGTTTTGCTCCTGGAGGTGGGGCTGTCACAGGTGGTATCAGAACTTAGGTTTCAGATATCTATAGTGTATCCTAGGCTAAAAATTTAGAATACTGGCCTGTGAAAATGTAGGACTAGAGTGTTTCTAGTACTTCATGGTTAGTAAGTGTTGCTGCTTGAGAGTTTCTTATATGAATTCATTTGATCAAGAGTTTGATATTACTGTGACCGAGGTCTTTTGGAGGGGTGATGGGCTTCTTGACCTAGGGTTTGGATTCTGCACTTGTTGTGGACTATAACCCCACCTCCAGAAACAAAACCCATGACCTTTAAGATGGGTAACTGTGGGACAATATTAGTCAAGGGTGTTACAGTTGGTATCAGAGCTGACTCCCTACTCTGGTGTGCCAGCGAATGTAACGATCCCACATCGGTTGGGAGGAGGGATCCTGGCCACTATATCAGCAGCCGTAGGTATGTCCCCACCTGACCAAGACCTTTTAGAGGGGTGCTGGGCTTCTTGACCTGCGGGTTTGGGCTCTGCATTTATTGTGAGCTATAACCCCACCTCCAAGAACAAAACCCACGACCTTCAGGGTGGCTAATTGCGGGACAATATTGGTCAGGGGCGTTAAAGTCATCGAGCCGACTCGACTCGGTGTGCCAGCAAGGATCATTGGTTGGGAGGAGGATCTACTATATCACCGACCATGGATACCACTGACCGATCTTTGGAGGGTCTTTGGGTTTGACTTGATTCTGTTGTGGGCCATAACTGGGGCGTTATAGTTATGGCCCACAAAAAGTGCAGAGCCCAAACTTGCAGGTCAAGAAGCCTAGCACCCCTCTAAAAGGTCTCGGTGGGGACATACCCACAGCTAATGATATAGTGGCCAGAATCTCTCCTCCCAACCGATGTGGGATCGTTACAGAATTACCTCTCGATGGTTTTGAATTGGATCAATATCATGAATAACAATATCTGAGCTATCAAATCAATTCGTCGTTGAAAATGGAATAGTATAACATAGCAAGTATCAAGTAATTAGTTACTTTTTTAAGTCTAACAGGATTAATAGTTACGCGTTGGACTTATTCGGGACATTTTCCATTAATCTTCCTTTCATGGAGTTTTTCCCTTATTCATATAGTTCTGTATTTTAAAAAAATAAAAAGTATTTAAGCATGATAACTGGTTCAAGTGTTGTTTTCATTAACAGCATTTAACCAACTCGGCAACTAGATGCTTCGACCCGTAGATAAGTAGAAAGGCCATAGGAACTAGATTGAATAGTGCATAGCAATAAATGCAAGAATATTTACTTCCATAATCTAATCTTTTTTTATTTCACAATAACTCGAGATTTAATTCCATAGAGATGTTAAACCTTTCGCCTGTAAATTCAATGAATGAATTACCTCTCGATGGTTTTGAATCAGATCAATATCATGAATAACAATATCTGAGCTATCAAATCAATTCATCGTCGAAAATGGAATAGTATAGCATAGGAAGTTCTTTTATCCATAACTGAAAATTAAACATTTCACAATTAGGAAATTGGATTTATTATCATAATAAACTAGATTTTCTAACAAAATCGATCGGTTTACACTATGATCATGTGCAAGTGCATAAATATACTCCTGAAAGATAAGTGGATATAGAAAGCCGTGTTGTTGAGATCTATCAAGCTGTAAATATCTTTGGACCCATTTGATTTACTCCCATTTTACATGTCCTCAGAAAAACAACATTCGATTTTACAAATACTAATAGAATTAAGTCAAAAGAAAGGTAACAAAAAAAAGGTAATATAAATATATCCAGCGATCTCCTTCCCTTTGCAGGGCAGGCCACTGTTGCATTTGCATTTCACACATCCACCAAAAACCAGTATAAAATCCTCAATCAATCCCCACAGGACTCCCAACTCATTCTTTTTAGTTAATGATGCTATTATAACTTGCCTATCAACAGAATAGACACCGAATACAATAGTTAACTCACACAGCTCAAACAAAAACCCAGGTCCTAACATAGAGAAGAAAACTAGAAAAAAATAATGAGATCAAAAGTGAAAATTATAAACTAGAAAGAAGATACAGGACAAAAAGAGCTTGAGACGAAAAAGTGAGAATAGAACTACGATGGAAAATAGACACCAAACAAAGGACCAAGCTAATTAATCTACTTCAAATGGAACAAGCTGAATCGTAAATCAATGAGAAAAACTGCATAAATTCCAATAGCTTCATGATAATGTAGCTCCTGTGATCCAAACTTACATAAAATCTTAGCTACTAAAGAGAAATTAGAAGAAAAATAAAGAGGAAGGAGGCTCAAATTCCATTGAAATCTATAGTATGAAGGTCTTGGGATTTGGATTTTGTGAAAAAGCATAAAAAACATTCACTAGGAGGAAAGGCGTGCTCTAGCTAGAAAGCGAAGCTCTCAAAGAGAGAGATTAATCATCATCTTCTTCAATGTTTAACTAATAATATTTCCATTTTTTGAGCATAGTAATTTTTGCTCATTACTCTGTCTCATCTAAAAGGAAAGAATGTCTGGATATATGTTCTCTGGTGTTTATAAACTACCTAATTGAACATGCTTTCCTTTTGTTAAATGTGCTCGGTTGTTTAGATGGATTTTACTATAATGGTGATGATTTTACTATTAGTGATATCATTACATTTTGATTCATATTTTTTGACAGACTTTGCTCAAGCATCTTTCTTTGTCAAGGCTAAAGATTTTGCTGAAGGTATGTTTGTATTATCTCTTGAGTTCTATACATGGTTTAAAGGTTAGTATTTCTCTTGGATATGCTTCTTATGGTCAAGTCAGCTTCTTTATTTTCCTTTTGTTAATTATTGTGCAATTCTATCTAGACCTTCCATGTTTTATTTACAACTATTATGGCTATTAATTTGAGCATGAGCTACTTGTATTTTATAATTAATTGACTAATTTTTGTGATATCCTACATCGGAAAATGCATGAGGAAAGAAAAGGTTTACAAGCTTGAAACCAAGGCCTATCAAGTAACTTGGGTTAACCATTTTTGGCCAGTGATTTCGGTCCAAAAAGTTGTTTGGGATATTCCTTGAGTCCGGATCGTTCCAAGTAGTATCAGAGTGAACCTTACGTGGTCTCTGTATGGGGTGAGTTTGGGCTAGTGTATTATGGTTTCGACTATGCAAGGAAGTGCAAGAATCTAAGTGCCACGTCGGATGGGGGTCACCTATAGAGTCCAAGCACGACCAAGTGGATAGTTTAGAAGTGCAAGGAGTTAAGTGCCACACCAGACGGGGGCCACCTTTAGAGTCCAAACACAGCCAAGTGGACAATTTGAATTCTGACTGTATCTATAACAGATTTTGTGAGGATGCAAAGTCCTAAAGGAGGGAAGAATGTGATATCCCACATCGAAAAATGCATGAGGAAAGGAAAGGAAAGGTTTATAAGGTTGAACCAAAACCTATCAAGTAACTTGGGTTAACCATTTTGGCTAGTGATTTCGGTCCAAAAAGTTGTTTGGACCAGATCTTGAGTCCGGGTCATTACAATTTTTGCTTGAGTCTAATATATTTAGTTGTCATTAAGATCAGATCGTTTAGATAAAACAAGTATTTGTCAATTCCTGGCCATCAATCTCTAGTTCTTTTTAGGTCAATTTGATTTCTTTATTTTACCTTCGTTACTCATTGTGCTATTCTACCTAGACCTTTTATGTCCTAATTACAACTAACATACTTGTTAATTTGAGTATAAGCTACAAGTATTAAGGTTTCACAGGCTAAATTTTTCTTTATTATGACATACTTAGTTGCCACTCAGGATTAGTTTTTTATATAAATAAGGCATTTATTGATTCTCGACGATTGATCTCTAATTCTTTTTAGCTCCTGCTTTTGCTATACTATAATGAAATCTGATTTCTCCTATATGTATGTATTGCTGGCTGTTTTCTTATGTTTGGTAATGTATATCTTTGCTGCTGGCTATAGTACTACTGTATTCCATAGGAGATAGACAGATTTTGATGCTTTGCCGTGGAATTTGCCATCAAATTAGATGGATAAGAACGCTGGGCAGTGTAAGCGCCATGTAGAAATGCTATCTGATCAGAAAGATGCATTGTTGCGCTGCCAGTGTGAGGCTTATGCTGCCAAAAAGAACAGCCCGCTTAGTATGGCTAATACTTCTGTCGCTACTACTGAAACGGTTAGATGAGAAAATAGAAAACTTTTATTACTAGGACAGGGTTAGGACCATCTTGCCTATAAAAAACTAATCTCAGTAATGGTGGGCTGACTACTGGATCTTCAACTCCTGGTTTGAGTAGTGGTGAGACCCTAGACCTACCTCAGTTGTTTTCCATAACGAGATTGGTTTAGGTGATAGCTAGTTGATTGAATTATTAAAAAATGTACTAGCTAATATTGAATTGACCAATCCTAGAAAGATACCAACACACCTGTTATTTTGCCTCATTTCCCCTCTTTTCTTTGGCATTTTGACTTGTATGATGTGTTTGTGTTTGTGTTTGCATAGTATATTGGCCTATGATTTGGGTTCTTGGGTTTCATACTATATGTTTCTCCATTTCTTATGATTTGCTTGTTATATTTTTATTAATTGTATTTAACTTTTGTTATTCTGAATCTTTTTGAAAGGAGTGAATTAGTACAACTGTTATATTTTCTAATTCTTTCACATTTCCCCCCTTCTATTCCTTTTTTTTTTTTTTTGGCATTTGGAGCTTTATTGTCTCTTTCGTTCTGCATAGGATATTGGCATATGTTTCTTGTCCTCTTTCTTTGCTTTCATAGCATACAGCTGTTATTCATTCCTTTTATAATTTTTTTTGACTCCTTCGATTTCAATACTCCTTTCTCCTGATCACACCTTACCCTCTAGTATAGCTTTCTTCTTTACAAAAACTAATGTTTCATTATGTTGTGTGTGGGAGTAGGGTTATTGGGTACTGGTTATTGAAATTGAATTTTAAATTGAATAAAAAAAAAGCCCAACAATTCAGGATATAAATGTATTTTAGATGGTTTGAACGGGTCTTGAACCGCTAGTTTCAATTCCGGTTCAAATTTTTTGTGAATCTGAACCTAAACCTTTAGTCATGGTTATGGTTCCGGTTCCGGTTTCTCAATTCCGGTTCCAATTCTGGTTCCAGTTCAATAAACTGTCGGTCCGATTCCGATTCAAACCTGAACCATGGTCACCCCTATATGTGGGAGTACTTATGGTAGTACAGTTATCATTGCATATTGATTTTTTTCCCTTTATTTTGTTTTTTGGGTAAAATACAAAGAAACCCCCTGTGATTTAGCTAATACTCAATTTAACTCCCTGAGTTTTTACTAATCCCCTTTCAAGTCAATTTGTAGTGAGACAGGTTTTTCTCAAATATCTCATTCATATGTGTCGGACAATGCTATCGGACACAAGACATAGGTTCGGACATCCAACAAGCTGCAATGAAAGATGGGAAAGTCACTGGTTCTGTCGGGCGATGCTTTCGGACGTCCGACAGTTTACGACAAAGTTTCGGACGATAGTTTCGGACGAAAACTCAAATTAACTAAAGTGAAAAGTTAATAAAAATCGTCCAAACTAACTGAGTTTGAGAAACATGCGTTTCATTAATATTTAGTTTAACTCCCTCTAATTCAAAATCTACAATTTAACTTCCTGTGGTTCTAACTAAAATATAAATTAACAGAAACCATTCAAATTAGTTAACAATTTTACCCCTGTGGATGAATGAAGACTAACTTTTAGAGTTTCAAATCCCCATTCTTTGGCTCTTCTGCAAGGGCAAAACGTTGGATACATTCATTACGTCATGTCATTCTCCCAAGTGCCCTTTAGGTTCTTGGGTTTAAATTTTTAGTAAACCTACAGAAGTTTTGGAAACCCAATTGTAAAAATTAAATATAAAGAAAAAATTGATATTTAAAAGGATATTTGGATCTCTTTTTCATTCCTCTCTGATATAGAGATGTTACAAAAAAGGATGTGATTCATATTTGAAAGAGTCATGTAGCGATTCGGATCTTAAGTGCTATCTCTATTATTCCTTTTTTTATTTTTATTTTAAAAAGAAGGAGAGGATGATGTTGATTGTAGTTGTGATAATGCAATTGGAATATAGAGAATGCCAAAAGAGGATAGTAGATTTTGAGGATGGAGGGTTGCAGAGAAAAATGGGACAATTATGGCATTTTGTATACGACTATTAATTTAGACATTTTTTGTTAATGTGTCAATTTAGTTAAAACCTCATGGAGTCATAATGTGGGTTTTCGAATCTTTGAGAGTTAAATTGAACATTACCTAAACCGCAGGGAGCTTCTTAGTATTTTATCAAAAGGGCAAGTTTGACATTTTACATCCTATCGTTAATTTGAACGATTTCTATCAAAGTTACAATTTACTTAGGACTATAGGGAGTTAAATTGTAGGTTTCCTAATCATAGGGAGTTAAACTAAACATTATGCAAATCACATGGAGTTTCTTGGTATTTTGCGCTTGTTTTTTCAGCTCTTTGGAGCTTTCACATTTCATCTATGGCATGATTGTTTTACCTTTGACATTTTATAGGCGGTTAGAAAGTTGTGAATTTTTGTAATGATATGTTTGCTATGCTTATTTGTTCCTTTTATTTTAGTCATATTATTTTCTCTATTGCTTTAAATAAAATTCCCTTACCCCTTTTATAGCTTCTATTTAAATTGATCCATGGCCCATGGTTGCTTAAGACTTAATCTGTTATATCCTTTTGTTGTACATGTTATTTATAGTTCAGTCTGATGCTTACTTTTACTAATAGCTTCCATGTTGATGGGTTATTTGTTATCAAACGCTAATTTTGGTTTTTGTTTGTTGAATTCCACAATTTGCTCTTATTGTTTAAATACAATTATTCACAATTTATAATTTTTATTAATTTTATTTATGGCAAATGATGTTAATCAGCTTTTCAACTTCCTATTGTCATTCTTATTGTGTCAATATGTAAGATAGGAGTGCATAATTCAATATGTGCATATAAGTTAAATTGCTAAATTTCTTATTGTGTCGATGTATGACTGAGTAGAAGAGCAGCTGCTGATTAATCCTTTGTCCTAAATACTAATGCGTGTATATGATCCTTTGTTAATTTGCGGGATGAAGATATTGAAAACTTGGAATATGGGAGACGAATCTTGTTATTGTTGTTTCATATTCTTCTATTTTATGATCAAAGGCAATGACACTGAATGCTTCCTTGAAATTTCATTGTGTTGCTTTCAGTGATTGGGATGCTATAAATAATTTTGTTCTCGTCTTCGAATTAACTTATCCTAACTTATCCTACGATAGTCTGTCCAGCGTTATGGCTACTACTAATTGATCATCTATTTATGCATTTTAAGACTAGTATCTATAAAGTCTTAGACAATATCATCTTGCAATGAAGATGATTATCTAACCCACCCAAAAAAAAAGGACATAGAGCACAAATCTTTTCAACCCCCCTCCCAAAAAAAGAAAAAAAGAAAAAACTACCATCTGAAATGCTTTTTTAGAAAGATTGAGCATGGAATTTTCAGTATTTGCACCCAGAAAATCGGAAAAACTACATTACTTACACGATCAAATGAAAAAAAAGGGAAATAGTAAAGAATTACAAATAAAGATTGAGAAATATGTGCATATGGTCATTGAATTTGAGAATAAGAACGAGGCTCACCTGAAAATGAAAGGGAAAACATAACTAACTGCAATTCCTCTTTGGTGAGCTCCCCTGTCCTTCATTCTTTACCTGAGATAATCATACGAAACTTCCATAAGCACAAAATAAACATTGAATCAAACAAAGTCCATGAGACAACAAACATCCGTAAGAAAAGTAAAGCCAGAGGGGGGAAAAAAATAAAAGATAAACATCAACGTGGTTATCAAGATGCTATTCTGTCCACCTATAGAGCAAAAGCCAAAATCACAATTGAACAGGTGAAAATCAATTATGCTTTATTGAAAGGCTTCTCCAATTGTTGACGATACCTATAATTTTTAAATTTGTTTTTCTCTTCCAATTTCTGATGAAGTGAATATTTCAAGGAATTTTCTTCTGTGTTTTTGTTTTTTCATTTTTCTCGTATATATGGTGAATTGAAGATACTGAAGTGTCTAGCAGGAAATATATTTGAATTATGCCCATTCTCCTAAATTTTCTTTTTAATCGAGTTATATAGCGAAGAAAATATATGGCTACACCCTCTCAGCAAAGCAAACCTAAGTCCTCAAGTTTGGCTAAATGGGGCTGTAAATATCAGATCTGGTGGTGCATGGTCAAGCCAATTTTGATCAACACAAATTATTTTTGGTTTTATATTTTTTTGAATATTTCTACACACACAATTTATTAGATATAAATACTTATTGCCATCTTAGTGAAAATCTAACCTGTTATATTCTTAACCTGATCCATAAATGTGACCAACAGGATTAGGCCAGCACGAAAATAGCAGCACTTTGGCAGCTCCAATGGACATTTAGGAGAAGCTCATGATTGAGGAGGACGGATCTAAATTTCCTCCTTCTCAAGCTCCCATTAATTTTGATCGCATGAGGACGCAACAGCCATTGCTAGTAACTGGAGATTCTTTTGCAGCTGCTAGGGCTGCTCTGCAAGCTCTCCAAACTTCTGATCAACCCTTCCTAAAAGTTTTCATTGGTCATGCATGGCTCTGGAGTTGTCCTATTCGTTGGTCATTATCTATACCAGTCGTCGTTAACAGGTCTAGCTTTGCAGATTGCTAAAATAACCATATAATCCCCGAATCCCCACGGTAATTCCTTTGAGTAACTTACATCAAACAGATTAGGCATCAGAATCAGTACAAAAGGCCAAAAGAAAAACTAGTATTAAAAAGCAGAAGGAAAATTTTGCAATTGATAACATCAAGCAATTCTGAGTGAAGCATAGGCAAAGATGAAAATTTTTGGATCAAGGAAGAAGATGAAGATAGAAAAGATGAGAATGATAATGATTAATTTTTCATTTTGTTTGATGTGTATTGATTGCAAAACCAGAATGAAATTTTAAGGGACAAGGTGTAATGGGTGGTTAAGATATTGAGGGGTATGGCTATTAATTAATACAAATTTAATAACGTAAGAAGTTGTAACAGTTTGTCAAAAAAAATGAAGAAGTTGCGACAGCAAAAAAACAAATTAATGCATCAATGGTGCATTAAAGCTATCATAACAACTTCTAATTGATTGGTTAGTATGAAATTCCCAAAAAGCCAACCCTGAATTAAGACAATCATCAAACTGTAGAATTTAAATATTCCTAAGTAGAGTTCGTGCTACAGATCTACAAGGTGACCTCCATGGTGACTTGTGGATTGTGACCAGAGATCGCCATGGAGGGGAATGGTGGCAAGGTGAGGGAGAGGGGGGTAGGATGATGACCGGGCAGGGAGGAGAGGGAAGAGGGAGGAAGAGAGAGAAACGGGGAAAAAAGATGGGTAGGTGCCTTTGACTGCCGGAGGTAGTGGTGTTGGACTGAGGATGGGGAAGAAGAAGAAGAAGAAAGGAAAGAAGCAAAATTTTTTTTTTTTTGGTATTAATAGATATTGTGATGTGTGTGTGTGTGTGCATTTTTTTTTTTTTTAACTTTGGGGTATTTTTGGGAGTTCCTAGACCTAATGTCTTTAAAACACTTGTAAAAGACAAACTCATCAAAAAACTAAGATGCCTAAAATGCCCTTCGATTAATTTTGAGCTCCATTCTTTAGTATGAATCTCACTTACTAAACACCTCCTTATTCTTCTAGAGTTCAACTTCTTCATTTTATTCGTTTTTTCCTTTTGCACTTTCTTCCCTTTTTTATGGTGCAAAATGTATATTTTTTTGGATAAACTACAAAATGTACGTATAAACAATCGTCACTAATTTAGAGTATTTTGGAAAAACAATTGGTCTGCAGTAAAAAGAAGTTTGTGTTTTTTTAGTCATTTTTTGGAGGGTACTTTTGTCATTCACATATTTTTGTAAGAGGGGTTTATAAGATACAGGGGATGCACCACGTTTTGAGGAGCATGCACCTATTTTTCTCCTCCTTCCCCAGTTCCCATTTGTTATGATCACCTAGGGATACAAAGGCCATTGCTAGTCACTGCAGTTTGTTTTGCAGCTCTTAACGCTGCTCCGCAAGCTCTCAATGCTGCTCGGCAAGCTCTCCAAACTTCTGCTCAACGACTGACTAATTGTTTTTCCAAAATACTCTAAATTAGTGACGCTTGTTTATACGTACATTTTGTAGTTTATCCAAAAAAATATACACTTTGCACCATAAAAAAGGGAAGAAAGTGTAAAAGGAAAAAACGAATAAAATGAAGAAGTTGAACTCTAGAAGAATAAGGAGGTGTTTAGTAAGTGAGATTCATACTAAAGAACTATAGGCCCCACAAAAATAACAATCCTCAAAAGAATGAATCTGCAAGGCTCAACTTAAAAAAGGACAAAATAAATCTCAAAAGCCAGAAATAGAACCCGAGGCCAGAAACGAAACTGGAGACTACTTTTTATTAAACTGATAGTTTTTCCTCACTTACATAAATAAACTATTGATGTTGTCTTTATATAGACTAGCAATCTAATAAAATCCTACTAGGACTAGAACAAAATCCAAAACTAAAACTGAATAATAAACATGTAGCTTTCTAAATAATAATCCTAATAAGACTTGGTTTAATATTCCTACATTGCCTCCCTTAAACCAATGTCTTCAAACGTTGCCATACCAAGCATCTTCTTCAACTTGAAAAACAACTCCACCTTTAATGGCTTCATGAAAATGTCCGCCACTTGATCTTCACTCCTGCAATAATCAATGGCAATCTCTTGATTTTGCGCTAGTTCACGAATGAAATGGAACTTGATATCAATATGCTTACTCCTTCCATGAAACACCGGATTCTTCGACAACTCAATTGCAGACTTGCTATCACAATAAATCTTAGTAGGACCAACCTGCTCATGTTGTAAGAAACTAAGCATTCTTCTCAACCATAATACTTGAGTAGCACTATGTGCAGCTGCCATATACTCTGCTTCAGCTGTAGATAACGCCACCACTTGTTGTTTTTTGGAAGACCATGAAAATACACCACTGCCCAAATAAAAGGCATAACCTGATGTACTTCTCTTTTTAATCATGTCACCAGCCCAATCACTATCTGTAAAGCTAATAAGACTAGAATTGTCAGCATATGGATAAAAGATACCATCAGATTGTATACCTCTAATGTATCTTAAAATCCTCTTGGCCGCTTGCCAATGTGACTGGTGTGGAGACTCCATAAACCTACTAATCAATCCAACACCAAAAGTGATATCAGATCTTGTCGAAGTCAGGTATCTAAGACTTCCAACCAATCACCTGAAATTAGTAGCATCAACAAATTCACCACTGCCATCTTTCACTAATTTCAACTTCTCTTCAACCGGAGTTAAAATAGGTTTGGCAGTGTCTATCTTGAACCTCTTCAATATATCACCTGCATACTTCTTCTGTGTAATAAATATGCCATCACCAGTTTGAGAAACCTCAATGCCAAGAAAATATGATATTAAACCTAAGTCAGTCATCTCAAAGTGACTAATCATAGCCTCCCTAAATTCAGAAATCACTTTGGGATTATTGCCAGTAAAAATTAGATCATCCACATATAAGCACACAATAAGAATATCATTATCAGAATTGAACTTGATATATAGAGTATGCTCATATGGACATCTATGAAATCCATTCTCCACAAAGTAAGAGTCAATCTGAGTATACCATGCATGCACGAGGAGCTTGTTTCAAGCCATATAAAGCTTTCTTTAGTCTATAGACTTTATTTTCTTGGCCCTTCTTCACGTAACCTGCAGGTTGCTCAACATACACTTCTTCCTCAAGAATACCATTCAAGAAAGCAGATTTTACATCCATTTGATGTATTTTCCAAGAATTATTGGCAGCAATAGATATAATCATACGAACAGTGTCAAGTCGGGCAACAGGAGAAAACACTTCAAAATAATCAATACCTGCTTTTTGCTTATACCCTTTAACTACCAACCTTGCTTTGAAATGGTCCACTTCTCCAGTTGGCTTGTACTTGGTCTTATAGACCCATTTGACACCAATTGACTTTTTCTCATGTGGAAGAGTAGTCAACTCCCAAGTTTTGTTTTTCTCAATTGCATGGATCTCCTCATCCATTGCTTGATTCCAATGATCTTCTTTGATAGCCTCCTCAAAAGTAACTAGATCACAATCTGCAAACAAAGCAAAATTTACAATTTCTTCATCAGACACATCATTATCATTATTAACTACATAATCCTCCAAACGAGCTGGCATGCAACGTTCTCGTTGTGGACGATTAGATAATTGCACAGGACTTGACTATACTCCAGAAGATGAAGGGTAACTAGTAGATTGTCTGGATTGCTCCACTGGTTGATCAGAAGCATTCCCTTGATCCATGTATGACGGCATTGGCGGATGTTTTGGTATAGAATCTAACACTTTTTAGACCAATCCCAAACTCCTTGCTCATCAAACGTGACATCTCTGCTAATAATAATTTTTCCTGTGTCTGGATTGAACAACCTATAACCTTTGGTCTCATGACTGTAACCAAGAAAGATACACTTTTCTGCTTTATCATCTAATTTCTTCCTGACAGCATCTGGAACATAGGAATATGCAAGACAACCAAATACTTTTAAATGAGAAATATTTGGTTTCTTACCGGTCCATAACTCCGTGGTGTCTTCCTAAAGTTGCACCGTGTAGGAGACCTGTTAGAAACATACACAGCACAGGAAATAGCTTCTGCCCAAAAACCTTTAGGCATATTCTTTGCATGCATCATTGATCTCACCATATCCATCAAAGTGCGATTCTTTCTCTCCGCCACTCCATTCTGTTGAGGAGTATATCTGGCTGTCAACTGGTGCTTAATCCCATTTTTCTCCAAAAAATCATCACAGACATTAAATTCAGTGCCTCGATCAGTTCTCAAAATTTTAATAAAATAGCCACTTTGCTTTTCTGCATACACTTTAAAACTCTTAAAAATATCACAGGCATCAGATTTATTCTTCAAAAAATATACCCAGGTTTTCCTGCTAAAATCATCAATGAAGGTAATAAAATATTTACTACCACCATTGGAAGGTATCTTAACTGAGCACAAGTCAAAGTGTATCAACTCCAACGGTTGCCTAGCCCTCCAAGCCTTGCCTTTTGGAAAAGGGTCTCTGTGTTTCTTTCCCAAAATACAAGACTCGCAGTGCTTAGCAGAAAAATCAATAGCAGCTAACCCATACACCATATTCTTCTTGGCAAGAAAACTCAAGCTTCCAAACTTCAAGTGACCAAATCGCATGTGCCACAACCAAGTATTTTCATATACAATGGAATTAAAGCAAGGTAAATCACGACAGTTAAGAGTGATAGGCCATAGACGATTGGTATTCATGTATACCTTTGCTATTAGTCCAAGACGATCATCAGAAATAGTACCAATGCCATATTTAAACCGTAAATCATATCCCTTCTCAGAAAGTTGCTCAAGACTTAGCAAATTATGGTAAAGGTTCGGCACATAGAAAACATCAGAGATAAAATTAGATTTGCCATTCTTCAAAGTAATGCTAATTCTTCCTTTCCCAAGCACAGGCACTCTTTCATTATTGCCAAATTTAACAAAAGTTCTAAAACTCTCATCCAAATCAGCAAACATACTTTTCTCACCACACATATGATTACTGAAGCCAGAGTCCAAAAACCAACTATTTTTCTTATTTTCATCCATCCCTGAGCTAGAAAATAAAATGGTTTCATCTTTTTCACCATTATTCTCTCCCATATTTGCCTGCCCGATTTTATTGTCAGAATTATACCAACACTCATTTTTATAGTGACCAAATTGTTTACAATTATGGCACTGGACATTACGTCTACGAGAATTATTATTATTTTCTTGCTCACTATTGGGATAAGTGTTACCTCTTTGCTGATAGGAATTTCCTCTGCCACGGCCTCGTCCTCTACCTCTGAAATTCTGATTCCGCTGATTTGATGCCTCACTTTTCTCTTTTGATTTATCTGTCTGGACATGCAACGCCTTTTCCACTATTTCTTTCTCTGCATCATCTTCCAATTTCCCATTAATTCTCTATTCATGAAGAATTAACGAGCCATGCAAATCTTCAATGCTCATGGTTGAGAGATCCTTTGTCTCTTGAATCACAGCCACCACATGATCAAATTTCATGGGTAAAGTATTGAGGGCTTTTTCTACTAGCACCTCATCGCTGAGATCATGACCATTGAGCCCCATCTCGGTTTTGATGTCAATCAACCTGGAAAAATACGAGTCACTGGTTTCTGATTTTTCCATGGTAATTAACTCAAATTTTCTTTTCAACATCATCAGATTATTTTTCTGGACCCTGTCAACTCCTTTGTATGTCTTGGCCAAAATATCCCATGCCTGTTTTGCAGTCTTGGCGTTAGCAATTTTTCCAAAAATTGAAGCGTCAATTGCTTGGTGGATTTGAGACAACGCCATACATCCTCACCTTTTGATGCTTGGATCGGCATCTGCAGCAATCTCTTACGTAACAAAACTAAGCAAATCATATGCCTCAAGATGGTTTTCCATCTGAGTTCTCCAAGAACTGTAATCTTTTCTTCCTGTGAGTTTTGGTACCACATAGGTAATATTCATTGGTACAAACGATGCAGCAGACGAAGTTGATGCAGACATGTTTTTTTTTTTTTTTACAAACTTAGCTCTGATACCACGATGTAGGCCTCACAAAAATAACAATCCTCAAAAGAATGAATCTGCAAGGCTCAACTTAGAAAAGGACAAAATAAATCCCGAAAGCCAGAAATAGAAGCCGAGGCCAGAAACGAAACTGAAGGCTATTTTTTATTAAACTGATAGTTTTTCCTCACTTCCACAAATAAACTATTGATGTTGTCTTTATATAGACTAGCAATCTAATAAAATCCTACTAGGACTAGAACAAAATCCAAAACTAAAACTGAATAATAAACATATAGTTTTCTGAATAATAAACATATAGTTTTCTGAATAATAATCCTAATAAGACTTGGTTTAATATTCCTGCAAGAACGGATGGCTTTTGTACTGGTCTATCTTATCAAGCGTCGTTACCAGATGTAGTTTTGCAGATTGCTAAAACCATATAATCCGAATTCCTACAGCAATTCCTTTGAGTAACCTACTTCCGGCAGATTAGGCATTAGAATCAGTACAAAAGAAGAAAAAAAGGGTATTAAACAGCAGAAGGAAAATCTGCAATTGATAACCTGAAGTAATCCTGAGTGAATTAAGGAAAAATATAAAGATATATAATATGACAATGGTAATGACTAATTTTCCTTAATCAATATGTCTTGATTGCAAAACCGAAAGCATTATAAGCGAAAACTAGAAACGGATGGAATTTTAAGGGAGAAGGCATAACGTGGTGGTTAAGATATATATTAAGGGTATTAATTAGTACACATTTAATAACCTAACAAGAAGTTGTAACAGTATGTCAAAAAAAAAAGTTTTAACAGCAGGAAATAAATTAATGCATTAATGGTATATTAAAACTGTCTTAACAATTTCAAATTGATTTGTTAGCATGAAATTCCTAAAATGCCAACTTTGAATTAAGACAATTATTAAACTTCTAAATTAAATTTAAGGTCAACAATTAAATTCAAAGTAAAGTTTCGAGGAGTCACTCTCAAACTCCTGGATTACATTGTCATGTAACACGTTTAACCCATTGAACACTAATTTCTCAAATGGCAGACAATTATCCCTAGAGGAGCAAATGAAAACTAATGAAAAATAAGATATGCAACTCCTTTTTATATATAGGAATCACTTGGAAGACTGCTATTTCCACTATATTTAGTATTTTAATTTTGAAAGTCAGTTATTGCATTTTATAACGTTTTGGGCTTTTGTGTGCTGTCATTATTTTACCACATTATTAACCAGGATGATGAGCCTTTTATCATGGACTTTAGATTATAAGCCTTTTATAATGCTTTGGGCTTTCCTATATTGTCATCGGTTTACAACAGTATTAACCTGGATGATAAGCCTTTTTCATAGACATGAGATGCCTAAAATTTGCACAGAGATTATTATATAACAGTCGCTCTTTGTGGGACAGAAACGAACCTGAGTTTCTAATCTTTGATATGATAGGAACTAATAGGAGTGTTCAACGATGGTCGTTCAGTGTGCTTGTAATTTTGTTAACCTAACTAAATGTACCAGGTCAATAAAATTGCATTTCATAGTGTAACCTTTTCAACCACTTAATAATTACCATTAAACCAATGATAAGTATATAGGGTAATCTAACCCTCTAACAATTAAAGAGGAAAAAAAAAGTAGAGTTATAATAACAAAGAAAATGGCACAACTTCTATCTGAATTAATAAGAATATTTACACTTACAATTATAAAGTCCACCAACTAAACAAACAATCAAAGCTAGATAACTAAAAGGATAGTTTCAAAAACCTCTCCTATGCATCTGACAATATCACTGGGCACCCCCATACTTTAAAAAATTTCATTTATCTCCTCTATTTTAAGATTTTTGTTACATTCACAATCCATTTCAAAATAAAGTATGAAAAAAATCTTTTTGAGAAAAAGAACATAATCTCATTCCAAATTTTTCTTTTTTTGTGGTTCTTAATTATCATAATACACTAGATTTATTTCTTAATTTTTGTAAAGTTGGTCAATGTGCTTCTTTAATAGAAATTTAAAATTTGATGATGGGTTCGATAGACTCTATAATAGTTTCTGCGCCATTGGTTTGGACAAGAAATATTTGAATATTTGAAATAAATAATTTACAAGAAATATTTAAACATTTGAAATAATGAATAGATTACAATACCTATAAAAATAACTTGAAATATTTCATGATAATAAAAAGCAACTTTTGCACCAACCAGAAAACAGCATACATATGTATGGATAAATTTCACCATTTTCTACTTTTTTCATTGCCAAGCCATGGATTAGAATAAAAAAAGCAAACAATTAAAAAAAATGTAAGCAAATGTCAAGCTCCTTAAATTAACTCAATTCATTTGGATTCCTTGTTTTTGGGGTTGTTTGTGAAAAACAGCACTGTAGAATTGTAGATGTGAAAAAATGGTACTGTAACTGTATTTGGATTTTTTTTTTCTATTTCTTTTCCTTTTCCTTTTCCTTTTCCTTTTCATTTTTCTTCCTTTTCTCTTCTTCTCTCCCTCTTCTTCTTCTTCTCAGATCGACGACTCACACCGTGGGAACTCTTTTTTTTTTCCCTCCCCATCCCACTCCTCCTCCTCCCCACCAGATCCTGGTCTCATGGGAGAAGGAGGACCGAGGGAGGGGGGAGAGAGAGAGAGGAGGGGAGGGGGGAGGGAGGTGATGGGGAGGCCAAAAAAAAGATGGTCTGAAGAAGAGGGAAGAGAAGGAAAAGGAAAAAGAAAAAGGAAAAGAAAAAAGAAATAGAAAAATTATTGTGGTTGTTTTTGGGGTTGTTTTTGGAATTGTTTTTGTGGTTGTTTTTACTGTAGCATTTAGGGTGTGAAAAACTGTTTATCAAAAATAGGTGTAAAAACACCTAATTCAAATACAACCTACTTTAGCTGTCTTTCAAAAAGCACTGTAGCTATCTTTCAAAAACTTTTTGAGGGTGTTTTTGGAAAAAATTTTTGTGGTATTTTTAAAAATAAAAATTTATTTGGGTCAATTCTTTTTTAATTTTAAAAATGCCTCAAAAAATAACCCCAAATAAATTTTCAATTCTAAAATGCCCAAAAAATACCTCAAATAAATTTTGAATTTTGAAAATGCCTCAAAAATAACCCCAAATAAATTTTTAATTTTTAAAATGCCTCAAAAAATTACCCCAAATAAATTTTTAATTTTAAAAATGCCCTATAAATTACCCCAAATAAATTTTTAATTTTGAAAATGCCCTAAAAATTACCCCAAATAAAGTTTTAATTTTAAAAATACCCCAAAAAATTAACTCAAATAAACTTTTAATTTTGAAAATGCCCCAAAAATACCCAAATAAATTTTTTATTTTGAAAATTCCCTAAAAAATTATCACAAATAAATTTTTAATTTTAAAAATACCAAAAAAATTAATGCAAATAAATTTTTAATTTTAAAATTCCCTAAAAAATACCTTAAATAAATTTTTAATTTTGAAAATGCTTCAAAAAATTACCTCAAATTAATTTTTAGTTTTAAAGATGCCCCAAAAAATTACCTGAAATAAATTTTTAATTTTAAAAATTCCCCAAAAATATCCCAAATAAATTTTTCATTTTAAAAATTCCCCCAAAAATATCTTGAATAAATTTTTAATTTTAAAAATGCTCCAAAAAATTATCCCAAATAAATTTTTAATTTTAAAAATGTCTCAAAAAATACCCTAAAAATTAACTCAAATAAATTTCTAATTTTAAAAATGCCCCAAAAATAGCCCAAATAAATTTTGAATTTGGATGGGAAGAGGAAGGGAGGGGGCCTGCGGGGAGGGAGAGAAAGAGAAATGGGGAGAGAGAGGGGGAGGGTGAGAGAGAGGGAAGGTGGAGGGAGGGGGGGAGAGAGGAGGAGGTGGTGATGGGGGTGGGTGGTGGGTGGTGGTGTGGTTGGGGTGGAAGAAGAAGGGATAATTTGTTTAATTTTGTATGTATAAGTTGTTTTTGAAATATTTGTTTGGATTGGTGTTTTTGGGATTGTTTTTTGTTGGTATATTACTATAGCATTTGGGATGTGAAAAACAGTTTTTCAAAAACAGTTCAAAAAACAGAGAATCCAAACGGATCCTATGTATTTAACCTCTCATTTATGCAACTCAAGCTTTATTCAAGACAACATTTATAGAAAGGGAAAACGATGAGTGACAAATTTGTACCCCTCTGTATTTTGATCATAACTATAGTTGGGGTTATCGGATTGATGTGAACTTCATACTGTTTTGAAGTTAAGATGTAGAACTACAACTTTTGTGAAGACATTGGATCCCAATTCATACATCAGGGTCGAATTTTGTGAGGGTCTCAAAATTTGAATTTTATTTTAAAATGCATAATAATGTTTATATTGTGTTTATTCATTAAAATATGAGTGAATTTATGTTTTGAGTGATTACTTTCCAATTTAGAGAAATTCTTGAGAATTATTTGCCGGTGTATGGTTTCGGCCAGTTTAAACGTTAATTTTTGTTCCGAAATGTGAATAGTGACTTTAAGTTGAATCCGAGCATATATAGAGATATTACAGAGATATATTTAAGATTGGACAGTGTTGAAATGAGAAAATCAGTAAAAGTTGAAGCGTCGCGCGTTGACGCGATAAAAAGGTGAAGTTGGTCACTTTTCCCTGAATTAAGGATGACCAAGCCTTTTGTCTATAAAAAGCCACCTTTCATGCCTCCTTGTTGCTTCATTTTTCAGCTGATATTTTGGAGCTTAGAGAGAGAAGTGGGTGCCGAATCTAGAGAGAGAAAAGAGAGAGAGATTGCAACTTTGTTTCTTCAACTTCTTCTTCCTCAAATTTCTTGAAGCTTCAAGCCTCCATTGAAGACATTCCTCCTTCTTCTTGGAGCTGCCATGAGAGAGGGAGAAAGAGAGAGAGAGGTTAGAGAGAGAGTTTGAGGGTTTCTAGTTCATCTTCTTCATCTTCCATCCTTTGAAGTTAAGAGATTCCATTGAAGCCACATATCTTGTGCCTTCTTCTTCACTTGGTCAGCCGTGAGGAAGAGAGAGAGTGGGAGTGTGGCTGTAAGAGAAAGAGAGAGAAAAGAAGAGGAAAGACAGCTTCTTCTTGGTTGGCTACTTCTTGTTCTTGAACTTGGAAACGGAAATCACCATCAAATCAAGCGGATCGTAGGCTAAGGTTGGAGCTTTTGGAGTTTCTAAGTTTGGGAGTATCATTCTTGAGAAGAGCTCACAAGATCTTGTTTGATCTTTTAGATCTATACAGATCTGAAGGTATAAGACTCAAATCTCTTAGATCTAACTTGATCAGTGTTAAATATAGTAGATCTATGGTTTAATTTGCTAAGAATGCTTATGTATGAAGCATTTGAGTTGGGCTCTTGAATTCCCAACTTAGGTAGCGGACTTGAGATGACTTTTAGGTAGTGGATTTGAGGACCTGATTGTGGTTGTGATTGATATTTGTGAAATGAGTTCATTTTATGGTTAGAAAGTAGATTTGGATGTTGGCCTAACCATGCTTGGAAATTATGTTATGTGATTTCAAAAATTTATGATATTCTTGAAGAGATTTTGCTTAAATATATGTGGTATGTTATTTGTGAGTGTGTATTTGAATAGAGTAAAGTTTTGGATTTCAAATGTCGAAAAGTGAAGCTTTTCATGAACTTTTGAATAAAAAGTGTTGATTAGATAGATTCGAGGGTTTTGCAACATTTTGGTTAATTTCTACGAATCTCGAATATAAAGACGTGGTGAGAATTGTTCTAAACTTGTGATAAAACTTTGATTAAGAGCAAGTGTTGAGTTATTTGTGAATTTTGAGGTGAGAACCTCACTTAAAATATCGTATTAAAGAGAATTTAGAAGTGGTGTTTAGGGAGTACATCGATGGAGTATTATATTTGGAATGATATAGTGATTTTAAAAAGATCTAATCGAGTCATTGTATCGTGTGAAATGAATGCTTTTCCTTGAGGGAATTGTGGGAAAAATATTGATTGACTATAAGAAATGAAAGTGATTTGTTTTAGTTAATAAGTGGGGAAGTGAATCTCAACTATTGTTCTTATTTGTTTTAGGGGGTGTGGAAGGAAGTGAAATCGATCCTAACTTGGAAGCCGAACCTTACTATTTGGGTGAGTTTCAATGTATGTTATGTGTTTTGTGAATATGATTCGAAGTGTATTGGTCAAGTGATTTGAAGTGATTTTGGATTTTCAAATCGTTAAGTGGGGTAGTGTGTACTTCATTGCACTTACCTTTATTTGAAATAAAAGAAATTGTGAAAGTGTTTTGCAGTGTCCTATAAGTGTGAGTATTCCAATTCGTTTATAAATCAAATATTTTATTACTATGTGAAAATGACTTGTGAAATAATTTGCTAGACTCATATTTGCAAAGATATGATTTACCACTATTTCCAAGTGAAATGCTTTTACAAGTGAAATAATTTATGAAGGATATGTGAGTGTTTCAACTCCTTTTCAAATGAAAATCTTGCTATTGTTTGCAAATAAATAATTTGATGAAATGATTTGCCAGCATGTAGAAAAAAATGAATTTGGAATATTTAAAAGATTTGAACTACCATGTGTGCATTTTCTCCTTTTGGTGTGATTTTGAAATTAAAAGAACAGTGTGCTATCTTGTGACTAATGTGACGTCGTTGGGTGAAATCCCTCAACTAGTTTCAGTGAATTATTGTGATGTCGTTGGGTGAAATCCCTTGACTAGTTTCAGTGAAATATTGTGATGTCATTGGGCGAAGTCCCTCGACTAGTCTATTTCGTTGGTCGAAGTCCCTTGAATAGTTTCAGAGAAGTATTGTGACATCATTGGATGAAATTCCTCGACTAGTATGTGACGTCGTAGGGTGAATACCCTCGACTAGTTTCAATGAAATAAAGTGACGTCGTAGGGTGAATACCCTCGACTAGTTTGTGATGTCATTGGGCAAAGTCCCCAACTAGTCTACTTTGATGGGCAATGTCCCTCGAGTAGTTTATACGAGCAATACCCATTTAAGTGTTTATCTACTTGATTTAAATTGTATACTTGAAGTATGATTTGAACTGTTTTATGTGAATTGTAAGTCTTTTTGGAACTCACTGGGTTTTTTAGCTCACTCTTTCAAAATTGTTTTCCTTAACAGGGACTGAGAATCCAAGTGAAGGAGCCAACCTCTAGATTTAGGGTTTGCTTTTGTGATTGGTACGACAAACTTAAATTGTGATATTGAGAGCTTTTGTATTATGAGAATTGAATATTTATGTAATTTGAGATTGTAAGAATGGTGTAATATATTTGTAAGTTATTGTTGAGTTTAGATTTGAGATTAGAATGTTAGTTTGGTGTTTTAGCGATATTTATGCGAGTGAGTCCTGGCGAGAACTAGGCAGGCGGTCCACGGATACCTTAGGGTATGCCCTAGGGAGAAGTGGGCTGTACAAATTTGGCAAAATCAGAGACACGGGAAAACTGTCAGGTTAAGAACAGGGCATCTGAGTAGTCTTGGAAGAAAGGCTATAACTCGGTGTAGAAAAATCGAAATTGAGCACTGTTAGTAGCATTTAAAACTAGATTCATAGAGCTTTCAATGATATAAGGCTCAAGCTCTAATTCATTTCCTATCACTACCAAAAATTTCGGGAAGTTGACTGATATCCATTTCTTATTTCACAGGTTCAAACCTAAATTTCAGCATTGACCAACCAATTTAACCCACTAATTTTCATGAGATCATCCCAACTTGCACACACCGATATTGATCAAGATTATACCAAGTTTCTTAACCATGTTTAGGGTTTAACAACCACAAAACCAAAGGAAAATAAGAGCTTAAAACTGGCCAGCAATAAGAAGGAGAAACAGCCCACATAACCAACACTTCACCATCAAAATTCCATCTTTCCTACATAACTTCCATAAGTAAGCTTTCAAGGATCAATTCTAGTTTTTAATAGGGTAAATAACATGCCAAAACATCAAGGAAAAACCATCAAAACTCTTAACACTTGCCATAATCATAACTTGGGGAAGTTTCTTCATTTCTCACCAACACAAATAGATCATCCTACTAAACACAAGATCAAAGAAAGAGATGGTCTATAATTTACCTTTCTTGGTTCCTCCAAACAAGAAGAGACAACCACAAACTCCTCCAAGTTTCACCTTCCAACCTAAGCTAGGGTTTTGATGGAGTAATCTAGGGTTTCTTCTCTTTTTTCCTCTCAAAAATCAAGCAAGATGATGGCCAAATTTGGTGTAGTTTAATTTTTTCCCTTTTTAAGCTAGAAATTTCATCCCCCCAGCCCCCCGTCTCTCTCTCTCTTTCTCTGTCTTTGCAAGACACAAATGAGGATAGGAAGGAAATAAATTGCTTCGATGGTGTTATAGGAAAAATTGAGTGATCAAGAGAATTTCACTTGTAAAAAATTCATTGAATTTCCAAAACATTTTGCACAAAACCTCCTCTTCTTTCTACCATTCCTCACATAACCTACTAATTCACATTATACTAATTACTAACCCCACACAACAATTAATGGCATCAATAAGGCACTAGATTATTAACTAAATAACTAAGGAAAAGATTGCAAATTTAATTAACATATTTTAAAAGAAAATTAAACTTGTTCGGGTCCTCACAAATTATCAGATGATTCATACTCCCAACTACTGAGAGGGTACCAAAAATCACAGACAACCCCCCATTCAGACAGTCTATCTTTTGTAGTAAACCTTTACTTTCAAACAAGCCAGAGAATGAACGAGTGTCTAGACATGCGTTTCTTATACCATACCGAGGAACCTCTGCACTATGATATCGTCAGAAGTCTATAAGATAAGCCTCTTTTAGAGGCAAGTATGACCCATATGATTGATTGATTAATTGATTGATATTTTTGTCAGTCATTAATTGAATATCTCTCATTTAATGGTAATTGATTGGTATATTCTGTTAATTGATATTTCACTCAATCAAATCACCAATCAAATCAATCAAATAGTCAAAGATATTATTTTCAGTTATGAATTACGGTATGACTTCCTTGATGGAAGGAAACCCTAGGGATGTTGATATTTGCCAGTAAGGATTCCTAACCTAGCCTATAAATAACCTGTGACACTCCATCAAATATAGGTCTTTTGGTTAGGCATAAGTTAAAAGCTCCCTTACTCTAAATCTCTCTTCTACGTATCTCTTCTTCTGCATTTTTTTTAATTTAGATAAAAGGAGGAAGGAGACAAAGGAGGCCTAGTATTAACCTCTACTTGACAACAATGGATGGAGATATGAAGGCACATGGGATGTATGTGGTACTTGGCAACAATGATTAGAGGTAAGTCGTTTGGTTTTCCGCAGCATAGTACATTTATGTGTACATATTTAGTCTAACATGTTGTATTAGAGCCACCTTCTCACCATGTTGTTAGCCCATAACTTCATGGTTTACTGGTTATCTGATGAAAGTTGTAAAGATTCGTATAATGTTACGACGAATCGAATCTAGTTAGTCATGGGACATATAGTTCCATTGTCTCAATAATTGAGAACTAATGGTAAATCCCATATTTAAGTTTATGTTATCATGAATCATACCATATGTTGATTATTTGGCATGGTCATAACTCTTAATTTCATAGTTGAATGTTCGATAGGTGTCTTAATAAATATTAAGATTCACGGAAAGAATCCTGGTGACCATATACTTTACTAAATTCATCAAGATATATATATAGCTCCATATGCCATTTAATAGCTCAATGTGCCATTTAATATACTATGATTTTGTTTATGGCCATTTAATATCAAGTGACAAGTAATGTTTATGGCCTTATATGACTATTGAATTTTTGAATTCATATTAGAATCAATACTAGCATGGTTTTATTTAATAAATCACATGATTCTAATATTCTAAAAATCATAATATGAGCATGTTCTCAACCTTAGAGACACTTTTCTCATGATCATTGATTTATTTCAATGCTTAATTTCTTATGTCTCTATATTCACGTTGTTGTATGAGATCATGTAGTGTATTTATGTACTACAATTATAGTCATTTGTTTAATATTATGATATTTGGCATCAACATTAGTTGCTGACTATATTTGAATTTCATAAAATTTCCTTTATAAGGTTTTTCCCTGCATCTCAATTGTTTGATGCATAAAGTATTTTATCACATTAAGGTTGGTGATTAAAATGAATGAAAAAGGGAAATTAAGAAATTCTTCTGTCAACATATAGATTGTTTGACTATTTTGATATCCTTAAAACATCTAGCACACTATGTATCTGAGAGTAGCCACAGCATCTCAGACATTTGGTATATAGAAAAATTTTAATCACATATGACAAAGTGATTAAAGTCAAGGACTTCTAGTCAATAAGTTAACTTACGAATTTCTATTAGAAAGTTATTTTTTTTATATTTTTGTTTAGGAATAGCCATAGCATCTCAAATATAGAGCATGAAGAACTTTAATCACATAAAGTTGAGTGATTGCATTAAAGGAAATTCAACGAATTTTAGTCAACAAGTGTTTTTTGACTATTCAAAAGTTATTGGATGCCATATTGAGAATTTTTCGTTTACATCACATATTTGAGAGTAGCCACAGCATCTCAAATCTTTGATGTGAAAAGATTTTCATCATATATAGGTTGGTGATTGAAATTATGGGTTTTAGTCAACATATTGAATAGTTGACATTTTTAATAAGTTTCCTTATAACGTCATATGCTTAAGAGTAGCCACAGCATCTTAAGTATATTGGTGGTTGAGGGAAATTTTATTTCCTTTTCACATATTGTTGAGTGATAAAAAAAAAGGCATCTAGATTAAGTTGAAATTAATTCACCAAGATAGTTATTTGGCCCCACAGGGAGATAATTATTTTGGTGAGATTAATTGATATAAGATAGTAAATTAGACAATGAATTAAGAAATATTTCTATGCCCATAGGTACGAATTATTTCTTCAATTTATTATTTTAGATTACTAGTCTTATGATTAATGAAGTAAATTCTATGTATGCAACCTTTGTCTACACTGAGGTTTGAATTTATTTGAATTAACATAAGGTTGATTCAAAATCAAGGTTGGAACTTCATAGCTTTCCTATGTTATGATTTTTTGGTTGATAATTTATATTCATTGTTTCATTCCAATGATTTTATGGCTCTTATTAGCTTGACTTTTAAATTGATTCTCTTTGTTTTGGGTGCAAGTTTTAAATTAGCATTTATATGAGAACAAACTATTCTCATAATTTTGTTATATTTGCTAATATAGAGGTAAATATGGGAATTAGGAGTAATTTAATATTTTGCTCATCCAGTCTCATATTCACATAAAGTAAGGTTCAAACCCTAGTTATTTTGTAATTAAATCTTGCATGAAAGCCAAAAAGAAATTGTTGCAAGTTTTAACTACCACCCTTAAAGGCTTTCTTTTGTGACACTTAATTATTGAAGTGTGTTTTTAACTTATTTTTGGAGAAACTGAGAATTTTGCTATATCATCAGTTTAAGTCCCATTAAATTGAGATTGAGTTATTTCTGTAGCATTTCGTTCTTGATTTTCTCATAAAGAATTTCTTATCCATACAAACCTTTTATAATACATATAAAGATATATGGTTAATCGCTTGTTTTAACTATATGTATTAGAAGGACAAAGAGGCTAAGAAATAAGTGAAACATGTAAGACACTTAAGTATTAATTGTGTTTCATGAAGGTAGAAATGCAAATAAAGATAATTTTGTTCTTATTAAGTCAAGAAACAATAAAGACCAATGTTGTTTGTAAGAGAATAAAATTTGATACCTTGTCTTGAGAGAATAACTCTAAAGTAAATCTCAAATTATCAAGTGTTATATATTGTGATATACTTGGTGAATTGGTTAAATTTTATCAATTCACATTTGCCAATGTAATAAGTTTCTAATTATACGGAAACATATGTGAACAAAGGAATTAAAAATGTTCACATATAGATAAGTGGTGTATTATTGCTCATTTAAAGAAAAAATATTTTTTCTCTAAAACATTATTTTCTCTTTACTTTAGAATTTTTTTTTATTTTCAAATCAATTACTATTGGACATGATTCTAGAGCTCATTATCCAGTAGTATACTTTTAAAATAGTAAACTTATTAATTCTAAAGTTTTTAGTACAATTTTTTGAATTGAACAATATACTACACTTGATCACAATTACCCTATTGGCAGCAAGTATATTTATCATTTAGAGAAACTGATTAACTTTGGCATAGGAGATTGAGATATATCTCCACAAAGAATATAAAGAGTTGATAAATCATAAATCTTTAAAGATTTTAGATTTATTGACTATGGTGTATTAAGTAGACTGTACAAGTAAAGCAGACTACTTAATCATTATGAATGCCATAAGAGTTTCATTATAACACGGAAATTATGTGATTATTTTCTATTCTTCTATATTTGATGAGAGATATTTATTTATCTCATTCTTGGGTAACTGTTCATCACATATAAAGTTCCTTTTCTTATTTAATAAAGGATTAATATTTGATACATTTACAAGTATTCAAATGAGAAAGGAAACTTGAAATTTAAGGAATAGAAAATAAAATGACAGCACAAAAAAAAAGGACTGTTCTGTCCATGCTCATTTCATGAGTTCCTTAATTGAGCAGCATTACTAATGCATGAAATCAATGCTTGATTGGTTACATCTAAATGATGTAATAATGAGATATAGCACATTCACAATTTCCTCCAATATTGTTTAAACACCATATTAATTATGGTATGGATGGAAATCACGTTTAATGTATAATGTTTAGTTTTGTAAGGATAATTAGTCTACACATAAAGAAGCTAAACAAAAGAAACAAGGCTATCTTGTTAACTCCAAGAAATTTAGATGCTTTTACACTTCAATATTATTAGAACTAGAGATTTGAATTTCTTAAGAATGTGAAGTAAGTGGGAGTGTTTTGACTAAGAATGGAGTTTGAAAAGGTAAGTATTCATATTTGACTCCTTAACATACAGAAAATTGATGGCTTTTCTCAAAATAATTATATAAATTATTTTGGATAAGCAATCAATTGAAAAACTCCTTGTCAAATGAGTACATGAAGATAAATCCACTCTATACCTATTATCTTTGAAACAGTGGGAAGATCTATAAAAAGAAATTCAAATTCATTAATGACTGTGTTGTATATCTTCAAGAATTTTAAGGATAATGTTCTCATAAAGTATAAATGAGAAGACTCCATATTTTAGAATAGTGTCATAGGAGATATATTAATTACCATAAAATCTCTATTAGATTTTAAGAGATTTTTTAGGGTAATTATGGCACTAGTAACTCACTATTAGAGTTACATTAGCTAAATGTGAAAACTAATACCTTTATTATATCTTATTAACTAGATATACATGTGTGTCACCATGACTTTAGGAGAATGTAATTTAAACTAAATTGTTGCTTCTCAATAGTATATTAATTTATTGATTCTTCATTTGATCTTAGAAGAATTTTTTTCTAGTAAATTAATATACATCAAGGTTGTTGAGAGTAATACTATGAGAGTTTTCTCAACAACTCAATCATGATATTTGTGAAACTCTTCTGTCATTGGTATTCACAAAATAGAATGTAAAAGATAGTTAATCTATCTTAAGACATTCATGCAAGAATTCTTACAGAATAAAGGGTTAAGTATTACTTTCAAGTAATAAATCATGGTTCAAAGTCGCGGTTGCAGTCGCGGCCTGTACCGTTCCACATCGGATTCGGCATATTGGTCACGGTCTTGGTGAGACGCATATCTTAAATCATTTCATTATTCTAAAAATGTTAAATGACCATTCAAAATATAAAAAAATATGCAAAAAACAAGTAAAGAAAATGAGTAACAAATGAGTAAAGTATAACTATTTTTACGTTATTAAAAATAGTAAATATATTAAAACATTGAACATAATACTAGTAGAAGAAACTTCACTTGTTTCATGATCAATCCCCTGCCAAAGATAAAAAAGAGTCACATAAAAAAAATGTAATAATTTAAAAATATTTAATATTTTTTTATATTTTTTTACCTATCAATACCAAGTAGAATGATGATGCGGTTCAAAGTCATTTTCATCTCTCGGAGGATGGTAAAACAGATGTGGAAGTGGCACAGGATCTTGAGTAGGGAACATGTAAGAGCCTTCTGGTACATTTGTTAACTGTGAGGATTGATTATGTGTTCCATAATCACAATACGTGGGAAGTGATGGGACACTAGTAAATTCCTGAGTATGGTGGTTGTATCCAAATCCTCGATAGTTAATACTATCGCTATTACTACATGATCCAACAGATTCACATCCATAGAATCGACTATTATTAGAGTCAAAGAAAGAACTATCATGATGTGAACCATCAGCTTGTTCATAATATCTACTACCATGACTACTAGTAGAGCTTTCAACATGTTTAGATCCACCAAATGGTCCATATCCACTGTAATACCCAATATTAACTTCATGTGATTGCTCATTACTATATCCCAATTGACTAGTGCTCCAATTGTGCATAGTGCTCATTACTCATAACTCGGATCTATACTCAAATTGTGCATTTGCTCATCAACTCCTTTGCATCTTTGTGAGCCTGAACAATGAGAAAAAGTATTCTGACTTGAATAGTCAGTTAATTTGTTGAGAAATTCACGTTGTGCTTCTATACCTAGACGATAGCCATGATCAGTGTCTTGAGTAGCATAATAATTATCTTGTCCTTTAACCCATGACATGCCTTCTGTTTGTTGGTTATCTTGATTGTACCCACCACTACATCTCACTAAATTATCTCCTCCATTTCCATTGTTGCTATCATCACTGTCACCGTTGTCATTGCTACTTTTATCAAAAGAGGATGAAAGAGCAACATGTTTACTGGTTTGTTTAGCCTTACCTTTATGCTTTCCAGTTGATGATTGAGTAACATTTTTCTTATTCTTCTTGGTAATATATTGGGACAGTGTATCACCAAAATCATCATCATCATGTTGTTCTTTGTTATCTTGACCCTTTTCTGATTCATTTTGACGAATGCCCTCATCCAACCACTCCAAATTATCTTTAGATAATACGGGTTGCTCAGTTTCTCTTATCCAATCATCTAGTATATCATCTTGATGAAAAATGTGATTCAGATCAATTGGATTATAGAAATCATCAGTATCTCTTTGATACATCAAATTTTTCACCTTTATGCGCATATTGTAATGCATAAAAACCAATTTATGCAATTTGTTAACTGCCAGATGATTGCGAAGTTTTGTATGAATTAATGACCACGTGCTCCAATTTCTTTCGCAACCAGAGGATGTGCAAGTTTGACTCAATATTTTAACTGCAATCGTTTTTAAATTTGTGAGGCCCCGATTTTTCCCAATTTCTGGAAAATATTAAATAATGTTAATTATAGTTATTTTGGTTTGCCAAGGTGTTTATATGGTTTGTTTTACTTTTAAAAGTGTTTGGTTTTGACTCACTTGTTTTACAAAGTTTGAAAACCCTAATTTGATTAAAACCCTAGTTTTTTCGAAAACCCTAAATTGGGATAAAACCCTAATATGTATATGCAAAACCCTAGTTTGGATTTGTAAAACCCTAGTTTTGAAAATACATTTAAGTTTTACGTTTAATGACAAGTTTGTTATTTCTTGATTTTACGTGTGTTAATGCATGATTAAGAAGAGGGATTACGATTCCTAGGTGATTAGTGGCCTTAGTAGGTGTAATTAAGTTTTGATAGACTAAGTTGAATTGAACACCTATGGACTAAGTTGATAGGAAAGGAAATTACTTGGGCAAGGGTGGAAGTTAACCTAAGTTGGTAGGTTAATTAGCATTACACTTTTGACCAATTTGACCAAACACTAAATATCTAGTTGATGACATCTTTTGGTCATTCTAGAGCTTGTGAGAACCGGCCAAAGCAAGAAAAAAAGGGAAGGAAAAACCGTGAGAAAAAGGGAAGAAAGAAAGGAAAGAAAAGAGAGAAAAAAAAGAGAGGAAAAAGAAGAAAAACTTGGGGACTCTTGCAAGGTTTAATCATTCAATCTTGATTTGAGTTAGGAGGTGAAGCTTGCACTTGAAAGGTTGAGGTTGCACCAAGAACACAAGCTAGCAAGGTTTTCTTCTATCTTTTCTTCTATTTTTACAAGCTGGAATTTCAACTAAGTTGATGAAGTTGTTGGATTTTGTTGTTGTTTTGACTTGATTGAGGATCATGTTTAGCTTCTTAGATGAATTTATGGGTTAGATTGTTGAATTTTCTTGTGTAAAGCTCCAGCCAAGAAGAAATCATTAGAGTTGAATTTCTGTCCATTTTTCTGTCCGAATTTTCTTGATATTTTCGAAAATGATGAGGACAGAATTAGCTTTAGCACAAAGCATGAAAGTTGTAGAGAGTTGAGTGAGGATTCTACCTGTAAATTTTCAGGTGAATCGGAGCACTGTATCATGCAAAATGACTAAAATGCCCCTGATGCCCTGTTTCTGTCCGAACCATTATTTTGCTGCTGTAATGGGCCATTTTGACTGGGAAGATGACTGTTTTTGTTTTTGAGGTCTTCTTAAGTATTGTGGCTTTATGTGTTAGCTTTCTAATGGCTTTGGAATCGCTTGATTTGGAGCTGTGAGTGTCGAGTTATGGCCATTTGAAGCCGTCCTGCTTAAATATTTGAGATAGGGTAGAAAGCCATTGTTTTGATTATTTTTGACCTAGTTCGGGATGGAATTGGATTTCAACTTCTTCATGGAAATTGTAGAGGGTAATGTGGAACGTGTAAGGGTTGCATTTGCTTCATTGTTATTGCATTCGAGTCGATGAGTTTGCATGTGTGTGTTTTGGTTGAATGCATTGAGTTTTGGCGCAAAACTGAAAACAGGAATGACAAACCAGCAACTTCAGCTTCATTTTTTGTGTTGATCCTTTGTGATTTGGCTTTTGGCCAAAACATGGAACTTATAGCCCTTCATTCTAGCTTTCCAACGCACCTGGAATTTCTGGATTCGGATTTGTGAGCGCCAAGTTATGATCATTTGAATGTAGCCTGTCGGCAATTCTGACGGGGAAAATTTCTGAAACTGTTTCGACATTTTTCACCTAGAAAGAGAAAATCTGGGCAGAAGTTGTCTTCACGAAAGTTGTAGCTTGTTCTCTTAGCTTCGAAACGGCACCTCATACATTCTAATCCGATACTTGTAGCCTGAGTTATGAGTATTAGCGTACAGAGTGTCAAAACTGTCTTCTGCACCTTTTAGTGTGTGTTTTCCGTTTTCGTTCCATTTCATTCGTTTTCCGTCTAACACTCATGCGTGTGCTCCTTTTAACTATATGAAGTTTTTATAAGCGGTTTTTGAGAGTTTAATTCATTGAGTATTTGCATGTCACGTCATTTCACCTTTGAAAATGGATTTTGACAAACCTTTTAGTTTGGAATCGGAAAAGTAATTTGCTTGCACTTTCACATCTCGGAGATTCGTGGGACGTTGGAGATCGTGTTTAACCACCTACATTGTCTTGTTTGCGCTCAACTGTTGGTGAGTGTTCCTTGCATGTTTGTGAATAAATTGCTCTGTTGACGTGTTTAAATGCTTTTAATAATTATGTGAAGGCGAGTGTGTACTTTATCACTCGCCTACTTTTATTCTCTTGTTCAACCGTAGTGCTTTTCCATTGTTTGTATATTATTTGTGCATGATCAGAGGCCATGTGTACTAACACATAGGTTGAACAAGGCCTTTCCCTCCGTTATCGACCTATTCGAGCCAGAAGCGGACTCGGTCGGGTAGGTTGATAACCTAGGGCACTGCACGGTATACTCGAGTATTACCACTAGGAGTTATAAGGAGGAGTAGGGGGTTGAGTATTGAACAAGACGGATTGCAACTACTTCCAGTGGAACCTGTATCCTTTCACTGGGTATTTTCCCAGTTTATGTGTTTATACATTTTATGCTTCTAAACTGAATTATATTAACCCTCGAGTGCTTAAGCGATATATTTTGCTCCATTATGTGTGATTTGTATGATATTAGGATCACTCTTTGGATTTTAGCTCATCCCTTTCAACTTTGTTTTTCCTTAGCAGGATTTGAGATCGAGAGCTTCCAAGGGTTACACTGGGTCGATTGGTTTGGAGACCTAATCTTGTATTTTGATGTAGCCCTGGTATTTTGAATTGTACTAATGGAATTTTGGATGGATAACCTTTTGTATCTGTAATTATAGTTCGGGACGTTTGTGGTTCGTTAAGGAAACTTTGGGGTTTAAATGTTACAGTTGATTTGAGGACATCGATGTATTTTGTTATTTGCATTTGAACTAAGGATCTGTAGTGAGTCCCGGTGAGAGTTGGGCAGGTGGCTCGCTGATACCTTAGGGTTCGCCCTAGGGAGAGGTGGGGCTGTCACAAAATTTGGAACATCTTCACCGTAATTAAGCCACCATTCAGCTAAACAAACAAAATAATGATGATTATAATAATAGCTTTAGTACTAAAAAAATATTCATCTCATTAATAAAATTTAAATATTCATATAAGTATACATTGAGTTCAAACCTAGTAAGCACTTCGGTAATGCTTTTGTTGCAATAGCACTTCCAAATCCTCCTCTTTTCTCTGTGAAAACTTGGGTCTACAAAAATAATATATGCATAATTGATGAAATTCTAAATTTTTGGTTAATGAATATAATCACTAATATATATAAATGAAGTAATCAAGCGAATATCTCATTTATTGCATCAACTTGTGAATCCAAATCTGACTCCAATTTTGTAATGACTCTTTTCAATCCTTTTCGAACTTCATCAATATTAAATACGCATGTTCCAGAGTATTGCAGGACCGGATTCAAAAAAATATGCTGCATCAAATAAAATTATAAAATTAAAAAATTAAAAAATATACACATATTACATATATAAAAGAGTAAGATAATATTTTAAATTACCTGCTGCATGTAAGTCACAGTGTAATTGATTGTACCATCTGTTATTGATGACTTTCCAAATCTGCTCCCAATGTTTCACTGACTTTTGAATAGCCATTTTTGCTCTGTCCATTGCTTCATAAATAATCGGCAAAGTCGGTTTATTATTTTGATCAATAGTTTTTAATACTTTGACCAAAGGCTCCATTATTGCGCACACATTTCTGACATTTTTCCAAAACTTATCTGATATTATCAATCCAGCCACTTTACTAGTTTCTGCTGTTTTGTTAGTAGTGTTATTGAATTCTGCCCACTCATCTGATGTGCACATTCGTTTCAATTCTATAGAATGTCGAAGAAGACTTTCCATAGAAATGAATTCAGTAGCGAATTTTGTGATACCTGGACATGTAGCTCCTTTTTTTTTTTTTTTGTATATGTCTTCATTAGATTCACCACTTTATCACTATTGTCTATGAAACTCGTTATCCTCTTCCCCTGTGCAATGATTTTTTTTATATTCTCCATCTTACAAATGTCTTCTAATATTAAATCAATACAGTGGGCAGCACAAGGTGACCAGAATAGACTTTTTCTTTTCTTCATCAGCATTTGTCCAAATGTTTTCATGCTAGACTCGTTATCTGTCACAACCTCTACAACATTTCTTTCTCCCACTACCTGTACTACATGATCCATTAATTTAAAAACATATTCTACAGTTTTCTTCACATTTGTGCAATCAACTGAACTGTTACATATGCCATTGTACATGATTAGTCCATGGTGTAATAATTAATAAATTTCAAAAAATATTAAAATAATTAGTAAACATTGGAGATAAGATTTTGAACTTATTAACATAATCCAAACGATGATTTTTTCTGTGATTCTAATAATTTCTTGTGATCAGTTTTGATAATCCGATTTTACAAGCG
This sequence comes from Gardenia jasminoides, assembly GCA_013103745.1. Lineage (NCBI taxonomy): Eukaryota > Viridiplantae > Streptophyta > Magnoliopsida > Gentianales > Rubiaceae > Gardenia > Gardenia jasminoides. The sequence goes on along the minus strand of CM023097.1, from coordinate 3,804,018 downwards.
AGAACAGGACCTTAGATTCTTTCGCCTCTTAAGATTAGGAGGCTAGGAGCTAGTGCTAAGCCTTAAGGTGGGAAACCACCATTTATCCAATTATCCCTACTCCTTGTCCAATCTCCTAGATCAATAACTTGAACCACAGATGTCTTTCTCTTAGGCCCGTGGTCATATATATTTTTATTATTTCCCTACAGTTAGCTAGCACGCGATGCGAAATTCAGCTCCCGTAACCATATAGTTTTTGCTGTATGTCGCCCGTTGAACTTCAATTCGGATGAAACACTCATCTCTAAAGAAAATTAAAACTAAAGGCAAAAAAAAATGTACTTTACTGAATAAAAGAGTTGTTTTTGTCAAAAAAAATCAGGACATGTTTTTCGTACACATGCACGTTCTTAAAGCAACTTAAAAAGCAAATGCCTGAATGGTCACCCAACAAAAACTGTTTCATGTCACATCACGACATGGATATATACACAGCATTGCTATCTCCTAGATTTGAACGGACAATGTAACTCCTACGCCACTAGGAAACCCAAAATATAAAAGCCAAAAAATCATCAAATAACTAATGCATCATATTTATCATTACATATTTAAAATTGATCACTCATTAAAATTTATTTGCTATACATGAAAGATATAGTAAGAATACTTGGAATTATAATAACTATAAAACTCAACAAGAATGAAGTTTAGTATATGTTAATTCATAAATGAGAAAATTCATATTCATACGTATAGCAAGGATTTATTATTTTTTTTATAAAATATCAAATAAATTTACACTAATCTATTGTATAACTTGAGTATTTTATCACATCAATATTATGTTTTAATTTGAAATAAATTATATTTTAACACAAGAAATCAATAAAACAAATTCAACACCCTAAACTTTAATATAGACATAAAAATATATAATCAGGTTTTGGTCCAATGTAAGGCAATAATAAACCCATTTTCTAATATATAATATCAAAGCATGAAAATATATACGTAAATATACTTAATCAGTTTTTAGCCCAAGCAAAGCAACAATAAACCCAATTTCTAATTTCTAATATCAAACCAGGAAAATTAAGCAACTTACTATTTTGTCACAATGGCCAATTATGAGCCTAATCCACTGAGCTTGAATAAGATCGAAACCCGATCTGATATCTTCAATGCGCGCCTGTGCTAAGCCTCTGGGATCTCTTAAAAAAACCCCATGATGTGGTAAACGGAGGAGGATATTAGGGGAATGCAAAAAGAAAGAGAGCCAATCTTCTATCTACAATCACTTGTCTAAGGATAAAGAGAGAGAACGTGGGAATATTCTACTTATTCTTTAAGCTAGGTGTAGTTAGGATTCCTGCTATACTTTTTGGACGTACAGAGGCAATTGAAAGCTTTTTCTGCATAAATAAGCTCTTTTCTCGATCACACCTTAGCCTGATGCCTTCCCTTGCCAAATTCCATCTCTGACGAAATTGCTTGCGGAAGAAAGGAAGGATCTATAGCCCTTCCAATGTGATTTTGTGAGATTCTCGCCCCATCCCGCCAAGCTATACGTGGGACGACTTCTTCGTCCGCAGCCACACAAATCTCCGTCTTCTATTGAGTTTCTCCTTTTCTTTGAAGGAGTTCTTGTCCTATTGTCCATAAATAAAGAAGGCTCCTCCACCACCGACAAGGCTTTTTCTTTTTCTTGGCAGTTACTTTTCTTTTATTAAAGTGTGGTTTCTGACCTTGAAAGAAAGAATTGAAATGAGGTATGCGAACTTTCTCTCTCTCGTATTATTGTATAGTAGATTGAATTATTAGGTTGTGCTACTATGCTTGTTTTTATCTCAATTTTATTGTATTTTGTATTTGTCCACCAGATTTTGTTGTATTCATGCATTAGACATTGTCTGGTTTTTGTTATTTTTATCAAATTTTTCTCTTATCTTTTGACTCCGAGTCGACTCGGGATGACTCGAGCATCTCGGCCATTTTTTTCCATCTCGGAGCAAACTCGGCCCGACTCGGCCGAGTCTCGACGATCTCTCAACGAGTCACATGTCTTGAAATCGAATCGGAATGGTCTCGTATCGCTGCCCTCCGTTCCAGTTCCGACTCGGCCGAGACTTTGAACCATGGTAATAATAGTGAACAATTGCAAACGTTCACATCATGCATTGGAATGAATTTAAATTTTTCAAAGATGCTATGAAATTATATCACAGGCATTGAATGTTTGGCCTAAAGTTTACCGATGTTACATTTTGGCCACTATTGATATTCAACTTGACTATACGCTTTCATTATGCATGTGTGAAAAAGTGGGAGTCAAGACAAGTAAGTCGACATAAGGCATTTAATAGTTTAGAAAGCAAAAGATAACTATTGAGGATACAATAAGGAGTTAATATTATTGATCTAACAACTAAAGGTTGCCGGCTAAGTTGTTAATGATCAAATAACTCATACAGAACTCAATAGTTTATCTAGCATTTTGCTGTTATTTTCAAACTATTATTGTTGTCTAGACACTTGAGATACTTATGTTTACATGATTTTTTGCACATTGTTGTTCATGTACAAAATAAGAATTATTTGATCCATAAAGGTGGATCGTGAATAACTTATATGAAGTTATTCATAAAGTTCTTTTAAAGCACTTAATTAAGAAGTGTGATATATTGTAATACATGGAAGGAAGTGTTCGTGCTAAGAATATAACCGCCATGATTCGAATATTATCACTTTCTAATTAAGCAACTGTTACATAACTGTTAAATTTATTGAGTGACAATGAGGATTGATGGTCATTTTAAATATCTAGTCACTCATAAAGTTATTTGACTATTACATGTGGGTCAAGTGGGAGAATGTAAGACTAGACTCTTTCAAAGGCAATTATGACCCACATGATTAATTGATTAACTGATTGATATTGATTGATATTTTGATTAATTAATTGATTGATATTTTATCAATCATTAATTGAATATCTCCCATTTAATGGTAATTGATTGGTATATTCTGTTGATTGATATTTCACTCAATCAAATCACCAATCAAATCAATCAAATAGTCAAAGATATTATTTTCAGTTATGAATTATATTATGACTTCATTGATAGAAGGAAACCCTAGGGATGTTGATATTTACCAGTAAGGGTCCCTAATTCAGATCAAAGAAGGAAGAAGACAAAGGAGGTCTGGTATTAACCTCTACTTGACAAAAATGGATAGAGATACGAAGGCACATGGGATGCATGTGGTGCTTGGCAACAATGGTTAGAGGTAAGTCGTTTGGTTTTCAACTGCGTAGTACATTTAAGTGTACATATTTAGTTTAACAAAGTCGACTGCTAATTTCATTGTAAACACTCTGGAACCATCAATACCCACGTATGGTGATTAGGGTTAGACATAATTAAGATGAACCAAAGTAGGAGGTAAAGCTTGAATTAACCTTTCCACCTGAATATCTTTGCTTCTTCCTTGAGACCAATTCCAACAACCATTTTGTATAAGAGAGAATTGTGACTTCTTGCTACCACATTTGCATTAAAATCATGGAATAAAACCTATCTAATTCGAAACAACTCATAAAATGTCAGCAACCGACGAATCATTCAAGATTAGAATATCGTCAACCTTTAGAAATCCTTTCCAATCGTCACAAGTGATCAACCTTGGACTCCTATAAAAACAAACACACAACACCAAAGCTAAGAGAAGTTGTGTCAATAATGCTGCTAAGCTTATCAAGTCAAGGCTGAAGTTGGCAATTGTGTTGGAGGAAAATCAGTAGGTCCTGAAATAGAGCAAGAAACAGGAAGGCTTGGCAGTAATGTATACCAAGGGTGGGAAGCTAAATGCTCAGTGTCATAAGGTTCGAGTGGAGGTATTGAGGCTGCAAGCTCCACTTAGTAGTGGTTTCATAGGAGTGGAAAGCACTTGATTACTGATTCAAGTTAGCAACTAATCTAGTTTTTTTTTTTCTTGTGCTGGTTGTGCTTAGGAATGTTTTCTTAATTATTTTGTTAGAGGTTTGACTAACAAGCACCTAAGGCATGCATTAAAAGATATTCCATGTACAAGTTTTTTGAAAAAGTGTTTAAATATATTGGTGCATTAATTGTAACTATACGTATTAATGGTGCGATTTTCATATTCATCACGCGTTTATTGGAAAGATCCATTTAAAGTTTAGGTTTTATATATGTTGGCTAGCTAGTTTAATGATTTGGGATAATTGGCCAAATGCTAATCTCTTCTAGTATATTTTTCAATCAACATTTACTCACTCAATTAAAAATATGAATAACTATTCATTATTCATCTATCATTTTTCAAAACTTCTCATTCACCATACTTCCTTTTCTAAGTAGTTGATTTGCCAATCTTCCTTCTAATCAATTTCAAGAACTAGGATACTAATATAAAGGGTTAATTGCAATTTATCCCTTTAAGAAAACATCAATTTTGTCCAATTTACTTGTCTAACTAAGGATGAATTTTGCTCAACCAATCGGAACTCACTTTCACCAATGAACCGAATTTAGCTAACACTTGAACCTACCTGCTATTGTGGTAAAACCACAAATATTAACTTAATCGAGCCCAAGAAATTGCATAAACACCCACCTAATTGCACCATACATTCCTGTGTCTACTCCTTAGGCTTTATCTATTCCTTTTCCATTATTATCAACTATTTTCATAGATTAACAACAATTAACATGGCTTGTGATAAGTGACTAATTTGTGTAGTTTATGCATGCCATTTGTGATTATTTTTACCACTTTTACGCGGTTTAATACATGAAATTAGGTCATTTTGGTTTAGCATTCATTTTAAATGCTAATTGAAGTAAATGTTGCTTTTGTCCCTTTACTTGCATGTTTTTTTTATGTTTTTGTAGGGGTTGAAGATGAATTTGAATTTGGACAAAAAATCAAGCTTGGTTGAAGATGAATTTGAATTTGGACAAACATCAAACTTGTAATATGATGATTAAAGTCCAAAAGTTCATAAAATTAGTGAGTTTCAAAGGTGGATCAAGTCACATGAGCCAGAAATTGAAGAAACATGTTGAACAAACAATCTGCCATGAATCTCTTAGGTAAACCCTTTGGTAAATGGTTGGATTTGGTGGCCTGATTTCGAGTAGTAGCTAACTTGAAGAATCAAAATTTTAAACAAAAACAGGGGAACAATCTGGCTAGTAATCCGGCCGATAGGTGTCCGAATTTGGTAATCGGATTTCGATCAGAGAAGGTGGCTGCAACTTGCTCAACTTTGTTTCAATTGCATTATTTCATTACTTCTGAGAGACATTTTGTAGAACATTTGCAACTATAAAAGAAATATTCTAGCCTCAATTCTTGATCTTATTTCATCCTTAATTATGAGATTTAGCTTAGAAACCACAAATTTGGACTTTGGAAGCTAGCTTTTGAAGGATGTTCATATTGAAGAGGAATTGGAGATTTCTCTATAAATAGGGCTTGTGTCATCTTATTTAGGGAGTTTAGAGCTTAGAGATGCAAAAACACACCACAAAAATGTGGTTCTTCATAGGTAGTAGTTTAGTTAATTTAAATAGTGTAGAATAGTTAGTTTTATGTCAAATCCTGTATGAAGCTAGGCATGGAAGAGGATTAAGAGTGAAAATAGAGAGCTTCAGAATTCAAGTGACATGGGTGGCTTCTCTCCTATAACTTTACTTTTTGTATTTGATTCTAATATTTAGTTATAATACAAGTTTTGATTTTATGTTTATCATGTGTTTTTAAAGTTTATGCCTAGGGTATTGGTTTAAATTTTTATGATTGTTTTGTGTTGATTTCTTGGTTATTTGAAGCTATTATCTTGAGCAAGTTATTTAGCACTTTTGTTCTTCTAATCATGATTAACTGGCCATTGATTGTGATAATATAAAGGTATTGGATTTGCAACGAGAATTATAATTTAACACTATTTCATGGAAGTGCTAGACCTAGGGAGTACACTCAGAAGAATAGAGGTACAACTTTGTGGTTTTTGTGACTTGTTTCATGTAATTTTGTAAGGACCCGTAAAAATTATTTGTTATATATAATTTTATTTCATTACACTTTATACTAAATTATTTTATTTCATTTTTACTTTACTCTCACTCTCATTTTATTTTCAATTGCATCCACACATCATTTTATTTTATCACTCACGCATACATTTTAATCAACTCATCTTGTTTACCATTTAGATGTTAAGTCGCATAGACTAGGATTTGACGTGATTAATTAGCGAGGAAGTGGAGTGTCGTATAGGATTTAAAAGGAACAATTAGGATACGAGAAAGCTTTTGGAGGGAAATATAGTAGAAGATGAAAAAGTTGGGTTAGTAATGTCGCATTAGGGCACTATTCATGGTTGACTTAAAAGGCCATTTTCCACCACAAACTCTTTCATTTCTTCCAATCCATTTCTCACTCATCTTTCTCTCTCTTTTCTTTCACTTTTCTTCCTCTTTTCTCTCTCCTCTTGGCCGAACTCTTCAAGAAGGAAAAGGAAGAGAAAAGCTCTCATTTTCTTTGCAAAATCTTGCTCTTTGCATCCAAGAAATCTCAGGGGATCTTCACAAGCTTCATCTCCAAGGATCAAAGCGCTTGGTGGAGTTTTTCTTGAAACTTAAAGACCAGTTCCTCACTAGCAACTTCTTGAACCAAGAGGTATTTTGTTCAATCACTTTTTCTTCTTGATTAGATGATGTTTATGGGTAGATCTATGGCTTCCATTGTTAGAACTTTGATATCTTGGCTTGCTTTGGAGTTGGGCTCTTGAATTCCCAACATAGGTAGTGGCCTTGAGGTGAATTCTAGATAGATATCTCGAGGGGCTTTAAATGTGTTTTGTGGTTATTTCTTCTTGTTTGGAGGAACTAAGAAAGGTAATTGCTAAACTATCTCTTTCTTTAATCTTTTGCTAAGTAGGATGATCTCTTTGTTTTGGTGAAATCTTGAAGAAAAACTCTCCAAGCTATGATTATGGAAAGTGATGTTAGGATTGCTTAAGTTAAAATTAGGGTTAAATGATATGCTATAATTTGTGATATTCTTGTTGAAATTGGAGGCTAAATCTCTTGAGTTATTGTAGCCTTGCTATGAAGTGTGAAATGAGATTGTTGGATTTATTAAGGAAAGTGTTTGGAAAATTTGATGGAAGAATTCTTATTGCATACCAAGTGTTTGATGTATTACCCCATTTTGTATCAAATTGAGCTGCAAATTTGTCTATGATAATGGCCAAACCAATTCTTGTGTAGAACATGAAATTTGTAGAGGATTGAGTTAACTTTCTATCCTAAATTTTCAGAGCAATCGGAGTATTGTAGCTTGTGAAATGACCAAAATACCCCTAATTGCTCCATTACCCTGTTTCAGCTAACAGTCTTCATTTTCAACCAATTTCGCAAACTTTCTAGCACTTGTAGGAGACAAATCAAAACTTGAATTTTATATCATTAAAAGCTTTATGAGTCTAGTTTTAAAAGCCATTGATGGCACTTAATTTTGATTTTCCTGCATTGAGTTATAGTTTTTCTTTCAAAGCTATTCAGAGATACTGTTTTCGAGCCAGTAATTTCATTTTGCCTCTGTAATTGTGATTTTTGACCATGAAAATGCATGAACTGAATTTTGAAGTCTTCATACGAATTGCAGGTCTATGTCTTAGTTTCGAAATGGCATATAAGTGAAGCTCCAGTTTTGATCAAAACATCGAGGGGTGACAAAGCTTTCATCTATGCCTCTTTTCCTTAGCATTTCTTTTTTCCACTTTTCTTGATTCCATTCCTTTTCCTTAGTTCAAATTAACCTTTGTACTCCATATTACACTCAAACCCTTACTTAGCATGCACTTGATGTTTCCTTTGATTTAAATGAGAAACCTTGTGTTTTGAATTGAGAAAAGTTTGCACTTGAAATCCAATTTGTGATATGGTTTCCAAGTTGTGACATTCATTTTGAAAATATGTCAAGTTGAGCCAAAACCTTGAACTTTAAAGCAATAAAAGTGATAAGTTTTCTCATCTTGCTTTTACGGGAAAAGTTTTAACTACTAGCTATTTTAATTGGGTAAAGAATGATGTCTTTTCCTTGAGTTATTGACTAGAACATCCTAGTGAACTTCTTACTTTTGGATTTAATCTTGTCCTATATTAAAGTTTTAATTAAGGTCTCTGGAACTTTTGACCTCAGGTGATCAGGATACCTATGAGAGGGATCCAGCTTTGGAAGAGTAAAACGTTACTCGTTTGATTATCTCTTGGTGAGTGTCAATTGCATGATCTTTTGACTTACTTGAACTCGTTACATGCTTGAATTGAACTTATTATTGGACTTGTCGAGGCGGACGTGTACTTTATCTCGTCCGACCTCTTACTTGACTTGAACTTGTTTGCTTGTACTTGCCTGTACTTGAAATAACTTGCCTGAGCATGTACTTGCTTGTCAATTGAGCATTGTCTCGTCGACTTACCAGTGATTTATGGGGATGCCTAAACCCCTCGGTTAGTCATTGACTCGCAGCCAGCCGGGAGGTCCTGCTCGAGGAGATTTGACGAGCCATGGTCCCTTACCTATTTCATCGGTTGGAATGCGTTTGCCGACTACTTGCAGGGGTATACTCGAGTATTACCAACTTTATGTGTTTTGATGAGCGAGCCAGGTTGGGGGGTTGAAACGGTAGATGGAGATGGTTAACAAGTGGGATTCTACGGACTTGCTCTTATTATGTTGACGGAGTGTTAACTCAACTGGAAATCTTGATCAAGCGATAGACTAGCTCCTGAGAGCTCCCGTATTCTTTATTGAATGTGTAATTAATTTCCTTACTTGCATTCTTACTTGAGAGTTATGGTTACTTATCTTGCTCAATGAAAGTGTATATTACTTGATCCTGCATGCTTGGATGTTTTTCTTGGCCTCACTGAGCGTTCACTCACCCCTTTAAATTTGCTTTCCTTAACAGGACAATGAAGTGAAGGGTTAGTGGTAGCACTAATTGTGATTAATCTTTTGTTAAACTTTTGATACCTTTTGTATATTTTGACAAGTATTTAGTGAATGCAAATTGTACTTAGAATGTATTTGTGACATTTGGGTTGTAATAGAAGTAGAACTTTGAACTTTGTATAACTGTGGATAGTAGTTGGTTTTATAAGATGGGACTTAGTTGGTTCAATCTAGTGATTTCACTTGACTTGCTAGTGAGTCTCAGTAAGAGTTGGGCAGATAGTCCGCTGAACCTTTTGGTTCGCTTTTTGGGAATGTGGGGTCATCACAAATTTCATAGAAGTTAATGAACTTGTAGCTGATTTCATAAACACGAGTGTAGGTATGGTTTAGTTATACATATAGATGATTCACTGCAAGAGCAAGTTTCACATGCATATAAAAATTATGCCATAACTAACCAAGATAGTAATGTTTAATGAACTGAATGTTGCATTTGCATGAGTAACGAGAGATACCATGACTTAAGAAGATTTTATTTGCTATTTTCTTGTATATTTTAACTTAGTTTTTTCCTTCAATTTGTTGATTGTCTATATAATAGAGAAACTTTAGTAGTGCCTGTAGCTGCCCATTCTTCCCTATGAATTAGACCATTAATACCGTATACTCTATCTCAACCTATTTACTTAAAAAAATCACATGTGGTGTATTTAGAACTTTAGAAATATAAAATTCAATTGTGAAATTAAACTTAATTTTGTGTGCATGCCCCGCGCTCGTCAGCTTGCAAATAGTGATCAAGCATTCACAAGGGCTAAATGAGGAATAGATGAACTAATAAGTAAAAGCATGGCCAAAACAATGTCAAACAACCATAATCAAGAAATGATAGCTTCATCTACCCCTAGAACTAAGAAATTTAGCTAGACATGCTAACTTTAACCATAAAACTCATGTTATTGATATCACAACACATCAATCATATAATAAAGAGATTGGGTAAGAAGAGTTGCTCATTCAAGATAAGCGAAAACTAAGTTCTATTAAATCTAGAGAGAGAAAGTTCTCCCTCCTAACTATTGCTTCAATGTCATCACCTCTCCCTTTATTACAAGATGAATTTTTTATGCCCTCTATTATTTTTTAGATAGAATACATCATAGAAAACAAAAAGATGCATGTTGAAGTCTCCATCATGCATAAAGCTATCCTCTAGCCGGATTCTTCTCTGAAACAAAGGTCAAAAAGTAAGGTGAAATGAGCACAAGTTGTTTTGCAAGTTGCAAAGCCAAAATAATGATCCGAGAACCTGATCCGATGTCAGATCGGTCTTGACACCCCTTGGATCGAATTTTCTTCTATTTTTATTTTTTGCTTGTCCAACAGGATCCGAGGGCTAATTTTCAGGCTTTGAGGTTGCCTCCTTGGATCACTCCTTTAACATTGGAATCCAATCTGAAGCTTGGATCCATGGCCTTCTCTACTGATCCGAGTCGGATCAACCTTCCCTATTTTTTTCTTCAATGTAATTCCATTTCACACGCAACCTCAACTCTCCGATGTTTTCTTCACCAAACCTTCTTGCTTCAAATTTGATGAACCAGAATGCATCTTAATCAACTTCCAAACATGCATGAAGTTTTAAAACCTACAAAAAAACAACATAAGATTATGTATTAAACCACTCAATTTCACTAATTGGCAATAAAATGTCACTTGAAGAATTTTTCACTAAAAATGAGTAAAAATACCTAACTAAATCCTAAAAATACTGCAAAACTAAAGCCATTAGTCGCTCAAAAAGTAGGTAAAATAAACATTTATTAAGTTCCTTCCACACTTAATCATTGCTTGCCCTCAAGCAATCATTTTCCAAAACTATTAGCATAAATTCATTACACAAGCGCAAAACCTCTCCAACAATTTATATCAAAGTCAAAACATGCTAGACTTCACAAAACTCATAAAGGATTTTCAAATTTTTCACTCAACACTCTAAGTGTAGATAGGGATTTATCACTCAATTCACATATTGGAATGCCATTACCATAATCTTGCATATTTATCACTCCTCCATCACTTGAAAATAAAGTAAATGCAAGAATCTAAGGGACTTATAAAGGTTGTAATAGGGTTAGAGAAAGTTAATTTAGGTGAAAATTACCAAAGAGAATGCTCATTACACCATCTTAGGGGCCAAAATTCCAACTCAAACATTCAAATGAAATTCCAAGGTAATTATAAACCTTGATGGCAAAACTGGCAAGTATAACCTTTGGCATAGAGGCTTTAACAACACTACCTATATTTTTTTTAATTTCTCTTCTTTCTTTTCTTTTTTTTTGATTTTTCTTCATTTTTATTTCATTTTTCATTTCATTTTTTTGTTCTTTTTTTTTCTTTTTTGTACAAAACATAAGCACTCAAACATATACTTGCCAATCTATAACATTACTACCTTGGGATTCATGACTTCAACACCCCTAAAATAAAGCATTCATTTGATAAAAGAATTAATCAACAAAAAGGTATAGAAAAAAAGATCATTGGTGAACTGTTTAGGTTAAATCAAAGAAAAGGTCAAGCTCAACTTGGTTTTCGAAGGACATTATAACAAGGTTGGTTTTTTATAAAGTCAAAGGCATTATCCTATTGCCATTATTATTTTAATGCATTTAATTCAAAAATATGGTCTCAAAGTGCACAAAAATGCAAGTTCTAGAATAATAGAATCCAAATGTGATATTCACTCGACAAATGAAAATAGAGCTACATAGAATAAATTGCTCTTTAGACTCAAAAACTCACTAAGTTCGTCAAATTTAAGTGAAGTCTTTGCACACCTCTTGTTCAATCTTAATTCTAAAGGGATAAGTACTTATGCTTAGATGTTGCACTAAGTTTTTACTCTTGAGAAGTTTCAAAATTTTGAAACTTTTACATGACCCAATTGGCTTCAAATATTAAAAATTTAACCTCAATTTAAAAAATCTCAATAATCTTTGGGCCATAGTGAATTTTTAAAAAGTTTTAAAAAAAATTTGGACAGAGTTTCCCTTATAATTGGAAAAACCTCCCTGCCAACAACCACAGTCCAACACATTTCCAAAGCACAATAATATTTCCATTTCATAAAAAGCAATTGAAGCACATAAGTAAGCATAAATAAAGTAATTAGACCAAAGTTCCCCTTCCCACACTTAAAGAATGCATTATCCTTAATATGTAGAAAGAAAAACGTAAAAAGAAACAAGAGAATAACTCCCCTAAGTATGATATAGATATCCACGGCAATCCTAGTCATGAACATCCATTAATCCTCATATCTAACTCAACTGCAAGGTCATATTTAAGCACATTTAAGTTAATAAAATTATTAGAAACAAAAGGAATAAAACTACTGAGAAGTACCAATTCATACGAATTACAAGACTAAGAAGTAAGATAATATAACAAAAGATTGGTCTTTTTTTTTCCTTCAAAAGTAAAGAAAGATTGGGCCATAGGGCCGCCAACACCTGAAGTGCCTTGATAGTTCCTCCATTGCTCCCATTGCCTCCTAAAGGTGCTTGGTATGTGCTTTCCTCTTGGTGTGTCCCACAAGATGTACCTTCATTACCATTGGGAGGAACAGGAGTAGGTGGGTGTGAAATTTGAAAATGATCTTCTAACTCTCTCAAGCACACGTCTGCCTATCCAAGCATTCCATCATAAGCTGCTCATGGCAATCAATCCTCTCCATAACTCAAGTCTCCATGCAACAAATAGCATTCATTATATTACTCCAACGAGATCAAGTAGAAGTAGGTGGAGATAGAGAAGCAGAAGTGGAACGCTGAGTTGTCAAGATCTCTACTGGTATGGAAGTAGTAGTAGTGGTAATCGGGGCCCAAGTAGAGATCGACGCCTTCCCCATTGAATGACTCAATGAAAAAGAGCAAAAGAAACGCAACTCTGTTAGATGCTTGAAACTAGTGCTGGACGTTCGATAAAGATTGAGAACTCTCAGAAGAACTATTATCAGACGCTCAAACTGAAGTACCGGACTTTTGATAGACAAGGGAAGTATCGGATACTCTTATCAGACGCATATCATCATTACCGGACGTCCGATCAAATTAAAGAGGAAATTCAAGCTCTCTGACCAGTTTCGAACGCAGACTCCATTGGACGCAGAAAATTCATCGGCCGTAGAAAATTCATCGGCCATCCGATAATCATTGAGAAGAATCTTTTGGATGATGGCACCAGATGCAGAAGAAGGTATCGGACGTTTGACATCTCCAACAACTAGTTGACTCTTCAGCTACCTTTTATCCGTTGGCGGCTTTATTGATGCACTTTTTGGTCTCCTTTAAATAGTCCCTGGTCTGAAACAAATAGTAACTTTTGCACACTTAGAATACAAGTTCTCAAGAGTGATTTTGGCTAGAAAATACTCTCTAAGCAAGATTTGTACTCCTTGTGATGTGAAGTTCTTTGTAAGTTTTTCATTTGTGATTTTTCAATAGTGTAGTTTTGAGAGGGTTATCTGGAGTGATTATAAAATTTCATAACTTGACCAAGTACTGCTTGAGGCAAGGAGGAAGTGAGTCTTCTATTGTATGCAACATTGGTTGCAATTCATCAATTTGACGTAGCTTGTTTAAGAATTGGTCTTTAAGCTCGAGAGAAGCTTGGTAGTCAATTAGTTTATGTATTCTTATCTCTTACACATTTCATTTTACAATCCTTATATTGCTTATATCTTCTAGCTTTCTTGAGTAATATTGGTCATTCATTAATTAATCCAGTGTGTGATCACTTAGACAAGAGGGTAAATTTTGAATTGTGAAAAAAGGGTATCATAACTTGATTAGTTTTAATCAACCTAATTCACCCTCTCTTAGGTTATCTTCAGGCCTTACAATTGGTATCAAAGCTTGATCTCTAGGATCAAACTTAACTGCTTAGAGTAAAGATGACAACCAACAATGTCATTTTTTAGAAGGACAATCGGTGACTAGACCACTAATGTTTAATATATCAAATTATATAAGTTGGAAGGAACGTATGATTATTTTCTTACAATCAATTGATATTGATTTATGGTTCATTGTTATCGAAGGTTCATATACTACTACTATAGAGGATGCTATTAATCATGTTCTAAGACAAAAAACTAGAAATGAATTGACACGAGAGGATAGAGCTAATCTCACTTTAAATGCAAAAACTATGATGTGTTGTATAGTGCTTGAGAATCAAATGAATCAATTAGAGTTAAAGGTTGTAAGTTAGCCAAGGAGATTTGGGATGAATTGAGAGAAATTCATGAAGGGAGTGAAGATGTTAGAGAACAAAAGAAATCTATCTTGGTCATTAAATATGAATCATTTAAGATGGAGCCTAATGAAAGCATTGATAAAATGTATTGTAGATTCAATGATCTCATTAAGGATCTAGAAGTGTTAGACAAGGAATACACCCTAGGAGAGAAAATCAGAAAAATCTTGAATGATCTACCTAAGGATTGGGAGAGTAAAGTGACTGCTATTGAAGAGACAAAAGATTTGAATTCAATGTCTATTGAATTTCTCATAAACTCCCTAATGTCTTATGAATTGAAGCTCAAGAACAAAGTGCAAGAAGAAGAAGATGCAATAGCAAAAAGAAGCATTGCTCTAAAGGCATCTCAAGAAGAGGATGACTCGATTTCCTTAGATGATGAAGAAATAGATGGCGATGATAGTGACCTAGCTCTCATCACAAAGAGATTCAAAAGAATTCTCAACAAAAGAAGGTACAGAAAAGGAGGTCCTAGCAATCAAAATTCCAACCAATTCCCCAATACAAGATAAGCAAAGGGACAAATGCTTTGAATATGGTCAACTTGGACGCTATGCAAATGAATGTCCAATGAAAAAGAAGAAAGAAGGGAAAAATGAAAGAAAGCCATAATTCAACAACTTTTAAATCACATGGAATGAATGCAATTCTGAAGGTGAAATTAAAGAGGAAGAAGAATCTGCACAAATAGCCTTCATGGCAATTGGAGATAATGAGGTAACTTCTTGTGACCCTCAACTTGAAAGTGATGATGAAGATGATGATGACCTTGAATCGTTAGTTGAAAAACTGCATGATAGCTTGAAAGAATCTTATGTTAGAAATAAGGAATTAAAACAGAAAATTGCTTTTCTTCTACAAGACAATGCAAAACTGTTTCAAGAAAACAAAAAGCTAAAAATTGATAATGATTGCTTGATAAGGGCGAAGATTGATTTACAACATGAGTTTGATAGAAAAGCAAGCCTTTGTGAAATGCTCAAATTTTGTTCAATTTACTTGTCTTACTGAGGATGAATTTCACTCAACCAATCGGAACTCACTTTCACCAATGAATTGAATTTAGCTAACACTTGAACCTACCTACTATTGGGGTAAAACCACAAATATTAACTGAATAGAGCATAAGAAATTGCATAAACACCCACCTAAGAGCACTACTACTTTCATGTGTCTACTCCTTAGGTTCTATGTATTCCTTTTCCATTGTTATCAACTATTTTCATAAATTAACAACAACTAATATGGCTTGTGACAAGTGACTAATTTTTGTAGTTTATGCATGACATTTGTGATTATTTTAGTCACTTTTATGCGGTTTAATACATGAAATTAGGTCATTTAGGTTAGCATTCATTTTAAAAGCTATGAAGTAAATATTGCTTTTGTCCCTTTACTTGCATGTTTTTTATGTTTTTGTAGGAGTTGAAGATGAATTTGAATTTGGAAAAAAATCAAATTTGTAATATGATGATTAAAGTCCAAAAGTTCATAAAATCGTGAGCTTCAAAGGTGGATTGAGTCACATGTGCCAGAAATGGAAGAAATGTGTCGAACAAGCAATCTGCCCCCAATCCCTTCGATAAACCCTTTGGCAAGTGGTCGGGTTGGATTTGAAGAATCAAAATTTGAAAAAAAAAATAGGAGAGAAATTCGGCCAATAGGTGGTTGAATTGTGTGACAGCCCCACCCCTCTCTAGAGCGTACCCTAAGGTATCAGTGGACCACCTACCTAGCTCTCACTAGGACTTACTCACACAAATGATCACTAATTCTTCAAAGAAACAACTTAAGTTCCAATCCCAAACTGACAATCAACTCATAATCAAACTATTTCAATCTCACAAACCCAAAATTTCAATAACAATTTAAACCAAATGATAACTTACAAATTCATTACTAAAACCTTAAAATCCCAAAATACAAAGAGTACTTAACTATACCTTCAAAGTTCATAATACAATACTCCAAATTCATAGTTCAAGTCTCTCAAGTCAGAAGTACAAGTAAACCCTAATTTTAAGAGTTGGCGCCTTCATTTGGGTTCTCAATCCCTGCTAAGGAAAACAAATTTGAAAGAGTGAGTTAAAAGTCCAGTGAGTCCCAAAAGGAGTGCAAAGCACATAGCACATATGATATTTTATTTCAAAAATTCATATCTAGAAATAAACAAATAAGGAAAGCGATTAACAACAAATAGGTAGGATACGGGGGCTCTCAGGAGTCAAGATCCATGAAACTCGCTCATGTTCTGAGTAGTTGACACTCCGTCAACTTTCATATAATCCATGTAGACCTCCACTTCTCCTTACTCCACCAAACCCCCATCGGGCCTGACTCCAAGCACATATCACATCACATCACATAAATTGTTTATTGCTCTTCATCTGGGACAAATCCATACGCCAAATCCGAGCACACATCACATCACATCACATCACATAAATAACCCTATGGCTCGTCCCTTTCTCCTCGGCCTAGGCCTAACCTACAACTCGAGTTGAACGACTTACCGATAGGTCTTAGGAATTCCTAAAATTTCGTACGCACAAAAGTCGCATCAAAACACTTTCACAAATTTTTACCACTCAAATAGAAATAAGTGCGATAAAGTACACACTACTCCATTTGATGGTTTAGTAATTCAAATTTTCACATCAAATCACTTAACTAAACACAATTCAAATCAAATTCACATAATCACATAGCAAGCATGGAAACTCACCAAAATAGCAAGGTTCGGGTTCCAAGTTGGGAGCTGGTTCAAATCCTTCCCACTTCCTATAATCAAGTAAAAGGAAGAAATAAGTTTTGCCTCATGAATAGTGAAACTAAACTCAAAAGCTTATTCATTTGTTTTGTCAAAATTCTTCACAAAATTCCTCTAACTTTGTTCGAACTAAAAGTAGTCATTTGAGTCGAAAATCATCTTAGAAGATTCCGTTTTCAAATTCAGACATCAAATAACCAAACCACTCTATCGATGTACTCCATTCTCGTGACTTCTAAATTTTTAGTACAATGAAATAAAGTGAGGCATTTCACCTCAAAAATCACTCATTCGAGTTTAAACTTAACACTAAACTTAAATCAAGATTTTAACACATGTTTAGAGCAAGTTTCACCAAATCTCAAAGTACAAAATTCATGAAAAATAGATAAAACATTTCAAACCCTCAAATCTGTCCAAAAAGTACATTTACCCAAAATTTAGTGAAAACTTCACTTTTCACCATTAAAGTTCAAGATTTTAACTCTATCTAGGCATATACTCACAAATGAACATCATACACATTTATTTAGGCAAAATCTAGCCAAGCAATATCATAAAATTTTGAAATCAAACGTGAGAATTTCCAAGCATAGGTTTGGCCAGCCCTTTTTATTTTCCTTCAAAATTTTCAACAACAATCCTACATTCTAACCACAAAATAATCTCATCTCATAAACAAAAACTACAGCCACAATCAGGTCCTCAAGTCCGCTACCTAAAATTCACCTCAAGTCCGCTACCTAAGTTGGGAATTCAAGAGCCCAACTCGAATATTCCAAATATAAACATATCTAGCAAAATAAACCGTAGATCTGACAAATTTAGCTCTAATAAGATTAAAGCTAAGGGTTTTGAATGTTATATCTCAAAATCTATTCATATCTAACAAGATCAAAGAGGATCAAAGGTAGTTCCATCCATGGATGATGTTCTAAATTTTGACACTTCGAGATCCTTCAAGTTTAACCAAGATCTAACTTGATCTTTGGTGTTTTTCCCCACAAATCTAAAGAACAAGAAGATGCCAACCAAGGAGAAGCTTCCTTTCCTCTTCTTTTCTCTCTCTCAAATTCGGACCTCTCTCTCTCTCTCTCTCTCTCTCTCTCATGGTTGTCAAGGGGAGAAGAAGACACAAGAGAAATAGCTTTAATGGAGTCTTCAAGCTTCAAGAAATAGAGGAAGAAGATGTCAAGCCAAAGAAGCTTTCTTTCCTCTCCCTTGCTCTCTATCTCTCTCACGGACCTTTCTCTCTTTCCTTCCCTCACTCACGGCAGCTCCAAGAAGAAGAGAAACAAGATCAGAGCCTTCAATGGAGTCTTGAACCTTCATGAAACGGAGGAAGAAGATAAAGTTGAAGAGTTTTGGTTTTCTCTCTCTATTTCTCTCTCTCACTCATTCGGCCCTCTCTCTCTCTCTTCAAAGTTCAAAAGTGGTTGAAAATGGATCAACAAGAAGCGAGAAACAAGACTTTAAGGGGACCAAATGTGTGGCTTTCCTTAATTTATGGAAAAATGGTCAAATGACCACTTTTCGTCGCGTCGACACGTGACACTTTAAATTTTACTGGTTTAACTCATTATGACTTTGTCCAACCTTAAATATATCTCTGTAATATCTCTACATATGCTCGGTTTCACCTTAAAGTTACTATTCACATTTTAGAACAGAAATCGACATTTAAACTAGCCGAAACCAAACACCGGCAAATAATCCTCGAAAAATTCTCTAAATTAAAAATAATAATTCAAAGTATAAATTCATTAATATTTTAGTGAATAAAATAATATAAATATTATTATGCATTTTAAAATAATTTTAGAATTTTGAGTCCCTCACAAATTAGGTGACCGGATTTGGGTCAAAGAAGGCGGTTGCAACTTGCTCAACTTGGTTTCAACTCCATTATTTTATTACTTTTGAGGGACAATGTGCAGAAGATTTGTAGCTGTAAAAGAGATATTCTAGACTCAATTCTTGACCTTATTTCATCCTTGATTATGAGATTTAGTTTAGAAACCACAAATTTGGACTTTTGAAGCTAGCATTTGGAGGATGTCCAAATTGAAGAGGACTTGAAGATTTCTCTATAAATAGGGCTTGTGTCTTCTCGTTTGGGGAGTTTAGAGCTTAGAGAGTGCAAAAACACACTACAAAAATGTAGTTCTTCATAGTTAGTAGTTTAGGTAATTTAGATAGTGTAGAATAGTTAGTTTTATAGCAAATCCTATATGAATCTAGGCTTGAAAGAGGATTAAGAGTGAAGATAGAGAGCTTTGGAGCTCAAGTGACATGGGTGGCTTCTCTCCTATCACTTTACTTCTTGTATTTGATTCTAATGTTTAGTTATAATACAGTTTTGATTTTATGTTTATCATGTGTTTTTAATGTTTAAGCCTAGGATTTTGGTTGAATTTTTTATTATTGCTTTGTGTTGATTTCTTGGTTATTTGAAACTATTATCTTGAGTAAGTGATTTAGCACTTTTGTTCTTCTAATCATGATTAACTGGCCATTTATTGTGATAATATAAAGGTACTGGATCTGCAATGAGAATTGAAATTTAACACTAGTTCATGGAAGTCCTAGACCTAGGGAGTACACTCACGAAAATAGAGGTACACCTTTGTGATTTTTGTGACTTGTTTCATTTAATTTCTGTTTCATGTAATTTCATAGAAGTTAATGAACTTGTAGCTAATTTCATAAACACGAGAGTAGGTATGGTTTAGTTACAGGTATAGATGATTCATTGCAAGAGTAGATTTCACATGCATATGAAAATTACGCCATAACTAGTCAAGATAGTAGTGCTCAATGATTCGAAAGTTGCACTCGCTTGAGTAGTGAGAGATACCATGACCTAAGGAGATTTTTTTTTTTTTTTGTTGTCCTTTCTGCCAATTAAGAGCCAATGTTCCAATATTATAGCTTAAACTATTTATTTAATACTTGTGTATCTTGATAATCATTTAATGGTTCATATAATGTGTATAAAATGATAACTTCATTTCAAACTAAATTAATAACTTATTAAATACCAAAAAAAAATCATCTTAATTTACAAAAGTATACAATCCTTATATTTTAAAGGAATATTTAATTAAGTTTTTCAATTATCATAGAAATGAAAATAATAAAACTCATTATCAATTAATATTAATAACAAGAAATAATAATATACCTACACCAAATTTGAGACTAACTATGCAAAATATATATATATATATATATAATATTATTGGCATGAATAAATGAAATAAAAATAAAAAAGAAGAAAAAGAAGTTTAATTAGAATTTTTACTAGCCATTGAATACTATTTTATTCTAATTTGTATTCCAATGCTAAAATTATTACGATCACAATTTAAAATTTAAGAAAATATAATAATTGAAAATCAAAATATTGGGAACTAAAAGTGCAAAGTCAAAGTTGTTGATTAACACCAATTTGAGGTTGACCGTTAGTCATTGTTCTATTTTTTGTTTGTTGTCTTAAATATGTCTAAAATTACAAAATTTAGAGACTGGATTTATTTTGACCCAAATATTAAGAGCCAGAACTATAATTTTTTCAAAAATAAATCTGGATAGGGTTGAAAGTTGGAAAATGACATTATCCCCGTTATTGACTACTGAGTTTCTGTTAGTTTCCCATGAAACGATGTCAGGGTACCAATGTCTGATATCCTCCAAAATCATCGTGATTTGATCTTCGGTAGCCAATTCGTGGAACTATGGGTAGCGTCCATATAAATATTTGCAGGTTGTGTTAGAGCACCCATGACCTTACACCACCATTCACCGTTTCACTTGATTTCATTTCCATAGTAATTATATGTAGTGAATGGGTTTAAAAATTCTTAAACTGACGTGTTGAAAGGAGTAAACCAAAATTTTTAAGGTAAATCTTCCGAGCTCTTTGGAAAAGAAAAGAAGAAGAGAAACTGTTAATTAAACTAATCTCCTTTTCAGTTTTTGTAAATATAAGGTACCTCCCACTTGAATTCAGAATAACATAGTCTCTTATCATTAATTTTCATCCACCTAGCATTTAGGATAGAGTTGACAATATAATTTCACCATTTACCTTTCTTATTCATGTTCTTTGTATTAAACAAAAGAAAATTAAAAAAAAAGAGTTTTAATTCTCTCTTTATTCATCAAAATTGAAGAATAACATACCTGCAAATTTTTTTTAAAATTTTTAATTTTTATCTATCAAAATAAAGAGGTATGCATGTGTATCTACTCTTACAATAAAAAAAAAAAAAAAAAAAAAAAAGAGATGTCTCCAACTATATATATTTATCAAATCCCTTAATGCTTCGAAACCCCAACTTATAAAATAAGTTGCAAAGTTGAGTTAGAAGAAGGAATTTTATATTTTACTTTCAAAAATACAAGCACCTAATTTAACAATTAACAAAAGTCTTGGGAAACCAACTTTTATAACTATACATACAATTAGGAGTCGTTTGATTTGAATTCCACAATTACTATCACTATATCATAGGGTGGTTAATAATAATGAGTTTTCATGAAAACTCATAGTGCATTTGTCAACGTGAAATGGGTTTTATAATTTATTTTTTCTTTTTCATAATTTTTTATTCTTCCTTTTCCATTCATCTTCTGAGACTCGTTCTACTCTTCTGATCCTCAACTTCATAAGTTAGCCAAATAGCCAGTATTTTATTTTCTTATTTTTACATTTAAGGAAAATATGATAATAATCAAAATGATTTCCTAATGAGAGGTAGTTAATCAGAAAACCTTATAGAAGAATCATATTATTTCTATTTACTTATTCCTATTGGCCCATAAGCAAATATTATGTATGAAAATAATTAAATTTGAAACTTATAATCAGAGTTGAAACTCATTTACCAAACATCCCCTTACTTGTCATCAATATTTTACAACCTTAAATGTTGAAGAAAAAATGGCATTCTAAGGACCTTAAAGTGAATTTATGACAAACTCGTTAACTTCTTTACCTTGATTAAGAGTATGGTAGGTTTTCTTATGTTATCAAGCAAACAAAAGAGGAAGTTCATATTATTCCTAAATCAATAGGGAGGTCTCTGATATTTATAAAAACTAAAGGGGAAGTTAATGTAATTTTATGAAGTATTAAGTAACACGCGGGATGATATTGGCTGTTTAATGGACCAGTGCACCATTCTCCCAATCTAAATTTTAGGAAACAAAAACAAAAGGGTAAAAAACACTGGCGGCCACTAAACTATTACTAGCATTGGTTTTGACCATCAAACAATTTTTTGGCGTAAATCAGTCATTGAACTTTCTAATCAGTAAACCTGTGGCCATTTCATCGATATATGGTCTTAATCTATCAAATAAGCAGAACATGTGTGATTCACGTGTCAAAAAATAAGGGTAAATTCGTCAAACACATTCTCAAGCTGAACCCGACAATTTCTTTCCTAAAGGATCATACCAAGTTCTAATAACTCATTTGGGGAAAAAAAGGGGGCAAAGAGCCCTAGTTGTTGTAGGCAAAGTAGGAAGAAGCGGCAAAGAGCGAGGAAGGAAAAAAAGAAAGGGATGCATGTAGTGGCAAATCGCAATTGTATGTGTATTGTCCCGGAGCTGGATCCTCATAACTCTTCCACAATGAGACATGAACATCTAGGCCAGTAACAAAATCCCGACCCGGCTTCATCCCTGGAAGAAACATGTCAATTGGATGATGGAAGCTCTACCACAGGAATGTCTCTGGTTTATCATCATTTGCATCTCTAACTACAAGATTTCCGGTGTCTAACAGCTGTGCAACCGGGTTCTGTACAGACATTGATGAATTAGAAGACGACCATATGATGGCATTAGTACCATCACGAAGAACAAGAAGCCTGGCTTGATAACCTCCAATACACCAGATGTATTGACCAGCGGAGCTTCTCTGTTGGCAACCCAAACCACAGTTTGGATTGATACTTCCTTGTACCATATACCCATGTATCTATTAGTCGACTGACTTGGGCTGAAGAATCCTAGCTTCACCACGATTTTCCCTTTTCTTTGATCTACGGAGGTTCTTCACCACAATTTCCAAAACCAATTTGGAGGTTTTGCTCTTCTATAATGGAGAAAGGAAGTTGCTCTTCTAATTTCGTTTTACTTCGTTTTCAGAACTTGGTATGATCCTTGAGGAAACAAGTAGTTGGGTTCGGTCACGAATGTGTTTGACGAATTTACCCTCTATTTTTGACACGTGAATTGCACATGTTCTGCTTATTTGATAGATTAAGGCCACAAATCGACGAAATGGCCACGGGTTTACTGATTAGAAAGTTCAATGACTAATTTACGCCAAAAAATTGTTTGATGGTCAAAAGGCGACGCTAGCAATAGTTTAGTGGCCGCTAGTGTTTTTTACCCAAAGCAAAAATAGGGAGTAAGAATGCAACATCAAATAACGGACTTGCCTAATTCAAGTTTAGGAAACTCCGAAAGAGGAAGAGCGGACTGGAGAAAAGATCAGCAGCGACAGCAGCAACCGCTATATGGCAACTTTCCTATTTCAATTTAGGTAACAAGCAGCACTTTTCTTTCTCTATACATATGACCAATACCATTGGCTTGAATCATTCAGAATCTCAGGCGTAAAGAAAGCAAGTTATCTCAGACGAGGAGTTGTTATCGAGGCAGATTTGTCAAGTGAAACATCCTGACTTTTCCCAAGTCAAGACAGATTTAGCCATCGGCAAATTTAGCGAGTTATTAAGAACATAGACAGTTCTATCTAAGTCACACAGCAAAAGATGGATGAAACTTTCGAAGAACTTAAGGACAGTCTGCTTGAAGTTGGTGATGTGCAAGAAGTTTGGGAAGATCTTCTTGAAGTTAGTGATGCGCTAAAAGAAATTCGGGTTACAGCTATGCTGCTTGCCACTTATTCAAGATTGAAGAAGGCTAAGAATCAGTATGGTTTTTTTCTTCTCCTTTGTTATTGTAGTTTGCCCCCAGTTTTGAAGATTCAATTATTTTAGTGTTCTTGAGTAATTGCCAAAGAACACAGTCAAAAGAAAAAAAACTACTAGTGTAAGGGCCGTAACGAAACCCTAACCTTTAATTGGACTTTTCATGAATCGTTTGTAATTTCATTACTGCATGACCATGATCATGTAAATTTTTTTTTTAAAACCAACGAAAAGATTTTCAACAATAGACCAAGCAAGTAATTAAAACCCCTTAAATAAAATTAGGGTATGACCATACTTAATACGAATCATCCTAAAACTATGATAGTTGTATGCTCAACCCTAAGTGTTTCTCCTTCTTCCAATTTCCAACCAGTTACACCTCCACAAGATTGAACCACCATGAACCATCCTTGAACCGAATTTCTTTCAACCAAAATCAGACCATATCCAACCAATTGAACCATATTTTCCCTCTAAAACTCCATTCGAATTCAGCTCAAGGGATTTCAGCAAGAACCGCCACCCATTCCCTCCATTCCATGGTTGCCAATTGTCAAATTTTGGGCTGAAAAGTTGGCAGCAAGCATGCTTCTTCTTCCCTCCCAAAAACCGGCAGCATGCTAAGAAACTTCTTTTCAGATTTCATCACCCAAGGACAATGATAATCCACCTCCCTTTCTACCTAATGCATGAAAGAATCATGACACTTGGCACCCAAGTCAGCCAAGGTTGCTCATTTGAACAAGCAACCAGCTGCATTTCCCTCTTCCTAGCCGAAACCTTCACCAGAAATCCTCTCAAACATTCCACCTTCATTCAGCAATTTCTCTCCTCCATTTTGCCGAAAAACTCTCCCTTTTTCTCTCCCTTCTCTCCAGAAATTTTCTCTCAAGTTCAACCAAGACACTCTTCCCACCATCCCCTACATCTCCTTGCTTTTCATAGCTATTCAGCTTTAGCATAAGAACCCATCTTGGCCGAAAACTGTTAGGAAACAAGCAACAAATTTCTGGAAGATAGGTGATCATCTTCCAACCGATTTGGTAAGCAAGAAGGAAAGCCCTAGTCTCTTTTTCTTTCCTTGAAAATTTCCTAGTTAGCTGAAATCACTTTCCTCAGTTTATTTCATTCTTGGAGCTGGAAAACAGGTTTAAATCCGCAGCCGTCTTGTTCATCCGATTTCTTGCTCAAAAAAAAAGGGGGGGGCTGGACATTGGGCTTCACTAGCTCCAAAGCATTTTATACCTTTGTTCTTGAAACCGGTTGGAGGTAAGGGTCTCTATACATTTTTTTTTCTTTTTTTCAAAGAAATATATATATATATATATATATATATATGTGTTGTTCTTAAAACTGCCATGCATGTTTGATAGACTTAAATTCTGCTTACATCCATTACCTCATTAGATTGCTAGAAATATTATTGGACAATGAGGAATGCCATCTAGATGCTCTAAATGGACCATGCATATGAAAGTTGATTTTTTTAAAAAAAAAAAATTTGCCATAACTTGCATGCAATCTTTTAATCATTTCTGGAAAATTTTATTGACCAATGAGAAGCATCTTTCTTGAGTTCTCTAGGCTACCCGAACCCTCTTAATGATGGTTTCATTTTATTCCTTGCATGCATGATCCTTGGAAATAATTGAGTGATCACTTGTACTACTCAATGAATTCTTGAATGATGATGATTGAAGTTGTGTGTGATTAGGAGTCTTGGAACCGAATTTTTGAACTTTATTTGCCTCGGTCTTGGCTTGACAAAAAACTGAATTTTTGGTGTGTTGACTTGGCAATAAAATTTGCGGGCTCATCTTGGTGGATTTTGCTAAAATAATCTCATGCATGTTGATGCTTTCAACTCTTGTAGCTTGACTTTGAACTTCATCAGCTTAAGACTCCCTTGAGTGTTGTTCTTGAGGCCGGTTGAAGGTAGGAAAACCCTTCCTACATTCTCTTTCTTTTGATGATAAAACCACATTACACAAAAGGAGGTCATCTTGCTCCTAAAAACTGCCATGCATGTTTTGATGGACTTAAAATTTTCTTGCATGCATACACTACCTCATTATGTTGCTGGAAATATTATTGGACTAATGAGGGATATCATTTTTGGATACCTAAGCTGACCGAAGCTTCAACTTGGATTTATTTCACTTACTCCATGCATGATGATTATGTTGGCCGAACCTTTTTCTTATGCTTAGTTGTGGTTAATAACCTTACTTGCTTGCTGTTTTAGAGTGGATGTGGGCTGATGAGCTTGGCCCTACTCCATCCGAAGCTCTTTTAGTGTTTAGCATGCCGAAAATAGTCTTTGCATGAATCACATACCACTTGGTTTGAGAAACTTTAAGTTAAAAAAAATTTCATGGATAAAGTGTTTCATCAAAACCAAACTTGAGTTGTTATTTGCTTGCTTGAAAATCGAAAAATCATTTTCCCTTGCATAAGATCTATTCGGCCAGATTAGAGACTGAAAATACAATGACTTGAAAGTTGATTTTAAATGAAAAGATGGTTTACACAACAAAGGGAGAATCGGACTTGATGATTTCTACTTGAAACAAATTTGTATAGTCATAAGTATTGTTTAGTTTAACCGTGTGCATGAGTTTTGAATTGTTAGATGGATGTGTGATGTGCTAATAGTCATGCTTAGCATTCTGGAAAATCGAACCAAACCTTAACCACGCGGATCTATGATTGAAATTTTCATAAAGTCACTCAAACTATATTGTTCCAAGAAACCAGTGAGCAAACCGAGTCAAATTAAAATGCTTATATCTCACTAATTATAATACCAAATTATGTGCCGTCAGTGGCATCCGAAACTAGATCCAAAGAGCTTCGTTCCAGTACCTTATACGTGCCACAACTCATTTTCTACACGTTGTGACGAACCAACGAATATCACTCAAAATCCAACCTACAAACCAGTGGTTTCGAAAATGAATGCCCAAATTTGAGTACTTTCCAAATCGATTTGGCCATTGATATTTTTTTTGAGAAAATAAAGAACTATGAATCTAGTTTTCAACGATTTTGAAATCATACAATATGCAAAAGAAAAACTTCCAATTTGAATTTTGAAAGAAATCATGGCAGATTAGCTTTGGCCATGAAAACGTAAGGACATTCCATTTTCGAAATTGTGGTTGTCGACCAAAACCCTAATTTGCACTATTTTGATTTTAGCATGAAAACTTGTTTTAAGTATGTAAGACCAAAATCAAATTGGTTTCAAATCCAAAGCCCCGAAAAGATTGTTTTGTTCACTAACAAATAAGAATTAAACACCATTAGTGATTTCCCAACCAAGCAAACCATTTCTCAAATTTCCCAACGGATAACGCTACGTTACTCAAATCTTTCTAAACCTCAACTAATAAAATTATTCCAACCCTAATTACGCCGATTTTTGAAACTCACACATTTTAACCTATCTAACCAAGACCTATAATTTCAAAATACAAACCACCGTTTTATCACCCTATCGACTTGTTAGGTAAACCTAAAAATATATTCTTGTTTTCATAAAAGAAGTGAATTGGTCAAAATTGATTTTAATAATTAATACAATAATTATGTACCTCAGGACCCGACGATAATATAAACGAGGGCTTTGAGACCGAGGACTTCGACTCATCCACTCAACCTTGACCAACTAAGGTGAGGGTTCCTATTTGTTGCTAATTGATTCTTGTTGCTAGGCATTACTTGTTATTGTATGATACCTGTTACTGCATGTGAATTATCATTGATTGATTGAAACTAGGGTTTCATGTAAAGTGATTTTTATTGCTTAACTTGACTCAACGTGCTTAGGTGGTTTAGTATGTTTTGTTTTAAAAGAACAATAAAATTGTTTTCTTTTCGAGGCTTGAGGCGAAGAGGCTGGCCTTCAAGGCCCCCTCACCCCTAAAGGCTGGTGCACTCTCCTAAGTGGGTTCGAGGTTGAAATTGATTGTCAGTTGTCCCTCGCCTCTAAAATAATAAACTAAACCACTGTACCTGTGCTTGTGTATGTCAACTGTGCATGACCTATTGGCCGTAGGGATCCCAAACCCCAGAGGCGAGTCGGCCTATTCCGAGCCGGCAGTAGGGCTTGGTCGGGTACGTCGACGGACCCTGGGTCCTGTTCAAAGGTTACCTCGAGTGTACACCACCTCCTGCTTGTTTGGTTTCGGATCCGAAGTTGGGTGAAAGGGGTTGGAGAATGAAATAAAATGACCAGAGTACTGCAGACTCTGTTTTCCTTCCTGAGATTGTTACTGCAATTGTTATTCCATGCTTGTTACTGTTTAAAAGGGCTCAATGAGCATCTTGACTGTTACAGTTCTAAAACCTGTTATGTGGAAAAGAATGTACTGTCTCACAACCTTCCTTAAATAGAAGTTTACTGTACTTGAAACTAGTCCTATACGGACCTTAATGTTTACAAAGCTTGTTGTACTTATGTGCTTAATTGCTATGTGTTTTGGGACTCTCACTGGGTTTAGAAACTCACCCCATATATTTTCCCATCCCAGGATTTCCAGGTATTGAGAAGAGTACCGAAGGAGTACAAGCCAGTTGAATCTTTTGAATGTTGGGTGTATTTGAATCTATTATGATGTCAATGATAATGTTTAAGAATTGCCTTTTGAATTATTGTGGTAAGGGTTGGGAGTCAAACCCAAATGGATGTTGGATAGTAAGTTATATTGATCTATTTGAAGAATATATCCTGTTTGACAAATCCCAGTCGAATTGATTGCTTGCTTGAGTCCTGGCGAGAGCTGGGCCGGCGACCGCGGGTCCTATGGTTCACCCTGGGAAACGTGGGGCCGCCACAACTAGTGATTGGGGTTCAGTGATTGGAATTCATTTTTGTCAGTAAATTATTTTATCATAGCTTGTTAATGATCATAATCTCATTGAACTCGTGTGAATGATGCTGCCAGGCTCATCAAGTTGAGGCTAGAGCTGGAGGCTGCGATGGAGGAAAATCAGCCATCCGTGGGACAGAGCAAGAAACAGGAAGCCTTGAAATTAATTTGTATCAAGGCTGGAAAGCTAAATGCTCAACAACATAAGGTTCGGGCTGAGATATTGAGGCTGCAAGCTCAACTCCTTGGTTTCGTAGGAGAGGAGAGCACTTGATTGTACTTGGCTATTGATTGAAGTTAGCAACCAGTATAAATTCAGTTTTATTTTTTGTCCTGAACAAGATCTTACTTATTTAGGTTCTATGTTGACTAGCCAGTTTAATGGTTTGGATAATTGTGATCAAATGCTGATCTTTTGTCTATTATTCAAGAACATTTACTAGTTACTTGTTTCAAGGCTGGAAAGCTAGAACTTTTGTGTGTGTGTGTGTGTGTGTGTGTGTGTGAGAATTTTTGATTTGATGCTAATCGAGTTCATCTCAAACCAAACTTGACTTACTAAAAAAAACAGTTGGGTAAGAACAGCCCTCGGCAATTTTGGACTCTTTGTTAATTGTTGTATTTAACCATTATAGAACAAAATCGACGATTATATCTAGCACTGCATAATGGTGGAGGTGTTGTTATCGATGTAGTTAACGTGAATATACTTTTGTCGATATCTTATCAACTATCAAGACCAAAAGGAAAAAAAAATTCTTTTCCTTCTCTCTCTCTCTCTCTCGCCTCTCTTTTTGTCCTCTTTCTCTCTGTTTTCCTTTTGTTCTTCCCTATTTTATAATAGACACTTTGTGTAATAGCCATAGGTCATATAATCATTGGAATCAAACTCACATGATCCACTTACATATAAAAGATATCCAATCAGAACATGATATATCTACATGCCCAGAAACTAAGAAACTTAAATATAGTAATCATGAAAACATCTCTCACGTCAATTATCTATCTGTGACATGGATATTTTGCTTCTTCTTCTTTGTTCTTTTTTTTTTTTTTCTCATTTTCTTGCTGTCAAAGTAATTACACGCTCTAAAAAGCAACACACTTCATGTATGAAACAACTTCTAGAAAGAGACTTGTATGATCATCAAGTCCTAAAACAGTGGCGGAAGATGCTTAAACTCTCTAGCAAAAGAACCATTCTCCCTGTTAAACCCTGATTCAAATGTATCTAGTGTTAAAACTACAAAAAAAGATAACAATACCAAAATAAACTGCAAAAGTCAGGAAAAAAATAGAGAGAGAGAGAGAGAGAGGTACCAGTCACGCAGAGAACGATTGGCCAAGATGATTATGAAGAATGAAATGCAGAAAAGGGTGATGTATATCTCAATCCATGGGGCATGAAGCGGCATTAAAAATGGCTAGGAGAAAAGCCACAGCGCCGAAGAGAATAGCGGCATTAAAATGGCTTGGAGATGCCTTCTTGTAACAGCGTCGAATGTAGCTAGACACCAAGTAAGCAACAAAGGCCAGCTTGAATGTCAGGCAGAACCAGGGAAAGGTCCCGGGGAGAGGTGCCAGAGCTTGGTGAGCCTGCAAGGCGGCAGCGGCACTAACGGCCGCAAAACAAACTCTGATGACCATTAGCCCTAGTTGCAGATCAGTGGTCAAGTTGGGAATTATGGGACCATAATCATCCGATCCAGGCAATCTTGTACATGTACCTCGCTCGAGGTTGTCGTTGATGGGTACGGGTTGTGGCTGCGGGGCTACTGATTCATCAGCCCTGTTCTGCCGTCTGAAAATTAGCAGCTTGGCGAGGTTGAGGTCGAAGGCCCATACAAAGATGAAGGCCAGACCAACAGTACTACTCATTTCTTTCTGCTCGCACACAGTATATTGGTATATGGGCGATGACACATAAACTGGTAGCAATATTATTAAAGCAAAACACGACAGAAATTGTTTGTACACTGGTAGGGGATTGGGATTTATACTACACTGGTGGGCGAAGAGGGTTGGGAAGGTACATGGGTTCATTAGTAGGGGAATGGGATTATTTGGGTTATGGGGTTGGGGGTTTGGTGGGCATGAATTTGGAAGTCCAGCATGGATGGGCGAGAAATTGCTAGGAAAAGTCCTTATACATAGTTGGTCAATAAAAACCATAATTGCCATATCTTTGCAGCCATTTTTGAAGGAAATGCCCCCCCCATTTCATGGATATGACAGTGCATTAAATAATATGTACCTCTTCTTCCGGCACACATCTCCTTATAATGCCATCTACACAGCGCTTAGAGAAGTATGGCTTCTCTCAAAAGTAATATTTTGCATCATTAATGAATTTCTTCTTTTGGTGATAATTTAAATCCCTTGGAATGACACTATTCCCACATAAATAACTAAATTGGCATACCAAGGTGATTTTTGCACCACTAAATCATGCGAGAATTCATTTTTAATTGGGGTGCAAAACCAAGACTAATAAAATGGATGCTTCATTTGCGGTAATTTGATTTGGAGATTATAGATATGAAGGGTCAAAAAACCAAGTGGCAGATCATCTTTCCTGATTAGAGAACATTCCACATGCACCCAAGACTAATAAAATGGATGCTTCTTTTGCAGTAATTTGATTTGGAGATTATAGATACGAAGGGTTGAAAAACCTACTGGCAGATCATCTTTCCTGATTAGAGAACATTCCACATGATGATTATACCCCAATTAAAAATGAATTCTCACATGATTTAGTGGTGCAAAAATCACCTTGGTATGCTAATTTAGTTATTTATGTGGGAATAGAGTCATTCCAAGAGATTTAAATTATTGCCAAAAGAAGAAATTCATTAACGATGCAAAATATTACTTTTGAGGGAAGCCATACTTCTATAAGCATTGTGTAGATGGCATTATAAGGAGAGTGTGCTGGAAGAGAAGGTACATATTATTTTAATGCACTGTCATATCCCTGAAATGAGGGGACATTTCCTTCAAAAATGGCTGCAAAGATATGGCAATATGGTTTTTATTGACCAACTATGTATAAGGACTTTTCCTAGCAATTTCCTACCCATCCACGCTGGACTCCCAAATTCATGCCCACCAAACCCCCAACCCCAACCCCAACCCCATAACCCAAATAATCCCATGCCCCTACCAATGAACCCATGTACCTTCCCAACCCTCTTCGCCCACCAGTGTAGTACAAATCTCAATCCCCTACTAGTGTACAAATAACTTCTGTCGGTGTTCTGCTTTAATAATATTACTGCCAGTTTATATGTCATCGCCCATATACCAATATACTGTGTGCGAGCAGAAAGAAAAATGGGGAGGATCTAGTACTGTTGGTCTGACCTTCATCTTCGTATGGGCCTTCGACCTCAACCTCGCCGAGCTGCCAATTTTCAGACAGCAGAACAGGGCCAATGAATCAGGAGCCCCGCAGCCACATCCCGTACCCATCAACGACAACCTCGAGCGAGGTATAGTTACAAGACTGCCTGGATCGGATGATCATGGTCCCATAATTCCCAACATGACCACCGATCTACAGCTGGGGCTAATGGTCATCGGAGTTTGTTTTGCGGCTGTTAGAGCCGCCTTGCAGGCTCACCAAGCTCCAACACGTCTCCCCGGGACCTTTCCCTGGTTCTGCCTGACATTCGGGCTGGCCTTTTTTGCTTCCCTGGTGTCTAGCTACATTCAACGCCGTTACAAGAAGGCATCTCTAACCATGAAGCATCTTGCTATTCTCTTTGGCACTGTGGCTTTTCTCCTAGCCATTTTAATGCCGCTTCACGCCTCATGGATTGAGATATACATTGCCCTTTTCTGCATTTCATTCTTCATAATCATCTTTGCCAATCATTCTCTATGTGACTGGTACCTCTCTCTCTCTCTCTCTCTCTCTCTCTCTCTCTCTCTTTTTTTTCCCGGCTTTTGTAGTTAATTTTGGTATTGTTATGTTTTTTGTAGTTTTAATACTTGATACATTCGAATCAGAGTTTAACAGGGAGAATGGTTCTTTTGCTGGAGAATTTAAGCATCTTCTGCCACTGTTTTAGGACTTGATGATCATACAAGTCTCTTTCTAGAAGTTGTTTCATACATGAAGTGCATTGCCTTTTAGAACATGTAATTACTTTGACAGCAAGAAAACAAGAAAAAGAAAAAAAGAAAAAAGAAGAAGAAGCAAAATATCCATGTCACAGATAGATAATTCACGTGGGAGATGTTTTCATGATTACTATATTTAAGTTTCTTAGCTTCTGGGCATGTAGATATCATGTTCTGATCAGTGTTTTCAGAATCGGATCAGACCAGCCGGTTCGATCGGTTGAACCGTGAACTGGCCATGCCACCGGTCCGGTTCTCTATAATAGCCGAAAATGGTCAAAAATCATCAAGAACCGGTCGAACCGTGCGAACCTGTATGAACCGTGAACCGGCGGTTTTTTGGCTTTTTTCATTTTTTGAAAATATAAAATGTGGTGTAGTGTTTTAACCACCGCACCAACAAGTATTTTTGAAGTTAGGTGAGTACAAAAATTTATAAAACTAATGAAAAGTAAAATAAAAAATGAAACTTCCATTTACCTATTTATGCCTCTCTCTATTTCCACGTTCAGAGGTTTCAATCTTGCATCATTTCCAATTTCACCTCCATCATTCCTTTTTTAATAGTTTTTAATGTTACTAAATTCCACATTCAGAGGATTCAATCTTGCATTCTTTCCAATTTTCCTTCCATCATTCCTCTTTTAATCACTAATTTTTAGAGTTACTAAATTCTACCATCAGAGGATTTAATCTTGCATCCTTCTAATTTCACATCAATCATTCCTCTTTTAATCACTAATTTTTAGGGTTACTACAATAAATTTCCTGCACAAACTCTACTCTTCCCTCTTCTCCTCTCCACCTTCTCCACCCTTCTCTCTCTCTTACCCTTTATTAAATCTCCATGTATTTAGTTTAATCTATTGAAGTTTTCTTCCACAACTTTAACATAATCTATACAAGTTTTCTTCCCTTTATTTATTTTCTTCCCTTTATGTATTTATCTTCCACAACTTTTCATTTATTGATGTTGGTTTTCTTTTTTTGTTTTCCCAATTTTCGGTTAAAGATGTATCTAATATTTCAAATTTTTTCAGGCTTTTTTTTATATGGTTGAAAGAAATTACATTTATTAATTTTCAGAAAATTTATGTTCAATTTTCATGTTATTAAGAAAATTTTATAAGACACTTCAAGATAAAGTACTCTTGGATTGATGTATTCAAAGTTATTGGGTTTAAACTATTTTCCCCTCAAAATATTTGGAAAATATCATTAATGGTGAACAAAAAATGGGATTTGGGATCATTTTATACCCAAGTGTGTCAATGAAATGTAGTAAAGTGTCACAAATAGCTGATTGCTGAAGTGCTACGGCTCCAGATTTGAGAAGGAGGAGGAGCAAAAAAAAAAAAATGGTGAACCGGCCGGTCGGACCGGTCGAACGGCGAGCCGCCACCTCTACCGGTTCACTGGCCGGTCCAAGTTTTAAAACATTGGTTCTGATTGGATATCTTTATATGTAAGTGGATCATGTGAGTTCGATCCCAATGATTATATGACCTATGGCTATTGCACAAAGTGTCAATTATAAAATAGGGAAGAACAAAAGGAAACAAGAGAGAAAGAGGACAAAAAGAGAGGTGAGAGAGAGAGAGAGAGAGAGAGAGAGTAGGAAAAGATTTTTTTTTTTTTGGTCTCGATAGTTGATATGATATTGACAAAAGTATATTCACGTTAACTATATCGATAACAGCACCTCCACCATTATGCAGTGCTAGATATAATTGTCCATTTTTTTCTAAAATGGTTAAATACGGCAATTACCAAAGTAAGAGTCCAAAATTGCGGAGGGCTGTTCTTACCCAACTATTTTTTTTTAATAAGTCAAGTTTGGTTTGAGATGAACTCGATTAGCATAAAATCAAAAATTGACACACACACAGATATATATATATATATATATATATATACACATATATAACATATTTGAATTCAACTCGATAGAAATTCATTTGAGTTCTAGCTTTCTAGCCTTGAAACAAGTAACTAGTAAATATTGTTGAATAATATACAAAAGATTAGCATTTGATCACAATTATCCAAACCATTAACCTGGCTAGTCAACATAGAACCTAAATAAGTAAGATCTTGTTTAGGACAAATTTAAAAACCTAACAAGAAGTTGTAACAGTATGTAAAAAAAAAAAAGTTGTAACAGCAGAAAATAAATTAATGCATTAATGGTATATTGAAACTGTCTTAACAATTGTTAGCATGAAATTCCTAAAATGCCAACTTTGAATTAAGACAATTATTAAACTTCTGAATTAAATTTAAGGTCAATAGGTAAATTGAGAGTACAGTTTCGAGGAGTCACTCTCAAATTCCTGGATTACACTGTCATGTAACACGTTTAACCCATTGAACACTAATTTCTCAAATACGATAGATTACGTGTATATTAGGTGTGATATACCTATGGACAGATCATTTTAATGTTTAGGTTTAATTTAGATATGTTGGCTAGGTAGTTTAATGATTTGGGATATTTTGGCCAAATTATGATCTTTTGTGGTATACTATTCCATCGACATTTGCTCTCTTAATTAAAAATATCAATAACTATTCATTATTCATCCATCATTTTTGGAAAATTCTTATTCACTGCTTTGATTCAATGCTGATATTTGCGAGCTATTTTTCAACTTTTTGCAATTACTAATTGAATAATAAATTGCAGATTCCCTTACCAGAAAGCAATTCAGTATGTATTGGCATTTTGCTTTGATTCATTGTATGCCAAAAATATCAGCATTGAATCAAAGCAGTGAATAAGAATTTTCCAAAAATGATGGATGAATAATGGATAGTTATTGATACTTTTAATTAAGAGAGCAAATGTCGATTGAATAGTATACTACAAAAGATCAGCATTTGGCCAAAATATCCCATATCATTAAACTACCTAGCAAACATATCTAAATTAAACCTAAACATTAAAATGATCTGTCCATAGGTATATCACACCTAATCTATCGTATTGAGAAATTAGTGTTTAATGGGTTAAACGTGTTACCTGACAATGTAATTCAGGAGTTTGAGAATGACTCCAAAATTTTGAATCTGCTAAAGAGTGGATGTAAATAGTACATTTAATTTCTTTTTTATTCATGGTATTGAATTTGAGAATAAAATAATAGAAGACATGGACAGAGATTTCAAACTTGAAATGATGAGGTAATTTTAAAAGGAAAATCCTATATTAAGCAACATTACACTAAATGATATAAACAAATTAAAAGATAATTCACTTCATTGATTCTAATAATATCGTGATTTTATTGTACTTTACATAGGTGGACACATTTCAAAATAGTTGAGAAGTGTTTCAGATAGAAAGATTGGAAAGTTTTGAATGAGATGCCGTCTTGC
Source organism: Gardenia jasminoides (assembly GCA_013103745.1). Lineage (NCBI taxonomy): Eukaryota > Viridiplantae > Streptophyta > Magnoliopsida > Gentianales > Rubiaceae > Gardenia > Gardenia jasminoides. Next base: position 3,767,605 of record CM023097.1, on the reverse strand, counting down.
GAATCCTGCAAATAATACTATGCTACATAGGAAAGAGAACATATCTGATTAAAATAAGAACTTATATATATTCCCTCAAAAAAAAAAAAAGGACTTATACATTACCTATAAAAGTCCAAAGTCAAGACGCACACGTGAACTAAGTTGAGAAATGGGATCAAATGTGGGCACCAATCTTCTTTTTTCTTTTTCAATATAAATCTTTTGTGTGCATTGTAATTTGGTCCATCGAAAATGATAGGGAGAATGGAAACACCATAAAAAAGGGCTTTATCATCTCTGGGTCCGTAGTTTTCTCTTTGGTATTGTACTATTATGCTAATTTCTAACTTCTTTCTAGCCCTTTAGTTTGCCTCTTACCACTCTCGTCTCAGTTAAGAAAAAGGCTCTTTAATCCTAATCAAGAAAGAGAAAAATAAGAAAAAAAAAAGACAAAAAAAAGAGAAAAACGAGCAGGCTTTGTCATTGTTTTCTTACCCTAACACAACAGATGGAAAAAAAAAAAGAATTAAGACTAAACTGAGGGTCTCTTGTGAAGGGCTTTGATATTCCATAATGGCACTCTTAACCCCATTAAATTGTATATCTTCCACCTGAACAGGAAATACCGTTAGAAAAGATCCATCGGCAGTCTAGGCAGTTAGGAGTTAATGTTCAATCATTATCCCTTGTTCTTCTATTCCAATTCCCTTTTTCCCCATTTTAATACTAGTTCAAATTGAACCATCTCAATCACTGCAATAAATCCAATCATGAGGTGCATAACTGGAAAGATGTAAGTATAGCGAGTCCAATCCTTTTCTCATTATCATTTTTGATTTGTTAGAAAAAAAAGAAAGAAAGAAGAAAAATAAATAACCCCATTGTGGATTTATCTACTGCCACATGACCCCCTTAACGTCTTAAAATGTCCATTTTATTCCTTATAATTTTATGTGAAGTGGAAATTTAACGGAAAATAACCTATGTAATGTCGCTAATTGAAATACCTATAGTGCCCTTACTTAAATGCTAAATCAGACAACGGTTTAATCACCTTGTATAAAAGTATAGGGAGATTATGTGGATAAATGTAAAAGTGTAAGGGGTAAAGTGGATATCTATATAAACTATAACGGGGTTAAATATATATTAAAATTTTATCACACGCACTTCTAGAATGCATTTGTCATAAACGCCTTAACCGATTGTACATTTCGTTTATTTTTCACATTATATAAGACTACGGGGGCGTTTTGTGGCTGCCTTGAAATTTTAAAGTGCTCATCTGGCATTAAAAAAAAACTACTGCAATTTATAAGTAATTTACCCGAAAAATAATTACAGCGCTATCAAGCCAACAACAGGCTTTAGAACAGAAAAGATACACATGAACATGAATTGGAATCCAATTGTAGGATCGTTTGTACTTCTCAAGAAAGGAAAGTCAAACACAATACCAGTCGTTAAAGGAATTATATGATTAAGTATTTCCTCTAACATTCTCCATCTCCTACTCAAGCAAATGTCCATTGCCCTCTTTGTCATTGGATTCACCACAATAATTATTGCCAATCGTTCTCTGCATGATTAGTGATTTTTTTTCTTTCTTTCTTTCTGGGATTTTTCACTTTATTTTGGCTTTATAATGTTTGCTAATACAGGGATTTATCTAAAGCTAGGTTTAATGAGACTACTGCAGTCATTCTCTGATTTATGGGATTTAACATCTATGCGGATCGTTTTCTGCCTCCATTAATTTAAAATTCTATTTTCCACTCTGTCTTTTCTTTTTCAACAAGTGTTGTTTTGTATGCACTGGACAAGTACGTGTAAACTAGGGTAGAGACCACGCTGTTCTTGTTGGATAGAGATGCAAATGGGTAGGATGTGTGAGATTTGGATGGAATTTAGTTGGGATTGTGACATATGAACTATACCCAAATAGTCCCATTTTATTACTTTTCCAAGAAAAACTCTTTTTTTCTTAATCAAATATCTTAGTATTTGTGAGGGCCGTGAACTTTAACCTAAATCTTGTTTAGATTTTTCATGAACGGTTCATATAAATTCGTTTGAGCATGTGTTTGATTAAAAAAAAATTTTCCATCAAAATTATAGCAAAACGATAGCTCGGGGAAAATTTAAGTAAACATTTTGAATTTCACTTGATAATTAGTGAGCAATTAAATCGTCCAGTGAGTTCCATCTACCTCATTCAATTTCAAATGTACCTAAACGAGCTGTCTATGAAAACCATTACAATCATGTATACAAGGTCTCAAGTATCTCTTTCTTTTCTTTCATTCCAACGGCTTCACTCCAAGAATTCTTGAATAAAATTGTAATAGCTGAAACCAATTTTCTTCAGCAATTTCAAATCAATTCTTCCCTCCAAACAATTCGGATTTTCCTTCACAATTCCAGCAAGAAATTCAACCGCCCCTTTTCCACCTCTACATGACTGCCACTTGACGGTTTCTTGCTGAATATTTTGGCAAATTGAACAAGTCATCCAGAAATTTCAGCAGTTCTTTGGATTGGTTTAACCAAATTTTCAGATCAATTTGGCCAAAGATGATGATGATCACCGGCCCCCATGCCCAATGGATGAAAGGATTATGCCACTTGGCAATTTATTCAACTATCTATGTTCACTTGAACAAGGCAGCTTCTGTTTTCTTTCCTTCACTCAAGGCATCTAAAGCTCCCTCTCTTCCCTTAAACATTTTCAATCCTTTCTCCACTCTCTCATTTTCACTTACACTTCCATTCTACTTCAGATTTCCTCCTTCAAACTCTCACCCGAAAACCTCTCTCACTCTCCCTTTCTCTTGCCTCTTTGGCTGATTCAGCCTCGCACCAAGAACTCACCCTTGACTGCAAGCTGCTGGAACCGGAGCTGGAAACTTGGAAACAGCTGCCTTGACCTTTACCTCCGTTCTTGATCAAGCAAAAAGGTAAAAGATGTTAGCTAAAATTTCCTTGGCAGCCTAAGAAATTTCCTTGCCACTCTTAACTTGTCTCCTTCTTGTAGCTGGAACCGAAGCTGCTCAACTAATATCTCCACTTGTTCTTCGTCCCTTGAAGCTGGTTTAGGGTATGACTTATTCTATATTCTCTGTAGCTCAAAGAAATAGTTTTTCCTTTCCAAAACATATCATCTTGAAGGATGAAATGCTCATGCATGTGATGAATAGCTTAAAATCTTGTCATGGCATGCATGTATCCTCTTAATCCTTTTCTGGAAATCTGATGGACCGATGAGGAGCATCATTCTTAGTTTCTCTAAGCTAACCAAAGCCTCAATGGCAGTTTCATTTTTTTTTCCCCATGCATGATACTTGAGAGTAGTTAAACTTTCACTTGTACTACTTTATTTGCTTAGAAAAACCTCGGATTCTTGCTGTTTTGAACCAAGCTTGGCACTCCCGACCTTGAGGAGTGTTAACCAAACTTATTGTAGATTTAGCCATGTGCATGCACTCTTGACTTCTTAAGTTGATTATATGATGAGAATCATGGTTAAAATGTTTGAAATTCATCCTCCTTGTTCTAAACTTTTAAGAAATACTACTCATTGAACTTTGGATATTGGCAGTTGAAGTTGTGTGTAACTTTGGGAGCCTTAGAACCGTTTTAAAACTTATTTTGTCTCAGTCTTGGTTTGATGATACCTGAACCTTTGATACATCAGCTTGGCATTTGAATTTCCACACCTATTTTGGTTGGTTTTACAAAAATCATTCCATGCATGTTGGTATTTCGACTTCTTGAAACTCTTAGACACATATGCTGGAAATGATGGTTGAGATCAAAATCCTGAACTTATTTCAATCAAGCATCGTGTTAAAATGCTGCTTGGCAGCTTATTTGACTTACTCTTACATGTTTCCAACTTTTCATGAATGCATGATGAACTTAAACCATTCGGACCATAAATTGAAATTTTGAGTTAATGAGCTTGAAGTTTGATATTTTTCTGTTTTGCTTAATGGGTGACTACCTATTATTCTCGTGCATGTATTGGTGTGTGACTAATAATTGATGATGATTTGATGTTGAATTACTGGAACCCAAACCAGACCTCTAACCGCATGGCTAAATAATTAAGATTTTCGCGAAGTGTTCAAAGCTACATTTTCCAGAAATCAGTGAACAAAAAAGGTCAAAACAGAATGCTTCCATCTTTTAAATTACCACTCCAAATCAAGTGCCGTCAAGGGCATTTGAAACTAGACCCAAAGAGTTTCGATTCGGTACCTCACACGCCCCGTAACTCATTTTCTACACACCGTGGCGATCCGACGAACATCGCTGAAAATTAAGACTGTGATTTTGTTAATCATAATGGTTTCAAACTTTATCGTCCAAATTTGAGTGATTTCTAAATTAAATTGGTTTTCCTCACAAACATATCTTATGAAACTTTTATTTGTTACATTTGGTCATTTGACAAAAACCTTGATTTTCAAACTTAAATCCCGACTTACAAAATTGTTTTAATCCCGTGAGGGTACAGTACCTCAACAAGACCCAAACGGGTAAAATAAAGTCACGTTGTTTTCGAACTAAAAACCACGAAAGCTCATTTTTAGTACTACAACAAATGAAACTTAAAACCATTAGTACTTTTTCCAACCAAGACAACCCTCTTTTAAATTCCAAACGTATTTACCCTACGTTTTCAAATTCTTTTAAAATATCACTATTTAAATTTACTCAAACCCTAATGTTGCCAAAATTTTCAAACTTTTTCATCTTGACCTAATTAACCAAAACCTCGATTTCGGAATTCATACCACCATTTTTTCCACCACATCACTCGTTTAGTAAAATCTAATTACACCCTTGTTTTCATAACAGAAGTGAATTGGTCAAAATTGATTTTAATAATTAAAAGTTAAATTATGTACCTCAGGATCCGTTGGTGAACCAAGCGAAGACGTTGATACCAAAACTTTCAACTCAACTTTGACCTAACTAAGGTGAGGGTTCCAATTTGTTGCTAAATGATTTTATTTGTTATTTGACAATTACCATGCTTAATTAATAAGCACTACTTGTCATTTAAATTACTTGTTTGTTAAAGGACTACTCACTACTGAAATATTTGTTTATTAAGTACTACATGTTGATAGAATACTTGCTCATTACATGTTACTTGTCATTGAATGTAATTGTTTATTAAGTGAGCCATTATATTGGTTAATTGTTGAGTTCTATTTCAAAACAATTTTTTTTTTTAAGAAAGGGGTTCGAGTGTGTACTTTATCCCACCGACCCCACCGTTTTACAAAGACTATTATAAAAACCACTGTAATTGTACCTGTGTATGTTAACTGTGCATGACCATTATGCCTTGCGAGCTTTGCCGCAATAGGTTAGGCCGGGATCCCAAACTCCAGAGGCGAGTCGGCCTATTCCGAGCCGGCATTAGGGCTTGGTCGATGGACCCTGGGGACCGTTTAAGGTTACCTCGAGTGTACACCACCTACTGACCGATGGTTTTTGGGCCCGAAGTTGGGAGGAAGGGGTTGGCGAATGAGAACAGTGAAGACTCTATACTGACCGGCTTGGGAGCACTGTATCCTTCCACTGTGATTGCTACCGTTTATTTGACCAATTCATTGGTGAAATCTCATTGTTTCATGAATTTTCGAAATAGAAATTACTGTTTTGGAAACTTTCCACATGTGAATGTTTGATATATGAAAGCATGCTATGTCAATGTGCTTAACTAATTATGTGTTTGGGACTCTCATTAGGCTTTCAAAAACTCACCCCAATATATATTTTCCCTTCCCAAGTTCTCCAGAGTGTTAGATTGGGTGAGAAGAAATTCCAAGTCCAGATCGGAACTATTGAATTGTGAATGTAATTATTTACATATTTTGTTATTGGTGAAAATGTTATGAATTTCTTTTAAATGGTGACGGTAAGGTATGTGGAACCTTAGTAGGTGAATGGATGTGAATTAAATTAATCGAATTTTATGGATGCATTTTATATTGAAAATCCTAAGTTGAACTGCTGGATTGACCGAGTCCTGATGAGAGTTAGGCCGCGGGTCCTAGAGTTTGCCTTGGGAAACGTGGGGCCACAGTATTGCCTTTTCTTTCTATGTCATTTAGCTTGTTTGTTTAACTTTGTAAAATTGCTAATTGATTATGCAATAAATTTTCAAACTAAATAAATTTTTCTAGATCCAAATTTATAAAAAACCAACTTTATGTAAGTGAATAATTTTTTCGGGAGTCTATGCTGATTATATAAACTTCTATTGATCACCAAAATTTAATTCTCACCAAAATCCATCTACTCATATACATTATTTTATTCCTTAACCTTCAAAACTCAACTAATAATTTTTTCAATTCTATGCTATTCCAATTCAATAAAATTTTGCTCTTGACAGAATTTTGTAGTTAATAGAAAGCACGTGATGCATGACTGCTAATCTACCTAACTTGTACTACAATTGTATGATATTAATTTACTAATTTTATTGCCTAAATGTGATAAGTTTCAACACAACTATTCCTTGCTACTACCCAAATCTACATCCATCCATGCTATCTATCATACTTTGGAGAAGAAAATGAAAAGGAAGATTGTTTGCCACTTTAAAGTGTGTATATATATGGAGTATATATGTATATACTCATACATACATATATACATACATATTAATAAATATTACCTTCTCTTACATTTATATACTCTCCCTATATAATTTTACCTACCCTCCCTTGTATTTCTTTACTTTCATTTATTAATCTTACATTTTTAAAAGTGTGACACTTAAAATGTATCTTAACAATTGGCACCCATTAAACAGATCCCTTTCCCCAAACCATTTTAGTGAATGAAAGTTATATACAATTATAAAAGTTGATTTATAATTTTCATTCTAAGCCACTTTATAGATAATATTCATGTGTAATCAATAAAAATGGTAATATCTAACCTCTGATTAATCTGACTAAAAAATTGAAAAAAAATTGCGTGCTTTTGTGGTGTTAAAATATTAGGTACATTATGTTCAGGGGTCAAAGCATATATTCTTTTCCTTCACATTAATACTTATTCTTTTCTTCTCGAATATTTGTGTTTGAATTTGTTTACATGTCAAAAGTAGGTGATTGCATAATAAAACAAATGGTGTGTAAAGAATTTATGTTTTCTTGTCCAAGCGAAAAAGAAGGAAAATTAGCTTCAAGCAAAAAATGAAGAAGGAAGGTGCATGAAAGATTGAGAGATTTTGTAATACTTGTAGTAAATAAATACCTCTCAATAAGAATATAGTGCATACTTTTTTTTCTCCTTTCTTTTTTTTTCCGAATGAAATCTTATTCTTTCAAATGTCAAAGTTTCCTAAGTTCTACCATTTAGCATGGGTAAATCTTATATGCACTGTCAGTGTATACTACCACAGTTGGATGAATGACACATAAGCTAAATTTAAAATTCAAATTCAAATTCAAATTAGTTGTCATGCATCCAAGGTTGATAGTGTATACAATGTCAGTATATGAAAGATAATTCCTTTTAATATACTAAAATAAATTCAAGACATCCTATATCTATGCATTTTTTCTGAAACTGATAAATAAAAGAGATAAGAAAAACAAGATGGGGATTAAAAATGGTGGAGTGGAGAAGAAAATGAAAAGAAATATTGTCTGTTACTTTGTTATTATTTTAATAGTTAAGCATGAGAGTTCCAAATAAATCCCAACCAAACCCATATTGTAAATGGGTATTATTGGGTATATTCCTAATAGGCCCAATCCCAAATTTTAAATATCTATCCCACCCAAATTAAAATTGGGTATAGAATTCCAATGAGTCTTGAGTATTTTTGCTGCCTCTATTATTGAAGGAAGTACTTGATCATATATTTCCTTTAACGACTAGTACTAAGTTTGACTTTTCTTTCTTAAGAAGTACACACGATCCTATGATTGGAATTCATGTTCAAGTGGATCTTTTCTGCTCTAAAGCCTATTGTTTGATTGATTGTGCTGTAACTATTTTTCGAGTAAATTACATATAACCTCATGTAGTTTTACTTAATGTCAAATGACCTCCTCTAAAATTTTAAAATATGCACATTACCCCACTCTAGTCGTACATAATATGGAAAATAAATGGAATGCATAATTAGTTACGGCGTTTGAAATAAATGTGTTCTAAAAGTGTGTGTGATAAAATTTTATCCATTTAACTCTCTTATGGTTTATATAGATATCCACTTTACTTTCTGTCCTTTTACGTTTATCCACATAATCTTCCTATAGTTTTATACAAGGTGGTTAAGCTATTGTCTGATTTAGCATGTAAGTAAGGAATGTATAGGTATTTTAATTAGCGACATTACATAGCTTATTTTTGTTTAAGTTTTCATTTCACATAGAATCACGGGGGAATCATGGGGGGTAAAATGGACATTTTGAGATATTAGGAGGATCATGTGGCAGGAGACAAAACCACAATGGGGTTATTTATTTTTCTTCTTTCTTTCCCTTTTTTTTTTTGACAAAACAAAAAAGATAATGAGAAAAGGATTGGACTCGCTATACTTAGATCTTTCATGTTATGCACATCATGATTGGATTTATTTTAGTGAGTGAGACGGTTCAGCTTGAACTAGTATTAAAATGGGGAAAAAGGGAATTGGATTAGAGGAATAAGGGATAATGATTGTACATGCCTAAACTATTGATGGATCTTTTTTAACAGCATCTCCTGTTCAGGTGAAAGACATACAATTTAATAGGGTTAAGAGTGCCAATATCAGAGCCCATCACAAGAGATCCTCAGTTTAGTCTTAATTTTTTTTCCTTCTGTTGTGTTGGGGTATGACAGAGCTTGCTCGTTTTCTCTCATTTTTTCTTTTTCTTTTTTCTTATTTTTCTCTTTCTTGACTAGGATTAATGAGCCTTTTTCTTAGATGAGACAAGAGTGGTAAGAGGCAGACTAGAGGGCTAGAAAGAAGTTAGCATAATAGTACAATACAAAGAGAAAACTACGCAGCTAGAGATGATAAAGCCCTTTTTTATGGTGTTTCCTTTCTCTCTATCATCTTCGATGGACCAAATTACAAACGCACACAAAAGATTTATATTGAAAAAAAAAAAAAAAGAAGATCGGTGCCCACAGTTTACCCCATTTCTCAAGTTAGCTCACGTGTGCGTCTTGACTTTTGACTTTTATAGGTAATATATAAGTTCTTTTTTTTTTTGGGGAATATATAAGTTCTTATTTTAATCAGATATTTTCTCTTTCCTATGTAGCATAGTATTTACGGGATTTGCAAGATGGCATCATTCACAACTTTCCAATCTTTCTATCTGCGACACTGCTCATCTATTTTGAAATGAGTCCATTAAAATCAATGAGGTGAATTATCTTTGAATTTATTTATATCGTTTAGTTGTAATATTACTTAATATAGGATTTTTCTTTTAAAATTACCTCATCTTCTCACGCTTTAAATCTTTGTACATGTTTTCTATTATTTTCTTCTCAAATTTAAAACTAAAAATGGAAAAGAAATTAAATGTACTATTTATATCCACTCTGTAACAGATTTAGAAATTTGGAGAATATTTTTCATGAATTTACGAACTATCCTCTGAACCTAATTTGTCACTGAGACCATATCAACATCATAAACGGACAAGTGAATGGATGTTACATAAATTTTCCAGTTAGATGTCCAAGTGTATGTTTTCAGTTTTGGTGCTTTATCATACGACCATTACACACTGCGGTGTTGCTATGATTTGTAAAATTTTCACTTAAGCACTAGTTTTATGACATACGTATGCCATATTAATGTTTTGAATTATTGCTTCAATACACCACCTACTATAATTTGGAAAGTAACAGCTATGGGATTTGAATGAATGATTCCATTCTCTTGGGTGGTTAAGTGAACAAGTATTAAAATTGATAGTAGGTGATACCCCAGGGGGCGAGAGGAGTTGGCTAGAGAAGCTTGCCGAGATTTGCTGAGACAGATGAAAAATTTTGGGTTCCTAGCTTCCTTTTACCAATCATACTAATCATACATAGTACATAGATGATACATCTGCTTATATTAGTAACTTAACAAATTATTAGAACTTCAAGTATCCCACTCTCAATCTGGCCCAAGTAATTTTATTTTATTTTTTGTATGGATTTAGCATATTTTATAGCTATTTGGTTGAATTCAACTGGAATTTGATAAAAAAAAAATGAACCTCAAATATGCTGAAGACAAAGTTTGAATTAATTACTTTAACCAATCTGGTGGAGTATTTACAAATTCTGAGTTTAAAGAGATTTGGATTTCATAATCTTGGTGTTATTTACACATTCAAAATGTAATTATATCCCCTTTCAAAAAAAATGAATAATTACAACCTTTTTTTACAGTCAATATTCTTTGACTATATCCACATTATAGTTATTACCATTGATATATTTTCCATACCATTTTGTTAAATGTTAATCATGATTTCTATATTTTCCAGAATTTGCAGTCCAAATTATATTATTACAATACATGTAGAATATTAAAGCGCCGAAACCTTGGAAAAAAGGATTTGTAGAATTCATCGAGCAAAGATATTAAGTAATAACTCACTTCTAATTTAGCATCTTTTGATTTATCTATTATGATATTCAGAAATATGAAAAATTTAGGGAATCACATGCAAATAAATTCTAATACCTATATTAAATTGGTCAATATCAAATCTATTTATTATAGAGCTTCTCAAATTCCTCAAGACCACTCTATTAACACAATAAATCGATATTTTCTAGGTGCTTCCACCTCCCTATCTAAAATAAAATCCTTTTTTTAGAAATCAATATTCTTTAGACTATATCCACATTATAATTATTAATGTTGATATATTTTCCTTGCCCTTTTCTTAAATGTTAATCATGATTTCTCTATTTTTGACAATCTATAATCCAAATTATATAACTATACTTAAGTTTCTTAATTTTTGGGAATGTGGAAATCATGCTATGATTGGATCTCTTGTACGTGTCAGTGGATCATGTGAGCTAAATTCTAGTGATTGTCCTACGGCATCAAGTGTCTATTATAAAGGCCGCAAACTGGATTAAAATCCACTTATCCATCCATGTAAAATAAATATAGTGATTTTAAATAGATAAAAATTTGAATCCAATTAAGTTGGTTGATTTAAATGGATTATTTATGTTATCCATATTTTTATTTTTCTCAAGATAGGGTTTTCTTTTTTCCTAAGATATTTTGCTTTCTAACCTGGCACTTGCAGTTTGTGCGCGTTACAGAGCAGAATTTAGGTTGGGACAAGGAAGCACCTGGAAAATATGGATGATTGTGTTAATAGAGCTGTCTTGATCTCTTCAATGAATAGAATTGATATTGACGGATTTAATCAAGGCATTAGCATTTATGTGTATGTCCTTCTCTAAAATATTCATATTTTTAACTAATCCCATACAGAGGAATATGAATATTATGATAGATAAATCAAACGATGTGATCAACTATATCAGAAGTGCATTATTACTTAATATTTTTCCTTGATGAATTCTGCAATTAATACTTTTTTCCTAAGGATTTGGTGCATCATCCCTCGTGTGGATTTTTTTTTTTTTTGGTTGTTCCTTGCTGTCAAAAAATTAAATGGTCGAAAAGGCAACAACTTTTGTCATCTGGTCTCTATTTTCCTCTGCTTCATGCATATTAATTTGTAGAGGATGCATGAGAACTTGTAGAAAAGTCCAAAAAAAGAGAAAAGTTCTTTTAACTAGAAAAAAAAAAAAGTGAGGAGTTGTCTAATCATGAAGTCCTAAAATTGTCAAGAAAGATGTTTAAATGCCTTCGGAAAAAGCACTATTCTCCCTATAACACCCTGATTCAAATGTATCAAATATTCGAAAAAAAAAAAAAAAAAAAAAAAAAAAAAAAAAAGAGAAGAAGAAGAAGAAAGGATACCAATCACGTAGAGAACGATTGGTAAAGATGATCATGAAGAACGAAGTGCAGCAAAAGGCACCGCATATCTCAATCAATGGGCATGAAGAGGCATTAAAAATGACTAGGAGAAAAGCCATAGCACCGAAGAGAACAGCAAGATGCTCCATGATCAGATATGCGTTCTTGTAACTGTGTCTATAGAAGAAGCAAAAAAGGCTAGCTCAAATGACTAGGAGAAAAGCCATAGCACCAAAAAGAACAGCATGATGCTCCATGATCAGAGATGCCTTCTTGTAACTGTCTATAAAGCAAGCAAAAAAGTCTAGCTCAAATGTCAAGCAGAACCAAGGAAAGGTCCGCGGGAGAGATGCTGGAGTTTGGAGAGCCTGCAAGGTGGTGCTAACCACCGCAAAACAAACTCCTATGACCAACAGCCCCCATGGCAGCTCAGTGGTCATGTCCATGATCATCAGATTCAGTTTAGTTTTCTATTTGTACCTAGCTTAGGTCATCCTTGATGGGTGTGCCTTATGACCATAGGGCAACTGAGTCGTCCGCCCTATCCTACTGTTTGAAAATTGACGGGTCGGTGAGCTTGAGGTTGAAAGCCCATACCAAGAGGAAGGCCAAAACAACATTGGATTCTTTCCTCATTTCTCACTACTGCCACTATATCTATATTATATGGGCAATTACGTTTAATTGATAGTAACATTGTCTAAGCAGAACTCGGACAGAAAGTGTCTGTGCACTAGTAGGGATTTCTACTAGTACACTGGTAGGGAATGGCTTGCCCATATAATATATGTACTGGGTGCAGTGAGGAATGGTGGAAGAGTCTAGTATTTGTTTTGGCCTTCCTCTTAGTATGGATGTTCAACTTCAAACTTATCGAGTTGCCAATTTTTGGATGGCAGAATAGGACGGATGAATTAGTAGCCCCATAGTCACAACCCATTCCTATCACCGACAAGCTTGAGCGAGGTACAAGTAGAAGATTATCTGAGTCTGATGATTATGGTGCCATTCCCGGCGTGACCACCGAGCTACTGTGAGGGCAGTTAGCCCTTGGAGTATATTTTGAGGCCGTTAGCACCACCTTGCAAGCTCTTCAAGCTTCTAATCAATTCTCAAGGGTCATGCATGACACTGAAGTTAGACCTGTCAACGGATCGGGTCCAAGTCAGAATTGAATATTCCAGACTCGGACCCGTTTATATCTTATTATTTGGATCCAACCCGTGGACCCGACAGGTCTAATAGTAACGGATCCGGGTCGACTCAGGTCCGAATCCAAGTCGGGTCTATCTGACAAAAAAATTATTATGTATATATATTTTATAATTGTAAAAGTATTAATATATATAAATATTTTATACTTGTGAGAGTATTAATATGTATATATATTTTTTAATAATATGTATTATATATTTTAATAATGTAATAATATTAATATTATACATGTAAGAATATTAAAATGTCTATATATATTTTATATTTATTAATTTATTTAAACGGATCAGAGTCGAAATTTCATATTCCGTACCTGCCCGTTTTTTATTAGAAAAATGGATCTTGATCCTGGTCCAGGTAAACGGAATTATGCCTAGTTCCGGATCCGAAAAAATCTAGCGGGTTCGGGTGGGTCCGGATTGACAGGCCTAACTACAGTTGGCCTTTGTTGCTTTGTTGGGCAGTGCCTATACCAGGCATCGTTACCAGTTTGCAGCTCTTGTTCTGAAGCATGTCTGTATTTTCTTTGGTGCCACTGTGTTTATGGTGGCCATCACAATGAACCTTCCAACCCCAGTGTTGAAATCGGTCATCGTTTGCTTGATTTCCACGCTCAAATTCATGTACTCCAGTACGGCTGTGCCTATGCCACTATGCCTTAAAAGTCATAGCATGATCCTCGTCTATCCTACTTTAGCTGCCAAAAAAAATGTCTTGCTGTTATCGACTAAAAATTAGCTTCTTTCTAGTTTTGACAGTTTAATTATTTGTACTTATTAAATTGCTGTATTACTGTATCTGTTTAAATTTGTTACTATATTATTTTTTATGCATTTAATTGTTAACTACTATTATGGCATGCTCATACCGGTGAACAAATATTAAGAGACATGTGGGCATCATTACCCATTCTTAATTTACTGTTCGTATCTTATTGACCGTACCCGAAAGAGGTTCACAATCCATAGGACCTTCCAATTATATAAGAGTTGGCACTCTAGAACAGTTCTTAACAAGACAAACCGTAGAATCTAATATATTTGTACCTGCAAAAACAAAACCAAAAAAATAAATTGTTCACATATCTAAACTCAAAAAAAAAAAAGGAAAAAAGAAAAACAGTACAATTTCAGAGCGAATTCACCTCTGACAATGAAAAGCAGAACACCAAAAACATAAAAATTTTAGTACATTGATAACTACCTTACTTCATTTGACATTCAGCCAAATTCGGTCATTTATGTAGAATAAGAACTCAGAGAATTAACTCCATTTTAATTCTAGAGCTAACATCACATTTAATGCTCATTTTGAACAACTAATCAGCAGATCCAATATCCATCTTTGCTTATCTTTTTTGGATCGCAATCATCACCAGGTCAGTGGTGTGAACAAAATAACATGTGTGAGACATAATTACCCTTTATGCGCTTTTAATTCGTCTCCAGAAATAACAAGGTCATGTGCTGCTATCATCTTTTTCTTTGTTATTAAATGCTGAACTTGAAATTGTGAAGTGTACAGAAATTTAAATCATCTTCTCCATCAAGGATTGCTTAGAAATCAAAAGTGGGAAAAGTTGATAGTCCAATAAAATACAGATATAATATAGTATATAAAGAAAAATAATAACCTTAAATATTAATTAGTTACACCTTTCTTAACTTCCTAGAAGCTAGATATTGACTGAACAAGTTATGACATGCATTTATATTTTAATAAGGAAACAACTATAGTTTTGGTTAGCAAAAGTATATTATAATAAGTGCCATACAGTCGAGAAGACACACTTTAAAACAAAAGTGAGTACAAAAGATCAGAAAAAGCGTAAAGACACAAATATAGCAGTCTTTTGTAGTGCTTCGCTAAAATTGACCGGACCTTCGTATGAATGATTACTTAGCATCAAAGCATAGCACAGGATGAAGATACAAATTAATATGAACATCCACCTTATGGCAACAGAGAACTAAGCAAGACAAGACAGCTAGATGCTTTAGGCAATTACTAAATAGAGCTTATAGGCATTAAGGTTTAGGGTAAATCATTTAAAAGTTAGCTTGGCCAGAGTGTATCAAGTTTTTATTTTTGTTGTTCTCACCTGAATAACTTATCCTACTCCATCCGAACGGTACGTCCAGTGTTATCGCTACTACTAATTAATCATCTACTTGTGCAATTTTAAGTATTCAGGACTGGGACCTCTAATGTCTTAGACAATATTATATAGCAATGAAGACGATTATCTAACCCACAGAAAAACCATAGAGCACAACTTTTTCCATTTTCCAAAAAAAAAAAAATCCAAAAAGATTGAGCAAAGAATTTTCAATATTTGCACCTAAAAAATCAGAAAAACTACGTTATTTACATGATTGAATGAAAAAAAGGAAAATAATAGAGAATTACAAACAATGTGAGATGAAGGCTGAGAAATATGTGCATATCGTCAACTGCAATTCCCTTTCTGAAGCTCCCCTATACTTCTTATTTTACCTGAGATAATCACACGAAACTCCCATGAGAACAAAATAACTGCAAAATTCAAAGGAAAAACAAAACTAACTGTAATTCGTCTTCTGCGACCTTCCTTATCGTTCTTTCTTTACATGTTATAATCACACAAAACAAAATAAACATCGATTCAAACAAATTCCATGAGACAGCAAGCATATCTGTAAGAAACAGAAAGTTAGGGGAAAAAAAAAAGACAACATAAACATCACACATGTTTATCAAGATGCCATCGTTGTACACCAACAGAACAAAAGCCAAAACCACAATTGAATAGGTCAAGATCAATTATTGCTTATCAAAAGGCTTCTTAATTGGTCGACGACAGCTCTAATTCTTAAATTCATTTTTCTCTTCCAATTATCGATGAAGTGAATATTTCAAGGATTTTTCTTTTGTATTTTTTTTTTTTTCTTGCACATACAGTGCAGGGGAAATTCTAGGTGTCCACAGGGAAATATATTTGAATTGAGCTGATTCTCATTGACTCAAATTTTCTTTTCAATCTGGCAATTTAGCAAAGAAAATATAAGGCTGCGCCCTCTCAGGTGAGCAAAACAAGTCCTTAGGCTAAATGGCGCTGTAAATATCGGATCTGGGGTGGCAAATGGTCAAGCAATTGTAATCGACAAAAATTAATTTAGTTTGCACACCAAAAGATAATGTTTATCTTTTATAGTTTTACATGAATATGCCAATTTTATAGTTCCACACACACAATTCATTAGATATAAATACTAATGCCATTTAAATGAAAATTTAACCTGTTACATTCTTGACCTGATCCATAAATATGTCCAACAAGATTAGGCCAACACGCGAATGGCAGCATTGTGGCAGCATCAGATACTAAGAAGCAGCTCATGATTGAGAAGCATGCGCCTATTTTTCTCCTCCTTCCCCAGTTCCCATTGGTTATGATCAACTGAGGATACAAAGGCCATTGCTAGTCACTGCAGTTTGTTTTGCAGCTGTTAATGCTGCTCTGCAAGCTCCCCAAACTTCTGCTCAACCACTTTCTGCAAATTTTCACTGGTCATGCATGGCTCCGGAGTTGTCCTATGCTGCTTTTTTAGTTACCATCTTATCAAGCGTCGTTACCAGATGTAGTTTTGCAGATTGTTAAAACCATATAATCCGAATCCCTACAGCAATTCCTTTGAGTAACCTAATTCCGACACAATAGGCATTAGAATCAGTACAAAAGGAGAGAAAAAGGGTATTAAACAGCAGAAGGAAAATTTGCAATTGATAACCTGAAGTAATCCTGAGTGAATTAAGGAAAAAGATAAAGATATAAAGTATGACAATGCTAATGAATAATTTTGCATTCTGTTCAATATGTCTCGATTGCTAAACCGAAAGCATTATAAGCGAAGAATTAGAAACGGATGGAATTTTAAGGGAGGAGGCATAACGTGGTGGTTAAGATATATATTAAGGGTATTAATTAGTACAAATTTAACAACCTAACAAGAAGTGCTAACAGTATGTCAAAAAAAAAGTTGTAACAGCAGAAAATAAATTAATGCATTAATGGTATATTAAAACTGTCTTAACAATTTCAAATTGATTTGTTAGGATGAAATTCCTAAAATGCCAACTTTGAATTAAGACAATTATTAAACTTCTGAATTAAATTTAAGGTCAATAGGTAAATTCAGAGTAAAGTTTCGAGGAGTCACTCTCAAACTCCTGGATTACACTGTCATGTAACACAATTAACCCATTGAACACTAATTTCTCAAATGGCATACAATTATCCCTAGAGGTGCAAATGAAAACTAATGAAAAATAAGATATGCAACTCCTTTTTATATTTGTATAGGAATCACTTGGAAGACTGCTATTTCCACTATATTTGGTATTTTAACTTTGAAAGTCAGTTGTTGCATTTTATAATGTTTTGGGCTTTTGTGTGTTGTCATTATTTTACCACATTCTTAACCAGGATGATGAGCCTTTTATCATGGACTTTAGATGATGAGCCTTTTATAATGCTTTGGGCTGTCCTACATTGCCATCGGTTTACAACAGTATTAAGCACGATGATAAGCCATTTTTCATGGACTTGAGATGCCTAAAATTTGCACAGAGATTATTATACAACAGATTCTCTTTGTGGGCTAGAAAACGAACCCGAGTTTCTAATCTTTGAGATGATAGGAACTAATAGGACTGTTCAAAGATGGGCATTCGGTGTGCTTGTAATTTTGTTAACCTAACTAAATGTACCAGGTCAATAACATTGCATTTCAAGGTGTAACAGTGTTCAACCGGTTAATAATTACATTAAACCAATGATGAGTATATAGGGTAATCTGACCCTCTAACAATTAGAGAGAGAAAAAAAAAGTAGAGTTATAATACAAAGAAAAAGGTACAACTTCTATCTGAATTAATAAGAATATTCACACTTACAATTATAAAGTCCACCAACTAAAAAGACAATCAAGGCTAGATAACTAAAAGGATAATTTCGGAAACCTCTCCTATGCATTCTGACAATATCACTTGGCACTCTCATACTTTAAAAAATTTCATTTATCTCCTCTATTTTAAGATTTTTGTTACATTTAGAATCCATTTCAAAATATAATATGAAAAAATCTTTTTGAGAACATAATCTCGTTCCAAATATTTCCTTTTTTGTGGTTCTTAATTATCATAATACACTAGATTTATTTCTTAATTTTTGTAAAGTAGGTCGATATGCTGCTTTAATAGAATTTTAAAAGTTGATGATGGGTTCGATAGACGCTATAACAGTTTTTGCACCATTGGTTTGGACAAGAAATATTTGAATATTTGAAATAATAAATAATTTACAAGAAATATTTAAACATTTGAAATAATGAATAAATTACAATATCTATAAAAATAACTTGAAATATTTCATGATAATAAAAAGTAACTTTTGCACCAACCTGAAAATAGCATGCATATGTATGGATAAATTTCACCATTTTCTACTTTTTTCGTTTCCAAGCCATGGATTT
The DNA here is from genome assembly GCA_013103745.1 of Gardenia jasminoides. Classification (NCBI taxonomy): domain Eukaryota; kingdom Viridiplantae; phylum Streptophyta; class Magnoliopsida; order Gentianales; family Rubiaceae; genus Gardenia; species Gardenia jasminoides. The sequence continues at coordinate 3,748,903 of CM023097.1, read as the reverse complement.
GAATAAAAAAAAGCAAACAATTCAAAAAAATGTAAGCATATGTCAAGCTCCTTAAATTAACTCAAATAACTTTATAGCAAAGAAAATAGAATATTTGTAACTTGCAAAAAACTAAACTTTCAAACATTACCTCTTTTCATTTTCTAAAACAGTGTGTTTTGGCTCGTCAGATACAAACCTTTATTTTTATTTTTATTTTTATTTTAGGTGTATTTGGGATTTTATAGATTATGTGTTTTCAGACATTTCTGAAGCGTGTTACTGTAAACTCCAAAAACAAAAAGTAGACAAATCCAAGTAGACCCTTTAATCGATAATGGACTATCCAATAATTTACCATAGAAAATAAGATTGAATTGTTTTCAAAAATTAGAGAAAAAGCCAGTCATTTGCTTCATGTCCAATTAAGAGGTGGTGCTTGCTCAGTGCATCCTCCTCGTAATCCAAACTAATTAATTTGGCTTGTTCTAGTCTTACAGGCGATGCACCTCTCCTAGTAACTCGGGATGACGAATCTCTAGTCTCGTATTAAAAGGCATGGTTGACTATCTTTTAGTATTAATACTTCCTTTATATCAAGGGTTAATTGTACATATTTACCTCTCTTGAGATCTAGTCAAACTATGATTCGAATACAGAGATTTGACCATATTACAAAAGATCCCGTGTATCTTATAAACCCCGCTAACAAAAATATGTGAATGACAAAAGTACCCTCCAAAAAAACTGACTAAAAAAACACAAACTTCTTTTTACTGCAGACCAATTGTTTTTTGCAAAATACTCTAAATTAGTGACGATTGTTTATATGTACATTTTGAAGTTTATCCAAAAAAATATACATTTTGCACCATAAAAAAAAAAGAAAGAAAGTGTAAAAGGAAAAAACAAATAAAATGAAGAAGTTGAACTCTCGAAGAATAAGGAGGTGTTTAGTAAATGAGATTCATGCTAAAGAATGGAGATCAAAATTAATCGTAGGGCTAGGTGTAAGAACTCCTAAAAGTACCCTAAAGTTTTTTTTTTTTTTTTTTTAAACACACATCACAATATCTATTAATACAAAAAAAAAAAAAATTGCTTCTTTTCTTTCTTTTTCTTCCTCCCCGCCCTTAGTCCAACACCACTACCTCCGGCAGTCAAAGGCACCTACCCCTCTTTTTTTCCCCCTTTCTCTCTCTCTTCCTCCCGCTTCCCTCTCCTCCCTCCCCGATCCTCCCACCCCTCCTCTCCCTCACCCCGCCACCATAATCGAGCTACTCAAACTCAACTTGCACTCAGTCAAACCGAGTACGAGTCAAGTCTTTGTCCTACTCTTGAGCAGTTCGATTCAATTACACCGCTACTAATGGAGGATTCATAACCAACCATACATAATTTGCTGTAATTTTTGTAACTACATAGGGAGAGATTCCATATGGGATTTTTCTGCTGCTGTAATTAATTACATGCTTTGTGCTCTTCTATGTATAACAAAATGTTGGAGGACACAGAACTCTTGATAATTGTAGTTTGGAGACTACAGGTAGGAGATGTTCTATTATCCTGGCTAGTTAAAGTCCTGCCTTTTTACATTTGAAGTTGCCCTACCTTCTGTCATTTGATGGAAACCATGGAACTCATTGGTGCTCTTTTTCTCCTATTATTTTTTAGTCCGTTGGTTCATCTGCTTGAACATGGGAATAAGAGAAATTTGGAACGTCTGGAGTCAATACGTGTGATCTCTAAATGAATTAGGCTACGTCTTAGTCAGTGATAAAGATCGTGCACCCGCCACCTGTGCAAAATTTGACGAAAGGGACACCTTTGTAGGTAGTATTATGAAATTTCCCGGTATACTTGACGTGCAATGTAATATATAATTGTCAGCCTCTTGTACGTGCAAGAGATAAGCATATGCTAGAGTAGTAGGGGTACAGAGTAGGAGGATGAGTTGTCGATAGATTAAAAAAAAGAGAGAGAAAAAAAAAAGGAAACGGTCTAAATATATTTCACACAATAAAGTCAACCAATTATGCCACAATATTAGTCATTTTTAAATTTTATTTGTTTTGTCGTCAGTTTCTCTACAAATCTTTTTTACCCCCAACTCTTAAACTCCACGCGGCAGTGGAAGAATTCTGAGTCAATTTTTCAAAATTAAAATTAGGGAATTAATATTCGCATTGTTCATTTAGCCTCTGACACTACAATACACACACTAAAAATTATAGCCTTCAAGGAGTCGGAAAAGCTAATTAGGAAATGCAAATATCACTTCCTTTAAGATTACCTTTAAGATTAAAGTTTAAACTAAGGTTTATTTCAGTTTCCTCGCTAGAATGTTAGAATCCACAGTAAGAATCTTCTTCAATTCACTATCCACAGTAAGGTATGTGATTTTTTTTTTTTTGGTCAGACGATAACTTTTCTAACTGTTTAAGGTATGTGCTGGATAGACAAAACTTGTGCATAAGTGCAACGGAGGTGCTTGAATTCTAAAGTTGACAAACAAATTTAAAAAAAAAGGACATAATATTACATACAACAATTGGTAGGTAGTGTGCCCACTATGATGGCAATAGGTAGTTTTGTTTTTGTGTGTACAAAAACTAGCAATATCGACATTAATATATCGAAGTGATCAATTTTCATACAGAGAATCAAATGTAATGGTGAAAACGCAACTATTATGACATTCATTTAAGGAATTAAATGTAATGCTGAAAACATAAATATTCTTTGACATATATGTTGGATTAGTTTGTAAAATAGAGGAAATGAAGCTTGCGAGTAAAGCAGAGGAGATCCGCGCATGGATCCGCGAACCCGGTTCGCGTATCTAGTTCGCGGATCTGAAACCGCGACTCGTGCTGCGCGTTTCTGAGGTCACGATTCCAAAACGGAACTCTCAGAAGTTGATCCGCGACATTGAGGATCCGCGATGTACAGTTCGCGGATCTTCTCGCGGATCGTCAGAAGCAACTCTCAGAAGTATATCCGCGATGCAACGATCCGCGATGTATTATTCGCGGATCCACTCGCGGATCGTCAGAAGTAAAACTTCAGTTCATGGTTTCATTTCCAGAAACATCCGCGATGCTGATACGCGGCCTATGGTTCGCAGATCTGAGTCGCGGATCTACTCAACGGTCAATATTCTGAAACGTTTTCTGCCATCTTTTTGAGACTTGTGACTTTTCACTTAAATAACTACTGATGCCTAGTACGAATGTGAATCTGTCTGTTGGTTTAAAACTGTGGGAAAAACTTGTGATGATATAAAATCATCAAATTCCTTCAGAAAACTAACATCTCTTATTATTGATCATTTCTAAAAAAGAGAGTTTTGTTCTTTGCTTACAAAAACTCTCTTGTCTCTTGTTGTATCCTAGAGGTAGATAGCCTTTAACCCTAAAACAAGTACCAATTGCATTGGTAGTAGGGGCAATCAAAACCTTAAGATTGTTGAGTTTTGTGGTTTACTATGGCTGCAGAAATTAGGAATTATAGGACAACTCTTGAGAAGAAACTCCTACATACCACCGAGACCTTCTCCTTAGACCAGATTCTTAAGCGTCTTCGTATAGAAGAAGATACTAGAATCATACAAAAGAGAGAAGTGGAGACAAGTGCAAAAGCAAACTATGTGCAAGAAGGAAGTGGCCATAAAGGTGGAGGTTCAAAGAAAAGGAAATCTCCAGGTCAGAATGTTGCAAACCCTACGGACAACAAGAAGAAGAATCGGACTTGCTATAACTGTGGCAAAAAAGGGCATTACAAGAATGAGTGCAGACAAAACAAAAAGCTCAAAAGGAACAGTACCCAAACTTGCCCGGTGGAGAACAAAGACATTGCTGAAATTATAGCAATGGTGTCCGATTGGAAAGTTTCCATGATTTCAAAATTGAATGTGGCCTCAACTACGGTCAATCCGGTTGATTGGTGGTACGACTCTGGTGCTACTGTCCATGTTTGCAATGACAAGACTCTGTTCAAGTCCTATGAAGTGACTTCTGAAGGTCATGTGGTCATAATGGGCAACCATAACACAGCCAAGGTGCTTGGCAAAGGGACGGTGGAACTACAGTTCACTTCCGGGAAAAAGTTGGTGCTCACAAGTGTTCTACATGTTCCAGACATGAGAAAGAACTTAGTTTCAACCGATAGGTTGAATAAAAGTGGTCTCAAAGTTGTAATAAAGTCTGATAAGATAATCTTGTCCAAGAATGGTATCTTTGTAGGACAAGGTTATGCTAGTGATGGAATGTTTAAGCTAAGTATTAATAAAATTATTAGTTCTTCTTATTTGGTTGGTTTGTCTTCTTACGATTTATGGCACAATCGATTGGGACATGTGAATAGTAGAGTTCTACGTTTTATGTCTAACAATGGTCAAATTTCTTATGATAATAAAGAAGATAAGAAATGTGAAATTTGTGTTCAATCAAAGATGACAAGATTACCATTTCCTAAGGTAGAAAGAAGAACTAGTTTACTTGAACTCGTTCATTCTGATATTTGTGAATTGAACGGTGTTTTGACTAGAGGTGGCAATAGATACTTTATTACCTTCATTGATGATTGTTCTAGATATGTACATGTTTATCTTATGAGAAATAAAGATGAATGCTTTACTATGTTTAAGTCCTACAAAGTACTTGTTGAAAATCAGCTAGGTAAGAAAATTAAAATTTTGAGAAGTGATAGGGGAGGCGAATATTTCCCTAGTGAGTTCTCAATATTTTGTGAACAAAATGGCATTATACACCAGTCTAGTGCACCTTACACTCCACAACAAAATGGTTTGGCGGAACGGAAAAATAGGACTCTAGAAGACATGGTTAATTCTATGTTAGTGAGTTCAGGATTACCAAAGAACTTGTGGGGGGAAGCCTTATTGGCTGCGTGTCATGTACACAATAGGATTCCTTCTTTAAAACTAAAATCCTCTCCTTATGAGGTGTGGAAAGGAAGAAAACCAAATCTAAGTTATCTTAGAGTTTGGGGTTGCATTGCCTATTTTAGAGTTCCAGATAATAAAAGGACTAAGTTAGGACCTAGAGCTATCAAAAGCGTATTTGTAGGTTATGCAGAAAATTCTAAAGCTTATAGGCTGCTTGACCTTGATTCGAATGTTATTGTAGAATCAAGAGATGTGCAATTCTTTGAGGATAGGTTTCTTAAAGACAATGTGCCTATAGGAGTACCTTCTAATGATATTGAACCACTCCAAGATCAGATTCCTTCCTCAAGTAATAAGAGAAAGGAAAATGACACTCCTATTGAGCTAAGGAGGAGTCAAAGGCCTAGAAAAGCAAAGCATCTTCCTGCAGATTTTATATCTTCTCAAGCTATTGTTTTCTTGGTTGAAGGCAATAGGGATTCTCTACATAATAAGATACCAGTCTTATTACATGTTGAGGATGATCCGAAGACATTCAGTGAAGCAATGTCTTCAAGAGATGCTGCGTTTTGGAGGGAAGCGGTAAATGATGAAATGGACTCATTATTGTCTAACAATACTTGGGTTCTTGTTGATTTGCCTCAAGGTTCCAAACCTATCGGTTGTAAGTGGGTGTTTAGAAGGAAATATGCCACTGATGGAAAGTTACTAACCTTTAAGGCCAGATTAGTGGCCAAAGGGTTTAAACAAAAAGAAGGGGTAGATTACTTTGACACTTATGCTCCGGTGGCTAGGATAACATCTGTTAGAGTACTGGTAGCTCTAGCTTATTTGTACAATCTGTTTGTACATCAAATGGATGTTAAAACAGCCTTTCTTAATGGTGATCTAGATGAGGAGGTGTATATGGAACAACCTGAAGGGTTTGTTTTGCCCGGCAATGAAAAGAAAGTGTGCAAGTTGATTAAATCTTTGTATGGCTTGAAACAAGCACCTAAACAATGGCATGAAAAGTTTGAATCAGTGATACTCTCGAATGGATTTAGGTATAATATTGCTGATAAGTGTGTATATTCTAAATCTGTTCAAGACTATCTTGTAATTATATGTCTCTATGTTGATGACATGTTAATCATTAGCAATTCAATGAAGGGAATAGTTGAAACTAAGAAGTATCTTTCATCAAGCTTCAAAATGAAAGATCTTGGTGAGGTAGATACTATCTTAGGCATTAAAGTTAAGGAACATAGTGGGGGTTTTGCTTTGTGCCAATCTCACTATGTTGACAAAATGTTGAATAAGTTTCAATATCTTAAAATCAAAGAAGTGAATACTCCCTTTGATTCTAGCTTGAAACTTCATGAGAATTCTGGTAATCCAATTGCTCAGTTAGAGTATGCTAGTGCAATTGGATGTTTGATGTATGCTATGAGCTGCACTAGACCAGATATTTCTTATGCTGTTTGTAGGCTTGCTAGATATACTAAGAATCCTGGTGTGGATCATTGGAAATCCATTGAAAGGATTCTTGGCTACTTGAAAAGGACAAAGGACCTTGGAATCTTTTATAGTAGATTTCCAACTGTTCTTGAAGGTTACTCAGATGCTAGTTGGTTTACTAGTGTAAGTGACAAGAATTCCACAACCGGGTGGATTTTCAAGTTAGGTGGTGGTGCAATATCATGGGCTTCAAAGAAGCAAACGGTGATTGCACATTCCACAATGGAAGCTGAGTTTATAGTTACATGCTTGTAAAGAAGCGGAGTGGCTTAGGAATTTGTTACTTGATATCAAGTTGTGGCCACAACCTATGCCTCCGATTTCTTTATATTGTGACAGTGAAGCTACTTTGTCTAAAGCCTTGAATAAGGTGTATAATGGTAAATCTAGACATATTAGTCTAAGACATGAGTATCTTAGACAATTAATTCATGATGGCGTCGTGGCTGTTGTGTTCGTTAGAACTTACAACAATTTAGCGGATCCGTTGACTAAACCCTTGCCTAGGGATTTGGTGAATACGACGACCAAAGAAATGGGGTTAAAACCATTCTGTCTATAGTCACTGATCAACGGGAACCCTACCTTGATACTAGCACTACAACTAGTTGATAAGGTTTAAAGGGTAATAACAAGTTGTGATGTGGTTGTGAACACTAATTTTACCCCACTAGTGTTTGAATGGGAGGATGAGTGTAAGTTAAAATACATTCTTAATGAATTGTAAGATCTCTTGGTGTTAATTATAACTAAAGAGTGTTTTCACCTAAGTGATCATGGAGGTGGTGCCTTCCGAGTTGTGTACTTTGTAAATGATCATGATATTAGGATTGAGCACATGGCCGCAATAGTGCTAATCTGGCGTGATTTGATCATGGATATTAAGTGCATTGTGTGTGGTAGAACTAGACTAATTTTACAAATTATGGTTTAATGCTAAATGCAACCTTGATTTGGTTAGTCTTAGTGATTTACTTACACTAAGAGGAAGTTTAAATCTAACGATACTTTCTCTATGCAAAGCACTGTGTATGTGTGTTAGTTTGGAATACTATTTTACAAACTAAGTGGGGGATTGTTGGATTAGTTTGTAAAATAGAGGAAATGAAGCTTATGCGGTAAAGCGGAGGAGATCGCGCATGGATCCGAACCCGCGTATCTAGTTCATGGATTGAAACCGACTTCGGCGCTTCGAGGTCACGATTCCAAAACGGAACTCTCAGAAGTTGATCCGCGACATTGAGGATCCGCGATGTATGGTTCGCGGATCTCCTCGCGGATCGTCAGAAACAACTCTCAGAAGTATATCCGCGATGCAACGATCCGCGATGTATTATTCGTGGATCCACTCGCGGATCGTCAGAAGTAAAACTTCAGTTCATGGTTTCATTTCCAGAAACATCCGCGATGCTGATACGCGACCTATGGTTCGCGGATCTGAGTCGCGGATCTACTCAACGGTCAATATTCTGAAACGTTTTCTGGCATCTTTTTGAGGCTTGTGACTTTTCATTTAAATAACCTGATGCCTAAAATGAATGTGAATATGTCTGTTGGTTTAAAACTGTGGGAAAAACTTGTGATGATATAAAATCATCAAATTCCTTCAGAAAACTAACATCTCTTATTATTGATCATTTCTAAAAAAGAGAGTTTTGTTCTTTGCTTACAAAAACTCTCTTGTCTCTTGTTGTATCCTAGAGGTAGATAGCCTTTAACCCTGAAGCAAGTACCAATTGCATTGGTAGTGGGGGCAATCAAAACCTTAAGGATAGTGTTCTAAACACGCCTCAAGAGTTGTCCTATAATTCCTAATTTCTGCAGTCATAGTAAACCACAAAACTCAACAATATATATTATGACAAAGAATTAAATCTACTTTATCATGCTTCTGTTTCAAAATTTTGGGGTATACTTTTTTCCTATTTTTATTGTTTTTACTGTAATCAGCCCTCTTAACTGCCATAATTAACCATATTCAGAACTGTAACTGACCCTATCAAGAAATACCTCAGCATGTATTGTAATTAACCCAATCTACAACTACACAAAGGAATTACTGTAATTAATCGCGTTATTTACTATGTTTCTTTCCCTTTCCATACCAAATATTTTCTTTTTAACAGTTTCCAATAAAATGAATGCCCTTATTCTGTACAAAAATACAATTATCAGTCTCAATTAAAACTGTTATACTTATTTTTCTTGACGATTAGATTCCCACATATATATATATATATATATATATATATATATATATGTATGTATGTATGTATGTATGTTGCTCTTGAGTCTTATATCCATCAGATGTTTTGGCAGCGCGCTCTTACCAGGTTCGTTAGGGCTGAGGGGCTTCTAAATTGCAGGTAACAATTCATGCTTTATATTGCGTATGCTACGAACTGAATGGTCCTGATATACATTTGGTATATATAACTGAAAAAAGTATGTGAAAAAACGTTGATATTTTGCAAAGTACTGCTTTAGTACATCCATTCATGGTTATTTGTTAGCATGTAGGGGTCCTTTATAGTTAATCCATTTGTATCATATGGTAATGTTTATTTTGTTTAAAACAATTATTATCAACTGACAGAAAAATAGGAAATCTGATCCTTTCTCTTACGCAATTGCATATTCAGCTGTTTTAGCCTTTTCTTGAAGGAGTTATTTATGCATGCTCCTCGTTATTTAATGTTCTCAAAGGCTAAGAGAGATGCTGCTCCTAACAATTTTTTTGAGTTTAGATGAATACTTGCTTGCACTTGAGACATTGACTTGCAACGAGCACAATTTAAGCTATGTTTTCAGACTCGGACTGGGAATAGAATCGACTGAGATCAGGGGTAAAAGGTCGATGGGTCCGACCGAGTTCGATCTGGGGTCGAATCAGATGCCGTCATAAATATATATTAATAATATATAATCAAAATAGCATATAAAAAAATTCCCTTAAAAAATTGTATATAAAAATTCCCTCAAATTGGTAGTTTTCAACTTTATATATATATAAAAAATTTTCTCAAATTGGTGATTTATGACTTTATATACAAATTTGAGAATTTTATATTTAATCACAAAATTGACTTAAAGAATATGATATATATATATATATATATAGGTAGAAATGTAACTTAAAAAATGTATTGGATTAATTTTACACTTTATTAAAATAATGAGAGGTTAAAGCATATTTACTAAAACTTAAAAAGTGAGTTTGAAAGGATATAATGGGTTAAAGGTTAAAAAAAAAAAAGGTCAAATAGACAAACGCGGTCAACCGGGTCAGCCAGTTCACCCAGTTAGACCCGGTCAAAACCGGTTTTTAAGGATGATTCAAATTGAATGCCTGGCTGGTTCCCGATTCAATCGGTCGGACTGGAAGATCCGGCCCGAGTTTAAAAACATGGAATTTAAGCCTCCACGAGGGAATGAGAAAACAGTGTGTCATGATTATTCTACTTTGATATTGTCAAGATGTCATCTATTTGTCCGTCAATAGATGAAACAAGCCCTTTACAAATAAATTTTTAGGCTGGATTGTCGAGGACTTGATTCAAGTTTACACTTTAACGAGCTTGGTTCGAGTTCAAATGAAAATTAAGATCCAATTAAGTAATCATATATACAATATACTATTGAAACGCGAACTTGCAACTGATGACTTATGATTTACCTACAAGATAATAGTTGCATCATAGAAACTGAGCTTTTTTTTCAAACACAATTTAGATGCCAGAAATTTTAAGAAATTGCAAGAATGTTCATTATTTTAGGGCATGGATGTATATAAAATTTAGAAATAATGTCAGAATTAGATCAAGATTTTAACTCATATTAGAATATTATCAATAGTTTATAAGCTTCTATAATTTTTGTAAATAACCTTGATATTTTTTATTTATCTATTTCCTGTGAAAGCAACTTTTTATCGTCATTCCCCCTATATAACTATATAAAACCTATAAAGTCGCGATCTAATGGTAAAACCTATAAAGTTGTGCAAAACTTAAGATTTGAGGATTTAGAGGTGCTAAGTTCATATCCCTCTTCTTCTCTTCATTTTTTAAATCCTACCAATCTCGTGTTAGACAAAATAAAAGTCAGAGAAAGACAAAAGAAAAATAATAAAACTATACAACACAATAGCAAATAACTCAACTTGCCTCTCTGGAAGCTGAAGATCGCAAAAGAAAACTTCAAAGCTAGGTCTTCTTTCTCACAAAAAAAGAAAAAAAAAAGAAAAAAAAGGCAGATCCTCAAGAAATGGTAGGAAGGCCGCCGCTTTCTAGATGTTCGTGATATTGAAATGCATGTGCCGTCTTTACTTCATTCAGAGCTATGTTTCTCACTCTATAGCCAGCTTAAGATAGCAACAATTTATTGCTCCTTTAATAGGGATAGAACTAGAGTTTTGGTTTATGAGGGCCAACAAATAAAAAATAACAGATAGATTACAATAAATTAAAGCTCAAATTTTGGAAGACAGTAACTACTCTTGAAATGTTTATAATAAGAACTAATTATAAAGTTCATTTTTGCGAAGTCAAACTTTGCAATCACCAAGAGGATAGTAACCCTATTGATTTTAGACATTGAAATCAAAACAAGAACAAAACCAATCAAACTTGCTAGGAGAAGAGTTACAGTAGCTAAGTTGTCTGTTGATTCGCTTATCACTCTTGTGAGGAAAACTGCAGCTTGTTGAGCAAATAATGCAAGAAATCTTTTGGTCAGATTATAGTGGAGCTTTACCACAACAAATATGAGTGATCACAATCCTTTGCAGAACTTCAATATCGACAATTACATCTCCATTCATTCAACCATATTCTTATCCAAGATGGCTGTGAGTGAGAGAGGAGGGAGATGGGACTATATGTGCATGCAGAAATAGGGCATAAATGCTCGTTTGTCACACATGAATGGGATGATATAAATGGAACAATTGAGATAATATAAAGATAGAATGGTTGTAATTGTGATAGAATGGTTGTAATTGTTGTCTTAATGTAAAAAATTGTATTATATGTGAATTGAGAGCTATGCTTTTTAGTTCTGCAATTAAATTGCTGCTCATTCTAAAAGGAAGGGTTGTAATTACTGCTCATTCTATTGGGAGATATGATATTTAGTTTAGCAATAAAGCTTGTTTAACTTTTAGAGGTGACTAGGTGAGGTTGTTGGGAGTTAGACTAGAACTTGCAATGCAAATAGCTCCTGAATGTCATTCTAGAATAAACAAAATAGTTTTTTTTTTCTTTTGTGGTTTATGAGGTTCTATGCTCTAAAGCTGAATAATGATCTCAAGAGTTTGGTATAATTATTGGTTACCCCTTTTGGTAATGTTGTACCCTAGTAGGGAGTGCTGGGCTTCTAGTACGTATGAGATTATAGTAGTTGTTATGGATTCCATTTAGGTGCTCTTACATGGGTCCTTTAAGTCATCGTTATTGTAATCTAACTCCAAACAACCTTACATAGTCACCTTTAAAAGTTAAACAAGTTTTCATTGCAGAACTAAATAGCATGACTCCCAATAGAATGACCGGCAACTATAACCTTTCCTTTTATAACGAGTAGCAATTTCATTGCTGAATAAAATAGCATATCTTCCAATTCACATGTAATACAACTATTTACATTAAAGCAACAATTACAACCATGCTTTCTTTACATTATATCAATTCATTCATTTTTATCATACCATTCACATGTAATACAACTATTTACATTAAAGCAACAATTGCAACCATTTTTTCTTTACATTATATGAATTCATTCATTCTTATCATACCATTTTTTCATTCACATGTAATACAACTATTTACATTAAAGCAACAATTACAACCATTTTTTCTTTACATTATATCAATTCATTCATTCTTATCATACCATTCACATGTGAAAAATGAATATTTATCCCTTATTTCTACATATATATACAGTCCCCTCTCCCTCGCTCCTTCTCTCCATCCCTCACAATTGTCTTAGGTGAGAATATGGCGGACAATGCTCAAATGGAAGTAATTATAGATATTGAAGCTCCGCTAAGAATTGTGAACACTCGTAATCATCATAGTAATGTTCCACTATATAATCTGACCAAAATAGGTCTTGCATTCTTTGTTCAACTAGCTACGGCTTTCCTTACAAGAGTAGTACGCAGATCAACAGACAATTGGACCAATTGTGCAATAATTGGTGTTTGAATTAAGAAAACCTCTTCTTGAGTATCCAATCAATTATTGTCGTTCTTGTCACTTAGTATACGTAAAATAGAAAGTTTTTTTTTCTGAGCACGTGTAAAACGAGAGCCTGCACAAAGTTTCCTAGCCATTTCCTTGTATAAAGCCAGCTGAGACTAAACCATACGTGTTTGAAGTGAGAGGGTTCTTCGTACCAAAAAGTGTTTTGAGATTGTGATGTTGTTTGGTGTATTTGGAAACCATCCTGATCAATAAAAGTTTTAATGCATTTAAAAAAACTTATTCCATTTGTCTAGGATAAAAACATCTCAAGCTCTCATTCAAAATTTATTTTTATTGTAGCTAGAATTTATTCAACTTAACTAAGTAATTACACATAAATTCTAGGGATAATTTCAAAAACCTTCCTTGAGGTTTTTTACAATTTCACTCACCTCTTCTCAGGTTAATAAAATTATACAAACCTCTCCTGAGTTTAAGGTTTCGTAACAAAATCAGTCCAAATCAAAAAAGTAACATTAAAAAAGTACTTTGAGAAGAGAGATGAAACTTTTATTCCACAAATACTCTTTATACTTGTGTAAAAGTTGTATTATAAAGAAATGAAAAATATATAAATAAAGGTGAGGGAAGGCGAGAGTAAATAATAAAGAACTAAAAATAAATAACAACTAACTTTTTTCTTTAAAGTTAGATCAGTGGCTAGTTGCATTGAATGTGATAACCCAAAATACTGTTTTAATTTCACGTGTGTGCTTAGAGAATCTAATTACGTGTTTACCATATTTTATGAAAGAGTTAAGTACATGGGTATAAATTGAAATTTTTTTAGAACCTAATAGTTGTTAGAATAAAAATTATCGGGTAAAATTAAACATCAATAAGAATTAGATTGGTTGGATTGAAATTATTTTGATATCATGCAAAGAATTAGGACAAGTGTCAATGGTGTTGCCATTTGACAAAAATCTTGTAAAAAGACCATATCACCCCTCATTTTCCAAAGAATGACCATGCAACCAAGACAAGAAAATAAATAACAAAGTCCAATTCCATTTCTTCCATTCTTTGGTCCAAAGCTTGTTTCTTGAAGAGCCTCTCCAATTCCATTTCCTCCATTCCTTGTCTGAAGTCAAGAAGCTTGAGAGGTTGAGAAACCATTCCATTTCCATTACCAAAACCTGGTCCTAAGCTTGAGAGTTTGAGTGAAGAAAATTTCAGCCTGTTTCCTTAAGAAAAACCAAGAGTTTGAGAAAGTATAATTGAGTGAAAACTCTTCATTTTCCTTCCAATCAAAAGGCTTGAGGAAAACAAGGGATTAGCTGTTCAATCATACATTTCGTCACCAACAAGAAGGGAGAAAAGCTGGTGCACCTAGGCTGCCAAGAGGAAGTGCAAATTGAGAGGGAGAAATGCTGGATAAGAAACATTGATCAACCTTTTCTTTTAGCTTCGAATTTCTTGGGAAAAAAAAAGAGAGGTACATGACTGCAAAATCTCCTCCTATACTTAGCACTTTTAAACCATAGAAATGCATGTTGAATTAGATAAGAAAAGAATAAGTTTTTGGGTAGAAAATTTCATTTGCATGGCTAAAAAAATCTGCTAGCTGATGAAGTATTTATTGGAATTTTTGGTGAAAATCCTTGGCTAAAAATGTGTGATTTTTGCTCCATTTTGTGTTAAAGATATTGTGCATTGAATGTTTGGTGTTTTAAGCAAATAAAACTGAAATTGATGGAAGTCTGAGAGGTGATTGTTGAGATTCACTACTGGAAAATCTTATGAAAGCTTGCCAGTTGGTTTTAGGATCCATGCATGAGAGTTTTTGTTGAATTTTTCTATAATCCAAGCTAGATAAGTTATATTTTGGTTATATATGAATGCATGTTAAATTTTAGTTGATTAACATGAGTTATGAAGAAAGAAAAGTCCATTCTTAAAGTTGGAAAATTCCAAATTTTGACAACTTGCATGAGATGGCTTTATTATGGCTTGAAACTTGAGACTTTGATGATTTTCCTTCCAAGAAATCTAGTCTATATGACACTTTGCATGCTGAAGATAAGATATATGTCTGTGATTGGTATTTTGAGCAAGTGAAAAGGGATGAAACTTGATGAAAAATTGAAGAATGCTTGCTGGAAATTTCCAGCCTAAACCCGAGACAAAGAGAGAGATATTATGCATTTTATTTCTTGGAAATTTGATGATGAATTGGTGAATATTTTGCCTAAAATACTTCATAAGCCTTTGAACTCAACATGCATGAAGATTTCCTTGGAATTAACTAGAAAAGGTTGATGAAACTAAGGAATAGGACTACAAATCAGAGAGCATTTTTAGTCAAATTTCAAAATTTTTTGGTACTTGTAGGAAATGAATTAGGCTCTGAATTTTGGACCCCTAAAAGATCTTTGAATCTAGTTTCAAACGCAACTGACGATGCTTGATTCCAATTTTGCTACAGTGAGTTATGACCTTTTTCCCAAGACTGCTCAATTACCTTGATCATTGAGTTATGACAAAGCTGTCGCCATTAGTTCTTCACCTTTGCATTTCCTTTATTCACTTTTCTTGGTTCAGTTTCCTTTATTTGGTTCAAATGAATATTTTCACTCCATATTATATTGTGAATCATTGACCTAGCTGGTACTTCGGCTCTTCCTTAATTTCCACTTCTAATTCATTTTTGAACCTTAGTGATTCTTTTGCAAACTAACTTGGATAGATCTTAGTTCACCTAAACTTAGTTTGGTTAGACCCTAATCTCTTTTATTTTGAAAACCATAGATTTGTACATATTGGTTTGTCTATTTTCTTAAGTTAAACTTTATTTTGATTATGAATTTGACTTCAGAGATTGATTTTGACCCAAAATATATACCCGGGAGTGACGTGTAATCTTCTACTATTGGTGAGTATCCAAGTGCATGTTAATTGTACTTGACTTGTTGTGAATGAACTTGTTTGAACTTGTTATTCCCTTGAGAAGGCAAGCGAGTACTTTATCGCACTTGCACTCCTTGGAGCAAATGAATGGTCATTGAATATGATTGATTGAAATTGCTTGAACTTATGAACTTGTGTTTGAATTGTTTGTTGGCTGGAGCGTTGACTTGCCACTTAAATTTGAAATGGTCATGTTGATTGATTGATTGCCATGGCTTGATTGATTGATTACTATTGAATGGGGGTTGGCAGAGCTAAGTGCTACATTCTTTAGGGCGAGAGCCACCTCTAGAATCCGCATCAATACCTATATTGTGGGGACGCCCAAACCCATTGGTAAGTCAATCGAGTCGTAGCCAGATGTGAGATCCTAGTCAGTGAGATTTGACGAATCATGGGGTAATGAATTGTGTTCACTGGACTTGGCATATGGACTTGTCTACTTGAGTGAAATCTTGGTTTTACTCGAATATTAGCACCATTGCTGACTTGTGGGCCGGGTAGGGGTGAAACGGTGGACGGAGAATGGTGTAAAGTGGTGATCTATTGAAATTGTTATTGCTCGGTTGATGGAGTTTCAACGAATAAAATGGTGTTCCAAGATCATTTGAAAAGATCGGTTATGGATTAGCTCCTGAGAACTCCTGTATCCTTTCAAATGTGTATTTAATTCCTTCTTAAACTTTACTTGAACTTTATTGCTATTGCACTTCTTTAAAATAGTTGGTACTTTTATTATCACACTTGCTTACCTGCATATTTTCCTTGCCTCATTGAGCTTACGCTCACCCCATTAAATTTGTTATTCCTTAACAAGAACTTGAAGTGAAGAGTTTTGGTGACACTAGTCTTGATCAAGTCTTGTCCAAGTATTTTGTATCGTTTAAACTACTTTTGAATGTAAGGAAATACTCGGGATGTACTTAAAGTACTTTGGATAGTAGATGAAATACTACACCCAAATAGTGGAAATTGGTATAGTAAGCATTTCTTGATTTTGACTGTCTCGTTTATATTTCAAATTTTCTAGTGAGTCCTGGCGAGAGTTAGGCAAACAATCCGTCGAACCCTCTGGTTCGCCTTAGGGGGAGGTGAGGTCGTCACACTGAATTACAATAACTATTTTTTTAGACATTTACCATTTTTGCATATAAAGGCAACAAGAAGCACTAAGATGGGTCTCATGTTCACTTGAAGCAACAAAATTTAATATGGACAAATAGCGATTTTGTGCTGGTCTTGCAAGTTGAACGTGAAATATAGGAGCAGAAGCTATGGCCTTATCAAACCACTAGGAAATATGATGGAATTTACCCATATCCTTCAGTACCAAGAACAAATATTGCAAGTGTAATCGCAAGATAACTATGAATATTTTTAGAGAAAAAATTTAGACAAATTGCTATTTATTTATATTGATTTTTGAGAGCGAAAAAATATTTGGTATATCAATTGGCACCATTTTGCAATTGCAAATTACTATTCATCATTAAAGAAATCCTCAACAACTATTTTCGTTAAATAGTTATTAAAAATTAATTAGTGCCCTAAGTACTTAATTGCCTATATTAATTTCCAATAGGGATAATTTTAGAAACCTCTCCTTAAATGCCTTAACTGTTGTTTTTCCGTCTTAAATTTTGTTATTTCAAGTGAAAATGAAATCCATATTAATACTTCTTGTAGCATTATATGTAAAATGGTAAAAATCTTTTTTAACAAAAAAGTAACCATTATACTTCAGTGCACTAGTCATTGATTTAACTTTATAGAAAAAGTCGATTGCTATTTGTTTTTAGTTCTTTACTATTTGCATTCACCTTCCCTCACTTTTATTAATACATTTTTTATTCCTTTATAATACAACTTTTACACAAGCATAAAGAGCATTTGTGGAATAAAAGTTTCATATTTCTCCTCAAAGTACCTTTTTTATGTTATTTTTTTGAGTTGGACTAATTTTGTTACAAAACCTTAACCTCGAGAGGTTTGTGTAATTTTATAAATCTCAAGGAAGGTAAGTGAAATTGTCAGAAACCTCAAGGGAGGTTTCTGAAATTATCTCTAGAATTTACGTGTAATTACTTAGCTAAGCTGAATAAATTCTAAGTACAATAAAAATAAATTTTGAATGAGAGCTTGAGATATTTTTATCCCAGACAAATGGAATAAGATTTTTTTAGTACATTAAAACTTTTGTTGATCAGACAGTAGAGCTTTTACAAGGAAATACTACTGGTTTCCAAATACATCAAGCAACACCACAATTTCAAAACACTTTTTAGTACCAAGAACCCTTTCACTTCAAACACTCGTGGTTTCGTCCCAGTTGGCTTTTGTACAAGAAAATGGCTACGAAACTTTGTGCAGACTCCCATTTTACATATGCTCGGAAAAACAACTTTCCATTTTACATATACTAACAGAATTAAGGCGAAAGAAAGGTAACAAAAAAAGGTAATATAAATATATCCAGCGATCTCCTTCCCTTTGCAGGGTAAGCCCCTATTGCATTTGCGTTTCGCACGTCCTCCAAAAAATAGTATAAAATCCTCAATCAATCCCCACAGGACTCCCAACTCATTCTTTTCCAACTTAGTTCTTCATGATGACCCCCACAGGTACAGGAAGGTCATCCAACGCTGATCTTCAAGTTGGAGGAGAAGATGTTGCTATCCCCACTCATGGTGCTGTAGATGCAGCTTCAACCGGTCTCAATACTGCCTCGGGTGAATATATGAGTGAGGATGCTGAAATGAATGGGGAGATAGTGGTTGTCAACATTGAATCACTGCAACAAAATTCCCAAGACATGCTGCCTGAAACTGAATTTTCTTATGGCTCAGCCAATGTGAACCAAGCTCCAGTGATGACTCATGCAAACCACTCACACCTATTGCAACTGCTGCTTGAAAACCTTGGTCTTCGTGGTCTCAGAGATCTAGTGAGGCCCGAGGAACATCAACCACAAGATGACCTAGATGCTCTTGAAGCTGGAATGATTGATAGCACAGCAAACCCAAGCAGTGATGACGAATTCTAGTCTCAAGAGATCAGGTTCCCTAATGGCATAAACAATGCCATTCTTGCATTCACTGGTCAGGCTGTGGTTGCCATTTTCACAAAAAATTCACCTCCTTCGCCAACTATCCATCTCTTTACTTACGTTGCTAGTATTGGTTTCTGTGGCAGTTTTTTCGCAGTTTTCTTTCTAAAAAAGCATCCAAATGTTGCTAAAATCCTCATCAAAATTGGTGTCAGTGCTTTTGCATTTAGGGTGTGTTTGATTTGACTGAAATATTTTCCCAGAAAATATTTTCATCAGTTTTCGGTGTTTGATTAGGTTCTGCCTGGAGAAAATCTTTCGCGTGGAAATAATTTACATTGGATGGTGTAAAATAACTTCACAATTTGAAGTACTGAAGTTGTTTTCCAGGTTCACCTTGCGTTCCCGATGTCCGTTCAAAACTTTCTACTGGCATCACTAATTCACCTATAGCTTCCTGACTCTAATTCTCTCCATTATAATAAGAGTCTAAGGCTAGTGCTGCTCTTGTGGGGACGGTGGTAGACGATAGAGGCAGTAGAAGCTATTATCATCCGTTGGTTAATCTATTTTCCAGCAATAGTCATGCTTTCTAGTTATTAGGAAAAATTTGTCACACAGTTAACTAACCAAATACCTGAAAATCATGTGGAAATTGATTATTTTCTTGGAAAATACTTTTCACGAAAAATATTTTCATGAGGAAAACAATTTACACTGTACCAAACAGACCCTTAGTGTTATGATTGCCTTGGGCCGATATCTTCTTACGCAATGGTATCTAAATACAACAACGCCTGCAGTTGCTTGTCTGATCATTGCTCTAATGGTGGCACTGTCGAAATTAGACTAATGGATGATTGCTGTGTTGCTTGTATCATTGCTTTGATGGTGGAACTGTCGAAATTAGAATAATGAGGTCTGTTTGGAACCATGTAAATTTCCTGGTATTTTCAACTATTTGGCTGTCATTAATAGGAAAATATTTTCCATATATTAAACGCCACTTTGGTTATCACTAATAGGAAAATATTTTCCAAATACTAAACACAACCAGACATCATATTCCCCTCTCGCAAAACTCTCTCATCCCTACCCCAGGCGCCCCACTACCCAATTGCCGCCATTACCTCTTTCATACTAGTTATGGAGAAGAAGGCACAGTCCCCTCTAAAGTTCTAAGACAACCAGAATATTTACTGCTGACATAAACCAATGGAAAATCATATAAAGAGCATATGTTTCTTCTTTATCTAAAGTTTTCCTCTCTAAAACAGTATCCATTGTTGCTCTACGGCATCCTTCTCAAGGCTGACTTTTCCCTTAGCAAATTGGATTCAGTGCAAAACGCCATAGATCTGCCTCTACTTTGTGTTTCCAAACTATATACGCCTAAAAGGTGTGCCTTGGTCTGGAACCAAGTGATTGTAGGTGTTGATCGAGGTGTAGGGAGAATACGGAAGAGATGAGAAAGGTGCCGCACCGTGCCCTATATTGGAGATGTTTCTATGTATTAAGAGTTTTATCCAGTGTTTTTAAAGTCGGACCGGTGACTGAACCGGTCAAGCTATTGTTTCCCGATTCAACCAGCCGAACCGGCCGGTTCAACGGTTCACCATTTAAAAAAAATTTTAAATTTGTAATCTTCATTGCCATTGACACACTTGGGCATAAATGATCTCAAGTCCTATTTTTTGTTCATCTTTAATGATATTTTTCAAATCTTTTGAGGGGGAAAACAGTTTAAATCCAATAACTTTGAATACATCAATCCAATGGTACTTTGTCTTGAAGTGTCTTTTAAAATTTTCTTAATCACATGAAAATTGAACATAAATTTTCTGAAAATTGATAAATGTAATTTCTTTCAACCATACAAAAAAAAAGCTTGAAAAAATTTGAAATATTATATATACATCTTTAACCGAAAATTGGGAAAACAAAAAGAAGAAAACCAACATCAATAAATGAAAAGAATTCAAAGTTTCAAATTAAAAAAAAAAACTCTACATACAAAAAATAAATAAAGTAAGAAAACATAGAGACTAAATAACAAAATATCACAATTATTTGGAAGACCACCAATTAAAAAACTTCAAGAAGAGATAACTAAACTATAAATACATGGAGATTTAATAAAGGGTAAGAGAGAGAGGAGGGTGGAGGAGGTGGAGAGGAGAAGAGGGAAGAGTAGAGTTTGTACAGGAAATTTATTGTAGTAACCCTAAAACCTAGTGATTAAAAGAGGAATGATTGAAGTGAAATTAGAAAGGATGCAAGATTGAATCCTCTGATGGTGGAATTTAGTAACTCTAAAAATTAGTGATTAAAAGAGGAATGATGGAGATAAAATTGGAAGGAATGCAAAATTAAATCCTCTGAATGTGGAATTTAGTAACATTAAAAACTAGTGATTAAAAAAAGGAATGATGGAGGTGAAATTGAAAATGATGCAAGGTTGAAGTCTCTGAATATGAAAATGGAGAGAGGCATAGATGGGTAAATGAAAATTTTATTTTTTATTTTACTTTTCATTAGTTTTATAAATTTTTGTACTCAACTAATTTTAAAAATACTTGTTGGTATGGTGGTTAAGACACTTGTATCTTATATATGATGTCCCAAGATCAAATCTCACTACCACCATATTTAATCTTTTCAAAAAAAAAAAGCTTAAAAAATGCCGAGTCACAGTTCGAGCGGTTCATACCGGTTCGCATGGTTTGATCGATTTTTGACAAGTTTTGACCACTTCACGGCTCTTATACAAAACCGGACCGGTGGCATGGCTGGTTCGCGGTTCAACCGATCGAACTGGCCGATCCGGTCCGATTCTGAAAACACTGGTTTTATCGTCAACAAGGTTCAAAAACTTGACCGAATCAGAGTCAAAAATCATCAGCCGAGTCATCACCGAACAGAGGACTCCGGTCCGCACTCGGTTTGTGTTACGGATACGCAAGACTCGCTGAGAAATCAGATGAACTCAGTTGACTCGGGCCGAATCGTCACCGAGTCATCTAGAAACGGCGAGTTGCCAGATCTATCCTTGGGTCAACTCGGATCTGATAAAAAATTAATAAAAAAATCAAAAAAAATTTTAAAAGACTCATCACATTTATAACTAACAGAATAGGCAAAAATAAGAAGAGGAATCAGACGGCAATGAAAATCGATCGACAAAAATCAAGAAAATACAATAATTGAGAGATACACAGAAAAGAAAAAAATGTGAACTAGAGAAGTAGATAAACAGGGGAGGGAGGAAGGAGAGAGGGAAAACATTGCAACAAAACTTGGATTTAGAAAGATGAAATTGGATTGTGGATGTGGTTATTACAAGTTTGAACTGACAATTGCTCTTAATGGTAAGTCTGCCGGTGGACCGCATTTGGCGATCTCTGGGGCGGCTATGGGAGCTGCCATGGCAAAAGGGTTGATGAGGAGGTTTGAGGCGCCATAAAGGCCATCCAAGCCCAAAAGCGCATCCCTCCTGTCAAGATTGTTGACTTGGTCATGACTTTCATTGATTTTACATGAAACTTGAACTGATGGTTACGTTTGGCATTGGGGAAAACTGCGATGGCTTGGTAGAGAACAGAGAAGACGGGAAAGGAGAGAATCAGAGAAGCAAGTGACGCGGAGGAAAGCAAAGTATGTAGTGACTTTGACTTTGTTATTTTGACTTGGTCTATCCCTACAGTGCTCATAGTTAATTGTCTTGTTGGACCATCTTGGTTGCCCATTATTCCTTGTAAGACCCTCCTTTGGATATCTCTAGTCTAAAATTTAAATGTTTCTCTAAACTACTTAGAAGTACTAAAGACTTCATAAGCAATTCCATGTTTCTTATTTTTAAGCCATTTGACTTTAAAAGCCAAAACTTCTTAGAGATAGTTAATTAGACTTTTAAGCATTTTAAAATCCAACGAATGTGCTTTCTCATAAATTTGAATACAAATGCATGAATACTTAGCACATTGAAAACATACATAATCAATGTTTGTTGTGGTTTGAAATACATAATGGTTAGTGAAATATCAATTTAGAATCTTATAACTAAGAGTAAGGTTGATTAATAACAAAACACAAACACATAATCTTTATTTTCCCAATTTTTGAAATGAATAGAATTATTTCATTACTAGATAAAAATGTATTTTATGCTGAGTTTATAATGTGATTTCTATAAGAATGATAGAGAATTAATTTTAAAACAAATTATATATCTTTTTAGAGAATATTTTACAATTAAAAAGCACTAAATTTAGTACAAGGAGATTGGAGCAAGTGATAAAACCAAATGATTGATACAGTAAAATGAAGGAAAATTTGTCAATTTTAGTCCCTAACCTTTATGATGGATACAGACAAATATCAAGTATGGATATATTTGAATTTGAAACTCATAGTAGGGGTTAAAACTTATTTACCAAACATCTCTTTACTTGTCATCAATATTTTACAACCTTAAATTTTTAATGTTGACACCCAACCTGGAAAGGTGTCCTTACCTCCATCTTCATTTGCAATGGATAAGAAACAAAAAACTGTATTCTGCAATGTGCTAAAAAAAGTGAAGGTTCCAGATGGTTATGCAGCTAATGTCTCAAGGTGTGTTCGAGTAAAACCACCTAAAATCATGGGGCTTAAAAGTCATGATAATCATATCCTAATGCAGCAAATGTTGCCTATAGCTGTGAGGAAGACTTTGCCAAAATCCGTGCGCTATCCTTTGATTCGATTGAGTAGATACTTCAGGCAACTCTGTTCTAAAGTGATTTGTCCCCAAGATGTGGTCCGTTTGGAAAGAGAAATTGCAGTTATACTTTGTGAACTGGAGAAATGCATTCCACCATCATTCTTCGACGTCATGGTGCATTTAACTATTCATTTGGCGACTGAAGTGAAGTTAGGTGGCCCAGTGCATTATCGCTGGATGTACCCGGTTGAAAGGTAATGCCTATACTTTGTACTTTGACTTAATAATTTATAATTTATGTATTTCTTTGTTTTTAGAAACTTGCTAATGAATTTCGAATTTTGATACTTTAGGTACCTGGGAACATTAAAATCTTATGTTCGAAATAAAAGTAAACCCGAAGGTTCAGTTGCTCAAGGCTACTTGGCAAAAGAATGCATAAATTTTTGCTCATTGTACCTAGCTGACTATGTTGAGACGAAATTCAATCGTCCAAGTAGGAATGAAGAAATACACGAGGAAAAGGAAGAGGGATTAGATATTTTTTCCGAATTAGGTCATTATTTGGGCAAAGGCAAGCCTACAGTTCTTGATGCTCATATCTTGAACAAAGCACACTAGTATATTTTGTTTAACTGCGATTTCCTCACACCTTACATAGAGTAAGTTCAATAATAACTTGTTCCCTTTAAATTTTTTGTCCGATTATTTATTATGATTACAATGTTGACTGATAGATTTCCAGGTAGCATCGTAAATTGATACAAGAAGGCCATCCTCAACATGCACAACATCTTTTAGAGTGTTTGCATTGTGATAAATTTGCTTCTTGGTGTGCTGAATATGTGAGTAAAATTCTAGAGAATGTATTAACTACTATATTTGCTCAAAGTAGAATTTGCTGAATATATTTTGCTTCTTTCCAATTTCTTTGTGGAAGAAAAAAAAAGAAATTTGCTTTTAAAATTGGCACCAGTGACTTCTTTCTTTTTTTGTTTCACATAAATACCATTGATAAGTGACTAATTTGGCTGAAATTTGAATGATATTTTATATTATTCCTAGTCACTTTTGGAATGGTTCAAGAAGAAAAAGGTCCATTTTTGACTATTGACTCTAAGTGCACTCTAGCGCTTAATTGAGATTTTATCACTTTTACTCACACATTTTTTATATTTTATAGGATTTGAAGAATGAGCTACAACTTTGATTTGAAATAAGACTCTGATGTATTCGTTAAAGGCCAAAGACCTGTGAAATTGACGAGTTTCAAACGTTAAAGTTGAGCACAAGTTGAGCAAGATGGAAAGAAGTTCAATAAGCAAGAAATATAGGAACAAATTCAGGTCTGGATTCAATTTTGGATTCCCAACTAGATTGTGGATAGAAGCTGAAGTTTTGGAAAAACAGGACAAGAAAACTGACCAAGATTCTGAACCAGATTCTAGACCAGATCCCAAATCCAAATTTTGGCTTGGATTCTGGTCACAAATTCCGACTGCAATTTGCTGAACTTGATTCTTCCTCAATTATTTCACAGCTTTTGAGGGATGGTTAGTTATAAAATAAGGCTCTAGAACTATCTCTTGGACCATTTCTTGTCTGATAGACACCATTGTTTTCACGAGTCAAAGGAGAACTTGGACAGTGGAGATTTCACCACAAGATGTAGTTTCATCTTTTCACAATTTAGGTTGGTTTAAAGTTGTTTAAATTTGTTAGTTCATTCTTTCTTGTGTAAAACTAAACAAGGATGAAGTTGGAGGATGATGAAGGCAAGGAGAAATGCTTGTGTGATAAGGGTTTTCTTCCTTCCCAACTCTTTATTTTTTTGTCATAGATTCTAAGTTTGGTTTTTATACAAGTTTGACCTTCATTTTCATTATGTATTTCTAAAGTTGATGCCTAGAATTATGGATTAACTTTTTATATCATGTGTGTGATATTTATTTAGTTATTTGATGCTATTATATTGGAGCAAGTTATTTAGCACTTGTATTTTCTAATCATGATTAACTAGCCATTAATTATGATAATTTCAAGATGTTAAGTTTTTTACAAAAATTGGGATCTAGCACTAATTTAATTAATTGCTAAACTTAGGGTGTACACTCACAATAGTAGGGGTGCATCTTTGTAACCTTAGTGGTTTATTGCATAGAATTTCATAGAAGTAATGAACTTATAGTTCATTTGATAACCACAAGAATAGGTATGATCTAGTTATAAATATAGTTCATTCACTACAAGAGTAGGTTTCACATGCATTGAAAAATTTATGGTATCTCTAGCCAAGGTAATAATATTCAATTAACCAGTAAATTCACTTGCAAAGAGTAATTAGGAAGTTTATTACCCTAGAAGCCTTTTATTGCTATTTGTACTTCATTTTATTACATGATGATAGTACAGATTTAATTCCTTGCATTTATGATAGAGGAGAAAGGAGGGGAAGGGGATGTCACCATGGCAGTGGTGGTGTGGCTTTGGTGGTAGTGGGTGAAAGAAAAAAGAGGAGGGAAGGAATGGCAGTAGTGGAGGAGAGAGGGTGACAAAGGCAGAGAAAGGGAAAGGGTGGTGGGTGGTAGGAAATCATTTACAAATTTTTAAAAAATATTGTCATAAAGTTTTAAGTTTTAAAAATATTTAAAAATACATTCCAAAAGCACTTAATCGAAATGGACCATCTACAATAGAAAATTTTTAACATACACTACTATAATAAAGTTTTTGAAAAATGTAACAAAAAATCCATATAGAGTTGTATTTTTTTATTTCACAAAGAAAAAGAAAGAAAGAAAGAAAAGCAATAACCAGATAATAATAAATGGATAATTTGTCAAAATGCTGCTGCATCTTGAAGGACTTCTAAAAGATTTTCTAGGAAAGGCGCACTACAATTTTTGGAAATTTCATCTGCGAGATCTTTTCACCATATGTACTACATCCTTGAGATTTCATTCATCAGATTTGCCATGATCAAGCATTTCCATTCTTACCACAAATCATTAGTCAAGTTTTATATTTATAAATTCCAAAATACCCCACATGCGATTTTCTATAAGTATACAGGTCGAGATTAAGCACAGGGTATGAAGGGTCGATCCTACAGGGAAGAATGGATACTTGCTGACACTACTAAAACTTTTCTATTATTTAGATGATCAACAAATTGTTTAAAGTAAAACTATGCTAAAATGTGCAAGAAAATAACAAATAAAGGCTCCTTAGATCATGGAATCCCTTACTATTCATGTAAGTGTAACTGTTGGATCAATGAATACTACTATCTTGATTAGTCATGGTGTAATTTCCTAATATACGTGATACCTGCTTTTGCCAGTGCACCAACCATACATAAATTTAATCCACAACCATTTTCATGGTTATGAATTTAACTAAAGGCTCATTAGCTCTATGAAATTACATGAACAAGCCACTAAAGTCACAAAGATGCATCTCTACTTTTATGAGTGTACTCCCTAGATTTAACACTTCCATCAACTAGTGCTAAATTCTAATTTTCATTCCAAATCTAATACCTTTAGATTATCACAATCAATGGTCAGTCAATCATGATTATAAAAATAAAAGTTCTAAATAACTTGCTCAATGTAATAGTATCAAATAGCCATGAAGTCAACACAAAACAATCATAGAAAGTTCAACCAAAACCTAAGGCATAAACTTTAGAAACACTTGATAAATAGAAAATCCAAACTTATATCATAACCAAACAAGAAATCCAATACAAAAGAGAAAGTGATAGGAGAGATATCACCCTTGTCACATGAGGTCAAACCCTCCATCTTTGCTTCTCAATCTTCATTCAAATCTAACTATAAATAAGAGAGGATAAAACTAGACTATACTACCTAATCCATACTAAACTAGTCTAAACTAAAGAAAGTAGAAAAGCTACATATTTGGTGATCTTCTTCTCCTCCCCAAAAGCTATTTTTAATATCTTGAAAGCCTGTATTTATAGAGAATTAAAGCTCCAAGCAATCATGTTAAAGTTGTGCAACTTGAGATTCCAAAAGAATGTTTCTCCAATCTTTCATGCTTTTCTTGGATAGAACCAACTGAAATCTTTTACCAAATGCAGTCAAAAAGTTAGTTTGAAGAGACCACAACTTCCTCTGCAAATTTTGGAGTCGAAATATGAATCCAAGGGTTGGATCCGAGCTTGGATCCACCCTTTGGATCACAATGGATCCAAACTTGGATCCTGCTACCCTATTTTTGCATCAAAACAAACCGTGAATTTCTTCACGATGCGGGTTGAATTTGTTAGGAATTGAAGAAATAAAGCAGCGGATAAAATTAAAATTTTCAATTCCAAGAGAGGATCAATCCTTGATAAAAACATGCAATTTGTACAAGGGTGTTTATTGAGAATACCTTAAACAATGGAGTACTAACAACGCACGTAGAGGTAGGTGACGAATCCACGTAGCCGCTCAAGCGTACGGCCTCTAACGGTGATCCACACGAATTCCTTTTGCCGAAACCTCCAAGGCTATTCAACCCTTGCTTGTGTTAGTGCTAGCTAACCTTTATTGACACAAGTGAATGAGATAATCACTCTATCTCACAACTAGGGTTGCTCGAATGTCAAGTAGGAAGAAGAAACAATTTTTCTCCTCTTAACACTCTAAAATAAAACCCTAGCCCAACTTTCTAATTTTTGGGTAATTTTTCCAAACGAATTTTCAGAGATAAAAACCCTCAAATTTGTGTCTTGTCTTATATATTTAAGCAAGAGTAATATGAGGTATTTATAGACCATTAGGTTGTTCCAAAACCATATGGAAATCGGAGTTAGTTTGCTTAAGGATTCAGTTTCCTAATCCAAGCAAAACTTAGTTTCCTTAAGGATCCAATTTCCTAATCCAAGTACAACTCCTTGTCTTGGAAGAAACAACCATAATTACACCATAAGTCCTCAATGTTTAATTTGTCTCACAAATTAAACCATAAATAATCCAATTCAATAATTTCAAATCCTTATTTGAATCACATTTAATTCGACCAAAGGAATTCTTAAAGTGTGTGACCCATTAGGTTCTCAATTACTTGGCAATAAGAATAAATCATAATTCTCACTTAATAAGAGTTAGATAAATTAAAAAACCCTTTTAATTTATCATTGATTCAATCAATCAATTGACTCATTCTTATAGATCAAGATTGGCATCTAGCAATGCATCATGACCACCCAAGTAATGAGAAAAGTCAAGTGGATGACTTCACCATTCAATGAACATTTACTATGTAATTTATATCCTTTCACCATACTTATCTCACATTAATCATGGAACATGTACCAATTCCATACATGATTAATGTATCTTTCTTGTACCAAAATATAACTCTAAAAGAACAAGTACTTAAAACCAGCTTTTAAGACTCATTCACTTAGTACTAAGATTTCTTGAGTCATATTTCACAAGAGGCCAACAATGAGATAACTCCTCTTCCACAAGAGGTGGTGAATCCTTATAGATTATTCACTACCTTTCCATACTTCAAATGTATATACCCAAACGTTAATGATGTGAGCATTTCCTTTTACAGGAGCAATCATATAACAATTGAAATATACACATCCATATTCAAGATACTATGAAAATCTTAAGTCCAAGAATCATTTACATAAAATGTCATTTAGAGATTAACCTTTTGGCACAAAAGTAATCTCTAAGTGGATCAATCTAGTGAATTTGATCATATCATCAAGCACCCATATACTTGCTTAGGTGTCTCATACACCATAGTAGATGAGATCTACTATTTTATCAACAAAAGCGGCATAGTATATGCTAGTCTAACCGTATTAGTAATGTCCCTTCTCATTAATACTTTGACTAGAGATATTTAAGAATAAATTTTATAATTAATCGAATGAGTCTCATCATCATAACACTTATAATCTCATTGATCAAGTTTATTCTAGGGACTTTATCACACAAGTATTAACATACAAGCAATCAATGTGATAAATATGTCATTTGTTAATGCATAAATAATTCAAGTACATATAAGGGACCCTAAAAGTGATTGTCTTTAGGGCATATATACTAACAGAATTACCATATGAACAAAACAAAATAATTGAGTTAGATTTCCAATGCATTAAGAATCATCTCAATCGGATCTTTGTAGGCCATGAAATGTCCAAAATACCCTCAACTGGTCAAATCCTCTGTTTCACTTTTCACAACTCTAATGCACCTCTGTAATTGCCATTTTTTACCAAGAAAACGTATTAATTGGTTCTTCACGTCTTCAGAAGAAATGTAGAATTGTGACTTAGTTTCGAAACACCATGAGAATCACCTCAATTTGATACATATAGCTCAAGGCATGGCCAAAATACCAAAATGTATCAAAGCTGCCACTTTCAACTTGGCTTGAGCTTGCTTGCCTTTCATCATTTGAACATTTTGCACTTCATGTCAGATTCAAATCATCAATAATCATCTTCAAATATGTCAATTGTACCTCACTTGAACCAAATTGATGTGTGTAATGAATCAAAACCTGCAAAAACACAAGATATTATGCATTAAATCGCTCTTTTACATGTTTTGGCAATAAAATGATTCTTCAAGGAATAATCACCAAAATGAAGCCAAAAGTCCTCTTCAAATCATAAAATCACACCAAACTAAGTAATTAAACATATCAAAAATAAGTAAAATAAACTCTTATCATTAGTCGAAAGAGAAAAAAAGGGTATATTAACTTGAGATACTTAAATGATCATCAGATGTACTAAATAGATGTTGTATAACAAAAAGAACAGAGAGTATATTTTAGTAGCCAAATAAATTAAGTGAAAGTACGTCTCAATTGAGCCAAGCGCTTAGAAATGTCATTCCAACAGAGAGTGTATTTTAGTAGCCAAATAAATTAATGAAAGTACGTCTCAACTGAGCCAAGCGCTTAGAAATGTCATTCCCTTAAAAATCATTTGAATTGATTTTAGTATTACAACAAGCATTTTGCGTTTTGCTCAAGTAAAAATAGATTTGAGCTAGGTACAATTGACTTTTTTGATATAATTGGTATGGTTTTTGTATCTTATAAAAAGGTTAGTGTATGCTTATAGATGCAATTGTATTGAATTAGTAAACGCAGACAAAATTCATATGTACAATAAATTGCTTTTTTTTTTGTCCTAAAAAAAGGACCTAGCCCACTTCAAGCCCCAACCCATATGTACAATAAATTGCTATTAGTGTACGATAGATCAGGTGTAGTATACAGTAGGCGAGCAACCGCAACAAAATTTTGCCGGACCAGAACTCAAGTAAAACTATTACCTAGGAAAATGACGTAGTAATATGTCACGTATTACACAATGTGGTAGTGTTTCTTCTGGTTAATCAACCTCTATATGTTAATGATATTTTAAGAATGGCTCGTAGTGTATTTCTGGTTAATTTAACTGGCCAATTTTGGCCCTAGGTTCGTGTAGTAGAGTTCCATCAATATCAAGATGGACAATTCATCAATTGCGGCTACATCTTAATGGACCATGTAATTATTTCTAATCCAATTCCTGGAAAAAGCAGTATCGCAGATTGTGACAAACCCATCCGGGGGCATCTCTCGACGGCAGGACTAGGAGATTATTGCTAAAGTAGAATGTATAACCAATCATTTTTCATTAAAATTGCCATCTCCACAGCAGGGTGTCCTTGCTTCTTACTTCGATACTAGTTCACTTTTTGTTACTTTTGGAATGACGCGAGAATTTAATTGCATCTTGACCGAAAACTTTCTAAAGAAAAGTTTTCCCTTTCAGCAGGAAGTTGTTTCTGCGAAGTTATTCCTTTTGCCTTAGGAATCTAATCATAAAAGGAAAGTGTTACGACAAGCAACAACGGTAATAACAAACAAGAAAGAAAAATTGAAGAACACAACGAATTTACGTGGTTCGGTCAATGTGACCTACGTCCACGGGTAGAGAGACAGAGCTTTTTTATTTCTTTGAGAAGATTATAGAGAGAATCGTTACAACCCTAGAACTGATAAAATACACCTATATATAATACAGGCCCCAAGCCCGAAGCCCACCATTGACCTCCATTAAAAAATTCCTTACGGGTTGAGCTCCCAAAATTTTGGATCAGGTTGTAATTTGGATCTACTATAGAAAATTCCAAGGCAACTAACAATTCTCCACCTTGACTTGAATTTTCCCAATCTATCAAACAAAACAAGAATATCTCCCTGCCATTCACGCCCCGAAGGGCCTCACGCTATGCTAACATTCACCAAGTCCAAGCTATGCTTGAACTTCTCTGCAGGCAAAGGCTTTGTCAACATATCTACTGGATTGTCAGTTGTGGTTATCTTCTCCATAGAAAACAACTTCTCTTCTATGATATCTCGAATGAAATTAAGGCTGACATCAATGTGTTTTGATCTCTCATGATACACTGGATTCTTAGCCAAACTCAATGCACTCTGACTATCACAATAAATGATAGGTTTCTGAATTTCCAAACCCAGGCTACCAATAAGACCATGCAACCACATACCTTCCTTAGCCCCTTCTGTCAATGACATGTATTCAACTTCAGTAGTGGACAAAGCAACTGTAGATTGAAGTGTTGCCTTCCAACTAATAGCACATCCATAAAGGGTAAAGATGTAGCATGTCAAGGATCTTCTTCTCATCAGGTCTCCACCATAGTCAGAATCTGTATAGCCAACTAGACCACTAGTAGAATCTTTAGTGCCATAAACCAAGCAAATATCAGTCGTACCTTTCAGGTATCGCATAATCCACTTGACTGCTTCCCAGTGAGCTTTACCAGGATTACTCATAAACCTGCTTACCACACTCACAGCATGAGCCAAATCTGGCCTAGTGCATACCATGGCATACATCATGCTCCCAACAGCGCTAGTATAAGGAATTCTTCTCATGTAATTCTTCTCTTCACTAGTACTAGGTAATGCACTAGCATCAAGTCTGAAGTGTGATGCTAAAGGAGTACTAACCGGCTTAGCTTGTTCTATCTGAAAAGACTGTAGCACCTTCTCAATGTATTTCTTTTGAGATACATACAATAGGCCTGCATTCCTGTCTCTCCAAATTTCCATACCCAAAATCTTCTTGGCTGCACCCAAATCCTTCATTTCAAACTCACAACTCAACAAAGTCTTCAAATTTTCAATTTCAACTTTGTTCTTAGCTGCAATCAACATGTCATCCACATATAGCAACAAATACACAAAAGAACCATCTACCAGCCTTTTAGTGTAAACACAATTATCAAAAGCATTCCGAACAAACTCATGAGCAATCATAAATGCATCAAACCTCTTATACCATTGCCTAGGAGACTGTTTCAAACCGTACAAGGACTTCTTCAGCAAACACACATGATCTTCCTTTTCAGAATTAAGAAATCCCTCTAGTTGTGACATATAAATTTGCTCCTCTAGATTCCCATGTAAGAAAGCTGTTTTTACATCAAGTTGCTCTAACTCAAGATCCAAAACACTTACCATGGCTAGAAGAACTCTAATTGTCTTGTGCTTCACAACTGGTGAGAATACTTC
This sequence comes from Gardenia jasminoides, assembly GCA_013103745.1. Taxonomy (NCBI): domain Eukaryota; kingdom Viridiplantae; phylum Streptophyta; class Magnoliopsida; order Gentianales; family Rubiaceae; genus Gardenia; species Gardenia jasminoides. The sequence goes on along the minus strand of CM023097.1, from coordinate 3,716,024 downwards.
ATGATAATCAATTTCCTCCTTTTGTGAAAAACCTTTTGCCACCAACCTTGCCTTGAACCGAGTTGGTTCAACTCCAGGGATGCCTTCCTTTTTCTTGAACACCCATTTACATCCTACTGGTTTTACTCCTTTTGGTAATGGTACCAGGTCCCATGTTTTGTTCTTTGTAAGAGACTGCATCTCCTCATTCATAGCAATCAACCAATTTGCTGCCTCTTTTACTGCATTGCCTCCTGTATTGCGGCTCATGCGGATTGATATTCTCTCTCTGCTAATGCATAAACAGAATTAGTATCGACAACATTAGCACAATCTGCATACCTAGAAGGCTTTCTGATTTCCCTTCTTGTTCGTCTTGTTGCTATAGTCTGTGGTTCTTGTTCTTGCACATCTCCAGGCTGTTCTACAGAATTAGTAGCAATCCTCATTGGAGTTTCCACCTCAAACTCCACTCTCTAGCACCATGACCTTTATTCCCTGTAAGTTCATTAAGCTCCTTTTTCTGGCCAAACATAATAGACTCATCAAAAGTGACATCTCTACTAATAATAAATTTTGGAGTTCTATCCTTTTCAGTACACCATAATCTATAACCTTTAACTCAGTTGCATACCCTAAGAATATGCATTTCATTGCCCTAGGCTCTAACTTACCATCATTAACATGAGCATAAGCGGGACAACCAAATATCGAGAATAATCGAGGGTGATCGGACCATACCTCTTGAGGAGTCTTAAAATCAATTGCAGTTGATGGAGATCTATTCACGGATAAGGCGGTATTTCTTGCCTAAAAAATCTTGGAAAGTCCGACATTAATTCGCATGCATCTAGCACGCTGCAGAAGTGTTTGGTTCATGCGTTCTGCAACTCCATTCTGCTGTGGTGTATGGCATACAGTGCGGTGCCTCACTATACCTTCTTTCTTGCAGAACTCGTCGAATGGTGTATTGCAGAACTCTAACCCACTATCTGTCCGGAGTGTCTTGATTTGTTTCCCTATCCGTTTTTCAACCATAATCTTCCACTCCTTAAACCGTCCAAACACCTCATCCTTTGATTTCAGAAAATATACCCAAACTTTTCTAGAGTAGTCATCAATGAAAGTAACAAAATATCTGCATTCGCTATGGGACTCAACTGGAGAGGGACCCCATAAATCTGAATGAACATAATCCAAGATTTCTTTAGATGTGTGCCTACCAGAACTGAACTTGACCCTGCGTTGCTTGCCCATAACACAGGTCTCACAAAATTTCAGTTTTCCTATTTCTGCCCCATCTAACAATCCCTGTTTGCTCAATATCGCCAATCCCTTCTCACTCATATGACCCAATCTACGATGCCATAACTCTGTACAGTCATCATACTGCTCTAACGAACGAGAGACAGCCACCGTTCCCATCACTAAATTGCCCAGCAAGATATATATCCCATGCTGCAATCTACCCTTCATTATTGTAAAAGCACCCTTGGAAATTCGAATCTGTCCATCTCCACCGGAATAAGTGTAACCTTGTTTATCTAAGGTACCCAAAGAAATCAAATTTTTTGTAGGTCAGGAACATACCAAGCATCAAGTGTCCTAACCATTCCATCGTCCATCTTAATCTGCACAGAACCACTGCCCTTAACACTAATCTCCTCATCATCACCCAATCCGACACTACCATTCCACTCCTTAAAAGAAGTAAATAGACTCTTTGAAAAAAGTCATGTGATAAGATGCACCAGTGTCCATGACCCAGGTATTTGCAGAACATGAAGTACTAACGGTCAACACATCACCATTCTCTCCTTCATCTGAACTATCCTGAACCACATTGGAGCTGTTTTGAACCACAGCTGCACTATTATTATTTGATTCCTTCTTCTCGTTTCCCTTCTTTCGTTGTGGACAGTCTTTTCTTATGTGCCCCCTTTCTTTACAGTGAAAACAATGAAATCCACCAGATCTCGATTTGGAACGTGACTTACACCTGTTGGTACCATTCCTTTCCTTGTTCACCTTGCGAACGCATCGATCCGTCTTCATTGGAACCAGAGACTTTTCTCTTCAGTTCCTTAGATTGCATAGCATCCTTCACATCGCTAACAGAAATACTATCTCTACCATACAGCATAGTATCCACAAAATTCTCATATGAATTAGGCAATGAGCACAACAGAATGATAGCTTGATCCTCATCCTCAATTTTAACCCCAACACCTTGTAAATCTAGGATAATACGATTAAAATTGTCAAGATGATCTTTTACCTGCATATTTTCTGTCATCCGCAAGGTATACAAACGCTGCTTTTGATATAGTCGGTTCGTCAGGGATTTCTTCTGGAACTTGCTTTCCAGTTTCTTCCATAACCCCTCAGCAGACGTTTCATCAACCACCTCTCTCAAAACTTCGTCATTAAACTCATGAGAATAGCTATCGCCTTTGCGAATCTCGGTCTTCTCTTCCCTTCAAACTCCCAAGCAATTTTCTTCTCCTTCTAATGTTGCCGCATCCTTGAACTAGAAGAGCCCGCATCTTCACCTTCCAGAGAGTGAAGTCACTTGATCCATTGAATTTCTCAATATCAAACTTGTGCGATGCCATTCTTCAATCTGCAAACGGAATAATCCTAGATACCCTAATTCGAACAGAATTTCAGGGTAACCTAACTCTGGTACCACTTGTTACGACAAGCAACAACGGTAATAACAAACAAGAAAGAAAAATTGAAGAACACAACAAATTTACGTGGTTCGGTCAATGTGACCTCGTCCGGGCGAGAGAGAGCTTTTTTTATTTCTTTGAGAAGATTACAGAGAGAATCGTTACAACCCTAGAACTGATAAATACACCTATATATAATACAGGCCCCAAGCCCAAAGCCCACCATTGACCTCCATAAAAAAATTCCTTTCGGGTTGATCTCCCAAAATTTCGGATCAAGTTGTAATTCGGATCCACTATAGAAAATTCCAAGGCAACTAACATAAAGGAATTGGAACTGCTTTTGCATTAGAAATCTAATCATAAACGGAAAAGATTTATGTCATTAGCTATTAATTCCAGAGCAAGAAGCAATTCTTCCTGTACATAGTAAACCTATCACGTTAGCCATAGCTCACGAAACTTGTTCTTCTGCTTCTCTCTCTGTCTCTCTCTCTCTCTCTCTCTCTCTCTCTCTGGGTTGATGTTCTTGGGGCAAACCGTTGAATACAACACATGATGAAGCAAGAAAATAGACCATTATTACAACAATTTCCTGCCCCCTCTGGAAAATACCCTTGGTTGGTGTAGTATCATGGCAAACGCTATAATCACACGACCTTTTGCACGATATCTCCATCTGGATCTGTGAAGAGCGAGCAAAAGAGGATCCCAGAATTATACAGAAAAACAGTTGTATTTTCTACTGAAGAGGGCTGGTTAGTCTTGGCTGATAATAAGACGATGCGGTTCTACAAAATCTGGAACCCCGTGACTTCACAATGCTTTGATCTTCCTCCTGTAAGATCAAAGTTTGTCATCCGCAATAGTTTCCTATCATCATCACCTACTGATCCAAGCTGTTTGGTATTGTTATTTGTAGATGAAGCCCCGATCATCTTATACTGCTGCCCTAGTGACCAAGAGTGGATCGAGTTTAATTATGGCGAGAGTTTGAAGGCCCAAATGTCAAGTACTGGAGTTACTAGACAGCACAGCCGAGAATATTATATTTGTGGTCCCGGAAGCTGCGATGGTAAAATCTATGCGATGACCAGATGGTTTCTCTATTTGATACGCATAAACTTGGATAAACAATCCAACTCTATTTGGAGCATATCCGTGTTGAACCAACAATGGCCAATGTGGTACCACACGCACTCCATTAGTAGGCACCATTGGTTGGTGGGATCTGTGGATGAACTTTTCTTCGTTCAACTGTGTGGTTCCGAAGACTTTTGCGACATCCTGACTGTTGAGGCCAACAAATTCAACTTCTCTACAAATTTATGGGAGAAAGTGACAAGTTTGAATGGTCGAGCTTTGTTCTTGAGCGACCACTGCAGCCTTTCATGTCCGGTAGTGTGTGATTCTGACTCGGACACGGAAGAAGCAGCAAGGCCAAGCAGTGGAAGTTGCATATATTTCATCATCCCCTACGAATCAACATTGTACTAGTACAAGATGGAGGATGAAAGTATATCTGTGAGGGTCTCAAAAATTTATTTTGATATTATTACAACTTATTATTTTTAAATAATTTTATTATTGTTATTAATTCGTTCAATTATTTTAAAATCATATTTAAACGAATTTTTCAGAAAATTTAGATGAAAATTCATTTTATTCATTTATTTATTTAGTTATTTATTTAATTTATTTCGTCTTGAGGTGAATTGATTTTATTTCACCCTTAATTTCTTGTAGTTTATCAATAATTCGTTTAGTATTTAAATTTGCTCTTTTATATCGATTAGACAGAAAATGAGAAAAAAATGTTTTTCGAGGTAGAAATTCGGGCAGTGAGTGACGTAACGTTAAAATATAAGGATGATCACCCGCAGGTTAGAAATGTACTCCAATGATTGGAAGTGAATTAAAAAGAGTGATTAATTAGGGCTTTGAAATCTTGATTAAGAATTGGATTAACCTCTTCAAGTTTAGAATTTTATCTAGCCGCTAATTCTTCCAACTAATCTCCTCCAGTTCACCTAAAATCTCTCTTTTCTTTTCCCTTCCCCAATCGAGATTGCCCATTAATCTCAAGCCAAATGAGGCAATTAATTTTCCCTCCAAATTGCTAATTAAGATTACTATTTATAGTTTGACTTTTGGGGTTAAAAGAAAAGCTTTATGTCTTGTCTTCCTTTCTTCATTTAATTCACTCAAAAATTAAACAAAAACACCTCTCTTCTTCTTCTCTCCATGGCCAAACTCCCTCTCCCCCTCTTCCCTTGAGTTCTCATCAATTTCTTCTTCCAAATCCTCTCTAAAATCACCTACAAACTTCCAATTAATCTTGGCCTAAGCTTGGGATTGTGGTGAGAAGCATTGAAGAGGAGCTCTTGGAGGTTTGAGGCTAGCAATCTTGGAGGAAATTTGTCAACTTCTTAGAAGAGGTAAATTGCTAAATCTTCCATCTTTGTCTATTGATTACAATTTTAAGCATGATATTAGGTTTGGGTGGTTGATAGGTTCTTAGAACCTTGATTGATGTTGATTATGTGGTTTGAGGTGCTAAGCTTCATTATTTTGTAATTTGATGATTATGAGGAAAAGTGGGCTCTTGGAATTCCCACAAAATGTGTGAATTTGTCTATTAGTTGGATAAATGGTGATATATGTGTGTATATGCTTGAATTTGTTGCTAAAAAGTTGGAAGGAAACCTCAAGGAAATTCGGCTAGAAGAGAGAGAAGTTAGGGCTGAAATTTTCTGAATTTATCTTGATTTTCGTGGTTGAGATTTTGGCCAATTTGAAGGCTTAATATGAGCTTTAAATTTTGAAAGTTAAGTGGTTAAATTTTCCCTACAAGATCCATTTTAAAAGTCATACCAAGAATGAGAGTTAGTTGAAGCCAAAATCTGAAAATTTGGGAAAAATATGCTGGCCGAATTTTGGACTGCTTTTAATGCTAAAAATTGATATAATCCTCTATCCTTTTTGACCACCATTAGGCTTAGGAAGGTCAATACTAGTTTAGGTCCGAATTTGAGGCCAATCGGAAGTGGTTTAGATGTGTTAAAGGTGGAGATAAGATAAGGAAGTGAAATTTGCAGGTTTGAGCAAATGTGAACCAGTCCACTTTAGGCCCGTAGAAAACTACCTTCCCATTCGAATTTTTGGTTGAATTTTGGTATGAACCTATACTATATAAGAAAGTATTAGTGTACCAAATTTGGTGATTTTTGACCAAGAATTCGTCACTCAAATGAAGCCTTGAAATCTGCCCTGCGAAACTGGGAAACAGAATTGTCAGAATTTTAAACCCCCTCTGTTTGAACTGCTTTAATTTCTTGCTCGAGTGTCAGAATTGAGTTCCGTCGATGGTGTTTGAAAATTTTCACATAGTAATTTAAACTGTATAAAATTGAGAGGCCAATTCGTTTTCTGTATTTTTTGGTGAATTTTTAAAGTGGGCTGGTCGATCAACCTGTTTTGCTACTGTAGCCGTTTCTTTCGTGAAAATCTGGGCAAATTCCGTCCAGAATATTTACTGGGTGTCTTCTACAAAGTTTTAGAAATTTTCAAGAGGTTTCTAACGGTACCAAGTACGTAAAATTTGGACTTGTACAACTCCAGTTATGATTTTTCAAAGATTTCAACTCAAATTAGGAAATTATCGAACTTGCTTTCTTTTGAGATAAATTTGGTCGGTGAACTAAGAAAACTTATTTCCATTCTCTTTTAACTATTTTAGGGCGTAAAACTTGGTAACTTTGACATGAAAATGGTTGACCCTCTTTCTTAATTTTCATGCCAACTTAGTGTTTCACTTGATTCTCAAATCGGAGAATCTTGAACTTGACTTGAGTCTAATTGGGACATTTTTTTTAAAGACATTTATCAAATATTACCCTAGTGATTTGAATTAAAGTACTTGATCATTTCCCATGACTTGAAAATGTTATCTTTTAAATAAGGGTAGTGAGAAAACTACTAAACCTTGGTTGTATAATTAAGTAATTTATACTCGTACTTGTCTCAAGTGATCGAGAAGATCCCGGAGAACTCGATTGATCTTGCATGCTTTTGCTTTAGGCTCTTGACTTCGGTGAGTGCCAAGTGCATGTTAAATGTTTAAATAAAATGTTTCTCGTACTTACTAGTTACTGAGGTTGGGGTGTACTTTATCACCCTTGTCCTTTCTATCATGTGCTTGCTTGCTTGATAAATGATAAGTGTTACTTGTACATGTAAATGAAAGTGTTTCTCGTGAGCATTGAGCGGCAGGGTACCACCCCTCCCATCCCAATGCTATGACCGAGTATGTCGATTGGAGCTTTGTCTCATCGACCATAATGGGGGGGACGCCCCAACCCATTGGCTAGCCTTGTAACTCGAGCCGGCAAGGACTTGGTCGAGAAGCTTGGTGAACCATGGGAAGTGTTATAGCTTGATCCAAATTTGGGGTCTTGCTAGGCATACTTGTTAAGTAATGCCATTTAAGTGCGTGTTTGGTTACGGATCCGAGAGGGTGTCATGGTGGTTGGAGGAAGTAAGTGGGGTACTACGGATATGGTTACTTGGGTTGACGGAGGGTCAACTAAAAGTGGATCAATCGGTCAAGACGTGGATTGGCTCCTGAGAGCCCCGTATCCTTACTTATTTCTGTGTATTTTTCTTGTATGAGCCCTATTCACTGTACTTGCGCATATTCACTGTAGATAGAAAGGCTCGAAGAGGGTTCTCCAAACCCAGCTCCAAGACTCTTGTCTAATGTGAGCCCTCGAGTAGTGATTCCTTGGGAATACGGTCTCCTGGTGAAAATTGCAATAGTGCAAGTGATTAATTGATTTACACGCTTTTATATCAATTTGGCTTTCCTACTTGCTTGATTACGTGCTTGCATGCTTTTGTTAGCTCACCCCAATTTGTTTTCCTGGTTTCAACGTGAATCGAGGCTAGTATTTTGTAGGATTTTCATTTTGTATAAGAATAAAATTAATGGATGAATTCGATGGTTTATGGTATTTTGGAGTATTTCTTGTACAACTGTAATTTTGGGTGGAGATGTAATTTATATTTTGAAGAACCTGAATTATATTTACTACTGGGACATACTTGTGGATTTTAGCATTTTTGTACTTTTGGGAGTTTTAGAATTGTAATTAATAATGAGTTGGGGCTGTCACAATATCGATGTATTTACCTTGTCCAGATTTGCCATGGGATCTTCTTCCAACTTGGATAATGCCTACTCAAATGTGAAGCTAGAAGTTAATTATTTCTTTCTTGCTATGTTCTAGTGTCGAAATGGTTGCAGATTCATAGTATATATGTTCTCCTCCAAACAGGGTGGAATATGCTGTTGAGCACCATACAACTGCCAACGAAGATGAGGAAATGCTGCCCCAAGAAAATACAAGTTGTACGGTTGAAGAAGAAGAAGAAAATACTGTGGTAGCAAGCAGCATTGAGGAAGAGCGGCACTCGCTGTGTGATCTCCCGCTAGATACACTGTCAATGGTCTATACAAATCTTCCTTTCGTTGATTACATGAATTTCCGTTGCCTTAATAGAATCTGTGCCTCCACAATTAGGATGAAGTCCAATTCATTGCCTCGGCCATTTCTCATCTTCTCCAATAGAGAAAAAGGAGCCTATGAATTTGTTGACTCCAGGCTGCAGGGCAAGCACACAGTCATGGTTCCCGAGGCTATTCATGATTATACAATTCGCTATGCCAAGGATGGTTGGTTACTAATGGATAAACTAAAGGCTCTTGCTTTCGTTAATCTATTCACAAAGGAGATAATTCATTTTCCAGATACACCTTACGGGTGCTGTGCCAGCTTTATTTTTACAACCTCGCCATCTTCCTCGGATTGTTTAGTTATGGCAAGCTTAGGATTTGGTAAAAAAGTTTGTTTTCACTCAATTCAATCGAGATATGGAGAATGGGCGCGAACGGAATTTGACCAAAATGAATTTATTTTCAATTCCAGCAGCCCAGTACTCCACAAAGGGTCTTTCTATTACCAAACCAAGTTTGGCATACTTGGAGTTCTACTGGTTGAATCTGAAACCAATAATCGTATGGAGGAGAACGAAAACGCTGAGCTTAAAGGTGATGATTATGTTATGTCTTGGAAAATTAATCTGGACCAGAAGCCCCCTTGCAAAAATTGTCAACGCACTTACTTGGTCTAGTGTGATGGGAATCTTCTATCAGTATTTGAGGTCTTCAGAGGAAAAAGAGTTTGGGTTCGAGTTTACAGACAAATTGGGGATGATCTGATTTGGCAAGAGATTAAAAGCTTGGGGAACTATTCATTGTATCTCAGTCGGTATTCATCTATCGCACGCATTGAGGAAAGCCCCGGCATGGCTAACAGAATTTACTTTCCCAGATTTTATCAAGGTGGCCTCGTTTATTATTCTTTGAACACCGGGAAGTATCATTCGGTTGGAAGCGATGACTTGCGCTTGGGTCGATCCAAGAGAGCACTAGATTTTATTAAGCTTGTTGATTTAGGATCTGGCTTTACCTTCAAATAATTTCACCTCTCTTTCTTTGTTTACATGTGTTTTATTTTATTTTTTTGACAATTTTTTTTTTTTTGTGTGGAACCATCGCATAGCTGTTTACATAATTTTGCAGGCAACTTGTAGTACTTACAGGTGATGCAGTGAGTTATATGTTAGTTAACCCTTATGATAATATGTAACTTACTCCAACAAATGGTAGATTAAGTGTAGTCAAGCCTATATTGTATGACATTAAGTCAAAAGCCAGAATTGCTGTCAAGGAGTGGGAAGCCCCTTGACAGTTCCACAACTTAAGGCAGTGTTTTAAAAATCGGACCGGACCGGCCGGTTCGACCGGTTGAACCGCGAACCGTTCGTGACACCGGTCCGGTTGTATATAAAAGCCGGAAAGTAATAAAAAACCGGTCAAAACCGCTGAACCGGTCAAAACCGCTTGACCCGGTCAAATCCGGTTTTCATGTTTCTTCAAAACTTGGCAGCTGGCACTGCCCAGCACTTGACTTGCCACCTCCTAGAAGTCCATCCATCTGTACGGAGAGATCATCGGAGAAGTGGGCTTGCGATTTGTCCAGTTAAAATGCCTCACACTATGAAAAGGAAATGGGCTTGACTTTCCAGTTCAAATTTAGAATTAATCAAACTTCAACCCATGGCCTCTGCTTTATCAGCAATGACACCCATGTTAAAGCCCACTCCTTGGTATATTAATTATTAGAAGTAAAAGTTATTTCAACCCTAATTGAAACCAAGCAGCCATCAAGATTCCACCTTTCCTTTCTTATTTCCTTCTTTCCAACCGCTGCAAATTCTAATCTGCTAAATCCTCACTCTTTTTTTTTTGTTTAATTTCTTCCTTCTAATCTCTACTAATATTGTGGCACTTCTACAAACTTTTTTTTTTCTTTTCGATCTTGAAAGTTTCAAGTTGATATTGGATCTGCTATGAATTTTCTCCTCCCTCTTTATCTCTTTTTCAAAATTTGCAATCCATGATAAGGGATCCTATGTTTCAATGGATGAAATTGAAGTGGTTTTGATCGGCATTGGCAAAAAATCTTTTTGCCAACTGGTACAAAAGAAACCATCAGATTTGACATGGCTTGAAGTTTTCATAGGCGACTTTTTTTTTTTTTTGCCTTTTCATCTTTTGTTGTTTGAAGTTTTCATTTTTTTTTTGTGTACATAGTTGTGATAGAGATTCAATTATATTGACCTCGATTTGGAATCTCCTTTGCATTTTTTGTTCAGTTGGGATCTCCTTTGCATTTTTTGTTAAGTTTTTTATGTTGTCTATAATACTACCTTTTAGTGTGAGAACATTGGAGTTTTGTATCTTTGATGTTTTTTCATTTGATATATTGGATAGAATTTATTACTTAACTCTGGGGAAATTCTGAATGCACATTTAAGATTATGGTGAACTTTTTTTTTCTCCTCCAGCATTATTTCTATGCTCTTTTGGTAAGTCCTTTAAAATTTTAGGATTTTATGGCATTTTATTATAATTTCTAGCTATTCAGATTTTTCATTAAATTTAAAATAAATTTAAAAACATTAAACCGTTGACCCGGCCGGTTGAACCGGTCAGACCGGAAAAACCCGGAACCGTTCACTTGACCGGTTCAATCAGCGGTCCGAGTTTAAAAACATTGACTTAAGGAGGTTGTGAGACTCCATCTCCAATTTTAGCTTTTCTGGCTGAAACCAAAATTAAGAAATCTATTTTGAATTCGGTCAAGCAAAAAATCAGGTTTGAGTATTTGTTTGCGGTGGATCCTGCTAGTAAGTCAAGAGAATGAGCAGTTCTTTAATTCCAGTTAGTAAGAGGGATCTTGAACTAAAAAATAGACCATAGAAGTTAAAAAAGGTTATCCTGAGCAATTGCAATAATCGGGTTCATTGATATTTCTGATATAGTAGATACTATTACACATACAATCATACTCAATTCACTTTCCAATGGATCACCTATGATCAACTCCTTTGGATGATTTTGAGTAAATTTCCATGCGTTGCGAAACTCTTTTGGAGTTTCATCGTCCTTCTTCTCCATCCTTAACTTTTCGAGGAATCCTTCATCAGTGATTGTGAATGACTGATTTTTTCAATCTTTTTGACCTTGGTTCCGTTTCTGATCACCAATTTTAGGTTAAAAATACATAGAGATTTCTTTGCATCTAAAATTTGTTTCGAAAGAACTGCATAGAGGAGTTTTTATTAAAAAAATTCTTTTTACTCATTTCATTTTTTTATTAAGAAAATTCTTTTTACTCATTTTACTATTGAGCTTGATATCAATGATTAAGAAAAAAAGGCAAGATTGGTGGTGCATATGTGTCTATGCTAATTCTAATGATCAGGTCAGAAAAGCTCAATGGGACATTTTAACAAGAAGGAAAAATATTTGGGGTGAAAAATAGATTATCATGGGCGATATGAATGACATTGTTTCTATTGAAGAGAAGTGGGATGGCAAAGTTAGGACAGAAGGAAGCTTTAAAGACTTTAAAACTTTATTAATAATAATAACTTGATAGACATTGGTTTTAAAGGCAATCCTTGGACCTTGTCTAATAAGTGGGAGCAAGGGGAGGAAATTAAAGAAAGATTGGATAGGATTTTAGGGACTCAAAAGTGGTTGGGGTTTTACAGTAATCCTTCTTGTATGCCTCACATCACAGCGTTCTTCTCTTTGACACTAATTCTATTAGTAAAAGATGGAAAAAGAGGTTCATATTTGATAAGAAATGGTTGCTATATAATGGGGTTGAAGATGTGGCTAGGAAGTCATGGAATATAAATTTAAAGGGGTCCAGATTTTTCAACCTTAAAAGCAAAGTAAGGAACTGTAGAATTAATCTTATAAACTGGTGCAAAAAGCATAACCCTAATGCTGGGAAATTAATTCAAAAGATTAAAAAAGAAATTGAGGAAACCAAAAAGAGTGATATGGAGGGGAAAATAATTAAGTTGGCAGATCTTCACAAGCAGCTGAGTGCAGCCTACAAAGCAGAGGAAATCCATTGGAGTCAAAAGGCTAGAGTAAGTTGGCTGAAAGAGGGTGCCAAAAGCACAAGCTATTTTCATGCTAGAGTTGCAAGTAGATGGAAAAGGAATCAAATCTTGAAACTGAAAAGAAGGGATGGAAGCTGGTGTGAGAGTGAAGAGGAGATATGCAAGAAAATCATTGATCATTTTCAGTATATTCTTACATCAGATCAACCATAGAATTTTCTGAAATATTGGATGGGATTCCATAGATTGAATGCCAAGTTGATCAGGCCTATAACTGAACAAGAGATCATAAAAGCTCTGTTTTCTATGCATCCAAATAAGAGTCCTGAACCAGATGGTATGACCTCTTTCTTTTTACAGCATTACTGGAATATTATGAAAAGTGATCGGATTGCTGCCATTCAAATAATCTTCCAATAAAGTTTTTTCCATTCCAATAATCTTCTTAAAGCCACTAATGAGATTCTATTTAGCTTGATACCTAAAATTGAATATCCTTATTTGGTTAATCATTGTAGACCCATCAGCCTTTGTAACACTCTCTACAAAATCATTGCCAAAATTCTTGATACAAGTTCTATCAAGATGTGGGAGAAAGTGAAAGATGTTGATACAAGTTGGTAGTTTTATAGGATTTCTTAGTAAGAAAAGGTTTTTATTTCACTCTTTTGTACTTAATTTGTCATTTTCATCCTCATAAGATTTCTTTAAATTGGTTTGGCTTACAGTTTACACTGTCAACTTGTCGACTTCCGTAATAGTTCCCCTTTATATATATATATATACACACACATACATACATATATATATATATATATGTGTGTGTCTATATATATATATATATGTATGTATGTATATTGCGGATTTTTGTAAACAAAAATGCTGAACAGTAGGTACGAATCATGACAACAATTTCCAAAGTCAAAGCTCACCTCAGTCTCCCCACCAGTGGATTATTAAGGAACCAAAGATTGAGAAGGATTTCAAACGGAATTGCCATGTGCAGCACTCATGGTCTTAAACAAATGAAAGTGCATGAATGGAGATGGCTTTGAGAACTTGGTGAGGTGATAGGGATCCACTCCTAATTTTTACTTAATAAAATTATTTTACTGCTTTCTTGAAATTAATTTTTCATCTTGAGTATATGGGTTGTTGAAACTCTACTAAGGAAAGGACAAACAAGCTTAAAAAGGAGAACTTGAGTGGATTAAATATCAATGATATCTGTTTTGGAGTTTTCTTATTAGAGAATGTGGAGGTAAGTAATTAAAATTTTTCCTCTAATATACTGTTTTCCTTTTATGAATGAACTTGTTTATTACCTTTCAATGCCTTCCTACTCAAGCACACGATAATAAGGTTCGTGGAAATTAGAAAATTAATGTGTTTCATATGTTCTTTTAGAGGAGAAGATTAGTATTCTACATAGTTAAAAAAAATACTTTTAGTTTGCTTTCAAAAGAAAGATTATTTTAGTATGAATCACAAATCAAATATTTATAATGTGTCAAGCACATGCTCCCATACTAGTTCATTAAAGATAGAGAAAGCATTTTATACTTGATTAGGGGAGCCCCTAAGTATGACTTTTGGGGGGAGGGGGCCTAATCCTATCCAAAACCCTCCCATGTACAAGTGTCAACTGTAAAAAGCAAACAGGTCAGCTTGTTTCAAAATGTTTTGATTAAATCCCCACCACAACACCATACACTGGTCCTCCCTATCCTAATTACTCCTCTCCATGAACTAAGGAGCCATTTAGTTTGAATTCCATAATTACTATTACTATCAGTATCATAAAATAGTCAATGTTAATGGGTTTTGATAAAAACCCATATTGTATTTGTTAATGTGGAATAGATTTTACAGTTCATTATTTTTCTTTTTCATTATTTCTTTTTTCATTTATTGAAACAGTAACATTTTTTAAGAATAAAAGGAGAATAAGATAGGTAATTAAAATGATTCCCTAATAATAGGTGGTTAAGGAAAAAAAACCCATAGAAAAGCCCTATAATTCGGATTAATTCATTCCCATTAACCCTAAACAAACATTATATAGGAGTATAATTGAATTTGAAACCCATAGTAGAAGTTGAAACCCATTTGCCAAATACCCCTCAAGTATACTATTCTTTTTTGGAGATTAAACGATATTTCTTCTTAAAACATTCTTTCTTCCAACTTAATTTTTTGTATTCATTGCTTAAAAAGTACAGCTAGTTATATAATAACGAAGGTTTTATCTAAATTCAATTTGGACTCAACATTTTTATGAACTTTAGTCTACTAAAGTTATATAATGCCTATTTTGAACTTATATTCACGTTGGTTGTTGATAAATTATGCTACTATGTTTATTCCCATAGCTTAAAGAATGTTGACTCATTTAAGAGTCTTTAAAAAATTGAGTGTGGACTATTAAGAAATGGAGAGTTTCTTACTTTAACTTGAGTGGTCCTTTTTTAGTTTTCCTTCAAATATCTAAATTTGAATTATTCTTGTCATACGATTACTAAATATAATTGCTTTTTGTTTGCATTAATAGCTAATGGCCTATATCATGAATCATAGAAATAACTTCTATAATTCATACTTGTACTTTGATAAAGTATTTGGTCAACAATGGATAAGTACATACGAATAGGTTCACCAATAGTTTTTATGAAGTCAAACTAGAATCTAATTTATAATATTTGTCAAGTCAAAATTTTTGAGTACACAGAGGTGCATACATTCTAGGATTCTTCTTACTTTTTTTTTTCCCTTTTTGCTTGAGATTTAGAGCTTGATCTTTTTATTCGTTATAGAAAGAAATTCTCTATTTTCAATTAACAGAAGTGAGAATTTTCTTTTCAAAGGTCAAAAATAGTTAGCTTACTCTTAAAGAAATTTCATATTATTGCTTAATTTTTAAAGTTTGTAGCAAGAAATTACTTTTCATAGTTGTTTTGTTTTGAAAAGTCACTACATTTGAATTTTGATTCCAAATCAATTTTTCTGTATAAAATTAATGAAATTATATTTGTAAAATATATCTTAAAAGTATTTTGTTTTTAAGCGAAATGTATCTCAAAATTGGAATTACCTTATGTGAAAAGGCCGAAAAAACCATTTCAAATTTGGTTTCCTTTGTGTATCCTAAGGAAGTTAGCTTATTTCTTGAAAGATTAGATTTCTTTTCTATTTGTCTTACATTCTAAGAACAATTCAAAAGGATCCAATGGTTTACAATAAATGATTTTCCTTCATAATTGCATAATTTGATTCTAAATCAATTCATACTTGTTTACTTCAATCTTTTTTATGTGTAAGTGAGAGGTCTCAAATTCAGACCTCTCACTTATACTACTTCCTCACATATTACTGGATCCATCCTCTATGAAGGAAGTTTATTTTAATAGAATTTTATTTCTAACCTAAAATATCGAAGTTGATATTACAATGGTGCGTGCATGGCAACACCGCATCATACAGAAACATAGGCAGTCGAGCTCTTCCAAAACACAGAGCCTAGCACGTCCATCTAGTTGGAAGTAGAGGTGTTTATATTTCAAAAAAAAAAAATCGTATAACGAGTCGATCAAATCTATATCGGATTTTGAATTTTAGTAAGATTGAATTTGAAAAAATTGAAATATAATATTTGGTAAAATGGATATTAAAAATACATTAACAAATTACTGATTTTTTGCCTAAATTATCAAAATTTTTATACTATAATGTTACACACACACACATGTGTGTGTACGTGCGTGTATGTTTATTATCAAATATAAGAGTAAATTTAATTCTATTACTAACCACTAATTAGTAATTACTAATTAGTTAACTTAACTATAACTATATTTAGAAGTAAAATTTTGATGGAAGTTGACATGTTGGAGTTTAGTTTGACAATTAAATTTGGAGTTCTTGTTTATGTCAACGTTGTTTAGGAATTGAGCAAACGAGTTAGGAATTAGGATTATGAACCTATTTTTTTCCTTTTTTTTTTTTGCATATCATGTTTATTTGAGTTAAGTTGATTGAATTTTATTGGAAAAACATATGGGATATTATTTTGTTATACAACAGTTTTTTTGAAGAAACTAATATATTTCAACTCACTATTGACTTTTTAGATTTTGTATATTACCGAATTACCAGTTGTACGATCCAATTTACCAGACTAAAATATGGATGGTAATCAAATATTGGTATTCAAAAATCAATTCCCAGATTACTGAAATTTTTTTTTACTCCCGATTACCGACCGATGAACAACCTTAGTTGGAAGACAAAACCCCAGGAAAGGATAACTTCTTGCATGGAGAGAAGATGACACAGAGATCAAAGGGAACAAATATTTGCCGTTTCCATAGCTCGGGTTGCTACTTTCTTCTGACTACATGTTTCAAAATGAAAAGACATCATCTGTCGAAAACTATAGCTCAATTGAAATATCTGTTCATAAAAGAGTAAACTGATGTTTCAGTGTGTAAATTAGGCTTACCAGATGTAATATGGCTAATATAGTGAGAAAGATACATTTGGTTCAAGTAAAAATAAGATGTAATATGGCTACAGTCATAGAATTAGCTAGTAGGCAACAAACTGATTTCTTACACGTACAATGAGAGTCCAAACTTTAGACAAAGCAAGAAAGAACTTTACCAGCACAAATAAAGTAGATTATACACAGAAGAACTGAAGGTGCATGTGCACACATTTCTTTTTCTCAGTCATGGAGCATACTGAAATAGAATTCAAATAATTCAGAAGAACGACCTAACTCAAAGCCAGCTGAGGGACAAAGGCAATAATTTGAAATAGTTTTGAAAAGCCAGCTGAGAAATTTTGAAAATAAATTTGATATCCAAACAAACCCAAATTTGATGCCACTTGCCAAAAAAGCCATAGCACAATCTGTCTCCAGTCTTGTCATCTCGAATTATATCAGCACTGCTACCAGAATTTTCCGCGAGAAACACATTTCACAAGGAATTTATGCAAGAAAGAGGTTTGAAAGCAATAATGCTGTCAAGCACTCACGATCGATGCGTGAAAATATTGCATGAACGTCCCCATCCTGTTTAGAGGCAAGAAACATAAATGATTGACTTCAAAATTTTTAAAGAGAAACTCCAATAAAAGTATCATTAAAAAATCTTTATTTAACAGGTGATAAGAACAAGACAATGAAATGGGAAGCCCACTTCAGTGACTGGATTTAGCTTGCAAACAAACAGCACATTATCCGGAGGTTTTACCTCAGCCTCGGGAATGTCCCCAATCTGTTGCACATATTAGCAGGAGTTACAGCTTGATAATGGCCACAAGGAAAATATAATAGAAGTGAATAATAGAAACAATATTATTTTATTTTTTTGTCTCCACTCTACTCTACCTTACTCTCTTTACTTTAATTATTTTATATTATTAGTTGGGCAAAAAACCTCAATAGCAATTAAATTATTCTTTGCATTTACTATTGACCATTAGACTATTTTTTATTTTAATTTAATTACTCAATTAACTAGGCCAGTATACCCGTGGTTATTTCATCAGATTTTGCTCTTAATTTACAAAATAAACCAATCACATTACGTGCAAATCACATATCAAAAACTAAAGGTAAATATACCCACTGACTTTTTAGACTAGAACACAAAAAATCTCAACGGTTGCTAAACTATTCTGATTGTACATTTTTAGCCATTCAAGTATTTTTGGATTTAAAATGGCCATTCAATTTACAAATGTATGCGTTAGTGGCCATTCCATCCAATTTCAATGTTAATCCTAACATAATGAATTGTAGATAACTGTACTTTATACAAAATTTGCCAAAGATCATGGGTAAATTTGCCCAAGTAAATAAAACAAAAATATTAAATAGTCATTAAACTATACAAGTAATATATTTTTAGTGATCTTTCACTCAAATTGGCCACTCAACAAAATGGTATATTAACGAGTTTTTTATTTTGGCATACTAGCGAGCTTTTATACAAATTTTGTTATTAAATCTACTATTTTTGTTTTATTTTTAGAGTTCTTGAAAATAATTTGCAAGAACTTGATCATATCAAAACCTATAAATTAGAATATATTAAAGCAATGATTATAGATTGTAAATTTTATTTTTTTAATTAAAATGACGAAACTCTACATGGAAAAAAAACTAAAAAATTGACCTTACTAAATTGTACTTTTTTTTTTGGTACGTGAAATGCACATGGACCTCATTCCATTAACATAATAGAAGAACCATTTTACAGAATGATCACTAGTATACCAATTTCAGAGTTCAATGACTATATTGAATAAAAAAAATTTTGAGTGATTAAAAGTATACGAGTGGAATAACTTAATGTTTTGACAAAAAAAAAAAAGAATAACTTAATGGCCAACAGAGATTTTAGATTCTCATTGAGCAATTGAATGGACATATCTACCTTTAGATTTTGACATATGACTTGCACGTATTTGATTTATTTTATAGATTAAAAGAAAAATCCGATGAAATGACTGTGAGTGTAATGATTAGTTAGTTAAGTAGTTGAATTGAAACCAAAAATAATTTGATGATCAAAATTAGATGCGAATAATAGTTTAATGCCCGTGGCTTTTTGCCATTATTAGTTTCACAGTAACAAAGTAGAAATAGAACAGCAACAACAAGACAAGGAAATTCTCACTATCAGAATAGCTAGGGAAATGCAATTTAGGTATTGGGGTGGCAGTGACGGATGACAACAACAGTTTTATTATTGGTTGGGTTATGAATGAGAAAAGCTGGGCTCTAAAAGCTTAGATGAAGCCATCGTAGTTCGACTAGCATTGTGCAAAGCTATAAGCCAGTCTTGGACTAAAGTGAAAGTAATGCTTGAAAACAAAGAGCTAGTGCGTTCTATCCAACAACATAAAGTTTCACATTTTCTTCTAATGAATGTTGTGGATGACATTAACCATTTAAGCAAATTGTTTAGGTTATGCTCCTTTTGTTTAGCTAAGAGCAATAGGAATCATTTTTGTGAATTGATTAGTAAATATGCTAGTTGCATATATCAAGATGAGGATGTTCTCAATTCTCAGTGTCTTAGCACACTACTCTTGTAATCTCTTTGAGCCGTTGCTCAACCATATAAATCTTTTTTAACAATACATCTCATCTATCGTTTGAAAAAAAAAAAAAAAAGTAGAAATAGAACAATTAGAAACTAGAAGGTGTCCTGTACGACCAAACAGAAAGTGAAACACACTCGTGTCACTTGTTAACTTGCAGACCTCTTGACCAGAAAGCCTCCAAATTTCTAACACATAAAAACTACACACACTTAATTTTCACACCATTTTCCCCCAACAACAACAGCAACAATAGCGCCATCACTCAGGTCAACAGCTAGGGAAGGAAGCCACACCGGAGTAGGAAAATAGAAAGGAAAAAGGGGGAAAAAAAAAAACGGAAGAGAGAGAGAGAGAGCAATTAATTTTTAATAATTTGCTATTTATTGCCCTCCCTCATTTTTATTCTTATTTTCGTCGTCGCCTAATTTCTTCTTCTCTCCATTTATTGTGCTATAAAAGCAACTGAATTTTACTATTGATTTTTTTTGGGAATAAATTTTTAAAGGAGAGAAATAAATAATGGAAATGGAGGAAGGAGCTCAGCCCTCGGACACCGTGATGACGGAGGCGGGGGCGGCGCCGCCACCACCACCACCTGCTCAGCCTCAACAGCAGCAGCAGGCATACGCCGCGGCGGCGGGGGTGGAGAATATTCCGGCTGTTCTTAGCCACGGCGGACGGTTTATTCAGTATAATATCTTCGGGAATATCTTTGAGGTCACTGCTAAATACAAGCCCCCGATTATGCCTATTGGTAAAGGCGCCTACGGCATCGTCTGGTAAATCCAATTCGCTGTTCTTTTGTGGTTTAATCGGATCATTTCTTTTATTTATTTTTTTCTATTTTGGGGTATTTTTTAAGCTCCGCGTTGAATTCGGAGACGAATGAGCATGTGGCGCTGAAGAAGATCGCGAATGCGTTTGATAATAAGATCGATGCGAAGAGGACTTTGCGAGAGATCAAGCTTCTTCGCCATATGGATCATGAAAACGTCAGTGAGTCATTTCTTTTGGGTTATGAAATTTTGGAATTTCTTGTCTAATTTTAGTGAATTCATTTTAGTAAAAAGTGCAATTTTTTTAGTTAGATTTATCGGGAGATGGAAAATTGTGTGTTTGTGAAATTACTATATGGCGTTTGAGCTGGAGTAAAGTGGATTACAGGATGAAAGATTGAATTTTGGGATTTTGAATATTGTTTCTGTTGATAAAGAGTGATTGAGATCAGTGAATAATTTGAAACTACTGAGTAGAGTAGGTAAAATTGCAAACAACATGTGAGAGAAAGTCTGGAGATTGGATGACGTGTGGGAGTGAAGTGTGAATTGTCTGGTGATATGCCTCTAGATGCTTTTTGGAGCTAGTGTTTTGCTGAGTTGACCTTGTTAGAATGTGTGTGTGTAATTTGAAGCTGAGTGTGACCTTGTTAAGATGTGTGCTTGTAATTTGGAGCTGTGTGACTTCTAAGAATGTTCTAATGTAACTGGAAGTTGAGTGTTATTTTGTGAGAATGTGCGTATGTTTTGAAGCTGGGTGTGACCTCACGACTATTCGTATCCTTGTTGCAGTTTTTGGCAAGTGTCCTTTTCTGGTTTGAATGTCGTTGTCAGACACGTAATGGGAAACTGAGGTATTGATAGGTATCTTGCACACTTGTAATAAGAAGCCACCTTTTGTTACGTCATCTATCTTTGGCTCTACGATGGAACTCTTTATATAGTAGTGAGGAAGTTAATTGCTGGTTTCCCCTTTCAAGATTGTTAGGCTACAGCAGTAGCATGGAAATAAAGCGAATCTAAGTTTGGTAAAGTTGATCTTTCTGGAAAAGAGAACATTTATAACTCTATGGACATACAGAAAAATTGTCACTTTCGGGTATATGATGTTTAATTGATGTGGACTACAGAAAAATTAGTAGGTATCAACTCTGTACACATGTACAAGGCAGAGAAATAATTAATTTGTGTTCCTTTAGCTACACAAAGAACTCTTAGGTGACTGCATAAGGTGCACCAGAGACATTCCAATATCTCCAACTGTAAGTCCTCTATTGATTTCTTGCAGACATGTCTGCGTGTATTTTTGGTTCCCTATGTTGCTATTCCATTTGATCTCCTTTAATTGAAATCCTAAAGTGTTTGCTGCACTTTTAGTTAAAGAAACTTCATCTTTTGGCAGTATCCAATTTCCATCTGCTTATGAGCTTGTATTCTGTTTTGTTAGGGTTATGACACAGATTGGATCTTTTCATATGCACTTTTTGGTTACTTTTCTGGAAAAGGCTCTCTTTTTGATGTTGTGATACTGGCTTAATCCAAGTGCCATGGATATGCTTTTCTTTTAATAGCTGTGCTCCTTAACACATGGATATGCCATTAGCTCTACTACGTATCTGCTTTTAGTAGCTTGACTTATAATTGGGGTCCATATTCTCAACACTGGAATTGATTTCTGTTGTTTGGCTTTTGATGCACATCTTAATGTTATAGTTTCCTCTTTAGCTAGACAATAAAATGTTATTCCACAGATGGTTAGAGGATGTTTTCTGCCATCCTAATTATAGTGATACTTATTAAGTTTTAAATATGTGAAGAGAAAAAATGAGTATTTTTTCTGCATTAAATACTGGTCGTATGCCTTATTTGGTTTTAAACAGGTGAAGAACAAATATGTTCATTGATAGTTATCTCCTAAAAAAAATTGTAAAAGCTTTTGGTTGCCTATTAATTTTTGTTTTTATCCTGTAGTTCAAAGTCAATAGCTATATCCAGACACCCTAAAACTTGGGTATTTGTAGTGATAGTGGTAAAGCATGTACCCTAATAACAGTTAAGTCCTGATTTTTTTCTTTATGACCATGTCATTACTCATCAAAAGTGCCTACCAGAAAGAAAATTAGAATTTTTGGGGGTGCTGTGTTCTTGTGCATCTTGTTTGTGTGTTAACCTACAGTTTCTTTGTCATGCAGGTTGTTGCAATTAGAGATATAATTCCACCACCTCAGAGAGCAGCATTTAATGATGTTTACATTGCTTATGAACTTATGGATACTGATCTCCATCAGATTATTCGTTCTAATCAAGCACTATCAGAGGAGCATTGTCAGGTTATAATTTGCTTTTACTGTAATTAGTCTTAAGGGGTAAAATGACAACTGTATATATCAGTTAATATTACTTATATGTCAGTTAATATTACTTTGGACCTTGCTCAATTATACTTCTGGATTGGCCTGATTTATGAGACAGCTGGAAAGATCTCAAGTTTATTAATTTCCTCTATTCTGAGTATTTTTTCATCCCTGAACCATGCTCCCCTTTCATTTTTTTCTGTTGTTAACAAGATATTGATGTAGTACATCATAATGGACACAATCTTGTGATTTATAATCACACATTAGTTGTCTTGGTCATCAATAGTGACTGCCTTATATGTCTGCACTTTAGGTCTATTTTGATCTGAGGCCTCCCAGCATAAATCTAAAAGAAACCTCTTTGACATATTTATCTCTGCCTTCAAGCTTTTTGATATGATTTTTTTTTACGATCCATTGAATTCAAGGATTGATTATTCACCAAACCTCATATCCTGGTGCAGTACTTTTTGTATCAGATCCTTCGTGGGTTAAAATACATCCATTCTGCAAATGTTCTTCACAGAGACTTGAAGCCTAGCAATCTCCTCTTAAATGCCAACTGTGATCTAAAAATATGCGATTTTGGATTGGCTCGTGTAACATCTGAGACGGACTTTATGACAGAATATGTTGTTACAAGATGGTATCGAGCACCTGAATTATTGTTGAATTCTTCTGATTATACAACCGCAATTGATGTATGGTCTGTGGGTTGCATATTCATGGAATTGATGGATCGGAAGCCTCTCTTTCCTGGTAGAGATCATGTGCATCAGCTACGTCTTCTCATGGAGGTATTCTTCTTTGGAGGTTGTAGTTATTCATTAGCTGGTGATTTCTTTGAATACAATATTAGAAGCACATGTGTTAAGTTTATTGTTCTCAATAAACAGTTCTTAAACCAATGCAATGGATTGCCCATAACACACATCCTTGACAACTTGACCTTGGATTAAGGACTTTTTCTTGGTTGATTTATTGTAACCAGGTCAGAATATTAGTTCCTCGAGTTAGGTGGGTCACGTTCTTATGGAAATGACTTTAAATCTTGCATAGTAAGTTAATTTCTGTTTTTCTGTCTACTTCATATTCTTTGTTTTTTTTTTTTTTCCTTTTCCACTTTTTAAAGAGGGATGATTTGGGGGTAGTACTTGGTGAAGGATACGGGGGAAGAGTAACCAGCGGTTGTTGATTTGTGGAATTAAAGTCCAAAAGTCCCTTGTTCGTAATGGATGGATGCCCATTGTCTTCAATCCTAATTGGCTAAGTATGGGCAAATTTGTTGTTAGTAACCACTTTATAATACAGTTCTTAATTCAGATGTAGGCATGGTGTAACTTGGTTACAAGATGTACCTGTGACTAGGATATGCTTGCTTTCTTGTTCTGTCTGCCTCGCGTTAATAATCAGAACTATGATAATTATTGTTTAAGAAATTGTCTGGGAGCATGTTTTGGAGGATATGAATTATGTGGAAAGGCAGAGCATAAGTGGGGAATGTGCTGAGAAAGAGGAGGGAGGGAGTCCAAGCAAGGAAAATGTGAAGCCTCTGAGGCCAGCTACCATAACTAAATGCATAGACCTTTACATGTTGATGCGTGTGATGCCTTGGTGTCTATCCGCTGATCACCTGTGTCAAGTTATTATGCTCAATAGGGCTTTCTTTGGTTCCATTGGTCTTCTAGATTGCTAGTGTGTAACTTTTCTTATCTGATATTTTGTACCCATTTGATGCCTTAATTACTTATCTACAAGTTGCTATGGGTATCTTTGTTTACTATGAGTGCCCTGTATTTGTGAGTTTTTCAATATATTTACTTGAGCAAAATTTTTAGTGGAAGATGTATGCTACATGAAGGATAAAATTAAACAAATATTATATCTGAAACTGCTTAATTTGATGACTCAAGCCTGGGTTAAAGAAGCCTTTGGTAGACGACATAGAAAAGCATGCGTCTCCTGGACATTTTTGGAACGTGCTTCTCAAACAGATGCTTGTACAAATATCTAATAAGTGGAATTTGAACTTTAATATAATAAGTGAAATTTACTAAGCAGAAATGGTATATCCAATTAATTAACTGTGCTGCAAACTAATTTTTGTATACAAGCTCAGAATAGAGTGAAAAAGAAATGAGCACTGGGCCTTTAACCGCAAATTTGTGACAGCAGTTTCTAGGTCACAAAGAATTATTGTAAACTTATTTTGATTGCAGAAAGCTGCAAGTGTCGAAAATAAAAACTTATTAGCTAACTCAAAGTTATTTCATTTCTGGGTTGCCGAAAATCCAGTTTAATAGTACTCTCGCCTATAACAATGTATACCATTGATAAACAGGGTTTCCAATAAGACGTACACCTTGTAAATGAATAAAACCATCATTACTTGTATGATTTTGTATTATACATGCCCTTAAGGCATCTAGAGCAGTTTAGGCATCATTCACATGAAAATATCATGATGAATCTCTGCCTTTGCAGTTAATTGGCACTCCGTCAGAGGCTGATCTGGGGTTTTTGAATGAAAATGCAAAAAGATACATCAGGCAACTTCCTCTTTATCGTCGGCGGTCATTTAGCGAGAAGTTTCCTCATGTGCACCCTGCTGCTATTGACCTTGTTGAGAAAATGTTGACATTTGATCCTAGACAGAGGATTACTGGTAAGGAGCTTATAGCTTGAATGTCTAATCATTACATTCATTTTGCAACCATACATGCTATCAAGATTTTTGCTTAGTAAGTTAGTGTAGAAACAAGCTCAAATCAGGGGTTTTCTACATGCTGAATTATTGGTGCTATGTTGCTTAATTGTAGACTTTCATACATTATGGATGATAATTGTCTCCTTAATCCTTTATTCCATATTATTTGGCTTGTATTTCTTTCTTACATTTTCCTTCCTTTTCCTCTTTTTGAATTAGAAAAGGAAAAGAAAGAATAACCATTTATGCATGCAACAACTCATAAATTACATTGTTTCACTTAGGCCTACTTCATTCTTGAGCTTCTGTGCCTCAAACTTTCCACTTGATCTCATTGTTAAACTAAGAGAGTAAACCAAAGGACAGGAACATGTGCTGAGATACAGACTGGAATGGAATTTAATGGACTTGTATGTGTTAATACTGGAGTTTTAGGATTTTATTGTTAGTAATTTTTTGTTCCCTTATTTCATTCGTTCTGGAGTTGCACCTAATATAGACCTTTTTTATTTTAGTTAGTTGAGTTGTTTCGAGGTTTGCCTTTTTGCTGTCTTAGGTTACAGTTTTTGAATAACTTTGATGAAATGGAGAAATATATGTGTTCCACTACCTAAGGGTACTACCTTCTGAAGTTGGAAAAATGATATCCTCCACAGAGGTATATCTACATTAAAAGTTGGAAGCTTTCAAGGATCAATAAAGTGTAGATAATAATTTTGCTTTAAGAAGGGCCATATGACTTTAACAGAATTTTCAAGAATTGAAACCAGGGCAAGGAGCAGAATGTGAAAATTTATACCACAGTTTATGATTGCATTGTTAAATAGGTGTAGACCCACTCCACCCACTTTAACTGATTTGGAGCTGATTAAAGTGCTTTACAGGTGTTGTAAGGGCAAGGTGTATGTTTAGCTGTCTTTGCCCTTATAAGGAATTGGCAATTCTTGTCTGTATATATTATATAGTTTGTGAAATGTTGCTTATATTTGCTTTTTTTCTGAGGAAAGTGTGGATAGAATTGGCTTAGGATAGGTAGCTTGAGAATTCACAGGTGTTGTGTTTCTTCCAACCCTTCTAAATTCCCCTACTCGATTTGATTAATGCAGCACCAAAGAAGCAATAGTGGAGATTATGGATATCAAAATCTTATGTTTGGACTTTGGAGATTACTACAGATGAGTAGGTAGTATGGGCAAAAATAAGAATGTTAATAAGTACAAAGCAAGACTGGAAGAACTTGATGAGGCGAAGACAGAAATATCTGGAAGTCCACCCAGATTTCCTTAGGATTGTCCAACCAGGGTGAGGCTCCCTGAAGAATGCACAACAGTACACCTTGAACTCAAAAACGAATATCCTTAATCCTGATCAAATTACCTTTGACCCTTAAAGCGTGACTGTATAAAAACACTAATTTAGAAACTACCTCAATTGGCACAAAGAATCCACATCTACTGCTGCTGCTGCTTTTTCTGCAACTGCTGAAATTACAAACATTCTTCAGGAGTCTAATTCTGCAGAAGCACTGAGAAAACCACCAGTAGACACACTACCTTGGACACCTTCCCTTTGACCAAAATGTCTTCCTCCATTTTGGCTTAGCTGTCCTAATGGTTTGTGCCTTTTTATATATGTGCTAGCTGCTGCATCATATATATTCTTAACAGCATAAAATAAATTAATAATTTTAATGCTCATATTTGTCCAAGTTGTAGGTTATCCTGCATTTTGTATAATAATCATATTACCTTTGAGTTATGAATTGTGTTATCAAGCAAATAATTTAAAAAGATTAGTTTGGCATTCCGTCCTCAATCCTATGGAGTTTTTCCACATTTGACTTTTTGATAATGTGCCTCCTCATTTGTTAGCTGTGTATGCATTTTCAGTTGGTTTGCATTAATTTTGAATTAACTTGATAATATGTGTCTGTCTTGCGGCTCATATGGCAGAAACCCCTTCTCCCAAACCCAAAAGATAAATGAATGAATCCTTTTTCCATCAAAGACAGCGAGTTTAATCGCAATTGGCATTTTGCACTTATGTGCTAATTGCCATTAATTTTTTTCAACCACTTCCTCGGTATGTGTCTTGTAGTGATAATATCAACTAGTTTATGATGCTGATGATATGTTATTAAGCCCTGTAGAGTAATACTCAGTCTCTTAGCAATACCAGAATCACTGAAAAAATTTTAAAAAAAAAAAAATCCCTAGAATCACTAAGATCCATCAGAAATACAATGTGAGTTTTATGGCAGCAGAAATAGAACATGACTTACCTTGGCTGCAGCTTTTGAGTTTTATGGATAGCAAATGAGAGTTTCCTTGCAGCTAAAGCTCAATGAAAATTCACCAAGATCGATCATACTCCCTTAGCAATAGCAGAATCACTAAGATCCATCAGAAAGACTTGAGCTTTCTAGTGACTTTTCTTTTCTGTGGAAAATTATGAAATCCAGAATCACGAAGTCAAAAGAGCTGGAAATGATGGCAAACAAAGAAGTAAAGGTTAACTTGCTTGAGGTGCAGGCTCTTCACTGCCATAGAGAATAAAGTATAGAAGCTACTTTCTTTGGTGCCTGTTTGCCAATGTTCAGATATGTAATTCAGTCCCCAGATATGATGGATGCATTACTTATTGGTACTGCTTGCCGTCTGGTTAGAAATGTAGATTCTGATTTCAGTGATAATAGTAGATCTGACTTCTGAGAATGTGGGCTGGCATGGCTATGGGGAATTACTACTTTGAGACCTAAGATTCTCTTTGACAGAAAAGAGAGAGAAACTAAGTTTATAAATGTAAGAGCATTATGGTTCATTAACATTTTTTTCCTATTCCATACTCAAGGACTACTACCCAATGTAGTTTTATTTTTGACCAAAAAGTGTTGGATGACCTTTAAGCAAATGCTGTAAGAATCTACAAGATGTACTTGTGCTAAGCTACTAAAATTTTGTGGAAGTTTGGTGTTTTCTCGACATCCAAAGTTGCAAGGGTTGCACCGGTGAGCATACGTGTAATTCATTTGCCATTTTGAATATCATGTATGATCCATTTCATGACACCATGCAAGAGTCTGGCACTTTCAATACTTGATGCTGCTGACTGCTCTTCTGGTCCCACAAGAGCATGGGCATTCCGAACAAAGTTTTAGGTGCTGTGTTTTGCCACATCACCATCACTGTAACATCCAACTTTGTACATGTGAGGACATGTTAAGTGGGGAAAAAACAAGTGGTGGTTGGACCTATTAGAAATGAAGTGTCCTCATTTGGTGTAAATTAGTGTGCCAAAGCAGATCCTAACAAGTATCTAAAACTTATTCCAACAGTCCCATGGTGAACTTACTCCAGGATCTATTTTATGACTGCAGTGGCCTTGCCAGGAGCTACATGTTTTATGACCATAGTGACCATGGTATTTGTGCATCAAAATACCATGGTAACTCCTCTTCTTGTAGGATGGTGAGACCTTGTGCATTATAAGTTGGGAACAAATGTGATGGCATTATGATAACCCTACATGGGGAATTGGGGATCTTGTTCTGGTGCTTCTCTGAGATAGAACATTCCTGAACCACCTATTTTAATTTTTCCTGCTATAGTTTCCTAAATTTTAACACATTTCAGCAAATCCCTTCTTTATCCACTGTGCTCTCAGCATGTGTGCTCTTTGGATATGTGTTGCATTACTATTTCCTAGATTACACGCCAGCTTTACTTTCTCAATCAATAGCTCAATAGCCAGGAAGGAACTTTTTCCTTCTACAGCCATCACTGTACTTCTTCACCATTTTTGGCACTTTCTCCTGCTGGTCTGTGTGTCTTTAAGATGTTACCTCATGCTGCCAAATCTTGTGAAATCCCTTCAGCAAAAAACTAGTCACCTGTAGACCTAACACCTCAGCAACATGAACTCCAGATAAGTTTAACCTCCAGAGTTGCTTTGATATTAGAGTACTGTTTATTTACTACTATTTGAATTGGGATAGATTAACCTAGAGCTGCTAGTTCTGCTGCATAATGTAGCATAAGATGTATTTCTCCAGTTCCCTAAAAGCCCACAAGTAATGGTTCCTTGAGTATGTTATATCTTCCAGGGAATTGGATGTTAATGTTTCATGTCATGTAGCATATTTGATCAAGCTAGAGTTTCTGATGTTGCTGTGTATATATTTTCTGACAACTGTTTTTATAAGTCCAAAACTAATACAGGAATTTAGTATAGTTGCCTGGCAACACATTTCTATTTAAAATCCAGCAAGTGAAAGGTATGCCTGTTGTGGCTTTCCTTGTTAATGCCTTTGTTTATGGCTCTCATGGGGTTTATGTGTGGTTATTCAAATATCAATCTCTGTCTTGTTTTCCACCTGGCATAGGTCAAGAAGCAAATTTTGCCAACTATGAAGAAATGATGATGAATTATTTTTAAGTAAATTAGATAAATTACAGTACTAATGACCTTATAAGAAGAACTCCACAGACAGCTATAAAAGTAGATTAAAAATTTTTTGAACAGAGATCTGCAGTAGTTATGTGCCACTGAAACCCAAAGGTGCTATGGCAATGTGCAAATGAAATATATGTTGGGTCAAACATTGGGTTTTCCCTACATGCTGTTTTTTGGGATTTATGTGAAATGGCAACTTAAAATGATGACTTGTGGCTTGATATTTTTGTGTCCTGTTAAACATTGCTATTTTGAAAACTTTTGTGTCTATCTTGACTGATTATACAAATGCGTGCTTAGCACTTCTGCAAATCTACATTCTTTTGTTAGACAGATAATGAGTGCGATTGAAGAGACATGAATTAAGAAGCATTTTAATATTTAAATGGAAGCTTTTTTACTCCTTTGCCTAGTCTGTGAATGTTAGTAAAGAGTCTGTGAATGTTAGTAAAGAGTACCATGTCTCAAAACATGGTAAAATAACTAAAGCTTTATTATAGCCTGGACTGTAGGTCACTGATCCGTCACAGGATTCAAGTTAGTATGCTGTCCTGGATAAGGCTTCTTGTGATATACGAAATTAGCACTTAAGAACTAATTGTTGAGCCATTGCAGCAAGTGAAGTTATCTGGGTCAGATCAAAAGTGTTGTTCTATCTAGCATTGCCCCTTTACAATTCTTGTTCCTTCTTACCTCCCTGCGTGGTGGTGAGACATTTTGTTCTGACATGTCATCCTTTCTTTTCTGTCTTTATGTTTCAGTTGAAGATGCATTGGCACACCCGTACCTAACGTCACTCCATGACATCAGTGATGAACCCATTTGCATGACTCCTTTTAGCTTTGATTTTGAGCAGCATGCCTTGACTGAGGAACAGATGAAGGAGTTGATTTATAGAGAGGCTCTTGCATTCAATCCAGAATATCAGCAAATGTGAGGCTTGTTTGCTGTTAAATTGTTGTTGAGTTAATTAGTGTGATTTGAACGTTGCGATAATTTGTACTTTTCTTCTCTTTTTTAATGTATATATTATCCATCTTAAATTTGGATGGATTTGCTATTGAAGACATTGGATCAGGGGCATAGGTTGACACCATTGCCATGTTGTTGTAAGCGGTGCTTTTCCTTCCTGTACTATTAGTTGAAGTCAAATTTCTGATGTATGAAAATCTCTAATTATGACCTCCTTTCCTCTCAATTTTGGTTAACATACAGTATAACAGACACCAAGATATCAAAATATTTACGTTTTCCATAAATATATTTCTCAATGGCCTTTTTACCATATACATCAAATTGGTACAATACATTTTTTCTACAAAAACTTGAGAAAATAGGAATCCTAATGAGCTAGATTGCTGATGGCTGTGAATACTTGATTGAAAGCAAATGCATGCACAAAAGGATTTTAGGGAGGGAAATGAAAAGATCAAATCATCTACGACAATTAGAAATTACATAGTTTGCAAAGCTATATCAATTTCATTTTTTTTCTTCCTTTATTTTTTTATCCTTATTGACAGTTTCTTTGGTGTCTACATCTGTATAAATTCAGTACGTGCTGATTTACCAACCGCATTCGGAATTAAAGTGGTAAAATTGAGAAATGGTACAAAATTGGGAGGTTCTGCTTTTAATCAAATCGAGTTGGGTGTAGAATCGGTCATGGAACTCAAAATGGTTGGGTGTAGAATCGGTCATGGAACGGAAAATAGTTTTACGCTTTTGCCCATTATGAGAATGTCAGCAAAGAGGAAAAAGCCTCCAGACATGATAAAAGCTAGTTAACCTTTACTAAACATCGATGATCGTTGACAAGAACACTCTGACTAGACAAACAGATTGAAGAAATGCAAATTGTCAGCTTGAAAGGACAAAGACAGAAAGTCAACTGACTTCCACAAAGAACATGCATTTTAACCTAATCAAAACGGTGATATGCAGACGTGGATCAGGAACCAAAATTGAAGACCAAGTCTAGTTCACGAGGTATAAAAAACCATATCCCGGTTAAGGGGGTTTTGAAACACATAACTGGATGAATGCACAAATGTTGGATTATTCTGAGGCCTCTAGGTGCATTTGTTACAAGGTCATGCATAGTTGTAGATCTGACAAGAAGTTCTAGGAGTCCAACCATGTAGCCCTTGTCATTGATTTATAAAACTAATGGCTTTTTTATTAAGAAAATCCGGCACCCGCTCATGATAACAGAGACAGACGTAGGGCAACTCAGTTGCAAAGGAGTGAAGGACAGTAGTGCAAGACATACAACTCTCCATATTCGCTCAAAACACTTCGTACTAGACAAACATTTATCTAGAAAAGAATTATGCCACCGCAGTAAATTGAACATCAACTTTTGCTGTTCCCTGCCATCCATCCCAAGAGTAGAATCACGTTCAACATTTGCAGCTCAGCTACCTTGATGAGAACAAAAGAGACTTTAAGTTTGGAAGGGGAAAACACTAGATCTCCTCCATTCAGACAAGTTCTATCAGATTCTATAGGATCACAATGTAAGTGGTTTAAAATTTTAGTAGACAGTAATCCGAGAAATACAAAAGTTGTTCCCACATCTACTACATAACCTCTAGCTCAGGAAGACAATGATCTGCAATAATGAGACAAAAGGTTATAGGTACAGTTACAAAAGGTGCAGCCTAGATTCTGTTGATCTCGGAGGAACCCTCAACCGCTAATCTAAGAGAAGATTAATGGTACAACTTCAATAAATTCAGCTTTTCCCGCTCCCAAAGAATCTAGAAAGTGGCAGAGGCCCGGCAGCTTCTCCACTATCACTGCTGGATTGCTTGGATCTTGATCGATGCTTTTTTTCTTTCCTCCTCCTCTTAGACTTTGACTTTGATCCTCTTGATTCATCATCACTACTTGAAGACTCTGAGGACGAACTTGAAGAACTAGAATCGGAGTATCTCCTCGAATGCTAAGAATATATAATCCATATCAGGTATTTCATAACATGAAACAGAAAGATCATAGTTTCACTCATATTTGTTAATAACTATGGAATATAAAGCACACAGGCACATTCTGTTCAGATAATTAATCGTTAAATGGCTATAACAAAAGTCATAAGTTCTACAGGTACTCGTACTTACCTGAATCACCGAAAAATGCTTGAGGCAGGGCAGAGTTAAAATCAAATACTAAATCTTTCATTTCTTCACACATGCAGAGCATAAAAATTACAACATCTTCCTGAAAACTTAAGAGGATGATACATCATGGAATGCAAGTATTGTACAGCATCAAAAGAGAAACAGAATGACGAATGAAAACCATTCATGTGCACCCCAAACAGCCTTTTCAGGTAATTTGTATGAACCCTTGCACTAATCGACGCTTCTCAACTATTGCAAATCATATCAATCTAATAAACCTTAAAATGTCAAAAACACAAGTAGAAAATTTTCCAATGATGAAACCTCCATATACCAATTTATTATCTCAGGTTACTTACCACTTATGGAACACATACAACCCAGGGGCAGTGAAAATTGTGAACCCATTGAATCAGCTAGCTTGTTGTAGACAAAGATCGAAAACATTTTACTTAAGAGCAAAAATGTGGAAAACAGATGAATTAAAGGACTGCTAAGAAAACTTTATATTGGAAATTTAATTGCTGATGAGCAGGTGAACAAGACTATTTTAGCACAATATGAACTTCAGAGCTCTCTGAATGGTTGACTAAAGAAGTGGAAAGGATGGAAGAAGCTACCTCTACCACTTTCCCATCTTGTGAAAAGCAGAAACTCATTGAATTTCAATGTCCGATAAACTGGTAGCAAGAGACCCCCAAAACAAAAAATTTCCCAATTTGCACCATCTGAACCAGGTTTCAGTCAATCTTCTATTTGATTGACTGCTGATGAAAAGGAGTGATAACAGGAACTTCCACTCTCTGTGATTGCACAAAGAGAATACCTTCCAAGTTCGTAAGTACAACTCATAACATGACTAGAAAGGGAAAAACCTCTATGTCGACATTTGCTCTCTTATATTCCTATCATTTTTCATGAAGGGCATCTGTCAACGAGGAATACATTATCTAATAGATCTTGCAATGTGACAATTACAGAAAACTCTACATTCATTATAGATATACATATAAGAATTTTCATTATAGATGTACGCATAAGAATCAGATTTAGCAGAGCCATGATGAAGGATAAACCTTATCACAAGTTTAGCCCCATGTGGACAGGGACAACTGCTTATACATTAAATGCGTCACATGGATGTTATCAAAAATTTTTCTTAACTCCAAACACAGTTTCAGTACTTTACTTGGTACATAAGTTCTGGTCATATATGTTTCTATTTACTCTAAGCACAATCACAAAAGGATTTGAAAAAACAAGGAAAAAGATAAAGAACGCTTTGAATGCACCTTTCTCTTCTTGCTGCTGCGCTTCTTTGCATCCTTATCTTTCTTATCTGGAAGAATAAAAGTTCACCACTCATGAAATCTAATTGTTTAACTAGCTACAAGAATATGTTCTTCCTTTAACTACATAATACATTACCTTTTCTGCGACCAGATTTACTGCTTGAGTGGTTTCTCCCTTGAGAAAGTTTGAGAGCCCTTTCAGCATCTAGTTGAGCCCTGTACTCCCTCATCATTCTATCCTTATCTGCTTCTAACTCCCCCTTTTTCATTTCTTCTTCCTAACAGAGTAACCCATGAGAAAGCAACAAGAGAAACAACTCACAAAATCAATTACAAGACTCACCACATTAAACCTCATCACAACCAGAACCTTTTATCTGATTATCTTCGGAAGGCAAGAACAACTAATGTCAAGCCTAAATATCTAATAACAGTCACAAAACTTAAGTTCAATATGCTCAAGAATGCCATTTTTGCACCCCAATCTAATCTGCACACTGGACCGTCCATAATGTGACTATAAATGCCACAACTTTAATTCTTTAACACTGCCAAAACTAAAGTTAAATTTCATTATATGAAATCCTTTTCACAGAAGAAAAGGATAATGACACAACCCCCAAGACTAGAGTACTCAGTGGCACAACCCACGAAACAACATACAAGTGAACATCTAGTCTCAGGCCCTCTTATGACAGAATGGATGTGACCTGTTGCCTTGGGAAGTTAGAATTAAACTTGCATGCCACTCCGGCACAATGCAAAAAACCAGCAGTTACAATTCCTACAACTGTCCAAAATCTGAAGGGTCTATAGTCTGTGTACCTTTAGAGTTCATTTATGTTGATCCCAACACCAATACAGAAATGCAAGCATACTATCTCACACATCTCGAGACCCCAGTATGTCTTCCCCAATCTTTAAATGCAATTTTGCGCATTTTGAAATTAGTAAGCTGTAAAGCCAGTTGTTTCTTTGTTCAAGATTTCTCTTCCCAGAGCAATACCATGAATTTTGAAACAGAATTAGAGGTGAGCTAACTATTATTATTTATTTAAAAGCAATACATCTTTCAACAATTATGGCACCAACAACAGTTAAAGAACAAAAATACCACAACTTGATTTATAATTTTTCACCAAACGTAAGGATAACAAAGCTTTGACAACATCAAACAATGCAAACTGAAAATGAGTTATGAAGCAATCATGAGGTAAATCTTTCCATGTTGTATATGACAATAACTTAACACCTTTGAGCAGAAGTCTAATCAAGCTTTTTTCACCAGCAACCCATCACAGTGGTCAAACTATGGAAGCACTAAGGCAGGATCAAACACAAGAAAATCCAGCAGAATACCTTTTGCTTCCTTTTGAACTCTTCCCACGTAACAGTATGAGATTTATTGAGACTTGCCAAACGAGCAGCATGCCACTCTGGTGAATGAAAAGAACCATCCACCTGCGACAGTCCTCATCAGAAATGCACAGGGCAAAACCACTTTGCCAACTCTAACAAGTAATCTAGATCCATCACACGTAAAACAAAAGGTTACGCAATTGACAATGATGCTAATCAGAGCAACCAATGGAAGAACTGAATACAAAGACTAGTCTACTTCGCTACCAATACAAGATATGAATTGGTTTCAATAGAAACATAAAACCAAAATACAAACACCTAACCTACTGCTTCAAGAATTATGGCCCACTATACTAATAACTTCAAACATAATCACATCCTCATAGATTTCATAGAATCCCATCATTTACCTAGTCGTCACTCTTCCCTGTATCAAGCAACAGTCTTCTTCTAGCTCATAGACCAACCAAATCGTCTTTTAAACAAACCCCAATTAAATTTAAAGCCACAAACCAAAAGAAAACCATCAAAACAAAAAAAAACAAAGCACTTATGTTATCCATATAATTCATGAACACAACTGCCAAGTTATCTATTCATTTACAGCTAAATACTAGCAGCAAATTATAAAAATTCAAGCTTGATTACAACCTTTTAGTCCAATTTTTCACGTGCACCAAAACTCTAGACCCAATTTCTTGAAATCATCCAAGAATCTAAAGAAAAAATTCTGCAAACATCCCAGATAAGGCCAAGAGCAAAATCCGATATTCATAAAAAGGAAAAATGAAAAAAGATAGCCATGTTAGTTCATTGACAAAATAAATCATTCACAAGACATATATTTCATTTGCTACAAAGGAAAAATGAATCAAAAAACTTAAAAAAGAAAAAAAAATAGAATGGAAGGGTTAAAGATAGAATGGAAGGGTACGAACCATGCCGTCATTGATCTCTTCAGGAGCAGCAGAGTTGGCCCCCAGCCTTGCTCTCTGCATAGCTTTGTAAGCTTGATTTTTCCCCATTTCTTGTTGAAAGTTTCAATTTAATAATCAACAGAGCCCAGATGGGGAAATAAAAGGAAAATTACAGTATTTGGAAGAAAACCCAGGTATGAAAACAGGTGATGAGGCTATATTGAAGCCATCATCATATCATATGATAGTTAATCAGAGAGGCTTACTCTGAGATGAGCTGCAGAGTTTTGAGGTTTTCTTTACTGCGTGTTGTGTGTGTGAGAGAAAGAGGAGGGGAGTGGACTCCCGGACGACACATATAGGAACAAAATAAATGAGTCAAAAAATTTTTTAGCCAGATAATTTTACTGCCACTTAATTAATTGTTTTTATAATGCATAAACATAACTTTTAGACCGGGAGTGGCCATGGTTACAGAACTGCTTATTCCGATTTAAAAACTCATAGGTTCTTTTAAGAGGTGAAAGCTAAACCAACCCTTACAGGGAAGTTTACGGTTACGGTTCATGAACCCTTGGTTCTGATGTGATTACAATTTAGATTTCTTCCGATCTCGATTTCGGTTCCAATTCTTTTAGTTACATTTAAATACTTATTATTATAAAATTAATTTTTAAATAACTATGACAACGAATGTAGGAAAAAAAATATGAATTTTATTGTATTATCATTTGGCAAGAAAAAAGAAAAAAGAAAAAATACATATATTCTTGATTTAGCAAATTGTGATTTTTTGATTTAGTGATGATTATTTTTTTGATCATTTTAAAAAATAATTAGTGCATTTGCCATACAGCTAGTCAAATTCAAAATATCATGAAATGAAATGCTAGTTTGATACTTGGATTAATTTAACATTAACACTTTGATTAGATTTAATTTGGATTTGAATCAGTTATTGTTATATTTACTAATGAATTGGGATAATAAATTAGTGGACTAAAATAAATGCTATTATTATTGAGTGCTAACTATTAAAATTAACCTTTAAATTGAGTCAAAGAGGCCCCACTATTCAGAATATAAGTGTATTTTTAGACAGTTTGAACGGCTCTTGAACCGCCGATTCCAGTTCTAGTTCAATTTTTTTATGAACCTGAACATTAATATTTAGCCACAGTTATGGTTCCGGTTTCAGTTTTTCAATTTCGATTCTTGTTTCGATTTAACAAATCGCTCGTCCGGTTCTGACCCAATTCTAGTTCAAATTTGAATCGTGATCACCCCTGTTTCAGACCTTGCAAAAAAATATAATTATTTGCTTTAGTACATTCAATTATTTTTCTAATATCTTCTCTATCTTTGACTTTAATTTATAAACGCGTGTGCGCACACATACACACATACATATATTGATATATACATATATACATACATATATATAACGTGCACACACACACATATATATGTATATACACTCGTATCACTTAATTAATAATTTTATAGTGCATAAAAAGAACTTTCAGACGTCTTTAAAAAAATTATTTGCTTTAGTACAGTTAGCTATTTTTCTAATAACTTCTCTATCTATATATTCTACTTGTGCTCTGATATATGTGTATGTCTATACACACACATATATATATGTTATGTGTGTGTATTACTTGAATTAGGAACAATATCATCTTATCATCAAGAGAATTACAAATACTTGAAATTTCTTTTTCTAGCAGCATATTTGGTCCCATATATGTGGAATTTTCATTTTATTTGGAAATGCTTTTCTATTATTATTTTTTTGCCTCATTGCATTTTGGATAATTTTCCAAATTAATTTTAATTATCCAATAAATTAATACCAAGAGTCTCTTCTAATTAGTGCCCAAATCTTTTCATTTAAGGCATTGGATATTTTCTATCTTTTGTTTATGTACTATTTATTTTCATTTATTATTGCTAGGTAGTTGGTTGTTTTATGGTGATGAATTTATGATATTAGAAACAAATAAATATACTGTAAAGTTGAAAATACAATGACATTGTAGGCTCTTCATACGTCAAGCTTACGACAAAAAACCATATCATGAAGCAAATAAATATTGTAAAAAAAGTTTTCTACTTTATGTAATGTCTTTTTTGGGGAGAAAAAAGTATAAACACTATCCCTACTACAAAAAATATAGAAGTTAGGAAATGTATTAGATATAAAATTCTAGGGAAAAATAAATCTAGTTCAAAATTTTTATAACCTGTAATTTTCCAATTTATGAGAGAGTACTTCTACAACGGATTAAAAGCAGTTTCTACCGCAATAATAATAATAATAATAATAATCCCAAAAATTGTAAACCAAACAGATCCGAGTCTGTTCCTGTTGTAATGGTTCGGGTCGGGTCGGTTGTAAAACAAATAAAAGCAAGCAAAGAGAGCAAAAGGAGGAAGAATTCAAGAAGAAGAAGAAGATGAGCAGCATCAACTCAGTATTCTATGCAGAATCATACCATCCAATTCAAGCAGGCAGCATCGATGGAACCGACATTCTTCCTCACGACAACGCCGGCTACAGAGCTCTCCTTTGCTACAACTCGGGCCTCTGTAACTTCTCCTATTGCTAATTTCCTTTCTCGGTTCTTTTTCATTCGCTTTTGCCAATTTTTTCCCCACCTTTTTACTTGCCCATTTTTCTTGCAGATGACCCTTTTGGCGATCCAAAGGTGATTGGAGACCCCTATTGCACGATTTTTGTGGGCCGTCTTTCCCACTCCACCACTGAAGAAACTCTTCACCAGGTCCCGTTTTTATTTTAGTTTCATTTTCTTGATTTTCGCTCTGTTCTGTTGGTTTTTTTGTTATGGCGTTTTATTTGAAAAGGTTTCCTTTTTGAGCTTATCTGTTGAATTGGGGATATGGGTTTTGCGCGTTTTTTCAGGCTATGAGCAAATATGGAAGAGTAAAGAACTTGAGATTAGTCAGACACATTGGTTGGTTACTAATTTATTTA
This sequence comes from Gardenia jasminoides, assembly GCA_013103745.1. NCBI lineage: Eukaryota > Viridiplantae > Streptophyta > Magnoliopsida > Gentianales > Rubiaceae > Gardenia > Gardenia jasminoides. Next base: position 3,676,719 of record CM023097.1, on the reverse strand, counting down.
CTTATTTAAGCTGTTCAGTTTTTTATTTTTTTCAACTTTAGTTTCAATTGTATTTTTGTTCTCGAGTATTATTTTGATATATTTTACTTCTCTGTTTATGATTTTTAAAGGAAGTTACAGTTTTTCTACAACTAGATGTGAAGCACCCTAGCAACCCCAAATGCCACAAGCATTTATGATGATTTTTATGGTTTTCCTCAGGCTGGATTTTTGTATTTCTTTTTTTAGTTGCTTGGAAGAAAGTAAGATGAAATGTTCCATTATTATAGCTTTGTCATGCAGTAAAATCTTTTTGCTCACAGTTCTTTACTTTTAGAAAGAACAAAAGAAACAGAAGTGTACTTGGTTTTGAATTGTATACATGCTAGGGAGATGTTAAGTAGGTACTTGGTTTTGTAATGCAGTCTAGTATCTGTTGTATAGGGAGAACAAATGCAAAGGGGAAATAGAGGGAACCTAGTCTTTTTTTTTTTTTTGTCCTGTTATAACATTAAGAATGATCCTAGTTAAATCGAGGAATGGAACTTTTACAAGCAATCTTGCCCATATCTCTGAATGGTACTTTTGAATTTGCAACTGAGTTGCTTATGTAAATTAATCATTTTCATGATTGCTTTGCAGTTACTGGTGCCTCACGTGGTTATGGATTCGTTGAATTTGAAACAGAAAGAGAAATGAGGCGAGCCTATAAGGTGATGATGATAATAATAATAATAATAATAATAAAACAGATAGAATTAGACCTATTTACGCATCTTTTGTGCAGGATGCTCATCATACCTTTATTGATGATTCGGAAATCATAGTTGATTACAACAGACAGCAGCTCATGCCAGGCTGGATCCCAAGAAGATTAGGTATGTAACATCTTTCTATTTCTTGAAGCCTTATTATGATTATTATCAGCTTCAATAGTTATTATTCTTTACAGGAGGGGGTCTTGGTGGTAGAAAAGAGTCCGGGCAGCTGCGTTTTGGAGGACGAGAACGGCCTTTTCGTGCTCCCTTGTATGTGTCAATCCTTTGCTTTTTGAACCATGCGAACTGACTGGAATTTTATAAGGAACGTTAAATAGTACATGAGAGTTGTTTTTTTATAGGTTATGCATTTGTTAGATTTGACCACAACAAGACTTTTTCTTGTTTCCATTCATAATGATTTAATCACTTTATGGGATATAGATCACGTAGTGGGTGACCTTTTTTTTTTTTTGTTAGTAAAAGGACGTTTTCATAAGTATAATTTTTGCCAAGTGCAAAACAAATAGATGGCAAATAAAGTTTGCCAGTACAGATGTTAATGCAAATTTTATTGATGCATACCCTTGAGATCTAAGCTTGCAAAATTAATCTACTTTCCGCAAGGAATATAATGTTACCAATTGAATTTTCGGATTTCAACACTTCTGTTATGGATTCAAATGTTTTGAATGTCAGGTTTTATTGTCCATGTAAAATTGAAATCAGAATTTCACTCTTTTGGTAGACTTTCATTAGGTTATCAGCTTGGCGACATTGTGGATAAAGCAGATGATCCTGGTTTAGACAGTGGTTGTTCTTCAACTGGATTGCTTTCTGATAAATTCGTAGATTGAATCACATAGTCCAACGATTCAATCAAGCGTTGATCCCTTTTGATGGGACTTCCTAATTCACACCAACATGACACGTTGTCATTCACTGTCAAAATAAGTATTATAATCCATTATTAAGAATCTTGGTGTGTGGTGTATTGCATGTATAACAAGTTGTTACATGTTATACAAGAAAAATATACCTTTTCAAAAAAAAAAAAAAAAAAAAAACAGATGCTACCTAGTTCTGAGAAGAATATTCAGTATCATTTTTCAAAATTAACAAGCTAAAAACACTCTCTTCCTAGAGGAATTTTGATATTCTTTTTGTTGTCAATTGTGGGATGCTAAAATCAAATTCCATTACCATATTGACCTATTCTAATTGAGATTCAGTAATTTGCTACATTTGTTTAGTTTAGACACTTGAGAAGTAGCCAATCTTTTACCTTAAGTATATCTTCTGTTGCAACTGTCTAGATGCACTGGAGTAGTTGATCCTATACCTTATGTTGCATTTTGACATTTCAATTGTCTGATCATTCCCAATTTGATTAATCCGTGTCTGCTCTCTCTTGTTTCTCACTATTCTAAATCATCGTGTTCAGCTACAGTAACACATTCAATTTGGGAAGTTCAGGAATGAAGGAAGCATAGTCTTTTTCATGACACATGATTCATGGATTTCAAGCTATACACAAGTTAGCAAACAATATCAGAGTTAACTTTATTGAATTATTTGAAAAGAAATCCTAAAGAGTTCCAGTTCCCTAGTAACCCGCAAGATTCATTGATGTTTAAGCCTAGCACCTAAGTCTGTTTGGTCCGGGATGACCATAAGCTATAGTATTTTCTTATCCTTTGTACTCGTCCCTGTTATGGCTTTGCATCAAATGAGAAACTCTCTGCTTCCTTCTGTTTCTGTTGTTTATTCTAATGACGCTTTAGTAAAATATTAGCAATAGATATCAATTAACTTCATTGAAATATTTGAAAAGAAATATTAAAGATTCCCTGTTCCTAAGTAACTCTCGAGTTGTTTGGTCCAGAATAGCCATAAAGTAATAGGCTATAGTTTTCTCTTTTTCTTTTGTCTTGTTTTGCTTTGCATCACAGATGCTGGCAATTCTCTGGTTCCTCCTGTTTCCATTGTCTATACCAAGTGCACAGTGATTATCCACAATGAAACATATTGAAGCAGATTTCAATAAACCATGTATACAAAAGAACCCTTTATGTTGTGAACTTCCAAGTGCTCCCAATTTCCATTTTGAGTTTGCAGTTGCCTGCCATCCTGGATCCACAATTTTAACTAGCTTTAGGAAGGAAGCTTTAAGCTTTATCATTTCTACAGTTGTTCAGATATTGAATAGCCCATGATATTCTTCCCTAATATTCCCTTGTTTACTCTAGAGTACTCAGATAATTATGTGTACCTTACAGTTCTCCTATTTGTGTAAGTAAAAGGATAAGAAGTCGAAATTTCTCCTGTTAATAGGTTTACGAGACATGATTCAGTTGTATGATTGAATTGTAACCTCCCTATAATCAAGTTTAGTTCTTGTTGTTCTGCCGTTCATTTGCTGTTATTTTACATTGATACTTAGCTTACTTTCACAACTTCCTAACAGCTAATAATGCATGTTGAACTATTCTAAATTCAGAAAGAAATTGAAATTTCTGGCACCTGGAGAAATGCAACCACATGTGACTTGACACAAAGTGCTTGTATGCCCAAGTAAATTATTCTTTGTTATATTCCCATGTGATTTCTGCATGCTAAATTAAGTTCTTTTAATTTTTAGTTTCATTGAGGCTGAAAGTTAGGGAGTCCATAACCATCTGCTCAAATGAAAGATGCAGCTGTGATCTTGTAGTTTTTCTCTAACATTTTGAGTTGGCAGAAGGCATCATGGTAGAATGGTCATTGATCTCCAGTGGGGTGCTTTAAATCATAGTGGAGTGTGGGTCGTGGTTCTTTTGGAAGACTAAGGATATTCTGTCACATACATGACTGATCATTTTGTCCTAAATTATAAGCAGTTGCGTTGGTCGGGTCTTCAGATTTATTGCTAGCCACTATCTTTGCCTTGATAAATTCAACTGACTTTAACTTAAATTTGTTCAATTTTTTAGATGTCCTAATCCTATGTTTGCATGGTTCTGTTATAACCCAGGCGACAAATTCCTTTTGATGACCTGAAAAGGCTTGGCATACCACCTCCCCCAGAAGGAAGATATATGTCACGCTTTGAGGTATCAGCATGTTAAATATTAGATTTCTGGTGCTTGTAAATATATATTCTGATATTAAATAAGAAAGTGCAGCTTTGTTCTCATCAAGGTTTCCTGTAGTTGTTTGCTTGAATACTCTAATCTAAGTAACTACCTTGACTATGTTCAGATTTTTGTTTTTCCTTGTTTCTTTTTCACTTTAAGAAGCCGGTTAAACATATCTTGATCCAGTGAAGACTATGAGTTCCTTTCAAGTTTGATGAAGTCAGTACATAGTAGTTGCCAGAAACTTGCAGATAATAATGTTTCATTTAATGCATAAAGGTTCCATCACCACCCCGAAGAAAAAGGGTCCTTGCAGACGGTGAGGACTATTCTTATAAGCATGATGAAGAAACTAGTCGTGATTATCATCTTGAAAGGTCACCAAGCCTGGAACAGTCATCTGATAAACGAAGGAGGTCAAGAGACAGGCATGACCGCTCAACCAAGAACCACAAGCGTGGTATACAGGTATCTGCTGATGGTGAAGACTACTCTTTTAAGCATGATGAAGGAACTAGTCATGATTATCATCTCGAAAGGTCACCAAGCCTGGAACAGTCATCTGATAAACGGAGGTGGTCAAGTGACAGGCATGACCGGTCAAGCAAGCACCACAAACATAGTAGACAGATCTTTGCAGACGGTGAAGACTACTCTTATAAGCATGATGAAGAAACTAGTCATGATTATCATCTCGAAAGGTCACCAAGCCTGGAAAAGTCATCTGATAAATGGAGGACAACAAGAGACAGCCATGACCGCTCAAGCAAGCACCAAAAACGTAACAGATATTCTCATCGAGATGAAAAGAAGTCTTACAGTCATGATCATTCCTCAGATGACGTGGGATCCATGGATAGAGGCAGTTCACGCCAGCATGGTAGATATTCTCGTGAAAGTGAAAGGTGGTCTCCCAGAAGGAACAGAGTATCAGACGACTAAGTACCAGCTAAATCTCCAACCAGTGCTAGTACTAAGTAAGCAACTATTTACCATTTTGTGATTTTCAGATTTCAGTCAGGAGTTTCTGATATCAGCATTATATGATTTCTGGTTCAAAGGCTTCTGGATGATGCAGTCGGAGAGCCTCCACATCTGTCTCTGAGAGGAGCAGTTGTGTGGATATTGGTTCAAGTAGCACAGAAGACATTGATCAAGTTACGTTAAACTGGCTGTGAACGGTAGCAATCTTATGCAAGTGAAATTTATAAAGCTTGAAGAAGCATGTTCCCTTCTTGCTTGTGTATTTGGAGCAGTCGGCTAGACCTGGAGAATATGAAGAATGCCAATTTTGTTACTTGATTCCATCTTGATTCACCAAATGAAATTGTTGGTACTGCACCTTATTCCCAAACTTGCAAATCCGACATTTTACTTGGGTGTAAGCAAAGCCACAATCTCGCCTCATCTCTATGAAATTAAGCATGCTCGCGAAGCCTTGTACAGTGGGCAGAACTGTGAAAGAAGTACTGCTGAAGATATTTTGTGTAACTAATGTATTTGCCAAGACTAAGTTTACACTAAGTTATATTATCTTATACATTTTGGTTGTCTGTACTTTGATTCCCAAACATATCCTAGAAAAGAATGGAAACTAGCAAGTGATACTGCGCAATGGGTAGGAACAAATATGGTCAGCTATTGTAGTAACAGGCTACATTATAAAGCAGAAGTGTTGGCACGTTTACTCCACGTAATGGTTGTAAAAATGTGGCTGGAATTGGATTATAGAGTACTTTTTGGTCTGTTCACTTTGTTTTTATTCATTCGAGAGCAAAGCCTCGTAAGAACTGCATCAGGTAGCAATAATTCTGGACTGTTAACAGCACTAAACCATCAACCCTCTAAAAGGGTGCACATTCATGAATCTTTGATTGCAGGGAGAATGTTCACTTAGCAAAGCTAGTTAATTCTAGACATAGGATGGAAGAAACCCTTCTGTAGCAAAGCTAGTTCATTTTAGACATAGGATGGAAGAAAAACCTAGTTACCCAAATGCAAATAAATGAAGTTAATTAGGGAGATAAAAGTGTCAAGTGGAACTAATGCTTGACTAGTCCATCTTTAAAAGTTCAGGGAGCTTTTCAAAGAAAAATGACAAAAATAAGAGAGAAGATGAGCAATGTTGGTTGACAGGAAGAACCTTGGAATAACGTTGAGCTTCCCAAACATTTGTAGATGACAACGTGAATCTTCAACTAATGAATAGTGTAGGTTGCATGAACCATGTACGAGTTTTTCATACTTTTTTAAGTTGTAGTTGTAGAACAAAATAAAAGAAGATGAGGTCAAGGGCCAAGGGAGAACTCTAGGGGAGAAAGGAACCAATCAAAGATGATTTTTCTTGTGCTTAATCATGTGCCTTCTCATGTTCATAGAGATCATAGACCAGCTAGAGTGCACCTTTTTTTTTCTTTGGCATACCAACAAGAGAAAAAACTTTGGTGCAAGATGTCTGGGCAATTCTACTTCGATTTGAACATGGATGCAATGTGCATCTTAAATGGCAACAAGACTTGTCCCAATCGTCAATCTCCTATATGAAGTTGCAATGCAAATCCCATTTCAGAGGTACTTGGCTCTTAGTTCAGCCTTTCATCTGCTTCATCCATTAGGTTTTGCCTTTCTTCTCTTGATCAACTAGTAATGGCCAAAAATTATAATCAGTCAGTACGTGAACAACTCATTGTTAGTGAATACGATTTTACCTTTAAATAAGGAGGGCCAATTTTACACTTTTAGGTACTCATTCTTAACGTTTTAGTCCTAGTGGCAGTGGGCACTGCTGAAGACACCATTTTAGGCACTAAGGATTTGCCACCTTTTTGTCTAGTGTATATTATGAAATGGAGGGTCATATCAATGGATGTGAATATTACAAGAAGCAAGATGTCAATTATACTTTGTTTTTGTTGGACTAAGTATTCATTTTACGTTGAAGAGTCTATGGTAAAAAATTTTTTGACCTCAGAAAATTGTTTGATATTACATCCCTCTCTTTTAACTTAGGAATTTAATTTGCTAGTCACATATTATTGTCATACATATCAGTTTTGGCCCCACCCAACATCTCCCAATAAAATGAATATAAAAATTCTGGTTGAAGAATTTACACTAATCGCATTTAGCCCACATAGAATCAAAGTTGTGAAATGGTGTTGTGTTGGGAAAAGAAATCTATTTATTGCTGTCTTATTTTAGGGTTTCATATTGGGTACTTTCTCAAATTTTGAACATTGTTTCTACAATCTGACAATTCCAAGAATTATAGAGACTTTGTCCAATCTTCATGCATTCAACTAGTTAACCTTTTTCTATAATGATGGACAGTCCAAAACTCAATTTTACAATATAAATTAATGTACACATAATCCTTACAAAGTAGGGAAAAAAAGTATAGAATACACATATATGTTTTCTCAACAATAAAAAAAACACAAATTTATGTGGACCCTCATTCCTTTAGTCACTCAAGCATTATTTGTAGAGAATTACTTACCCTGAGATATCATCTATATTATGTCAATAATCTTCAATTGACATTTGTTACATTTATAAAGGTTAATTAGTAGTTTCAAAATGATTCTTTTAAGTGGAGAGATGCCAGAAGAAAGATAGTACAAAAAAAATTAACAAAAGAAAACTCAAATTGTTGACTATAGAAGGCATTGCATTTTTAAAAACAAGAGTTTAAAATTGCAATGATAGTGAACATTATTATTTTAGATAAAAGTTAATCTTATATACACTTAATGTTGTGTACACTATTATAATTAGATGTATAATACACACATAAAATTTGAATTGTAAATTTAAATTTGAATTCATTATCATACATTTAATGATGATAGTATTCCAATTAATAGCTTTTGACATTGCGGAAATTTGGTTGTTCCTTTCTATAGTAAACTAACCTTTTTTTTTCTAAACTAAACTTGAAGTTACCGTATTGGTATTTTAAAGTTTAAACTAGCTTTCTATAATAAACTAAACTTAAAGTTACCATACTGGTATTTTACTCATGGTGCTTTGTTGCTTGTCTCTAAGATCCTCTCTGCCCAACATTTTCATTCATTTCTTCTTGACGTCTGATCAAGTGACAATGCTGCGGGCCCATTTATTTTTTGACCATCACATAAAGGCGACAGATTGAGAAAAGCTGCTGCAACAATTATGGTACTTTTCTTCAATTCCTTGGGGTGTATATTCCTTCAACCAATAATTGATCTTGGATTCAAAAGGCCAAGTTTTTAAACTAGACAGTGAAAAGAGCATCTTGTAATCTTACTCCTTTTATAAGTTGTCATCATCATATTCAAATTTGATGCTTCACCTATTCCATTCGTCAGAAATAGTAATGCTCCAATTAGGTTTGTTTACTTGCTTCTCAATCAGATGGTCATCAAAGCTCGTATTCCACAATTTTGAACTAGTAGCATTACTAGGAATTTTTTTTTAAAACCACCAACTGGTATTCTTTAATAAAGAGTGACAAAAATTAAATAGAGAACCAATAGGCCTTTTAGCTGTTGGCCATTAGGGTGGAAGGTCAAAGGATTCAACTCTTATCTCCCATCACTTACAACCAATATATGGCTTCTTCTAATCTAAACTAGTGCATGGTGTAACTGTCTAACCTAATAGTGGTTCACTCTTCATCAATTTCTCTTTATTATGGCTTCTTCTAATCTAAACTAGTGCATGATATAGCTGTCTAGTTTGATAGTGGTTCAGTCTTCATCGATTTTCCTTGATCCAATTGAACCCTCTCTTAAATAGGCTAATTAAGAGTAAGAATAGGAGTGGGAGTAGTGTAAAAGTTACTGATTGATTGAAAAAAAAAAAAAAAGGACAAAAGGTTGTTAGAGATGGGCTTTCTGATGATGAATTCAGCAATTCAATGCTGTTCCCTTGTAAGATAAGATCATAAGGGTTTACTTGTGATGAATTCTACAATTTAATGTTACACGTTGAAAGATGAGGTCAATAATTGGACATGTGAAAGGAAAGCCCTTCAATGAACAGGATCTTCAATTGGAGTAATGTTGAGAGATCCAGAAGTTCCGTGTTTGGTATACACCTTGTAACAGTTCTGGATTTTAGCTAAAATAGCTAATTGCCCAATCGGTCCAAATTGTTGGACAACAGACCATTTTGGTCTCATAAGTTCTGCAAAAATGCATTTGGTTCATGAATTTTTCTTTTCTTTCTTTCTTTTTTATTTGTTTTTGGTAAAAACTGAATTTTTTCCAAATGGACAAGATAATTGATGAGAATCGCCTAGGTGATAACTACAAAAAATAAATTAAATTGGAGGCAAATAATCAAGTTATCATGTACTAATTCTTTATACATGATTTGACAGAACCTTCTCTCTTCAGAAGTGCAGTTACATTGAACAAACATCAACTAATATATGGCCACAACATCAATGGTCTTTATGCAACTTCCTTCCAAAATGATGCTCAATTATTAATAGCCTTGTTTGAGTTGTGGTTCTCCGTAGAAAAATTTTTATTTTTACGATAGACACATTTTTCGATCATTTTTTATTTCACATATATCAAATTGTTATAGTATATTTTTCTACAAAAACTCCTAAAAATAGTAATCCAACGAACTCAATGATTTTTATAGCATTAGTGGAACTAGAATCTTCATTTTTTTTAGGGGCCAAAAGTGAGATTTATAACAATATTTTTAGGAGTTTTTATAGAAAAATACATTACAGTAATTTGATATATGTGAAATAAAAAATGTGATTAGAAAATATGTTCACGAGAAATGTAAAAATTTTTCTATAGAAAACTATAATCCACGCTATGGGCCGTATTTTTAGCAACAAAAATAAATTGTATGATTAAAAGGTCTGTTGCATCCTGTATTCTCAACTTCATTTTTTTGAAGCAAGTATTTGATATCAAAATAGTTTCTTAAGGTAAAAATTAATTACTATCAATAAGGTCTATTGTAATTAACCCTTTAGTTTTTCTTTTCGTTTCATTTGCTTTTCTGTTATGGTTAAAAAGAGAATGAAAAAGAGAAAATGACAAAGGCCAATAATGGGCCGTACAATTACATGGAGGTGTGACGGTCGCACAGGCATGCACAGGGAAACCCGTGATTCTCGCTCCATCGCACACAGTAGAAAAGCAATGGTCCAGAAAACGACACCTGCCGGTTTTGGGATTGTGTGCATGTGCCCCATTTCTGTCAGTCGGTCTATCCTACCCGAGGCTAGGATCCACCGGCAATAGCCTGTCAGTGGGGAATGGTATTTGAACTTTTTTGGTTTTATCGATATATCAGATAAAAGTGATCAATGATAATGGGTTTTAATAAAAATCCATAACCTGTTTGTTAATATGGAATGAGTTTTATAATTTATTTTTTTATTGTTTCTTTTTTTTCTTTTGGTTTTCTTTCCATTTGTTGAAACAATAACATTTTATTTTCTTATTTTTGCATTTAATGAGAATAAAATAGTAATTAAGATGATTTAAGAAGAATAAAATGGGCAACTAAGATGATTCCCTAGTAACAGGTGGGTAATCAAAAAACCCATAAAAGAGACCTATCATTCCCATTAATTTATTTCCATTGACCCCAACCAAACATTTTATATGGGTATAATTGACTTTGAAACCCATGATGGGGGTTGACACCTATTTTCCAAACCCCCTGTTAGTATCCAAATTCCAATCCAAGGTATTTCACCTTTTGTTGCTACTATTCTCTCTCTCTCTCTTTTTTTATTTAAACAAGAGGTCTTGAACCCAAAATACCTTTTGCTGTTATTTATTACTATTATAAGCACAAATTTGAGACAGATATGGTTGTGCTTATTTTGTCCGATTCTATCTATTTGTGGGTTAATTTTTCTTTACACTTAACTATACCTAAATTTTTATTTTAGGCTTTAAAATTAAAAATGAGACAATTTAATCTCTAAACTATAGTTTTTTTCACTTAAATAATATCATTAAGGAAGTGAGACAAATTTTATGCCTAAGTGGGTATATTTTAGAGACTAAATTGAACAAATTTTATATTTTAAGGACTAAAATAGGTAAATTCTATATTTTAGGGACTTAAGTGCAACAAATTTTATAATTTAGTGATTAAAATGTCCCAATTTGAAGTTTGGGAACCAAATTAAGAACTTGGGTATACTTAAAAAGTGCAAAGTGGAATTAACCCTTATTTGTTGTATTTACTATATGGATTGTTTTAATTATGGGTAACTATTTGTACACCTAGATATATCTAACTTATCGTGTATATGCACATTACTTACATTTATTTCACTCGTATTTAAATGTTTTCCAAAATTAGTTTTATTTTTTTAGAAAAATTTAATATCTAAAACCCCTCTTGTGGTAGTGTTTTGTTCACATTACTTGCATTTATTTCACTCGCATTTAAACACTTTTCCAAATTAGTCTTATTTTGGCCAAAAAAAAATAAAGAAAAATATACCTGAGACCCTTCCTGGCGAGTGTGCATTAGGCATCAGTTAGTAAAGCCCTTTCTATATGTAGTGATGTATAAATTATAATCATATTATATTGTTACAATTTATTTATATACACCAATTTTTTCATTAATATAACAGTAGAATGTAATTGTAGATAATAGACCAAATAATTCTATAAATACAAAAAACACACAGAATTGAAGAAACAACAATGGTACTTGACCTAGTCCAAACAAATTGAGTTTTCTCAGAATAAATGTTGTTGTGCTCTAAAATAGTTGATGTACAGAGGTTCGAAAAATTTCTTCGGTATAATTCTAACAAAATTTAGCGAACAATGGATGTACTCACATGTAGCTTTTACTACCTTTTTCCCCACTTTTTAAGAGAATCAATAGTGGTTCTTTATAGGGTAAAATATAGAAGTCTCTTATGGTTAAACAAGCATACAGAATAACTCCCTAGAGTTTTAAGACATACATCCCGATATCTTGTAGTTTGAATTAATTTAAAAAAGTGAACGAAATCATCTGACTTAACAAGTCTGAGATATATGTATGTCCTTTGTAAGTATTTGTACTAGAAACAAACAAATTTTTAGTTGATATACCTATTATACCATTAGAGTTAAATAAAAGATTAAAATGCAAAAAACCCCTTGTGGTTAAGCAAACCTGTGGAAAAGCCCCCTGCAATGTCAAATCATACAATCCCATACCTCATGGCTTACACTAATATGAAAAATTGACAAAAATTGTTTAAATTAACGAGTTTGAGGGTGCTTAATCTAGAAAATAATTTTTCAAATCAAATTGTTAGCTGATATACCCATTAAACCCTTTATAGCTTATAAAATTCTCAAAAACAATTGAAAATTTCCAAGTACAGCTCACCTTATTTCTATACATAAAATTAATAAATAATCTCCAAAAAACAACTCACCTTATTTTTATACACAAAATAAATAAGGGTAAACGACAAAAAAAATCCCCTATGATTAGGCTAATACACAAAAAGATCCCTGTAATTTCAAATCATACAGTTCGGTACCTCATAGTTTGAATTAAAATGAAAATTGGAGAGTAAAATGATAGATTTATTCTAATGAAGACATCATCAGCAATTTTCCTAATTTATTCTTCATCATATACACAGAAAAAGTGTTAATTTTTTTTTAAATCCTTAAAATACACACTCTAAGAAAATATGGCAAATACAAATTTCAAATTTAAAGCTATCAAATATTTTTCTAATTTTTCTTCACCATATAAATAGATAATGTGTTGAAATTTTTATTTCAAATCCTTACAATACACAATCTAAGAGAATATTATAATTGTAAATTATACACTAAGAAAATATTGTAATTGCAAATTTCTAATTTCAAGGTACCAATTATTTTCCTAATTTTTCTTCACCATATAAAGATATCACTGTTTTTCTAATTTTTCTATTTTAAATTCTTACAATAGACCCTTTAAGAAAATATTGAAATTGAAAACTTTGTTGATTTCTCTTGATATTTTTCAATTTTTACCTAACTTGTTTCCTATAAATTTGGGGCCAATTTGGAGCTTTAACCATTTCGGTCCAATTTTTACATTAGTTCAAATCATGAGATAGAAAAGGATGTGATTTGAAACCACAGAGGGTTTTTCTATATACTAGTCTAACCATAGGAGGCTTTTCTATTTTATATCCATAGGGTAAATCTATCATTTTACTCAAAATCGTTACTTTTACAATTTCCATCCAATTTTCATCTTAATTCAAATCATGAGTTATCGAAAGGTTTGATTTGAAACCACAGAGGACTTTTTTGTATATTAGCCTAACCACAGAAGACTTTTCTGTCATTTATCCAATAAATAAATAAAAACTCCTAAATAAACTCACCTTTTTTCTATACATAAAATAAATAAATAAAAATAAGAATACCACCCCCCACCCTTTGCCACCACCACTCTCCAACTTCTATCACCACCATTCCCCCCAAATTGCTCATTCCCAGCACCCCAACCTTGTGACCAGATCACCCTTTTCCCACACCTCATCACTTCCCTTAGCGACAGATCTGGTCATGGGTGGGAGTCGAGGAGTAAGGATGGCAATTGGGGCAGTGCCCACAGGGAGCTATTGGGGCGGAGGTTGGGACAGGGTGGGAGGCATTTTTTTCCCCGTTAGGAAATAAGGCGGCGAGCGGGGGACTATATCCCCACCCTATCCCCCACCCCGCCACCCGCTAAGAAAATTATTATATATATATATAGATATAGATATATGTATATATATATACACATAAATAATATAATATATTTAATTTAATTAGTTATAAACTTATAATAATGATATTATTAGTTATAACTATTATATAATGTATATTAGTATATATAATATAATTAATATTATTGATTATACTAATGGTTATGCATATATACTAATAGGAATTATTGACTAATTATGCTAAGTTTACTAATACATTTATGCTAAAATCCTAAATGCACTCAACACAATAGCACTTTTATTCTTTTACACTTAATATTTCAATTGTGAAATTATAATGGATAATGATTTGGTGGTGTGTTTCATTTTAAGTACTTGATTTTTTTTACTAAACTTTCAGTAAAATATATTTATAGAACATTTTTATTCTTTTATACTTAGCATTTCAATTGTGAAATTACAATGGATAATGATTTGATGGTGTGTTGTTTTTAAACACTTGAACTTTTTACTAAAATATATTTATAGAACAAAATTCTATTAAACCCTATGAAGGCACCCATAGGGGAAGTGGGGCGGAGCGGGGGGACTGGGGGTAGGGTAGGGATAGGGGGATCTTGTAGGTAATGGGCGAGGAGTGGGGGAGGGGTCCCCCGCCCCACCCCTGCCCCGTTGCCATTCCAAGTGAGGAGGTGCAAAAAAGGGACCGCAATAGGAGGGAAGGGAGTGTAGGAGAGGCAAAGGAGGAAGAGGAAGTAGGAAGAGAGAGGAGGAAAATGGAGAGGGCTTGGGGTTGTAATGGAGGGAAGGGGTGGTGGCAAAAAGTGGAGAATGATGGTGGCAGTAATATGTAACTATAATGGACTTTGCTATAGATTAACTTAATCACAAAGGGGTTTGCATAGATTTGCTTAATTAGAATGGTTGTTAGAAGGTTTTTTTTTTAAATTTATACATATATATTGGAGTAATTGTGTCATTTTGTCCGCTTCCATTAGTCTTGACGATTTTCATTGCTGTTTTAAATTAGTTCAAACTACAAGAGGTTCGAATGTATCATTTGAAACCATAAAAAAAAAAAAATTTGTAGGTTAACTTAATCACAGGGAATTTTTTTGTTTTTTACCCATTCTTCATCTATCCCCATACCCCATTGAGATGATTCAATTCCCTATGTTTTTGATCGAGATGAAACATCTGACCAATAAATGGTACCTTATTGTTTGCTTTTACTACTTCAGTGTTGTCATATTTTATTTATTTATAATTGTTTTGGACACATATTGATATTGATGCTTCATTGTTGATTGAAAACGTTAAAATATCCATTTCATTGATGGGTAACGAAAGCTTCTGTTGGATGATTGATACCCTCAAATGTACATTAGCTCAAAGAATTAAATGTCAAGAACGTACCTACTTAGTCATCAAATAAGTGGACCAATAATCTGTCTGTATGAATTATCTCACCGAAACTATTGATTGTCCCTGCTAAGCATCTATGATGCCCAATTTCTTGTCTCTTTCCATATTTTCAAAAATTTGCTTATGATTTATTCATCAAGCACTTTATATCACTTATATGATGAAACAATTATTTCATGATTTGAGCAGAATGATGGGAGACAAAAAGTGACCCAAGACAAAGACGGATGAAGATTTGAATTTTGAAGTACTTGTATAACGTTTTTAATTTGCTTCTAATTATGGGACTTTTCTACATCAATTAGAGAGTAAACACACATTTAATATCAAACATTTAGGGGGTATTTGGTAAATAGGTTTCAATCCTCTCTATGGGTTTCAAATTCAATTATACCCATATAAAATGTTTGGTTGGGGTCAATGGGAATAAATTAATGGGAATGACAGGCCTCTTCTATGGGTTTTTTGATTAACCACCTGTTACTAGGGAATTATCTTAGTTGCCCATTTTATTCTTCTTAAATCATCTTAATTACCCTTTTATTCTCATTAAATACAAAATTATGAAAATAAAATGCTACTGTTTCAACAAATGGAAAGAAAAAGAAAAGAAAAAAAGTAACAATGAAAAGAAAAATAATAAATTATAAAATCCATTCCACATTAACAAACACACTGTAGGTTTTCATTAAAACCCATTATCATTGACTACTCTATGATACCGATGGTGATAGTAATAGTGGAATTCAAACCAAACGGCTCCTTAGTATATCATCCATATTTGTAGTAGGTAGATGAAGGGTAGAACCCAAAAACAAGAAGGGTAAATCGCCCAAGAGGCCCTCCAATTATTTTTTTTTTTTTCCTCATCTATATAATGTATCTTTTAAGCCTCCAACAAAAAAAAAGCGTAACTATCCTTTCAAAAATGTTTGTGCTCATCTGGGGACAATTTTGTCCTTTCAGAAAAGCGTACCTCAGAACCCAGTTTTAAAACTTTGAGCACTTCACTATTGGTGTTTTTGTAAGTAGATTTGAAGAGAAATGTGTGTTTAATGAAAGAGGAAAAATACTTTTGTACGCTTTACCATCGTTTTTCTTTAAGGTTCCACTTTTACGCTTTTGTAAATGGACAAAATGCCCCATTCAGTGGCGATTTTTGGAAGATTACGCTTTTTTTGTTGGAGGCTTCAAAGATACACTTTATAGATGAGGGGCCAAAAGTTGACAAAAAAAATAGTTGGAGGCCTCTAGGCGATTTACCCAAACAAGAATAATAATGACAAATTGCATCCGGAGATTAGACCATTCAGTAGTTCATAAGTTTGCCAATATTGAAGGGTTTCTTCGGGGAGGACACCAAAGTTTCAGTATAAAGGAAGACTGATTATAAAGGAAACACGCCTAAAACGGTCTTGGAGGTTAAGAGCACACCTGTGGATTTTTCCAATTATTATCTTATGACTTTTTTTTTTGGGGAAGTATTATTTCATGACCTAGTTGCTAGGTCATACTATGAAGCTTTTTATAAGATTACCTTCATCAATGTATGTGGTATAAATAAGATGTGTGCTTCAGTGTCCTTAATTTTACCGCGTATTTGGGGCACAAAATAAATGAAAGAAAAAGTAGTAATTGTGAGCATATGCACCATATATTACGGATAAAAAATGCATTTTTTAAGTGGGGATAATTTTTTTATTCATGATTCACGAAGGGGTATAGATTTATGTTATATAATTTAATTTCAAATTTAAAATTCACTATTTATATAGGTGACATACATTACACCTGTTAATGTAAAAAAAATCATCTATATTAATAGTTTATAAAAACACAATCCTTTGAATAGTGCAATTAAAAACATTCTTTTAGTATTTAAATGTGGCTATATTCTTATGCAGAGGAGGAGAAACAATGGGGCGGTAGTGGGGGCAATTGCCCCCACTGACCCTACCAAAATGTACATATTATATGTAAGGTTTGTAAGTTTATCCCCTTAAATTGAGTATATTGTCCTCATTACTAATGAATTTACTTTCAATCTTCCATAATTATTCCTTTAAAGATACATTGATTATTAATATTTTAACTTTGACCCAAATAAAAAATATAAGTTATCATTCCTTTGCACATTGAAATACATTAAAATTTCTAGCTCTTTTATTATTTCACCTTAATGTATAGAGAAAATTTATGAGGGACTTAAGAAGATGAGTGATAAAACTCTATATATGTGGTTTTACAAACTTTGTAGGGGTTCTAAAATAGTAGAGACGCCCGGAGAAGAATGACTTATCAAAATATATTTGTTATTATATTCGAATTAGAACTCCAAGTTTTCAAAATTTTTTGCATATTCATTTGATAATTTATTTTGTTATATCCTCAATGAAATTGTATGACAAATTGTTTCTATCTACAATGATGTGATCATTTTGAAGTTTTTATATGGTAATTGTCAAGGAGAGATTTTTAAAATCATGCAAGTTCATAATTTACACTTATATTTCATGATTTATGCAGTGAATACATATTTTATTAATAGTTCATTTGTCTATTAATATCAAAATTAATATTTAATCTCAGTTAATTATGAAAAGATGTTACAAAAAGAATACTTTGAATAAAGAGCCATCTAAATTTGGAGTTAATAATAATAGTGGAAAAGATCATCAAAAAAAGGGTGGAAAACTAATTTTATGATTACTGGTTAACATAATTTAACATATTAAATTTGTCCCTGCTAACTTGTATTTGTAGCTCCGCATCTGTTCCTATATGCAAAACTAAACAAAAAATGTAATAAGAAATTATGCATGAAAAAGAGGAAAGACTTGAGTAAACTGTGATCAACGTAGCTGGTTTAAAGTATAATATTCATAGCAGCTCATTGCAAGTATGTTAAGCATATCGTCACATTGTACTAACTCTTCATTATATGGAAATATTTTGCTCTATTATAACATGAACTATTCAACTGAATAAAAAGTAAAGGATGGCAAGCTCCTTGTCTTTCTCCATTTTTACATTTATGTCTATTGCATGGACATATCGTATTTTCTACGTCTTGTTTGGTAGCGATATTTATGTTGTATAAAACCAAAAGTGCATATTTCTCAATTTCCGCTTATAAAGACAGTGTACTATGGGGAGATAAACGAGAAGCATTGGAATCTCTTTTTGAAACAAAGGCTCATAATACCAAAAAAAAAAAAAAAAAAAAAATTTAAACTCACTTGTCCACAAGTACATGTTAGCTTTTAAGTAATGACAAATTAGGAGGAGATATAATAATATTATAGAATGATAAAATTAAATGACATTTTCCTTCAATTTAACTCAAAGAGACACGTAGCTGTATGCAACAAAAATGTTTAAAACGCACTGGACAATATTTGGACAATGATGTCTTGATCTAGCGCGAACATTAGAGTTTCAAAACTTAAAGATTTTGGATCCTAATCCCCTCTTTCCCTTTCCCTATTGAAGAATTAGATAAAAAAATGACCACTATTCTGTTTGGATTAGCAAGTTTTTTAAATATAAATTTTTGAATATAATGTTAGAGTGACAAAAACATTCTAAGTATACAATTTCAAATACACCTAATAAAAAAACAAGTTTATTGAAAAAAAAAGATACCAAGAAAAATTATAATAATTCCCACAACTTCTTTTTTCTTACACCGACCACCTATCACTACTGCCACCCTTCCCCACTTCCTTTCTCTAGCGGCACCACCCACCTCCCCTCCCCCCCTCTCTCTCTTCACTCTTCCTTTTTCCTCTCCTCACCTCCTTTCTCCCCCTCCTCCCTCCCCGCCATCCCTCTATGGTGGTGACCACAAAATATATCCTACAAAAGCCATCTACAATAATAAGTTTTTTAAATACACAGTGTAATTTTTCAAAAACATCCTCAAACCCACGTAATTTCAAACGGACCTTTTTTTTTTTAAAAGACATGTTTGAAAAGCGTGTACGATTGGGGAACAAGAGTCAAAAAAACCCAGCAACAACAAACATTCCAAGAAGCGCGCCAAGTATTAATGGCCATTGTTTAAAGTTTAATTAAACCCACAGTATTTACGATAACGCAGCCAAACAGGGCGTAAGGACAAAAAGCGGATTCCTGCATATTGAAAAATATTAAAGCAGAACGACAAAAGAAGATTTCCTGAATCTAGCGCCACTCAACGTTTCCCCGTTGGGTTCAGTAGACAGTAGACCAACGCTATTCCTTCGCGCGTTCTGTCAACCAACTGCTAGAACAATTGATTTTTTTTTTTTTTAAAGGGGTGCCTAGTTACAAATCATGTTTATTGTATTACAAGACATTTTTGTAAATTAATTATTATATTGTTGTAAAAAAAAATTAACATCTAAGACCAATCTTAATGATTGTTCACTAAGCATTCTTTATTTAAATCCAGTGAATAGTTATGTGACTCCAACTCTTAGATCAAAGAACACATAAATAACACTGAAAAAAGAACTCATCAATTTTTCTTCTATTATTTTTCTTCTCTGCCATTTCATGACATAGATGCCCCCAATTTGTTATAAAGAGCTCTTGCAATCTTCATTTGTGTTATTTAACAATATTGATTTAGTTAAATAATAGTAAAATGCTAACATTTAGGTTAAAATAGAAATAACTAGCTATCAAATATGATTGTTTAATCATTATTTTAGTAGTTTATTAAACAAATGTGTTACTAATCGAGGAGCTCTTGAACTAGTACTCAAAGATAAGACTCCAAAAATTAGAAGTCATGGATTCAAATTTCCTTCTTCTTAAATTCTACCATTCTCCTGCTAAAAAAGTTAAAATGCTATCTTTTATACTTTTAGCCATCTAATGCAACAGCACTTGGGCAGTTCAAAAGTTGAAAGCATTTCTAGTATAAGAATGATGTTTTGAAGCTCCTCTTTGAACAAAAATAGAAAGAGAATGTAAATTGTATGCTAATATAATGTACAATCCTCATCACATGGATGTAAAAAAATGCACCCTCATTGTACCTCTAGCCTTGTAGATGGTGTAATTCAAGTTGTACCAAATAGATATATACTCAACAAAACCAACTTATTATAGTCATATAAGATTTTTTTTTCTTTAAAAATGATGGAGAACAAGTTTAAGTAAAAAGTACATGATGAACATTACCTTTTACTTCAAAATTTCTTTCCTCTTTCATTAATATTATGTAAATAATACAAATAAGGTGATTTTAAAATTAAACAAAACACTAAATTATCATTAATTCTCTATTCTACTAACTTTAGTGGAATGACCAATCTAAGTCAAGGACATAACAGTTACTATATAATATTCATTTTAACACTTGTACTTTTCCAATTCTTGGGAAGTGTGGCTTGAATCATTGAGTTAAGGGCATAACAGTTACTATATAATGTCATTTCAACACTTGGACCTTTTCAATTGTTGGTATGTGTGGCTCGAATCATTGAGTTAAGGGTATAACAGTTGTTTAGACAGTAGATTATTTGGGATAATGTAGTATTTTTTTAATATGATATATGTAAGAGAAATGTGATTAAAAATGTGCTAATGATGTAAGCAAATAAATAAGACAAACAATGCACTATCCAAATACTTCCATTTTTCAATTCTTGAGAAGTTTGGCTTGAATCATTCTGATTAGTACTTGAAATTTACATTTCAACTTGATTGAATTGGTTATCAATTGGTTTTCATAATTTTGTTATACACAATGTTAATAGAACATATTTGTAGTGTCAACTACATGTTAGTTTAGTGACAATGCCCAATGAGTGCTCATGATATCAAATTTATTTTTCTAATATAGCAAAAATAAATTTAAAAAAGCTAAGAAGGAAAAAAAAAGGAAAAAGGTTTAATTCCACTTTGAACTTTGAACTATACTTAGTTTTTTATTTTGATCTTTGAACTTCAAAATGAGACACTTTAATCTCTAAGTTATAAAATCTATTCTACTTTAGTTCTTAAATTATAAAATATGCCCTACTTTAGTTCCTAAATTATTAAATTTGTTCCACTTTAATCCCTAAGGCATATCCACTTAAAGGTAAAATCTTTTCCACTCGTTTCCTCAGCGGTTTAACTTAAAGTGGGACAAATTTCATAGTTTAGGGACTAAAGTGTTCATTTTAAAGTTCAAGGATCAAAATAAAAATTTGGGTAAAGTTTAAGGGCACAAAGTAGAATTAACCCGAAGAAAAAGAGGCAACATTTCAGCACGCGCAGCAAAAGAATGTGGGAGCGGGATAGTAGATTCGTCCTGATCAAATTGGGAAAAGGAGCATTTATCACAAAAACCAACAAAAATATTGAGGTAATTTTATACTCTACTTTTATAGTTCTACTTTGACGACAAAGCCAAAATCACTAACCTCTACTTTCTCAGCATACAAGGTGGTGTGAAAAGGCTTTGTCATTATTCAACTCTATAGTCACCGTCGCAGCTTTTTCCGGTTGGAGTAAATGAAATTTGTTGGAATCCAATACTACTCAACTCACATAAAGGGAGAAATGCAAAAGTTGCAAATCCCAATGGACCACTCCATGGTCAGAGATTTTTCAACCTGCAATTGAATCTCCTGGCACTGGCATCATCCTCTAATTCTAAATTCTGATATATAATTCTGACGCAATTAACAATTAACATGTACATTCCCTCTCACGTGAGCAGCGGTTGATTATAATCTGATATATGTTATAAATATGTACAAACAGTTTGTGATGATGAATTACATTTTTTTTTAATCGATACGATAATTCTATTTTAACTAATTTTAGTCTATACTGTGGAGAGGGATGAATCCAAAAGGGTCAATTAGGGAATTCGGTAGGAACTAAACCGTCACCTAACCAGATGTGTGCCGATGCACCCGCTGATGAATTTAAGCTCCACCTTGATCCCATAACCTACATCGAAAGAGAGGTTTTAGCTCAACCTTGGTGGCAAATTTAGTTAAGCCAATTTGATTTTTTCTGGTGGGGTGAGAGAGGCTACACTATGTTATACCTTGGTGGCCAACTTAGTTAAGTCAAGTTAGGATGAATTACAATAATCTATTTAAAAAGTGTTATACTGTTTATAAACTACTACACTGACAATTATTTGCGCCGCTATCACGTACTAGTACTGTGGAGGTTGGAGTTGATGATTAATAATAAAAAAAAAGTTAAAATATATGTGAATTCTGAATAAATAAATCAGCATATTCAATGAAGGAGAAACAAAAGTTACAAAACAATGCAGCACATTCTCTTTATTCCTAAATTGCCTCCAGCTATGCTACAGATATTCAGAAATCAACTCAAATGTTGTACTGGATAATAAACTAGTAAAAGTCCTGTCTTCAGTCTTCCTTTCACAGGTAAAGAAGAAATTATCTACAAATGTACTACTACTGTCAATAGCGAACCATTTCTCAGCTCTCATGTCTTGAAACTACCCTTCTCTCTTGCTTCTCAGCATACTCTGTCCTGTACAAAGACCACCATGTACAAACTCCAATCACTCTCCATCTACCATTGTCCCTCCCTGCCCGACCTGTCAGTCCCTATGTGACCCCTTCCCACTGCCCCCCGGCCCGGGCCCTCCCCCCGGCCCCTCTCTTGGCTCTTGCAGCAGAAAACACACATTACACACACAGAATAAGAACCAAGAACAAGAATTTCTTCTGCAGACATTAGTCTGTACTCAGCACTCTTCTTCTTCTTGTTCTTTCTTCTCTAAACCTTCATATCATTCTACATTCACCTACCAATCCCATTCTCAATACTCCTACTGTTCTCTCTTCTGTTCATCCAATTACTCGCTGATAACTGGTCACTGTACTACTGCAACTAAACACATATACTACTACTCTTAGAGGAGACAGCAAATCAACATCAGTCTTTGCCAACTGTTAACCATGAGACAAACAGCAAATAACAAACAGTACGCAGGTTTCCCTTAGCTTTTCCCTCTCCCTCTCTTTCATTTTCAATACTTGATGCAGAGCTGCAAACAGTCCCTCCTTCCCAACTCCCCTTCCCATCCATCCTTCATCCTCTTTTCTTCACTCTCTTTAGCCTAATGTGAAGAATTCTTACACAAATAGACACTAAAGAAAACAGAGCTCATTAATTAAACACCTTCTCTGGCTAAAGATGAAGGCCTATGCCATTACTAGAAATATGTTCTTTTGCATTATCATTTACTACTGTTTCTTGACTTCTTTCTTCGCCCCATCTTCCTCCTCCACCACCACCACCGTTAGCCACCACCACAGCCGCCGTATACTCCACCAACCATTGTACCCTGTTGGCCATTCTCTTCCTCCAGCTCCACCACCAACCGCTTTACCTCTACCTCCTTTCCCCTCCCCACAGTCTCAACCGAAGTACCCTTTCTCCTCACTTTCACCTCCCACTAATCCTCAGGTCCAAAGCAACCCTTTTTTCCCTTCTATTTTGTCTCCTCCACCAGCTCTTCCGCCGCCTCCCCCCTCCGCTCTGTCAACTTTTCCTGCCAATATCTCCTCCCTCATCCTCCCTCATTCTTCCTCTTCCTCTAATAACAGGCCCATTTCTCGCAGACTGATAGCTGTCATTGTCTCCGTATCCCTTGTCTCGACCGTCTTCATCGCCGGCATTGCCGCCTTTATCCTCCTCCACCACCACCGTCGCCTCCACTACTACCACCACCAACAACACCAGGATTTCTCCAAAACAGACAGCCTTCGCCTTTTCCCACCCAACACCACTCCTTCGGACAGCACCACCACTAAAAACCCCCTTCCGGGAACGCCAGTGCCACCGCAGCTGCCCCGCCACACTCCCTCCTCCACCAGCTCAGAATTTCTCTACCTGGGAACTCTAGTAAGCTCCAGAGATGTTAATTACGAGGCCTCTAATGTTCCTCAGGGCTCAGAAGATCACCATAATACTGCCCCTTCTTCAGCTTCAGTTCCAGCCTCACTTCAGTATCACCGGCTCGGCTCGCCGGAGCTCCAACCGCTGCCGCCGCTGCCGCGTCAACAGCAGCAGCAGCACCATTTCCACCAAGACTACAGAAATGGTGCTGCAAGCAACATGGGTTCCGACGAGGATGATGAGTTCTTCTCCCCAAGAGGATCCACTGGGGAAAAGCATAGCCCTGCCCGCAGCGGATCAGGTGAAAATCTTCCAAGCCCAGGTTCTAATTCACACCGTTTTTCCTCAAAATCCCATTCTTTGTCAAGTAGTCCCTCAATTGTGCTGAATTTGAGCCCCAGGAGTAGTATAAGATCGAAGTCACCGGATTCCATGGTGAATTTTCCGGCCCCGCCACTGTTCATTGCCCCACCGCCGGCCCGAGAACCAAGGGGAATGTCGCCATCCCCACCATCTTCAGGGAATACCAAGAATTCGCCGACTCGAGTTTCGGATTATTCTGGGACAAATATGGAGTCTCCAGGGGAACATTTGGATCTTTTGGGGAGGTTTGGTGGTATGAGAATTGTGTCTCCGCCACCTCCACCACCGCCGCCACCAAGGTTTTGGGATACTCCTGAGTTGAATGCCGGACCACCGGAGCTGGTGGCGCCGTCCAGGCCGGTTGTGGGACAAAATCCGAGTAATGGGTTGGGCAATACGGAGGCTTTGGAGGGGAGAAATGAGAATGGTGTGAGGCCCAAGTTGAAGCCTTTGCATTGGGATAAAGTTAGAGCCAGCTCAGATAGAGCTATGGTTTGGGATCAGATGAAATCTAGCTCTTTTCAGTAAGATTCTAGGATTGATTGAAAGTTTTTCTTTTATTTATTTATTTTTATCATTTACGTGTTAAAAGTAGTCAGTGATGACCCTTTTCTGAGTTTGGATCCTATGAAATTTTCCTGTTTTAGGTAAAAATACTTTGGAGCTGAATTGTTTTCAACTTTGGTTGATATGTTCTGTTTTATGCTCCTAAAAAAGATGATTCTTGATGGGTACTTTTCTTTTGTATTTAAAGGGATCTATTCTTGCTTTAAAGTGGGTATTTGGACTTAATAAATACTTTATTTTTGTGTACTTATGTTCTTTCCTCCTCCTAAGCATGTAGGATATGAATCCTTCTAAGCATGTAGAATATGGATTTTATAGGTTGAATGAGGAAATGATTGAGACATTGTTCACTGCTTCAAATTCAAATGCGAGAGATGGCATAAGGCGTCCATTGATGCCTGCATTAAATCAAGAAAACCAGGTTCTGGATCCAAAGAAGTCTCAGAACATTGCCATCTTGTTGCGGGCTTGAATGTTACCATTGAGGAAGTTTGTGAGGCACTTTTAGAAGGTAGACATGGAAACCTTTTCTTCGATCTCTGAGTATCTTTCTAATGCTTATCCTTTGCATTCAGTGTGCAGTTGATACGATGCATTGAAATTTGGCAAGCACACTTAAATTATGCTGACTTTTTGTTTGAAAAGTGAACAATGAATCTAAAGCTGATAGTATCTCCTGGTTTAAGATTTCATTGGCATTTGAACCATATGCATGATTAGGTTAAATAGGTTGGATTGTCATCTTATGTTTTCCTTAATGACAAGGATTCGCCATCCTCGGTTCCTGAGTTTGTCAATTGCCTCTCTGTTTTGCATTTTGGTAGGCAGCAGATGGTTGGTGGTGGGCCATGGCTTGGTCATCTGTTGATCAATGTTAATCATGTAAAGGTTTCTATATTTGGAAACTAGCTTTAATTTTTGCATTTTGCTTACTCAAGTGCTCCAGACTTTGTAAATTGGGGGCCGCAGCTGGCGCAGAAAGACATTAGTTCCTTGCTTGTGGTGTCAGAAAATCCAAATCCACTGCCATTAGTATAGTGTTTTAAAAGCCACAACTTGATGTTGTCCTAAGATTTCAATTTCTTATCATTTTATTAAGATTGCCTATCTTGTGTGGAGTTTGGTTTGTGTTTTTGGCTTCTTGAAAATACTGGGTTGTGGAGCTTATTGTTGTAGCTGAAATACACTGTTAATGCAACAGTTAGTTGGCCAAATGCACCTCGATGTCTAACCTGCAAGAAACTCTTAACTAATGAATTTTTCACCTGATTGCAACTGTAACTAGGCAATGCTGACATGTTGGGAACGGAGTTGCTTGAGAGTTTACTAAAAATGGCTCCTACAAAGGAAGAAGAACGGAAATTAATAGAGTTCACAGATGAATCACCACTTAAGCTGGGTCCTGCTGAGAAATTTCTGAAGGCAGTGCTCCATGTACCCTATGCATTCAAGAGGGTGGATGCTATGCTCTATATAGCAAATTTTGATTCAGAAGTCGAGTACCTTAGGAGGTCGTTTGAGACGCTAGAGGTAAAGTTTGATCATCTGACTAATTTGATTTCTCGTGGACATCTGTTATCTGGAAATATTATCTTGGAGCTTTTATTTCAGTCACTATTGGCTACGGGAATCCTGCTTTGTTACCTTTTTTTTTTTTGGCTTTGAATTTAACTGGTTTTTTAGGTATGTATTTTCGTTCAGTGGTTATGGGAAGAGGTTAGTTGGATGATCTTTAGGGTATCCTTGTCAACCAACTTATGATTATATGAACAACATTCTGAAGTTGTTGCCCTTTCCATTCTGAAGTGATAAAAGACAATCCTGTTTCTGTGATGACCTCAAAATCAAAGCAAGCAGGAGCATGATCAGAGAAAAGAAAACTAAGAATAAATTTGTGTTTCAACATGTCACGATCCCTGAATATGTATGAGTATGTGGTTAAAGATCAACAATTGAAAATTTGCAATCTTTATTCTTCTTCCCTGATTTACCATTCTCGGAGTTCTTTTCATACTTAAACTAAAAGTAGAAATTTTTAATAGCAAACTATATACCCAAATCTAACTTGGTGAGCACCTTACTGTTAGTTGAAAGTTGCATCAAGCCTGTGGAGAAGGCTTCTAATTGTAGAATAGTTCCTCTGTTATCAACTAATTTAGATTGTAATTTTATTATTCAAACACTATTTGTTCATGTTACTTTGCAGGAAGCTTGTAAAGAATTAAGAAACAGCAGAATGTTCCTGAAGCTTCTAGAAGCTGTGCTTAAAACTGGGAACCGTATGAATGTTGGGACTAACCGTGGAGATGCACATGCCTTCAAGCTTGACACACTTCTTAAACTTGTTGATGTTAAGGGCACAGATGGCAGAACCACACTCTTGCATTTTGTAGTTCAGGAGATCATCAGAGCAGAGGGTTCTCGTCTTGCTGGTGCTCATCAGAATCAAACTGCTGAAACAGACCAGCAATACACATTGCAGAATGAAGTTGAATTTAGAAAGGTTGGTCTTCAGGTTGTTTCTTGCCTTAGTGGGGAGCTTAGCAATGTCAAGAAGGCTGCTTCAATGGACTCAGATGCTCTTAATAATGATGTTCTAAAACTAGCCCTTGGAATTACCAATGTTACTGAGGTTTTGAAGTTAAATGAAGAGCTTCCTTTAACAGAGGGTCATAGAAAATTTTCTGAGTCTCTGGAAGGTTTTCTTAAGAAGGCAGAAGAAGATATTATCAACATCCAAGCCCAAGAAGGCGTTGCTTTGTCCATGGTTAGAGAGTTAACAGAATATTTTCATGGGAATTCGGCAAGGAAGAAGCTCATCCATTTCGAATATTCATGGTTGTAAAGGACTTTCTTTCCATCCTTGATCAGGTTTGCAAGGATGTTGGAAAGGTCAATGAGCGAACTATTGTCAGCTCTGCTCGACAGTTTCCAGCACCAGTGAATTCAAGCCTTCCCCAAGTGTTCCCAGGATTCAGTGGACGGCAGCATAGTAATTCTTCTGATGATGAAAGCTCATCCTTACCTTAACTTTTGATCCTTTTTCAGTGGAAATTTAATCTCTACTTGGTCCACTTCACAATATTAGTCTGTTGGCTAAACGAAAAGGAGGTTTGCCTTGTGCGAGTCATTTAGCCGTCTACTTTTCCTTTTCTACCTGTATAAATTGATGTAGAGGGTTTTTGGAATTATTTCATCCTATATGTAATATAGCCAGAAGTAATCATATCAATCAGGATATAATAATTTGGTAGTTTTGATTGACGATCGCTAGCTTGTAAATCTCACCATATCCATTAATGCAGCATCTTTGTCAAGCTTACTCTTGCAAGATTGAACATCTCTGAATCAGAGAGATTCTCATATGCTTCTTTGCTTCTGTTTTCCATTTTTTTGGTTTTAATTTTACTACTAAGTTTTAAAGGTTTTTTTTTCTTTTTTTGTTTTTTTAGGGGAGGAGGGGGGGTGTTGGGTGTTTCGAATAAAGATGCGAGTGTCGTGTTCTATTTTCAGTACTTTGCCTTTTTGCGCAGCAGGGTGCAAAGAGATAATACTGCAGATATTCTCTCTTTCCTAGGGCTTTGGATTTGGTATCTCAGAATAGTATTTGACATGCGTATCGAGGACTTCGGAAGCATTTGCGCTGTTGTGGAGTGGAGTCTTAATCTGAAGGAATGTTACTTATCTAAAAGGCATGGCAGTAGATGTATGGTCAGTAGGGTTGGCGATCTGTGTGACAGAACTCACGGTCACTGGACTGACTGTAAATTCAGGAAACGAACGTGAAGTTTAGTCATAGAATTGCAATACTGGTGCTCATATATCAAACTTCTTGCCTATTCATGCAGATAGAAACTTGCATCAGTCAGAGACATTTGCATTCTTTAGAGAAAAGAAGTGATGGCAATTAACAAATTTCAAGCCAATATGTCGCTCTATATAAAGAGATTTAAGCCTGCAACGCCTAGCATATTATTTACAATAGGTAACTCTTCACATCAACAATTCAGGTAACCCAGTTTTGCAGAAACGCAGTACTGTCCTAATTAGCATACATACCATCGATTTTATTCTTGGGATCAAAAAGGGACCTAAATCTTGCTCATAAGCAGCAGATTTTATGAGCTGAACACCTACATTTTCTCAGCATCCATGCGTTCAATCACACGTCTCGCTTCTTCTTCAGTAGCGGGTACAACGTTCCTGATCTTCAAACCATTTTTGATGGCATCTGGGCGGACAGTGAATGTGAAGTAGAACTTGTTGGACACCTGGAGAGAAACAAATGTTGCCCTAACAGCTCTCAGCAAAATTAAATATTACCATGAACATATGATTGTGCATATATCCTCTGGAGATAAGTACGTATTTGCAAAGAAACAAAATAAAACTTTACTTAATTACATGATGCAGCATTTCATGGGAGTTATTGTTTCTTTTAATTGGTCTGAAATAAGTTATTGTTTCTTTAATTATTGTGAAAACGTAAGTGATGTATTTATGGGACCGTAAAATGCCATAGAAGCTATTCATTGGTGAATTTATTTCTCAAACATGAGCATCCCTAAATGTCTCCTTCCCTTCTCTTATTCACTTCTGTTCCAAAGAGAAGTGGAACAGTTGTTTCATCTCAGATTTGTTCCAGTGTGTCCTATGGAGGATGAAAGTACTCGTACAGTAAATCAAACCCTTCTCATGGTTTGTCAAAGAGGAAAAATTGAGAAAATATGACAAAAGTACACTTTAAAACAGTTTGACAAATGCATGGATAATTGACCAATTGGAGGAATATCAATTCAATTCTATTAATCAGAGAACTTACTTCACTAGATCTAAACTCGGGCCTTGTAACATGAGCTACAACTTCCACATTGATCATAGGCTTGTCTGGATTCTCAAGTTCTGTGTACAAAACGCATGATTTGAAACGAAGAAAATTTCCAACATCCACCTGCATCAGCAGAATCATCTGTTACAACCTCATCAACTTAATATCTCAAGATTGTTACACCCTCACTAACAATCCTGGCTTTTCAGGAAGTACAGCTAATATTCTTGAATTGTTGGGTATTATGCATGGATTTATCCACCTTCTTACAAGATATGGTCCATTAACAGTCTCATCAATTACTTAAGTTTTATAGGGTCACAAAAGCTCAGTGAGTAGCTGCCTTTTGTCTTATCAGTATAGAATTAGTGGTGATTTCTCCTATTAAACTAGTTACTACTCTTAGAATGATCAGTAAGTCAAGCATTTGACCAACACAGACACCATGAATATGGGACGACTAGAATAGTGCTTCTGATCTTACAATATATGAAACTATATGACTACAAAAATATCTTCGCTCCCAAAGACTTAACTTTATCATGTGACCCAGTAATAGGCTTGAATAGACAGGCTAATATTTTTATTGCATGCAAGTTTCCCTGGTAATGCAAAAGATCAAACAAGAAGCACTTCAAATCCAAACCATGTTTAGTTTGATGCTTGAAGTTTGCTCACAAAAAGAGAGGACCAGAAATGTTACCACAAAAGGATAAGTTCAGGAACGTTCTGAATGTCAAAGAATAATTGTCATGCTGGTAATCCACCATGAACACGGGACATGCACAACAGTTACTTACAGGTTTTAAAAAATCAACGTGGTCAACTTCGACAAAGCGTGGTGCAGCACCAGCAAAAGTATAAGCTGTGGCAAAGGCCAATTCAAAAGCCCTTCGCATTAAAAAACCTCCAAAAATCCTACCATGGATATTCCTTTGTTGTGGTTGACAAATCAAAGAGTTTTGCAGGCAAGTATCCATTATGAGAATGCTATCTCTGTCAGCCAAAGCTGGCATGTCACAGAAGACTCGTCCCTCAGCCAGCAATTCATTGAGCCTTTTTGTTTCCTTATCATTATCAATACCCTGCCTTTTCTCTCCCCTCTTCTTTTTCCTAATGTGGTTCCTCTCTTCTACCTCTTCCCAAAGCAATTTTTCTCTTTCACTTTCAGGTGAAATCTGGTTCACTGGAGCTGATTTTCCAGTTCTAGAGTCGCGGGCCACGAAGGTAAAGTTTGCAGTAAGAGCCAATAAGTCAGACTGATTGGATGTATCTGCAAAGAAATGGCTTATAATTTCAATCTACAGACAAACATAACAAGAGGATACTGAGAGAACCTGTGATTCCTAACTGTTTCTTACTAAAAGAAACCACTCTGTTTCTTGTTTCTTAATTCTCCAACATAAAATTAGCTTATAATGATGTCTAAAGGAAAAGAATACATATATAAAGAAGAAACCACACAAAAATTTTTTATTATAAGAATGAGGTCTGAGCATCATGACAAAAACCCATTGTAGGATATTTGAGACATTATACTTGGACAACTCCATGATTTACTATTACTTTTCATGTACCTGTTTCCTGCATAACAGCAAGATATTGGTGGTAAAATCAAATCACCAAGATGTCAGATAATATTTGGAATTGTCTAAAAATGGATATCATAAAACAAAGACAAAGAAGAAGAGATTTCCCCTTGAACAAGAGCCAACAAAGGTCTAATTAGGCTACTTGTTGCATTAAAATCGGTATTCATATTCAAATCATTCAAACATATAAAGGTTTCTTGAATATGAAAAACAATTGGTTTGCAACCAAACACGTACACAGCACTGAGTTTAAACCTTTTATTACAATACTCTCACAACAGAAATGTGATGCAGCAAAGTTCAATTCTTCCTTCAGTTAATATAAAGTTTCTAATGATCTGTGCTACAGATGTGCCAAAATAAATATGAGACATGAATGTTCAAAAACATAACAGTGATACCCTTTAATCTGTTGCAACTGACTAAACAGAGGCATAACCTACGAGGCAAAAGAGATTTCTACTAGGACTTCTCCAGAGAAACCACGAAAAGCTAGGAAAGCTCACACTAGAAGGAAAAGCAATTTGGAGATTACTATACTCTCTTCTTGTAATTAACATCTCAATCACAATTATCAACTTCATTATATATGAACTACTTCATTACACTCTAATCAGAAGCAAATTGATTCCCATCTTATAGACAAACTACTGCATTTGTCCACTGAACTCTTTCAGCTTCTGTTCCCTCTACACTCTAAATGCAACCATCCTCGTAATCAAAGTTGGACTCCTAGAACTTTAATCCATAAGATAGACTTTGTAGCCTGGGATTCCATTTTTCAGAATAAGCTGGCAATTTGAGTACCATATCAAAACCCAAAACAGTATATGGCTGACAAGTGCGAGATTATTTCTCACACATTAAATGAGAAAAAGAAAATCTATAGATTGTAAGAGGAAGATTTCATCTAGAAGATTAGGTGGGAAATAGAACAGCATTTCCAAATAAACCTTGTGCAGACTGAGTTACTTCAAGTTGAATCTCCAAGGATGAACGCCCAACCCAAGTGACAGCCCCCACTATTGTGAGATCAGCATCAACACGAATGGGTCTCCTCAGAACAATCTTGTCCACAGATGCAGTTACCAGTATTAAAGGCATTGTAGTGCTGTCATCTCTGGAACAATGCTGGTTCAGAGACAGGTAATTTATGAAGTAAAATAAGCTCAAAATAGGAGAACAGAAACAAGAACACGAACCATGAACTATCCAAAATCCATGTATATCTTCTGAAGGGAAATGAAGCTTTCTAAATGCAACAATCAATACATGCAATACCATATCAGACTGGGAAATCAACATTTTGCTCACCTAACTTTGCTAGAAAAGGATTTTCCTTTTCCAAGTACACATATTTAGCACTGTTCAACAGGAAGTTCTGCATATCTTTTTCTCTTTTTTTTCCTTATTGTTTTCTTCTGAAAAATGGCTTTGATAAATGTATTCCCACTGATGAGTTTCATGATCTGAGTCAGATAATCAAGGGCTACTAATATGCTTGAGGAATATGTTACGTTATTCTGAATCAATAAAATTCCTCTCACATGTGTTTTAAGCCAAATCTATTCCACAGCACAGTAAAAAGAAAAGCAAATAAATCAGACACACAAATGGACTCACTTGGTAAAGGAATGGTCATGACATCAACATAATGGAAATAGATACTGAAGATCAACAATCAGATGCAACTAAGTGAGCTTTTATGAAAAATTTTCTACTATTATTCTCCTAGTGGTGATTCTGGAAAGAAATCACATCGACCAGAATACCTCAGAAAGCCACAACTTGGGGTCTGAAGCTCGAGTCACACCAAGGGAGAAAAACGGTCCATTAAAAGACTCGAATAGCCCACATAAGGATGTCCAGAAAAGTCCATTTGGTGACTCAAATAAGACCTATAATTGGCCTGTATCTTGATGGTTGTTGTAGTAAACAGACCCTAATAATAGTGCACGATCAATGAACATTCCCAATCCACAATATTCATTTCAGATGGGATGACTACAGGAAGCAAGAAAAATATGCAATTTTGTGAACTAGACAAACATTATAACACACTGAACTACTGAAATTTCAATCAAAACAACCAAAGCTAAAGATATCACAGCATAACGTAAAATGATGAAAACACTAGAATTGATATATGTCAGTATAAAGTCTCTAAAAATTCTCAGTCCGAAGTTCACACCTACAGGAGCCTCAAATTTAGCATCTATTAGCAACCAGCAACTGATCTTGCTATGATAGAAATATAACTAGAGAAAATAATTTACAAGAGAAGCAAGATCTGCACAATGTGACTAGTGATTCACCATAGCCACATTTATTGTCAAACAACTCAAATATCAACACATTTATAGTCAAACAAATCCATTTTTTCTGGACACTTTCTTAAGCAATGCCGGCCATTTGAATTGATCCAACGTCAATCCAAACCTTCTAATGGTGAATAACTTCAAATAATCAGAGCTTGCATAGGCATAAGTTAACACTGCAATTAAGCAAAACCAAAAATTACACCACAGATCAAACAATATCCTAATCATATTACCTTGAAGGATATTGTTCCGGCCAAAGCATCAAGGTCCTCAACCAATTTCCCCATCCTAATCTCATTCCAAGGATTCCTATATTGCTCCCTCAGAATATAATCAGTGGAGAACTTATACACAATACTAGTCCTACTCTTTGATGGAGGCTTAGCAATCAACTCATTAGGTGAAGAGGCATCAGCTGCAACATTGTTGAGTCTCTCAAAAATACTAGACCTTGCTTCCCATAAGGCATTCGTGACAGGGGAATGGTACATTCCTGGCCACAAACTAATTGGTTTCCTCATTGAATTGCCTGCATCAATTGGTGCAGAACTCTCAAATCGTGGACTTATTGTTGAATTCACAGGGATTGAATCGCTGGAACCAAACTCCATTGGTTTAATAGAAAAGGGGTCTGATGGTGCTGATGAGAACGACCTTCTTTGAGTAAATTTATAAAACATTGGATCAGAAGAGATAATTTTGAACATGGGTTCTGGTTTCCCAGATGAATTAAGAAAATGGGTACGAGAAATTCCAGCATTTAGGTGTTTTCCAGATGGGACACTATTAGAGGAAAAGTTGGTCTGAAACTTAAGGCCTTCAGCTGTAGGAGGCAAATTTTGGTCAAAAGATACGATCTTGTTGATGGGTTTTGGCTGTTTTGATGAGTCAGTATGGTTGGATTGGGTGAATTCATGATTTAGGGGAGTTAGGGAAGAAGAAGGACGAGTTTTGGCGTGATAAAAGTGCAATCTTGATGAAGCAAGTGCTCTGTGAAACTCTATGTTGAGAAAGTAAGAAACCAGTGTCTGGATGGATCGTTTACCCACATCTCTGCTTGAAGCATTTGGGGAGGTTGGTGATTTGAAGAAGGAATGAGAGAAATGTATGATTGGACGTTTCATGGATTCAAAAGAAAGATTGAAGCTGATTGAAGATTCGAATATTTGCTTGGTTTGGTTTGATTTGAAGATTGAACCTGTGTGATTCTGCTATGACCATGCAATTCCTAATCTCCTGATCTCCTGTTTTGTAGTCCTGATCTCCAATTTTGTAGTTGTATTAGTTTAATGCAAAACACAGAAACTAACAAACAATAGAAAAGGAAAAAATAAAGGGAAAACTAAATATAAAAAGAAATACAATTTAAATAAAAATTTTCATAACATCAAATAAAAAAAATTAGGTGGTATTAATCAAAGTGAAAATATGTGTTAAGTATATTAGTTCCATAACATCTAAGACGTAAAAGAGTAACTTTTGTATGTTTTCAATTATAAACTATCACCACTTATCCAAGCTCCATTCTTTCAAAGCAATTCATTTGGATCGAGAGATTTGATAAAAGATTTGAAATTCTTTTAAATTCCTCTAATTATTTAAATTATTTAAGAAGTATTTGAATTTGTAAATCATAAACTATTACGATTTAAAATGTATTTTGATAATTGGTGAATTATAAATTTAAAAAATCTTCTTAAATAATTCAAATAATTCGAGTGATTTTTAAATCTTTCGTTGAATCCCTCAATCCCTTAATTTTTTTGGAATTTCTACTATTGTATTTTACAAAATGCTGGGAAAAATTGTTATTATTTTTAAGTAACAGGTAAAACTACTAGTTGTTCCGTTCCGAATACGAAGGGCTAAATAAAATTATAAACTTTACATTATGTAATCATTCAATATATATGTAGCTTCTAGTCAAATGCTTTTGTTAAATTGTTTCATATTTGAAGATTAAACCTGTGTACTTCTCCTTTGACTATGCAATTCCTAGTCTCCTATTTTGCAGTTCTATTATTCCCGGAAGAAGACAATTACATTTCCAGCTTGTCCAGTCAGCTCCTAGCATTTATAATGTTGGTAATTCTAAGCAGAATAATTGGAACGATGTCGTCTTACTAAGTTCCCTCACTTAATGAGTTAATGCTCAAAATGGCACAGTATCAATCAATTTTACACTGACAATGAGCCCCTTAGCAGCTATTTATTAAACGCCTTGTTTGGATTAGTCAATTTTTACAATTTTTTTATTTTCTATAAATATATTTTTTAATCACCTTTTTATGTCATGTACATCAAATCATTACAGTAATTTTTCTACAAAAACTTTAAAAATAGTAATCCAAAAACCCTAACCTTTTGTCAAAGGGATAATATCACAAACCTCCCCTAATATTTTTTTTAATATCACTTGGCACCCTAAAGTTTTAAAAGTATTACTCACCTCCCCTAGTTATTGTAAAATAACTACATATTAATCCTCACTTGGTACACAATTTACATATCAAATAAATGGATGTCAAAAAATTAAAGAAAAAGAATCAAAAGTCATTTTCTTTTTTTCTCTTTATCCAACATTCACTTTTACTCATTTTTTTCGAATGGCTGTACAATTTTTTATTTATAAATTGTAATAAATTAAATTTTATTTTTTAATTATGGTAATGTGGAGTATGAATGTATGATTTTTTAATTTATTTTGAGTTGACTTTTATAATGAATTAATACAACTGAAAGAATTGGGTCACGAGTTGTGAAGATGTTAGGAAAAAAAACTCATAAGAAATTAGTTTTAAGTATATATAGTTGAATTGGTACTAATATATTTCTTTATGAATATCTTTTTTATTTTTTAAATTTATATTTTTATGCATTATAGATTTATGATATGGTGGTACAAGTTGAAATTATTTTTTGGTGTGATTTTTTTTGGAGCAAACAAAGTGGTTAGAAGTATTTTTATTTAGTAAAATGAGCAAAAGGGTGGTTTGGGGTTTTTATAAATTTTATTATACAAATAACAAAAGTAAGGAAGGTAAGTGATATTTTTAAAACCTTAGGGGTGCCAGGTAATATTAAGAGAAACCTCAAGAGAGGTTTCTGATATTATCCCTTGTCAGATGATATTAGTTTAACGCTACTAAGCTCGGTAACGGTATGGAAGTATTTTGTATATTATCAAGTTTTACTTTTAACTTTTTTTGTTTCTAATCTATTCTCAACCTTTACACATTCTATTTAAATTTTTTAATAACTCTTTTTTTGTATAGAAAAATAAAACTTATGAAAGGTATTATAGTTTAATTTAGTTTGAATCTATCACTTTTCATTTATTAAACTTTCTGATCATGTTGTTTGTGAATATAATGGCCATGATACAAGTAATACAATAGTAATTAGCATTTTAATTTGGATAACATACCACATAAACCAAGTTTAATGCATTCTATAAAAGTAAATTTTGGTGAATAATTTACTTTTAAAGATATAATGTGATCCCTCTTTTCTCTAGACAATTAAGTTCAAAATATCAATGTTTTATAATTAATAGATTAATGTGTCAAGCTAAAGCAATGGTTGGGTTCTGTTGTATTTAAGTTTGAAGCGAATTTGCCTGCTTAAAATAAGGAAGAAGAAAAAAAATCATTTTCTACACATTTTTGCAAGGCTTTAACGTTCTCAATTTTAATAGTAGAAAAGAATTGATTTCTCCTGATTGATGGAGATTCTTATCTTAGTTTCCCAATAAATATTTAGCTAAGCACAAAAAAGGGCACAATTCAAGAAATCACTATTATATTGATCTCTTTAATGTCAAGCACTTTTGTATGAGGGAGGCTTTAGAAAAAATTATGCAAATTGTTACACTATTTTACAATGTGCAGTAGGACTGATGTACGGGGGAGGGAATCATGAGAGGCAACAACCTGTCGACACCCTGCCTACAATACCTACAAGACATGCCCATGTTACGGATTAAGTTGTCACAACATGACTTATGGGAATGATGCAAACATGGGAGGGACAAAATCACGAAATCACCGTAGTCGTAGTTAGTCTGATACACAATACACGTGTCCTCCTCCCTAACCAATCCTACCAAAAACTCATCAAATTTTGTCTTGGCTTGTGTCAGCATCTCATCATCATCATCATCTGCAACAACAAATAGTCTCCTAAAGACATCAGAAGTCACCTCTTCAACCTCGTAATCATACACTGACGATATGCTATCCATGGAGAAGGGAAAAAGTTTCAAACTTTAGGATTGGACGATGGGTTGTTCGTACACAGGAGTTGGATAATAGGAGGTTGTTACATAAGATAGCGAAGAGGGACTTCGAAATGGAAACATGGTTCAAAGTCATGATCGCGGCCATCGCCGTTCCACATCACTCGCCGTGAAATCGTCACGATCACGGTGAGATACATATTTATTAAATAAAATATTCATAAAAAGGCATATATTATATCTTATATAATCATTCTTTATGTGTTTGTAAAAAATAATATATGTTTAACTAATTTTAGATCAAATTTATGTCTGTAAATTAAATATTCAATAGGATTTCAAAATATTAGTAAAACAGGCCGAGTCGACTAGGATTCGGCTGAGTCTTTGAACCTTGATCTCCAACGTACCGTAGATGGTGCGGCTGAAGTTGGAAATGCGCCACGTCTGGTGACTGCATCTATGAGAATCCTATGCCATCATCGTTCACCTTCCAGTTGGGGTCATCAATCGAACCCCCAAATATATTGCACTGCCCTATGCTATGCTATATCAACCAACATTCACTATCATGAAAGTCGTGATCGCACTTGACGAGTGTGACGACATTATCCCGATGTTCAAAAGGATCATCACAGCAGCCACAAACCCTGCGAGGACTACTACGGGTTGAAATTGAGCACCCTCTCGACCAGCTGGTTTAACTCCCCCGTTGTGAGCAACTGCTATTTCCAAGTGCTCAACTCTAACTTTCTCAGTAACGAGCAATCCTTCAATATCAAAAAAATTCTCACCCTCGTCATCATCACGGCTGCTACCAACAGAAAAAGAATAGGAGACAGGGACAGAATCCATATAATGCCCGACAAGCACTCTAGAATCATCATCGTTACTCCCGATCACTACAAAACATCTCGAGAAAGGTAGGTTCGGAATCAATGCCGACAACCATTGTGCAGTAGGACTGATTTACAGGGGAAAGAATTACGATATGCAACAACCTGTCAATGCCCTACCTACAATACGTGTAAGACATGTCTATGCTACGGATTACGTTGTCACAACATGGCTTATGGGAATGATGCAAACATGGGAGGGACAAAATCATGAAATCACCATAGTCGTAGTTAGTCTGACACACAATACACATGTCCTCCTCCCTAACCAATTCTACCAAAAACTCATCAAACTTTATCTTGGCCTGTGTTAGCATCTCATCATCATCATCATCTGCAGCAGCAAATAGTCTCCTAAAGACATCAAAAGTCATCTCTTCAACCTCGTAGTCATACACTGATGGTATGCTATCCATGGTGAAGGGAAAAAGTTTCAAACTTTAGAATTGGATGATGGGTTGTCTGTACACAGGAATTTGATAATAGGATGTTGTTACACAAGATGGCGAAGAGGGGCTTCGAAATGGAAACATGATTCAAAGTCACGATCGCAGCCATTGCCGTTCCACATCGCTCGCCGTGAAATCGTCACGGTCGCGGTGAGATGCATATTTATTAAATAAAATATTCATAAAAAGGCATATATTATATCTTATCCAATTATTCTCTATGTGTTTGTAAAAAATAATATATGTTTAACTAATTTTAGAGTACATTTATGTCTGTAAATTAAATATTCAATAGATTTTCAAAATATTAGTAAAATAGGCCGAGTCTTTGAACCTGATCTTTAACGTACGGTAGATTGTGCGGCAGAAACTGGAAAGGCACCACATCTGACAGCTGCATTTATGGGAATCCTTGGCCATCATCGTACAATATCCAGTTAGGGTTATCAATCGAACCCCCACATATATTGCCCTACCCCATGCTGTGTAAGATCAACCAATAGTCGCCGTCATGAAACTCGTGATCGCACTCGACGATCATGATGATCTCACCCCCATGTTCAAAAGGATCCACACAGTAGCCACAAACCTTGGGAGGAACTATTATGGGTTGAAATTGAACACCCTCTTGATCAGCTGGTTTAACTCCCTCGCTGTCAGCAGCTGCTACTTCTAAGTGCTTAACTCCAAGTGCTACTTCTAGTGGGCAAACCCTCAATATCAAAAAAATCCTCACCCTCATCATCATCAACAACATCATCATCATCATGACTACTACCAACAGAAAAAAAATAGGAGGCGGGAACAGAATCCAAATGATGCCCGGCAAGCTCTTTATAATCCTCATCGTCACTCTTAATCACTACAAAACATCTTGGGAAGGCGGGTCCAAAATCAATACCAACAACCACTGTGCAGTAGGACTGATGTACTAGGGAGGGAATCATGATAGACAACAACCAATCGATGCCCTTCTTACAATAGTGCAAGACATACCTATACTACGGATTAAATTGTCATTACATGGCATATGGGAATGATGCAAACATGGGAGGGACAAAATCACGATATCACTGTAGCCGTAGTCAGTCTGACACACAATACACGTGTTTTCCTCCGTAACCAATCATACCAGAAACTCATAAAGTTTTGTTTTGGCCTGTGTCAGCATCTCATCATCATCATCATCTGCAGCAGCAAATAGCCTCCTAAAGACATCAAAAGTCACCTCTTCAATCTCGTAATCATATACTAAAGGTATGCTAACCATGGCGAAGGGAAAAAGGTTCAAACTTTAGAATTGGATGATGGGTTGTCCGTACACAGGAGTTGGATAATAAGACATTCTTACACAAGATGGCGAAGAGGAGGTTTCGAAATGGAAACAACGTTCAAAGTCGAGGTCACGGCTATCACCATTTCATATTGCTCACGGTGAAATAGTCACGGTCGCGTTAAGACGCATATTTATTAAATAAAATATTCATAAAAGGGCATATATTATATCTTATACAATCATTATTTATGTGTTTGTGAAAAATAATATATGTTTAACTAATTTTAGAGCACATTTATGTCTGTAAATTAAATATTTAATAGGTTTTAAAATATTAGTAAAACAGGTCGAGTAGACTCGAACTCGCCAATCTTTGAACCTTGATCTACAAAGTACAGTAGATGGTTCGGCTGAAGTTGGAAAGGTGTGTCTGGTGGTTGCATCCATTGGAATCCCTGACCATCATCGTACGCATCCAGTTGGGGCCATCAATCGAACCCCCACATATATTGCACTGCCCTATGCTGTGCAAGATGAACCAATAGTCATTGTCATGAAAGTCGTGACCGCACTCGACGAGCGTGATGACCTCATCCCAATGATCAAAAGGATCCTCATAGCAGCCACGAACCTGTGAGGAACTACTATGGGTTGAAATTGACCGCCCTCTTGAGCAGTTGGTTCAACTCCCTCGTTGTCAATAGTTGCTACTTCCAAGTGCTCGTTTTCACTTCCTCAACAGCGAGCAAGCTCTCAATATCAAAAAAATCCTCACCCTCATCATCATCATCAACATCATCATCATCACGGCTGCTACCAATGAAAAGAATAGAAGGCGGGGACATAATCTAAATGAAGCCCGAAAAGCTCTCCATAATCCTCATCGTCACTACCGATCACTTCAAAACATCTTAGGGTAGTCAGGTCCGAAATCAATGCCGACAACCACTGTGCAGTCGAACTGATGTATGGGGGTAGGAATCATGATAGGCAACAGCCTGTCGATGCCTTGCTTACAATACGCGCAAGACATACCCATGCTACGGATTAAGTTGTCACAACATGGTTTATGGGAATGATGCAAATGTGGGAGGGACAAAATCATGAAATCACCGTAGTCATAGTTAGTCTGACACACAATACACGTGTCCTTCTCCCTAACCAATCCTATCAAAAACTCATCAAACTTTGTCTTGGCCTGTGTCAGCATCTCATCATCATCATCATCTGCAGCAGCAAATAGCCTCCTAAGGACATCAAAAGTCACCTCTTCAATCTCGTAATAATACACTGAGGGTATGCTATCTATGGTGTAGGAAAAAGTATCAAACTTTAGTATCGGATGATGGGTTGGTCGTATACAAGTTGGATAATAGGACGTTCTTACACAAAATGGCGAAGGGGGGTTTCGAAATGGAAACATGTTTCAAAATTGTGATCGCGGCCATCACCGTTCAACATCCCTTACGGTGAAATCGTCACGGTCGTGGTGAGATTCATATTTATTAAATAAAATATTCATAAAAGGCATATATTATATCTTATACAATCATTATTTATGTGTTTGTAAAAAATAATATATGTTTAGCTAATTTTACAACACATTTATGTCTTCAAATTAAACATTCAATAGGTTTTCAAAATATTAGTAAAACAGGCCGAGTCAACTCGGATTCGGCTGAATCTTTGATCCCTGATCCCCAACATACAGTAGATGGTGCGGCTGAATATGGAAAGGAGCCACATCTGGCG
Organism: Gardenia jasminoides; assembly: GCA_013103745.1. Classification (NCBI taxonomy): domain Eukaryota; kingdom Viridiplantae; phylum Streptophyta; class Magnoliopsida; order Gentianales; family Rubiaceae; genus Gardenia; species Gardenia jasminoides. Next base: position 3,634,586 of record CM023097.1, on the reverse strand, counting down.
GTTGCATCCATAGGAATCCCTAACCATCATTGTACACCATCCAGTTGGGGTTATCAATTGAACTCCCACATATACTGCACTGCTCTATGCTATGTAAGATCAACCAACAGTCGCCGTCATGAAACTCGTGACCGCATTCAACGAGCATGACAACCTCATCTCCATGTCAAAAGGACCCTCACAGTAGCCACAAACCCTGTGAGGAACTACTACGGGTTGAAATTGAATACCCTCTTGGCCAACTGGTTTAACTCCCTCGTTGTCAGTAACTGCTGCTTCCAAGTGCTCAACTCCTACCAATAGAAGGTGGGGATAGAATCCAAATGATGCCTGGCAACCTGTCTATAATCCTTATCGTCACTCCCAATCACTATAAAACATCTTGGGGAAAGCGGGTCCGAAATCAATGTCGACAACCATTGTGCAGTAGGACTGATGTATGGGGGAGAAAATCATGATAAGCAACAACCTGTTGATGCCTTGCCTACAATACGCGCAAGACATACTCATGCTACGGATTAAGTTGTCACTACATGACTTATGGGAATGATACAAACATGGGAGGGACAAAATCACGAAATCAACATAGTCGTAGTTAGTCCGACACACAATACACGTGTCCTCCTCCCAAACCAATCCTACAAAAAACTCATCAAACTTTGTCTTAGCCTATGTCAGCATCTCATCATCATCATCATCTACAGCAGCAAATAGCTTCCTAAAAACATCAAAAGTCATCTCTTCAACCTCGTAATCATACATTGAGGGTATGCTATTTATGGCGATAGGAAAAAGTTTCAAACTTTAGAATTGGATGATGGGTTATCCGTACACAGGAGTTGGATAATAGGACGTTCTTACATAAGATGGCGAAAATGGGGTTTCAAAATGGAAATATGGTTCAAAGTCGCGATCGCAACTATCACCGTTCCACATCGCTCGCAGTGAAATCGTCACGGTCGTGGTGAGACGCATATTTGTTAAATAAAATATTAATAACAAGGCATATATTATATCTTAGACAATAATTCTTTATGTGTTTGTAAAAAATAATATAGGTTTAACTAATTTTAGAGCACATTAATGTCTGTAAATGAAATATTCAATAGGTTTTCAAAATATTAGTAAAACAGGCCGAGTCGACTCTAAATCGGCCGAGTCTTTGAACCCTGATCTCCAACGTACAGTAGATGGTGTGGTTGAAGTTGGAAAGGCACCACGTTTGGTGGCTGCATCCATGGGACTCCCTGACCATCATCATACACCATCCAATTGGGGTTATCAATCGAACCCCTGCATATATTGCACTGCCCTACACTGGGCAAGATCAACCAATAGTCGCCGTTATGAAAGTCGTCACTACACTCAACGAGCATGACGACCTCTCCAATGTTCAAAAGGATCCTCATAGCAGTCAGAAACCCTGGGAGGAACTAGTATGGCTTGAAATTGAGAACCCTCTTGGCCAGCTGGTTCAACTTCCTCGTTGTTAGCAGCTGCTACTTCCAAGTGCTCAACTGCTACTTCCTCAGCAATGGGCAAGCCCTCAATATCAAAAAAATTCTCACCCTCATCATTATTATCATCACGGCTGCTACCAACAGAAAAAGAATAGGAGGCGGGGACAGAATCCAAATGATGCCCGACAAACTCTCTATAATTCTCATCGTCACTCCCGATCACTACAAAACATCTTTGGAAAGGCTAGTCCGAAATCAATGCCGACAACTACTGTGTAGTAGGATTGATGTACGGGGGAGGGAATCATGATAGGTAACAACCTGTCGATGCCTTGCCTACAATACGCGCAAGACATGCTCATGCTACGGATTAAGTTGTCACTACATGACTTATGGGAATGATACAAACATGGGAGGGACAAAATCACGAAATCAACATAGTCGTAGCTAGTCCGACACACAATACACGTGTCCTCCTCCCAAACCAATCCTACAAAAAACTCATTAAACTTTGTCTTGGCCAATGTCAGCATCTCATCATCATCATCTCTGCAGCAGCAAATAGCTTCCTAAAGACATCAAAAGTCATCTCTTCAACCTCGTAATCATACATTGAGGGTATGCTATCCATGGCGATGAAAAAAAGTTTCAAACTTTAGAATTGGATGATGGGTTGTCCGTACACAGGAGTTGGATAATAGGACGTTCTTACACAAGATGGCGAAAAGAGGGTTTCAAAATGGAAACATGGTTCAAAGTCATGATCGCAACTATCACCGTTCCACATCGCTCGCAGTGAAATCGTCACGGTCGTAGTGAGACACATATTTATTAAATAAAATATTCATAAAAAGGCATATATTATGTCTTATACAATCATTCTTTATGTGTTTGTAAAAAATAATATATGTTTAACTAATTTTAGAGAGCATTTATGTCTGTAAATGAAATATTCAATAGGTTTTCAAAATATTAGTAAAACAGGACGAGTCAACTTGGAATTGGCCGAGTCTTTGAATCCTGATTTTCAACATACTGTAGATGGTGCGGCTGAAATTGGAAAGACGCCACGTCTAGCGACTGCATCCATGGGATTCCCTGGCCATTATCGTACATCATCCAATTGGGGTTATCAATCGAACCCCTGCATATATTGCACTGCCCTATGCTGTGTAAGATCAACTAATAGTCGCCGTTATGAAAGTCGCCGCACTCGACGAGCATGACGACCTCATCCCAATGTTCAAAAGGATCCTCACAGCAGCTAGAAACCCTGGGAGGAACTACTATGGCTTGAAATTGAGCACCTTCTTGGCCAACTAGTTCAACTCCCTCGTTGTCAGCAGCTACTACTTCCAAGTGCTCAGCTCCTACTTCCTCAGTAATGGGCAAGCCCTCAATATCAAAAAATTCCTCACCCTCACCGTCATCATCATCACGGCTGCTATCAACAGAAAAAGAATAAGAGGTGAGGACAGAATCCAAATGATGCCCGGCAAGCTCTCTATAATTCTCATCGTCACTCCCAATCACTACAAAACATCTCTGGGAAGGCGGGTCCTTAATCAATGCCGATAACCACTGTACAGTAGGACTGATGTACAAGAGAGGGAATCATGATAAGCAACTACCTGTTAATGCCCTGCCTACAATACGCTCAAGACATGTCTATGCTACGGATTAAGTTGTCACTACATGACATATAGGAATGATGCAAACATAGGAGGGGCAAAATCACGATATCATCATAGTCGTTGTCAGTCTGCCACACAATACACGTGTCCTCCTTCGTAACCAATCCTACCAAAAACTCATCAAGTTTTGTCTTGGCCTATGTCAGCATCTCATCATCATCATCATCTGCAGTAGCAAATAACCTCCTAAAGACATCAAAAGTCTCCTTTTCAATCTTGTAATCATACACTAAGGGTATGCTAACCATGGCGATGGGAAAAAGTTTCAAACTTTGAGATTAGATGATGGGTTATCCGTACACAGGAGTTGGATAATAGGACGTTCTTACACAAGATGGCAAAGAGGGAGTTTCAAAATGGAAACATGGTTTAAAGTCGCGATCGCAACCATCACCGTTTCACATCGCTCGTGGTGAAATTATCATGGTCGCGGTGAGACGCATATTTATTAAATAAAATATTCATAAAAGGATATATTATATCTTATACAATAATTCTTTATGTGTTTGTATGTTTAACTAATTTTAGTGCATATTTATGTCTGTAAATTAAATATTCACTAGGTTTTCAAAATATTTGTAAAACAGGGTGAGTCGACTCGGATTCGGCTGAATTTTTGAACCTTGATCTCCAACGTACAGTGGATGGTGCAGCTGAAGTTGGAAAGGTGCTACGTCTGGTGGCTACATTCATGGGAGTCCCTGGCCATCATTGTACACCATTCAGTTGGGGTTATCAATCAAACCCCTACATATATTGCACTGCCCTATGCTTTGCAAGATGAACCAAAAGTCACTTTCATGAAAGTCGTGACCGTACTCGACAAGCGTGACGACTTCATCCTCATGTTCAAAAGGATCCTCATAGCAGCCACAAACCCTGGGAAAACTACTATGTGTTGAAATTGAGCACCCTCTTTGCCAGCTGGTTCAACTCCCTCGTTTTCAGCAACTGTTACTTTCAAGGGCTCAACTCCTACTTCCTCAGCAATAGGCATGCCCTCAATATCATAAAAATCCTCACCCTCATCATCATCAGCACGGTTGCTACCAACAAAAAAAGAATAGGAGGCGGGAACAGAATCCAAATGATGCCCGGCAAACTCTCTATAATTCTCATCGTCACTCTAGATCACTTCAAAATATCTCGGGAAAGGCGGGTCCGGAATCAACACCGACAACCACTGTGTAGTAGGACTGATGTATGGGGAAGGGAATCATGATAGGCAACAATCTGTCGATACCCTGCCTACAATACGCACAAGACATGTCCATGCTACCGATTAAGTTGTCACAACATGACTTATGGGAACGATGCAAACATGGGAGGGACAAAATCACAAAATCACCGTAATCCTAGTTAGTGTAACACACAATACATGTGTCTCTTCCCTAACCAATCCTACCAAAAACTGATCAGGATTTGTCTTGGCCCGTGTCAGCATCTTATCATCATCATCATCTGCAGTAGCAAATAGCCTCCTAAAGACATCAAAAGTCACCTCTTTAACCTCGTAATCATACACTGAGGGTATGCTTTCCATGACAAAGGGAGAGTTTCAAATTTTAGGATTGGATGATGGGTTGTCTGTACACAGGAGTTGAATAATAGGACGTTCTTACACAAGATGGTGAATAGGGGGTTTCGAAATGGAAACATGGTTCAAAATCGAGGTAGCGGTCGCGGACATTATCGTTCCCATCGCTCGCGGTAAAATCGTCGTGGTGAACTGCATATTTATTAAATAAAATATTCATAAAAAGGCATATATTATATATTATACAATAATTCTTTATGTGTTTGTAAAAAATGGTATATGTTTAACTTATTTTAGAGCACATTTATGTCTGTAAATTATATATTCAATAGATTTTCAAAATATTAGTAAAATAGGCCGAGTTGACTCGGACTCGGTCGAGTCCGAGTCTTTGAACCCTGATCTCCAACGCACAGTAGATGGTGCGGCTGAATTTGGAAAGGTGCCATATCCGGCAGCTGCATCCATGGGAATCCCTAGCCATCATCGTACACCATCCAGTTGGGGTTATCAATCGAATCCCCACATATATTGCACTGCTCTATGCTATGCAAGATCAACCAACAGTCGCCGTCATGAAAGTAATGACTGCACTCAACGAGCGTGATGACCTCATTCCCATGTACAAAAGGACCCTCATAGTAGTCACAAACCCTGGGAGGAACTACTACGGGTTGAAGTTGAGCACCCTCTTGGCCAGCTGGTTCAACTCCCTCGTTGTCAGCAATTGCTACTTCCAAGTGCTCAACTCCTGCATTCTCAGCAGCGGGCAAGCCCTCAATATCAAAGAAATTCTCACCCTTGTCATCATCATCAACATCATCATCATCACGGCAGCTACCAACAAAAAAAGAATTGGAGGCGGGGACAGAATCCAAATGATGCCCGGCAAGCTCTCTATAATCCTTATCGTCACTCCCGATCACTACAAAACATTTCGAGGAAATCGAGTCCGGAATAAATGCTGACAACCATTGTGCTGTAGGACTGATGTACGGGGGAGGGAATCATGATAGGCAACAACCTGTCGATGCCCTGCTTACAATACGCGCAAGACATGCCCATGTTACGGATTAAGTTGTCACAACATGACTTATGGGAATGATGCAAACATGGGAGGGACAAAATCATGAAATCACCGCAGTCATAGTTAGTCTGACACACAATACACGTGTCCTCCTCCCTAACCAATCCTACCAAAAACTCATCAAGTTTTGTCTTGGCTTGTGTCAGCATCTCATCATCATCATTATCTGCAAGTAGCAAATAGCCTCTTAACGGCATCAAAAGTCACATTTTCAACCTAATAATCATACACTGAGGGGAAAAAGTTTCAAATTTTAGGATTGGATGATGGGATGTCTGTACACCGGAGTTGGGTAATGGGACGTTCTTTAAGATGGCGAAGAAGGGGCTTCGAAATGGAAAGCTCTTTTCGCTCCATTTAAATTTGCCCCAGTTTTTTGTATTAAGTATTAGTGTAGTTGCAAACTAGCCCGAGCGTTCATAATTTTTATAATTGAACCCTTAAAATCCACTGTTATTGTGAACTAGTGCAGCTGAGTTACAAACTAGTGCTAAATATTTATGACTTTTCCAATTCAGCCCTTAAAATCCACTATTGTTGTGACATATATGTATGTGTACCATTTTTTCTAATTAAGTTAGATTAATAAAAATTTTGTTCTTCTTTTTTTTTCCTTGTTGATGAAAGTTTTAAATTGTGCCTATGCTAAAAGGAAAAGTAATACGTTAAAAAAAGCTCATTTATTAAATGAAAAAAAAGGAAGAAAATTGAGGTGCAAGTGCTTCTTTTAAAACAACTAAAATAACATTACATAATGTTTTGGTCCTACAAACTCACATGCTTGAAGTCTCACCAAAATAAGGGTATAATATGTAAAAAAAGAAAATTTCACAGTCAACAATGCATGATGATACAATAACCTAATCAATTTGTGATTACAGGGTTAATTAATAATTTCATACCAAAATGTAGACCATTAATGGGCCACAAACATACTTACTTTCGATGTTAGGGTGGGAGACTTTATAACTTATTGAGCAGGAGTTTAGGGGGGTCGGATTTATTACATTTACCTATGAAATATGTCGTTGTGTACGTGCTAAACCAATCTTTCAAAAAATTCTAAACTATACAAAATAGAGAGAGATTAAGAGAGAGGAGGGAATAAAGCACCTTGTTGATGAAAAAATAATAATAGAAAGACAAAGATCGAGGAGGTGCAAATGCTTGTTGTCGTAAATATACTGATATTTTCTTTTCATTTTTGGCTTGTAATAAAATATACCAATATTTTCTTTTCGTAAATGCTTTTAGAAAAAGAAGAAGAATAAAATTGGTTTAGGAGACTGAGTACTTTGAGTAATTGACTTAACTACGAGGACCAAAGGGTGAATTTATTTAGTTTGAGGGACTATAGTGTGAGTTTCGTTTGGGTGCAGAATTAGCTTTTCTTTTGATCTTTCAATTCCTGAGAGTGAGTGAGAGATGAGATTTTGCAGAGGAGGAGGCTTCTAATGGGAATTCGATTCGATTAGTTATGTTATAGATTAAAAAAAAAATTATGGAGACGAAGAAGGAGGGTTTGGGTATTTCTCTCTTCGGGGATGCCCATGTCGAAGATGGAAGTTCGATTAGTTTTGGACTCGACGGAATTGGAGGAGGATGATGATAATAATGTTAACGTTAATGTTGATGTTAATGGTGGAGGAGGAAGCGGCGGCGTCGACACAGTGGAATCATCGCTGGTTAAAGCCATAGAAGAAGCCATCCCTAGACCGGAGAGGGAGCACAGCGTCCGTGTATCCAGAGATGCAGTTGTCTGCGCCGCCCAACAGGCCCGCCGTCACTTCACCGCCGGTACACCCACCTCACTCCAACTCCCAATTCGTTAAAAATGTTTATTTTTTGAACCACAAGCCGGAGGTTTTTAATAATCTGACTATCATCTGCTGTCCCACCTTAGCCATTAACAAGTAAAATATAAGGAAATTGTTAGTCATGACAGCTATGTGCTACAGTCGGTGAATTTACAGCCAAATAAGACATGATTTCTATAGAAGTTTTTTTTTTGGGGGGGGGGGGGCTGCTTATAGTTACATTGATTCGCCTGTGTACTACAACAAAGAAAGGAACTAAATGCTACTTGTGCCTTTGCTCGAAATGGAAGTAAGGAAGTCAGGAATAAACATTTTAACGTGATTAGCAATGTAGACAGCACCCTAATACACAAGATTAGACAACACCATATCGCCTGGAGCCTTTATTCCGTCTGTTGTTTCTGTTGTGTTGAGTAGAGTGCAGCCTGGAGGAGAAGGTTGTAGAGATAGTGAACAGTGCCTGTTTGGTCTTTGAGGGATGAAATAAATCGCGGTGCTGATGAGAAGAGGTTGGATGAGATGGAATATATCGCCTTGCGTTGTTTGTTTGAGCGTTCTGAATTGCTCAGGGAGGGCCCCACTGACCCATGGCTTGCCTGAGTCAATGCGGAACATGCCAAAGCATCGAGCGCATTGATGGAGTTTATCAACCAGTGGAAGCCTGATATGCTTCAAGCCGAGAAGAAGCAATCTCCATTGGGATCTCAGGCCGTGGAATTGTTCCAGAAGTGTTTTTTTGCTTTACCTGCCTGTTTCTCTTCGGTGAACCTCAAGGAAGAAGATTCCTCCCACTGCTACCAGGCAATCCATGAGTTGGATGCCCTTGCTGCTAGGATAGAGCAAGCTCTTCCTCCTAACTTGGCTGACGAATATATGACCGTATGTCCGCGTCATGTTGCTGAGGTACCTTTTTTCTCCGGCCCGAGCTATGTTTCCTCTTTCTGTTTTGACTGGTTAAGACATATTTGTCCGTGAAGTTGTCTTTCATCTAGTTCATGGGCATTGCGTGATTTGCATGCTCTCTGCTTCACTGGACCATCATTTACGTCTCTGTCTTGTTATGGCATCTGCAGGTGGTAAGTCAATCCACTGGTATCCCTGTCCCTGTGCTGCCTGCTTTTGGCTCGGTGCAGATCTCGCACTTGGAAGAAAAACTACTTGGGAGAGTCAGCGGTCAGGACCTTGCCCTTGATGCTATCGTGAGATCATTTTTTAGTCCCAGGAAACTCCCTCTTGACCCTACATGGTTGCATAGCTGCCGTTGGGTCTCGTTGCTCTTTTTGGGCCCTTCTGGTGTTGGCATGACAGAAATTGCCAAATGCATCGCCGAAGTATTCTTCGGTGATGCTAGCAGGCTGATTCGAGTTGACATGTCGGAGTACACGGAGGTGCAGCCTGTTGGAAAAAGCTCCAGGTGTATCTCGTTGGTGCCTGGAATATTGCTCTGTCCCCCTTTGCCATGACCATTAACATTTTCTTGACTCTGATAATGTACTAGGTCAAAGGATGAGACTCTAGATGCAGGCTTTCTATGGCTTGCTGAGAACATTAGGGAGAAGCCGCATAGTCTTATTTTGTTCGACAAATTGAAAGGCCCACCAATCTGTTGTCGATGCTCTTCTTCCAGATATAGTTAGTGGAAGATTAAGCCATAAAGATGGTCGTCTTATGAATCTCAGTCATTCCATCGTAATCATGACATCAAATATTGGTTCTGAGCCGCTTAAGTCTAATGTTCCTCCATCTTATCCAACTGACGACCATACCTTGAAAGCAAGAAGTCGAGAGCAAGTTCTTCTGGAGGTAAATTTCCTCCAAGAAGGGGAAGTGTGTCCCTTCTCTGTTTGATTTTACCTGTGCAAATCTGTGGAAAGAATGCTCCCCTCACAACATGGCACAGAAAACTAGTAGGGAAGAGAATGTTTCTCTTCTTGCTCTTCTGTCCCATCTTCATGCTGCTTGTCTCCTGGTTATCTGTGATTTTGACTTGCAAACTAATGGCAGGAATTGCATTTTGACATAATTTCAGGCAAGAAAATTTTTCACTAGGTACTTGCTAGATTCTCTGGATGATGTCATTGTCTTTGATGCATTACAAGATGTTACAGCTGTTGCCAGACTAATTCTGAGGCAAAAGGCTCGAGAGCTTTCTGAGCGTGGGCTGATACTGTTTCCTTCTAAGCCTGTCCTGGTTGCGGCAGGAAAATATGTCATGAGCCAGTGCCTATGTTCCCCTGCTTCTTCTAATACATTGGTGCTTATATTCTTCTTCTTCTTTTTTTTTTTTTTCCTTTTAATTCGAGTTGTGTACTTTACATTTGGGTCTTTGGAACTTTCCTTGTGCAGTTCTTTTGGTTTTGGTCAAACAACATTCTCCTTTCTAATCCCTTAAAATTAACTTCTAACTGAAGATGTTTAAAATATCTGAACCCAGTTGGAATAGAAGATTTCATTTTTTTTTTCCTTAATTTGCTTCCTATTCTTGTTTGGACACTTTGATTCCTGACATTGTTAAGCCTGGTGTGAGATGCATCTAACAGTATTATCGACTACTCGACAGTATTAGGGTGTGAAGGGGGCTTGGTGGGATGGAGTCATGGAGAGGATAAGCAGGGTCTGAAAGAATCACTTTGACATTGATAGGTAGTGTCAGCCTTTTACATGAAAAGTTTGAACTTTTTTGTTCATGTTTTAATATTATAAAGATGTTGATATTTTCTAGAGTGGAGTTGGGTGGAATGGGGAGAAGCGAATGGTTTTATTGTCTATTAAAAAGCCCACAAAAGGGAATGTGAATTCTTTTAGATGGTTAGCAGGAGGTTTATTCCATGAGGTTTGTTCCTTTCAACTAGTAGATTGGAATTTAGAAAATCGATATGTTGTATGCATTTTGCCCCTTCACATTCATATTCTTGTGATGCGAATTGCGAGCACTGAAGTTTTTGGCCTTTATTAGGTTGCAGATGGAAAAGCACTGAAGGAATGGCTGGATGAAAAGGTAGTCCCTCTTCTTCCTACCATTGGTCAAGATTTGACTGATAAATACTCCATCATTTCTATTGATACCCTAGTGGGACATGTATGAGCTATCATCTAGGTTGGAGAAAATGCACTTATTTGAACATTGGCTGCTGAAAAATGAGAAGATTTCATTAAAGAGATCAGGGTTATTTACTTGAAGTATAAAACTTTAGCTGACGGGATTTTCCAACTGAGAAGTTTGCTCTGTCGCTTGTTGAATGCCTTGTGTGATTACAATTTGCCAATTCAAGTGCATTATGAGCACGAGGCTTTAAAAGTTTTATTGATTTACAACACGTTGCTCCAGTCTGGATGGCTTCCCTTGGTGCAATAAATTAGGACAGTTATGCATTTTTATGGTTTAGCTATAGTTCTCATATTAATTAGCGTTGTTGATCTCGGGTCTGAATCTCTTATACAGTACTTTAGGAGAACATCAAGACCAGAAGGTGCCAAGAGTAGGTGTAGACTGAACATCGTGTTCAGAATCTTGGAGCAAGACAGCTAGAGAGAGGCCGAATGGAACTTTTGATTTTTATAGCTGATGCTGTAGCGAGATCCATGCATTTGTCATTGGACCTTCCTTGTAGGCCTGCTGGAGCTTTTCTCTTAATGGGTTTCACTGATGCTGGCAAAGCCGAACTTGTAGCTGTAGACGAAGTTACAGTCGGTGATCAGAGGAGTAGAGGAAGATGTTGCTCTGTTTGAGAGGAGTAGAGAAGTAGCGGAAGTTAAACGTCCGCGGTGCCCGTAGCCGTAACTACGAAAAAGACTCAAATTGCACGTAACTTTAAAAAAGATTGGTATGTTAATATGGGATAATTTTAGGGGAGGTTTCTCGTAATATCACTTAACTTTCCTGAGGCTTGAAAATCTCATTTACCTCCTTTATCAGTTTGGCAAGACTAAATATTCCTATTCAAGGTCACAAATTGATAACATTACCCTTACTCTCAAAAACTTACTTAACCAAAAATTCAAACCCAAATAAAAATTTTAAACTAAAAAATATATATTATGAAAAATAAATTACTATCTAATAATAGTTTATATTTCTTTGCATCGAAATCATGCTGAGATAGCAAAAGACATTCATAATTTAAATCTAGTCAAAGTCAATCATTTGGGAGGGTTTTGGTGAGTAATTAACATTTTGAAAATTTTCATGTATAGTTATAATCAAGGAACTCAAGAAATTTTTTGAAAAATATGTTTTAATACATAATATAGTTTTTATTGAAAATTAAAATGATCTCTTCATACGTGTAAATTTTTGATGGTGTAATTTTTCAAAGTGAAATTTTTTCTTGTTTCTATACAACTAAAATTAATATTTTAAATCAAGAAATTTACACCTTATAAAAATTTAAATTTAATTTATTTTTCATTGTTATTGTAAATTTTATAAATAGGATAATATAAGGGTAGTATTGGAATAAAAGTTTTATCTTTCTTGCATTTTCTCCAAAGGGGCTAAAATGTTACAAGACATGTCAATCCAAGGGAGGTAAGTGAGATTTTTAAAACTTCAGGGAAGCTAAGTGATATTATAAGAAACCTTAGGGGAGATTTCTGAAATTATCCCATGTTAATATTGCACTAAAGTAATAAGAATTTTACATCATGTACAGTATTAATATCCAAAGGGACTGCAAGCAAATACCAAAGAAAAAGGGGTAGGAATGGTTGCAACCGTTCCGTTCAGATTTCATCTTGTACATTGTTTTTCACACAATGTACGGATCTACAAAATTTTGTTGTATAGTTACATATTGTTGAAAGTGAGTTACATTGTGAACAAGTGGAATTACATCTTGTATATTTTGCACAAAATCGATGTGAATGGTTTTCTTGACAACCGTTAAGAGTCTCGTGTTCGGAGGTTACTTTGGTAAACCTGTAGGTGAGTTTACTAATCTAAAGTCTCACGTAGTGTGATTTCCTTGCTAGAGTTTTGTAATTTTTTGTCATCGTTCTTTAGCATTTGAGATTTTGTATATTTGATTTTATAGATTTGAAATTTTTTCATGTTTATTATGTCAGATCTAGATTTTTTTTTACCTTATTATTTTTATGATTCTTCTGTTTTTTTTCCCCACTTCTGTTTAGTCTAGATTCATAGTTGTATTTTCTACTGTTCGTACAGATTCATAGCAACAAAATTATATCTTGTACTAAAAAAAAAAAAAAGAGTATAAATCAGCTTAGTACGAGTTAGTTCTCACAATATCATACATAAATCTGCTTGATCAAGGGTGGCTATCTTGAAGAGTAATCTATTTCTACTAAACCAAATAAAAACTTAAGAAGGGGGAAAAAAAAAAAGGACATTTCGATTCACTCTCAAAACCCGGTCTACTTATCTATTTATACAAGTTCCTTGTCAAACGGACGGGGCCTAGTGTGGCAACAAAAATTTAAAGAGAAAGGTTGAAGACACTTCCTTAGTTATTCATAGCCAAAAGGAGTGCAGATGAAGCAACGGAATGAGATGAAGTATGAGTGAGTGACAGAGCTCAGTTGCTTCAGTGGGCTGCCTGGTGGAAAAATGGATTCGTAGAATGCTGTGAATTGTGAATGCCTCAAATGGGGAAGTCCGCCCTGTAAAAGAGGAAAAGAATAGTATAATTAAAAAAAAATTCTAACAGGAAAGAAGTAGGACTTCAGAAATAAAAAAGAAGATGGTGGCGGAGCTGCAGGGGTTGAACCTAGTCTCTAGAAACGTTGAAGTCTCAACTATAACGGCTAAATCAGAACCAATCTAGACCAAAACTTGATCAGCTGTGTTTTACAGCGCTTGTCTTTTTTTTTGCCTTCTTTTCCCTCTGCTTCTAGTAACCCTTCAAACTATGAAGCCATTTTAAGAGGAGTACCAAAATCAATTACAGAGTCAATGAACAGGATCCTAACCAGGCCTGTCAATGAAGTTGAGATCAAAAAGGCGCTCTTTGACATGCACCCAAGTAAATCTCTCGGGCCAGATGGTATGTCTCCTCTCTTCTTTCAGAAATACTGGCCTATTGTTTCCAAAGATATTTTCATTTTTGTGGATAATTTCTTTAAATCTTCATTCATGCCAAAAGCAACAAATGAAACCATGGTGACCTTAATCCCTAAAATTGATTCTCCCTCTGAGTTGAAACACTTTAGGCCTATAAGCTTGTGTAACGTAGTTTATAAAAGCATCTCCAAAATTCTAGCAAATAGGCTTAAATGTGTTCTGAACCACTGCATTAGTCTTCCTCAATCTGCATTTGTCCCTGGGCGTCAAATTCTTGACAATATTATCATTGCTCATGAGTGTGTTCACTTTCTTAACAATAAGAGGAAAGGTGAGGATGGTTTCATGGCTCTCAAACTTGATATGTCAAAAGCTTTTGATTGAGTTGAGTGGAGTTTCTTAGCTGTTATGATAAACAAAATGGGGTTCAGTCCCCTTTGGATTCGTTGGATCATGACCTGTATCTCTTCTGTCTCGTACTCTTTTAACATCAATGGGAACAAAAAGGGTTATGTTATTCCTTCTAGGGGCATTCGACAGGGGGATCCTCTCTCGCCTTACCTCTTTCTTATTTGTTCCGAGGGGCTCTCTAGTCTTATTCATCAGGCGCTGAATCGTAAAGAGATCACTGGCTTAAAGATCTCTAGGAATGGCCCCCCTCTAACTCATTTGTTATTTGCTGATGACTCTCTAGTCTTCTGTAAGGCAAAGGTGGAGGAAATCTCAACCATTCAAGGCATCCTTCGTTCCTATGAGAGAGCTTCTGGGCAGCAGATCAACTTAGAGAAATCCACCGCCTTCTTCAGCAAGAATACAAAAGAGACTACTGTGGAGGAAATAAGGAAGAACCTGCTCGAAATCCAAGTGGTAAAACAGGGTAAATACCTTGGATTGCCACTGGTGATCGGCAAGTCAAAAAATCAAGTCCTAGGCTTCATCAAAGATCGAGTCTCAAAGAAAATTCAAGGCTGGAAGGGCAAAATGCTCAGTCAAGGTGGAAGGGAGGTAATGCTTAAATCTGTTATTATGGCTATGCCCTCCTATGCTATGTCTCTTTTTAAGCTGCCTATGGGGATTTGCAAATACCTGAACTCTGCTATGTCTCAATTCTGGTGGGGAGGGGATAAAGATAGCAGAAAACTTCACTGGCTAAGCTGGAAAAAACTGTCTATGGTTAAAGGAAAGGGAGGGATGGGTTTTAGAGATATATACTGTTTTAACCTGGCCTTTTTAGCTAAACAAATATGGAGAATCATCACCAAACCCAATCTTCTCATGAGCCAAGTCCTTAAATCCAAATACTTCCCAAACTCTTCTGTGTTTAAGGCTCGGCTAAGTGCTAATTCCTTTTGGCTTTGGAAAAGTCTCTTCTCAGCTATTCCAGTAATTGAAAAAGGGTCTAGAACAAACGTTGGAGATGGAACCAGTATTGACATTTGGTCGGATAGATGGCTTCCTGAAACATCTTCAGGGAAAGTTTCAACGATGCAACCAACCCAGTGCACCTACTCTAAGGTAAACCAACTCATTCATAATGCTGCATGGAACAAAGATTTGATTGTTGGCTTGTTCAATGAGGCTAATTGCAACCAGATTCTAAGCATCCCTTTGAGCATTTTCGGAGGTAAAGACAGGAAGAGATGGATCAACTCCAAATTTGGCATCTACTCTGTCAAGTCTGGTTATGATTTCCTTAAGTCTGAAGCAGAGATGTTCGAGATAAAAGCTGGCAAGGAAGGAAGCTCTAGTAGAGGAGGATCACAATCCAATGTCTGGAGGAAGCTTTAGGGCCTAAATATCAAGTTCAAAATCAAACATTTCATCTGGAAATGTTTGAACCAGATCTTGCCCACCAATGAAGCGATCTTGAGGCGAACTAACAAAGGCAATCCCGTTTGTAAAGATGCGAGAGGAGGCTGAAACAACCAACACTTGCTCTTTTCACTTTGCTTTAAAATCAGAAACCGGAAATTGTTTCCAATGAGTGGAAGGACTCAAGGAAGAGACAAACAATTTCTGGGATTGGTGGTCAAAGCTTCTACAAGCGGAATCAAGAGAAGATGGGCAGGATCACATAGCATTGACAGCTAATCTGTTGTGGAACATTTGGAAAAGCAGAAATGAAACAAATTTCAACTCAAACTCTTACCCAAGTTTCTGGACAGTTGCAAAAACGATGAATGAATGGCTTGAATTCAACGATGCAAACAAAGTTGATAAGCCTGCACTTGTTGTATCAGAGGCTCCACATTCTTCGGACTTCCTCAGCTGTGAATGATCCAGGTAAGGTCAATATCTTTACGGACGCAGCTTTGATAATAGAAATGGTAGAGCTGGCACGGAATTGTTGTTTGGTCTTCCCACCGCAAGCTGAAAGCAACTTTACGCTGTGGAACACGTGTCGAGGCGCTCTTGAAGCTTTAGCCATCGAGCTACTCTTCACCGCCTTAGATCTTGGTACCGCAACGATCAACATTTTTTCTGATTGTAAAGTGGTGGTGGATGCTATCAATAGGGATGCAGCTGATGAATCTTGGCTTTCTATAATCATTAATGATATTAGAAAGTTATCAGATTCCTTTGAGTGCCATTTTAGTTTTATTAGTAGATGTTTTAATTCCGTTAGTCATACGTTCGCAAAATTTGCCACTAAATTGATCCAGAAGTTAGGTGGAAAAACTCTTTCCCTTTGTGGTTTGCTAATAGGTCTTTGAATCCAAAGTGGTAGTGACCCTATAAGTGTAAAATCTGTACTAGTCCCCTTTTCTACATATATATATATATCTAAAGCATCTTGTTTGACAAAAAAAAAAAAAAAAAGATATCATCTCATCTTATGATTGGTTATATTTTGAAAAAATTATTCAAAACGTCTCTTATATTTTGCTAAATGAATATTTTCGTTCTTTACTTATAAAAATAGTAACTTTACGTCCCTTACAAAATCAAATTAGTAATATTTGATTCTAACCTAAATTTTTTACTACTTTTAACCTTGAACCTATCACGTAACTCACACATGATCAGTTTTTAGAGGAAAATAAGTTCGATCCACATTTGGAGCCAACAAATGATCCGGCCATATTTATTTTTGTTCTTAAAAAAGTAATATCTAACTCGAACTATAATTATTTTATCCCTAAAACGATGACATTTGATCCAATTCACAATCATTTCTGCCATAAAAAACGGTGGAATATGACTTTTGTGTATGTACAAATTTATTGCGTGTTGATCATGTAGTGATTTCAGACTTAAAAATGGTTAAAATATTATGTTAGAATCAAATTTTGCTAACTTAAATTTGTAAAGGATATAAAATTAATATTTGAAAAATCAAGAAGAAAAAAAATTCATTTCGTGAAATGTGAGGGGCTTTGAAACAATTTTCCAGCATATTTTACATATGTGATTATGCATTCCCTTCCACCGAATTAATCCCCGTTCATAAGCAAGTTAATCCGACAAGTGGATGTATAAGTTAGCCAGGGATGACAATAATTTCTTTCACCGAATGAATACCCTATTCATAAACAAGGTCATCTACCGGGAGTGGTCCCACTGGAAGGCGGTACGAGTCATTCTATGATAACAAAAACGTGGGATCAAAAAGTTTTCAATTAATTTGCCCATATTAATGATGTAACCCTGTGCTCTTACAATCCTATAACCTTACTTTCTCACAGGAGCAATAACAAAATTTTGAACTAATAGCCCTGCTAATTGCATAACAAAATTTTCGACAAATGGCCCCACTGACTAATAAAATAAAAGTACCAGCTCGATCAATTTTCGCAAACGAATGATTTAACTTTATCGATTAGGCCTTGTGACTTGGGCTCGATGAGCTTAAGCCCCGCCCAAAGAACAATTTTACAGGTCAATTGAAGCCGGGATCCACATAATAACTGTGCGCCCGCGCGCATTCACTGAATTAAGTCTATCATATCATAAATCGTTCAATGTCAGAGAAGGGCAGGAAAAGCAAAAACGAAAATGACAGACAGGGCTAAGAGGGGCTAAATCAAGAACGAATTTGGGTACAACACAAGCAAATCATTTTTCGGTAGGACAGCAAAACATGTGTTGATGCAACATTGGCACATTACAGGCACGAATAGCTATCTACTTCAGCTGTACGTCAGACAATCTGCATGCAGCCATCCACATATATAGTTCAACAGAAAACAAGTTTTCTACAATCAGAATGCTGATTTAGTTCGAAGAACATGTTTAGGGGTACAAATTCTTGATCTACCTAAAAGGAAAACTCTTTTTTTTTTTTTTTGGGGTTGGGGGGTGGAGGAACCCTAATCTACGAATTCATTAACAGCATAGAACAAGACGAAATAACTTGGATGTATTTCTCTGTTTTATGCCCCCTCTGCTAGGGTTCTCTTTGATGTGCTGATATATAGCACTGCAACCACAGAAACGCATACTGTGATCATTGAAGTGGAAGATAAATGAGAAACATAATAGAGCGACATCAATTTAAACTTACCATTATTCCCACGAATGAAAGCGTCTCCATACTTATTCTTCAGCTGTCCATTGACGTATTCCTCTGTCTGTTCCATTGCTATATTCATGTATCCATCGAGACAGGCTAGAATACCTGCAATTGACATAGTTGAGATCCTAAATGACAATTGCTCTTATTCTTAAAAGCTACTTGAACAATGAGAAAACAATTGTAAACCAAAGGTACATAGGTACAAAGTCGCCAAAGGTTCTAAGGAGGCACAGGGAAGGATCTATATCAGGGCCGCAGTCAGCAACACTTCAACCAACCATGTTTAGCCAAATTTATTAGTAGTCATTTTGGCTACTAACTTAAAAGAAATTAGAGCATTTTAATTGATGCATATATAGGACTAAGCTTAAAACAAGAAAGACACCTGGACATTAATTACGCCCTCTTGGACGCTCCAGCAATGCTCAAAAGCTCAGAAGATCCAGTCACATAATTTCCTTTTAGCCCAGCTACATAAAAAAAAAAAAATACAAATAATTGCTTCTATCCCAGTCTTATTATCATCTTCTCTTCTACCCACCTCTCTCACAACAAAACCCCCATCTTCCATTCATATTCAGTCACCATTCTGCCAAAATAATTTTTGTTTCTTCCTTTTTAACTTAACCCTGCCAGTTTTCTCCCATTTTCTTCACTGACATCACCACTCCTCCATCATCCTCTTCCGGTTTTAAAAATCTTTCTTCTTTCTCTTATTTCAACTAAATTTTCAGCACAATCCGAATTTTATTGTTGCCACTAATTTTTCATTTCAACCACAGCCACACTGTATACATCATACTTACCATTTATCAGCAGGCATACAGGAAAAATAATGAACCTACAGGTGCATCAGAAGCTATTTTCTTGTTCAATACCCAAAACCAGCCCTGGACAAAAAGGCAAATGATTGGCAGACATGCTAACAAGACCAAAGAAAATGTCATGCGAAAAGAGACAACATGAACATACTCGTTCAAAGAATTTCTGCTCAACTTCCTTGAGTATTTACATGACGTCCAACTGGATAATTGTATATATATTTTAAGTAATTTATGCATCAAACAAAGTATTAAAAATATTAATCCAAAATTTACCAATAAAGCTACTACTAATTATTTCATAAAACACATAAGAACAGGTAGCAGTGCAACACTTGCTGCATGTCAAATGAGCATCATTCAGCTCCTTCTCATAAAACAATCTCTCAGCAATGAGCAGTAAGTTCAACTACACTTGGCTCATATCACATCCAACTAACCCAATCCCCCCCCCCCCAAAAAAAAAAAAAAAACAGAAGAACAAGGAGAAAAGAAAAAAGACAGCGAAAAAAAGAAAAAAGACAGCAGGGCTCACAACAACCAGCATGGGGTTAAGTATCAAAATCTAAAGTTACAGACAGAATGAGTTCATAACTGTCATTATCACTTGGACGATCAGAAAGAGATAAAACTTAACATCATCATAGAACAAATGCAATGAACAGAATCAGGTCACTTTACAACACTTCTGGCCTCTGAGAAATAATTTTTCACACTGATTTACAGATATTACAACCTGCATAAACACTCTCATCCCCACCCCACCCAAAAACATGCTGCAATTATGTATTGATCATCATACAAGGAACTCCCCAAAACTTCCTTGTTTTTGCTCAGTTATAACCGTAGTTACATTTATATTGCCAGCCGTATACTATTACAGTATGATTAGCTAAATTCCAGATTAATCATAAAGCATAAAATGGAGACCTTGCATATACTTGTAAGACCAAATAAAACTCAGAAGTAAAAAGGTTGATTTGGAAAACCACAAGAATAAATCATTGACAAGATGCAGATGCTCAATTTGCATAATCGGCTCTCAAGAAGGTAATTCAAATGAGAAAAGTCACAACATCTGACCAGGTACATACCTATACCTGGACATGATAACTATAGAAAGTTAATACTACCAAATAACAGAAAGTGGTAAGCAAAACTACGTTCCGGATTGGAAAAGAAAGTTTCTACTTGGAAGGAAAGAAGCGCAAAATAAATCACATAAAATAGCATCTAACCTCGATAGTCCACGCCAGAGTTCAACTTGACAACAACAGGTCGCCCCCGAATAGATTTGAGAAAATCAGCTGGGGTTTTGGTGGTTGCCGAGCCTTTCTCTCCTGTTCCACTCATGTCCTTGTGCTACTTATGCCACTGGTTTCTTCATGGTACAGTAACAAAAGGTTATTCAAGAAAACATAACTAGCCAAAATCCATATCAAACATCAAATCCAGAATTAAATATTTCATCTACAATACCATCAATTGGACACAGAACAATGCATCTGCTACACTACAGAGTGATCAACTGAACAAGGGATAGTGCATCATCAACCAATCAACTAAATTCAAGCATTAGCCAATAATGTCCTAAATAGACTCGTTTTGACAATAAAACTCATTTTTGGCAAAAGGCATTTAGCAAGAAATCATTAGCAGTTACAGATAAAATAAGAGCAGCAATTTATTCCGTACAATATACAAAAAGAATCAACTTTCGCATGAACATAAATCTCCTAAGCTGCTAGCAGAATAGACAACCAAAAAACCAAATAAAAAAGGAGAGACATTCATCTTCTCCATAATTCTTCGCTGAATATGAACGCAGAAACTGAAACGCTTCATCCTCTTCTTATATTGTTAAAGTAATTCAACAAACGGTTAACAAAGAACCAAGTTTCATATTTCAAAAATCCAATCCACATATCTGCATATACCCTAAACCCAAAAATATAAAATACATAAAAACACAAAACGAGAACTTTGCACCCAAGAACAACTGCAGAAGGATACCAGGACAAGCATATTCTACAATAATATCAATACCATGGTAAAGGTAGTGACAAAATACTAATAACAGCAGTGATTCACAAAATCAACCATTAAAGAGGCTGAAAGGGAGCTAGAATTGTAAAATTACAAAGGGAAAAAAATTCCAGGTTTGCATTCCTAAACTAGACTTCAAGAACCCAAATCATTGCAAAAAATGTAACATTTATCCTCGAAGGAATTGGGCTATCGATACACGAGCTAAATTAATCAAGAGGAGAAATTTCACTAACCTCGAGTTCAACCTTCTTCAATTTGGCCGGATTTCGATGGCAACAAAAAGTGGTGGAAGGCTTGGGAGATTTTCGTCCGGAAGGGGTATTAGGGTTCTGAAAATTTTGAAATTTGTGAATTGGTGCCTAATGTTTTGAACGGATCTCAGTATGGTCTAGTAAACTTTATTGAGTTATCACATAAGGGTGTTTGATAAATAGGTTTCAAGCTTTATTATCGGTTTTAAATTTAATTATACCCGTACATGATGTTTGCTCGGGGTCAATGGGAATGATAGATCTCCTCTATGAGTTTTTTAATTAAACACCTCTCACTCGACAATCATCTTAATTATCCATATTATTCTCCTTAAACGTTCTAGTGGCTTGGCCGATTTAAGAAGTTAAGGATTGGAAGAGTAGAAGAAGCCTCAAAAGATGAATGGAACATGAAACAAATAAATAAAAAAAGAAATGGTGAAAAAGAAAAATATTCAATTGTGAAATCCATTTCATATTAATGGACACATTATGGTTTTTCATCAAAATTCATTATCATTGACCATCCTATGATATCAATAGTGATAGCGACTGTGAAATTTGAATCCAACAGCTCCTTGGTGTCAGACCCCACCGATAAATCATAGCGTCACCACTAGTGCAAAAAGATGTTGACATAATAAAACATTTAATAAATGGAATTTGCACTAGTGGATAATCATAGTTACACAGTCAGGGATAAGTTGTAAAGTTATATATACCCAAGTTTGACCTGTCTATAGAGGTTAAGTACCATGAAAGTTAGGTATTTAAAGTACTTAGAAAATTAGAATAAAAAGTCCTTATAATTGTTCCCCATGATTAAATTAGGCTAACCTAATTTCTCTAGAATTTTTCTAAGCATATAATCCTACTAACTGTGACTCTTAAAATTAAGTTCTGAGTTGAAAATTTAGAATTTGTACTTTGGAAGGAAAGTTGACTTTTTATCATTTAAGAATTTGGTCTTGGAACTATTCTTATTGAATCCAAATAATGGATACTTCCTTTTTTATATTTAATACTAGGCAGGCTGACCTCGCGCATGACGCGGGGTGCCCCTTCTGTGTGTAATTGGGTGCGGCTTTTTTATAAATGTGTGTAAGTTGTTGAAAGAATATGTGAATTGAAGAGAAATTTGGTGCTTAACAATTAAGATTTAAATGTGGATATTGTAATTGTGTTTATTGTAATAAGATGTTTGTTTTTCTTGTAAATTACGTAGATTTATTTTTTTGAGATGGATGGTACATATAATTGACAGATTTATACACAAGCATTGCTGACTGATTGAATAGCAAATTGGTTGATAAAGACTGGAATATCAATGAGGAAACTATAGATTTATTATTTATTGGAAAACAAAAACTACATATACACGAATATGCATGATTTATAATAAGCGAATAGTAACAAAAAGTAAATGGAATTACCAGAGAGTTCATGGATATTTTAAAAAACTGTTGGTAGATGTTTCGCTAGGGTGAATAAGTATAGACTTGTGTGCAGTTTTTGTGATCAGTATGTTAAAATTGAATAGAGAAGTGTTTTTGTGTAATAATAAAGTGTTGGTTTGATCTAATTAGGAATTGGAATTGTAAATTTGTTGAATAGTTATTCAATGGTTATAATTTTGCAATGGTATAAATTGTTTTGTTATATATGTTTGTACATGTATGAATGGGCATGTATATGTATATGGATATATATGTATATGTCGATTTGTGTGTGTGTATATACACACGTATGTACACATACGCGCGCGCGTGCGCACACACACATAAATATATGTGTGTATATATGTGTGCGTATGTTATTTAGAGCTATTGGTAGTTTCTGTTAGTATTGAATTTGTTTATAACTGATAAAAAAATGTTTAAAAATTATGAGTTCCATGGATAAGGCTTGCGGTATTTTTGTTTATTGCGTGAAGAGGCGCTATTTGGCTTGTGAATGAGGGACGTTTTTGGTTGTTTTTATATGGCTGACAATGATTGTTTTTTATTGCTGAGGACAGTTGAAAATGCAAGTGAATGCACCAAGAATTAAGCACAATGGTTGCAAGTATTGGCATTTGAAAATGCAAGTGGAAAACTAATAAAATTTCATAGTCCTCATAATAACTAAAAATAATAAAAAAATATTTAGAATGTAAAAATGACATAATAAAATTACATATTTATATAAAGAAAATAATTAGAATAAATAGAATAATCAATAATATCTAAGGTTATTCTTAGTGGCTGAGTTTTTACACTCTTATTCAAACTTAAACAGGGTTGAAGCTAGACAAAATATATACAAATCAAGTAGAAATAATTCACGGTCAATTGTTTTATACATTTTCTTAAATTATATTGTTACTAATAAGCGTAATTGGCAGGGTTGGTATTATTTTTATTATTATTAAAAAGTACAAATAAAAATATTTTGATTTGTTTCGCTAGTAGGACCTTGTTTTAGTTTTGTGATTTCATAATTTAGGTTTCAACAATAGTACTGTTATTCATTTTGTAAATCCATGAGGAATGACTATATTTCTTTTTTCCATATAATTTGCCTTTTTAGTTTGGATTAGTAAGTCGAAGGGTAATGTATTATTATTTACTTTCTTACTTTTAATAGGGCTTATGGTGTTTCATCTTTATTTACCCATTGTACGAATAAATTCAAACCAAATTCCTATAGCAAATAAGCTACTCGTTACATCTTAAATTCAAAAGCCGCGAAGGAATATTTAATAATTTAAGATTTAAAATTCTATAAAAAACGGAAGCTGGCAGCATTATGATCTAATTATTCTAAATCCCCTCCTGCAGTTGATATAAACACACATCTCTGTCAAATCAAAAATGTTTTACTTTGCACAATTTCCACTGAAAAATATAGCGGCACGGAAAATAAGGGAGATTATTCACAAAACGAAAGCATTTGCAATGGTAAGCGGAGATTATTCACAAAACGAAAGCACTTCCAATGGTAAATGGATTTGATTAATTGAATAGGGATGAACGAAGAAAACACAATCGTGTCTGGCACTGTTGACTTTTTTTTTTTTTTGAGCTGCAATTTATTGAATTTTTTGCAAGGGAAAAATCCAAAGCGGCAATTTAATAATTTAAAATTTAAAATTCTATAAATAAACAAAAGGAAGCTGGGAGCATCACAATCTAATCATTGTAAATCCCATCCTACAATTTATATAAACATACATCTCTATCAAATGAAAAAATGTTTTACTTTGTAGAATTTCCATTGAAAAATATGGCAGCACGGAAAATAAGGGAGATTATTCACAAAACGAAAGCATTTGCAATGGTAAGCGGAGATTATTCACTGAACAAAAGTACTTCCAATGGTAAATGGATTTGATTAATTGGGCAGGGATGAACAAAAAAAACACAATCGTGCCTAGAATTGTCGACCTTTTTTTTTTTTTTTTTTGAGCCTCTATTTGTTGAATTTTTTGATTTTTTTGCAAGGGAAAAATCCAAAGCGACAATTTAATAATTTAAAATTTAAAATTCTATGAAAAAAAAAAAGGAAGCCGGGAGCATTATGATCTAATCATTCTAAATCCCCTCCTGCAATTTATATAAACATACATCTCTGTCAAATCCAAAAATGTTTTAGTTTGTAGAATTTTCATTGAAAAATATGGTGGCACGGAAAATAAGGGAGATTATTCACAAAACGAAAGCATTTCCAATGGTAAGTGGAGGTTATTGACAAAACGAACTCACTTCCAATGGTAAATAGATTTGATTAATTGGACAGGGATGAACGAAGAAAACACAATCGTGGCCAGCAGCGTCAGATTTTTTTTTTGAGCCGCTATTTATTGAGTTTTTTGAATTTTTTGCAAGGGGAAAATCCAAAGCAACAGACAGATGGTACCGTGTTAAGAAATTTGCCAATAATTTCTTTTTTTTTTTTCAGCCGCAAGAACCATGTCGTTACTTACTATAATTTAAGTTGCTTGTGTGGTTTAAATGTACCATCCTTACTCCATAATTAATAAATAACACTAGCAAAGCTAAACACATAAAGAAGGAGTGAGAAACCAACATGGAAAAGGTAGCACGTCTTAATTGGTGAACATGCAAGAAGGGAGCAAAAATCATGGTAATAGAACAAGCGGGAAATAGGAAAAATAAACCATTCCTGGGAGACAGAAAACTTAGAAGCACATGGGGCCACTCACAGCCAAGAGTACAAGCTGACCAATATAGACAAAATCCATGTGAAAATAACAAGAAAACCGAGACAAAAGGGCACAATCATCCAGCAATACATCAAAGCCCAAGGAGAAACAGCGGAAACCAATCCCCATCCAAAAGTGCTTCCACGTGAAAAGACAATGAAGTCCAAAATAGTAAGGAGAATCACAATTAAACCGGGAGAAGCAATGCTCCAAATGCTAAGCCGCTTTATGTAAAGTAAGATCTTAAGTAAATGGATATTTACTTAAATAATAGGGATAATTTCAGAAACCTCCCCTGAGGTTTCTTAGAATATCATTTAGTTCTCCTGAGGTTTTAAAAATCTCATTTACCTCTCTTGTCCCTTGGCAAGATTAGATATTTCTATCAAAAGCCACAAATTGACAATATTACCCTTGATCTTGATAACTAACTAAAAAGTCAAACCAAAAATAAAATTTTCAAACCAAAAAATGTATATTAAAAAAATAAATTACTATCTAATAATGGTTCATATTTCTCTATATCGAGATCGTACTCAGATAACAAAGGATATGGATAAGGGATAATTTTAGAAACCTCCCTTGAGGTTTTTGACAATATCGTTCACCTCTCCTGAGGTTTACAAAATTACACAAACCTCCCTTGAGTTTAAGGTTTTGTAACAAAATCAGTCCAAATTAAAAAAGTACTTTGAAGAGAGAGATAAAGTTTTTATTCCATAAATACCCTTTATACTTGTGTAAAAGTAAGGAAAAATTAGTGCAAATAGTGAAGAACAAAAAAATAAGTAGCAACTGATTTTTTTAATAAAATTATATGAATAATTAGTACTGAATTATACCATTTTGCATATAAAGGCAACAAGAAACATTAATTTGTCATTTTCACTTGAAGTAATCAAATATAAGATGAGAAAACATTGGTTAGGGCATTTAAGGAGAGGTTTCTAAAATTATCCCTATTGAAAATTAATATAGGTAATTAAGTAGTTAAGGCACTAATTAATTTTTAGTTATTAATTAATCAAAGTAGTTGTTGAGAATTTCTTTAATGATGAACAATTACTTTTAATTACAAAATGGTACTAATTGATATACCAAATATTTGTTCCGTCTTAGAAATCGATGCAGCAAACAGCAATTTATTTGAATTTTTCTCTAAAACTATTCACAATTTTCTTGTGATTACACTTGCAATATTTGTTCTTGATGTTAAAGGATATTGGTGAATTTCATTATTTTTTCCAATAGCTTAACGATGCCATAGTTTATGCACCTATATTTCACTTGTGAGATCAATACAAAATCACTATTTTGCTATCTCAAATTTTGTTGTTTCAAGTGAAAATAAGATCCATCTTAATGCTTTTTGTTGCCTTTATATGCAAAATGAAAAGATCTTAAAAAATATCCATTGTAATTCAGTGCACTATTCATTGATCTAAATTTATAGAAAAAATCAGTTGCTACTTATTTTTGATTTTTTACTAGTTGCATTCACCTTCCCTCAACTTTATTAATTCATCCATTTACCATACAAATTTTACACAAGCATAAAGGGCATTTGTGGAATAAAGTTTCATCTCTCTCCTTAAAATATTTTTTAAATGTTACTTTTTTTATTTGGACTGACTTTATTACAAAATCTTAACCTCAGGGGAGGTTTGTGTAATTTTGTAAAATTCAGGGGAGGTGAGTGAAATTGTTAAAAATCTCAAGGGAGGTTTTTGAAATTTTTACTATGGATAAATTAAATCTAGTCAAAATCAACCACTTAGGAGGATTTCTATAACTAACTAACATCTTAAAAATTTTTATGGACAGTTATGGTTAAGGAATTCAAACTTTTTTTTTTTGGAAAAATATGTTTTAATACATGATGTAGTTTAAGTTGTATTGAAAACTAAAATAATCTCTTTATACGTATAAATTTGTCATGGTGTAGTTTTTACAAGCTTTAAATTTTACTTTTGTTTCAATACAACTAAAATAAATAATTTAAGTCAAGAAATTTATACCTTATAAAAATTTAGCCTTGATTTATTTTTTATTCTTGTTGTAAACTTCATGAGTAGGATAATACAAGGTTATTATTGGAATAAAAATTTTATCTTTATTGCATTTCTTTCAAAGGGGTTACAATGTTACAAGAAATATCAATTTAAGGGAAGTAAGTGAGATTTTAAAAATATCAGGAGAGTTCAATGATATTATGAGAAATCTTAAGGGAGGTTTCTAAAATTATCCCTAAATAATATTACATAGAAATAAGACCTGAATGCAATTTGCCTGAACTACCTGTTGTCTAAATATAGTTTGTTTAAACTTGGAGTATCTACTTGTAATTTAAGTAACTACTGTGCCACGTGTCTTGCCACGTGGTGACACGTGTCACCTCATTAGATGACATGTGCCATCCTTACATTTTTTCAATGCTGACTCATCTCCTCCTCCTGTCAACTATAAATAAGGCATCCATCCTTTTTAATTATACATTAAAAATTAGAAACTACCACTATACTTGCAGAGTGTAAAGGAAAGAGTGAATCAAGAAAGAAATGAGTAAGGATTGTCGTACAAGATAGTAAAAAAAGGCAATACATAGAGAAATAATTATGAGAACATCACGAGTATCCAAGTGAGTGCCTGTTTATATTCATGCATATATGATGCTCAGTTGCCTCCATATAATGGTTATACTAGATTTATGCTAATTTAAACTAAGCAAAATTTAAGATTATTACTTTTGTATATCTGCATACTGTTGTATAGTATGATCTTACCCTACTTAAATGACAAATGGCCATATATGGTTGATATTGTGTTTGTAGCGATTGTTCTTGAATATGAAATTGGGTTGCAAGTGAATTGAATTGTTTGCTAGTCGTATACTTTATCACATTGGAAATGTTCATGACCTATCTTGTCAAAGAGTGGTATTGAAATTGAATCTACTTGACCATACCAGTTATGTACATTATCTCACTAGTATAAGTGATTACGCCGGTATGGTTCAATGATCCATTGAACTGGCAAGGGTCTTGTCTACTGTCATTAAACACATTGGTCCGCAACTCAATATGTGGATAGGAGGTTATCCACTTATTGGGTCGAGAGTGAAAGGCACTTCTGGACTTGACATATTGATTGGAAGTACGAGACTAAATTCGTGATGATGGTATAAAGTGGAAACTGTTTGTCACCAATAAATCATTATTGTATTCTTTATCATACCGTGGTTGATTGCTATTTCTCTTTACTTGCTGAATATTACTTGTGTCAGGACTATCTATGCATTTAAAACTCAAGCACACAGGCCTCACTGAACTGTGTAGTTCATCCCCATCATTAATAAATTTTGTAGATGCTGACTTGAGTGTTGAGATGTCATAAGAGTAACCTAGCAGTTAGTAGATCAAGTTTTAGTGACTTCCATGTGGAAAAAAGAAAAAAAAAAATAGGAGAAAAATGGATTGGCTTTGTTCTGCCATACTATGTTGTGACCTTTCTATTGTAAAATCCAATAGAAGGTATTGTATTTTGATAAAATGGAGTATTGTATTATTAGAATAAATGTGGTGAGAGTCGGGCGATCCACTGCCAATGAAACCTTGTTAGGAGATGGAATTGGGGCATGACACTTGGACTTCTTATACATTTGTAAAAAAGTAAAATAAAATAAAGTAATTGAGGTCCATTTCCAATCCAAAGTGTCCCTAGAAGTTCAAATATGTTTTCAAAATCAGCTTCTAGAGAAGGCATTTAAAAAAAAATGAATTAGTTTTCATGATTTGTTTCAATTTTTCAGGGACTTTGGTCTTTCTTCTCTTTTTCTTCCTTTTGAAATTTCACAAGGTGCATTGAGAGGATGACACAAAAAGCAATTCAGCATAAAAAGGTTGAAAGAAAGACACCAATACAGACAGAGAGAACAAAGGAGAAAATGGAAGAAAAAAGATAATTTTCTTTTCGTCTACTTTCATCTCACTTCTTTTCCTAATCACTCCATCCTTTAAGAGTGACCATCCATATGGCTTATTGCTGGTTGCTACAACCTATAGAACTTGAGAAAAGGTTGAATTAATCATAATTAGCAAAATTTATTCTTAAATAGATTCTAAGTTTAGCACTTTTAGCTACTGATAAAATTTAACGTTTAAGTACAAAAGTAAATGACAAAATAAAAAGATTGACTTTTCAAAATCTAAATCTAAATTCACGTGAAATAATTAAACAAGAATGCTCTATCTAGAAACTCGATCATGTTATCACTCTAGTTTGATTTTTTTTTTTTATCTCAAAACAAACATCAATATCCATATGTTGTTGATCACAATTTTGAGAAAAATTCAACTTTTAACTCTTAGCAAAGGATCACAAAATGCAACATAACAAGGGGCAAAGCAAATGCTTATGCGAAGGAAGAAGCTAATCTATTAGAATTGAGACAGAGATGAGAGGCCAAAGTAGGACTTTGGATTCTTCAAGGAGTAAGCAACAATTATTGTTGAAAATGTCATTGCACACGGATGGTCTTTGATCCTGTTCTATTACAAGGAAGGTTTTGCGAAGGGGATTTTTTAGGGATGGGGGTAGACGCCTCCTGCCACTCCTCTGGTATGCCTTGCGCACTATTGGTTGCTACTGCTCTTTAATGTTGGTTAGGGTGCAAATAATACCAACACTCCAAGAAGGAACTTAAATTCCCCTAGTGGCCACCCCAATTGTTGTTCTTTGATCTTCTCCATGATAAAAAATTCTCAGCTAAGCTCCTTTCTTTCTCACACATACACATATTTTATATAGGTATGCTTTTTTCTTTCTTGCCTTTAATATTAATTAAAATTTTTCTTCAAGAAAAATATGCAATTTTGTAGGTGTATCAATTTATTTACTAGTTAATTTTGGTTATATGAACTCAATTGGGATTTTTATTTATCTATTACTATATAAAAAGTATGATGAGTTTTGGTGTGTAAGAATGTAAGTAAAAGTTGATCTTACTTTTTGAGATATTGAAATTGCCCTCAATATTAATAAAAAGATAAATTGCATTGCATTTCCTTAATTATCAATAAGAATTATACTCACCGTTTCAAAGAAACATTCTTTGAGTTATGGTGAATTAAACAACCAGTTCATTGTATTTCATCAATCATTAATATCAATTATGCCAACAGTTATAAGAATGAAAAATATTCCCTTGAATTATGGTAAATTAAATTGAAAAAAGAAGAACAAATTTTATTTATAAATTATAAAAAATGGTGAACCTTAGTGGTTGTAGTATAAGCAGAAAAATGATATTAGTTTTTGTGACGCCAAAGTTACACCCTTTCCAATACGTGGATAAATTGCATTGCATTTCATTAATACATAATGCCAAACATACTAGCAGTTGCAAAAAAAAAATTCCGTGCTTTTTTATTTACCAAAAAGAAAAATAAATTTATTTACAAAATATCCAAGTTCAAAGAGGACTTTAGACATGAAATAAAACATAATAATTGATGCTGTAAGTCTCTTAAAAAGTACCATGAGTCTTTTTATTTTTGCATACAGAGTAAATTAAGCTCTAAGAGTACATTTTTTAGTATGTGTATATAGTATTGAGTAAGAAATTTTAACACAAAATATAATAAGAGATGGAGTACGAGGGTAGGCAAAGAGTTTTATATTAGGAATTTATTAATTTAAATTGCAACAAAAATTAAATTTAATGAACTTTATTAATAGTATTCTTGTAACAATTGACAACATGAAACTACAATTGATGAATATTATATGCATCAATGTCAATCATAATTATTATTACAAAAGTGAAACATCCATTTGAGTTATAATGAATTAAATTAAAAATATATTTTTTATAAAATATTCAATTTCAAATAGTACTTCAAATGTATATAGGAATAAATGCAAGTTCAATTTGACTATTACATAATAAATAATCTTAATGGCTTACCATTTTTAATCATATAAACTTTATAATCATAAGGAATGTCATTAATAAGAAATATAAATAAGTTTAATCAAATCAAAATATTTCTCTTCAAAGTTAAGCTATTTGAATTTGAACAATAGAATTTCAATACATTTAAATACTATTATAATTGCAATAGCATTATAGATCATTTTACAATCCACCATTAACAGAATAATAATAATAGTGTAGTAATAATAATAATAATAAATAAGTGCATTTGGGATAAAGAGTGCATTTGGATAGTAGATTATTTGGAATAATGTATTGAAAAGGATACTGTAGCACTTTTTTGATATGATGTATATGAGATAAAAAAGTGATTGGAATTTATGTCGATGATGTAAGCAAAAAATTTTAGGCAAATAAAGGCAATCCAAATTTTATTGCTTGTGCATTTGCGTTGATTAGGATAATCTAAGTTTCAAGAAAAAACTATAAAATATTATAAATGTTAAATATCATATTTTTTTCTCAATTAAACTTATTCCTTCAAAATAAATAATTTTCTGAAAATTTTAAGGAAAAAAATCTTAAGATATCATGTTCACGTGCAAAGCATGTGGTCCATTATTAAAAATGAATCACAATGCGTTTCTGTGCAAAGCATTCCAATTCAAACCTTGCCAATGTGTCAAGTCTTGCAGAAAAATTATTGTTGAGTAGAAGTTGGAGTGACGGGTCTTCCACGGAATTGTGTGAAGACAAAAACCATAGTATGATATATCCTTTTGTGGACCAACTTATTGTAAAAAGTGAAAGAAAAACTAGAAGTTAGAATTAAATCTTTTCTAAAGTGGATAAGTCATTTTTCAAGATCTTTTGATCACAGATTGTAGTCTATACTCTATAATCCTAACTAAATTTAATGTTAATGAATTGCATTCACTATGATTAGAGACTGTTGGGAAAGAAACGTAGGATCCTTTTGCTGTCAAAGAAAATTATACATAGTCTATTATATGGTTATTATCTTTTTTTTTATTGGTACTAAATATCTGAATAGTGCATGAGTTATGCACTATATTAATTTTTAATATCTATTTTGCTTAACTTCTTTCTCTTATGAACCCCTTTATAGCTCAATCATGCCAATAAATCCTTAATTACAGACTCTTTTTATCTTTTAGCAGTTAAATTTCTAACACTTCGTATGTAATATTAGAGTACCATTCAAGAATTATTTCAAACATTGCTATCTTGTATTAATTGTGTATATATGTTCCCAAAAAAGGAAATTTCATAGTTCAGTGAAAGTTTCTATGAAAATCAATTTAAGCATCATACCCTTCTTGAAGGAACAAAAGGAAGAAAAAACTTTTTTGAAATATATATTTTGCCTTTAAAAAATTTGAGGCAAAGCAACATGTTACAATTTTAAACTGATTTTGAGTATTTAAATTTGCAAAGATGCAAGAACAAAAGAAATGGAAACGACGTTTATGACGTTTTTCTTATTAAACTTTCTTTTCCTTACATCTTAGCTCTTGTGAAAATAAAAGTATGTTGAGTTTTTTGTCTGTTGGTCTAATTTCTGAGGCCTCATTCTAGGCAATACCTCAATAGAAGAGATATCAGAAAAACAAGTTTATTCCCTTCCAACAGCAAGCTTTGATTTATTACAAACTGTACATTTTTTTTTTAATACAAATTGTACAAAGTTGATATGGCCAGCTAAATAAAAGGCCAGAATAAAAAAAGAGCTTAAAGGGTATAGATTTTAGTCATAAAAAACTTGACCTCCGCGACATGAATGGTCCGAATGCATTCTTCGCTGCCATGACCTTGCTCACCAAAAGTTTCCATTTGACCTCGTCTTTCTTACTTTGCTGCTGCATTTTCTCCTTGAAATGCCTGAAACTCAAAGAAGGGTAGTAGTAATTCCCGTCATAGCATCTTATAGCAATTGTTTACAGAGCTATAAACCAGAACCATTGCAAAAAATTCTGTATGTGACTGTCATTTTAGTGCAAGTTTCCGATTGGCAATATTTATCTTTGTTTTTCCAGCAAAGTTTTATCAATTGGCAACTTTAGAGTCTGCACGTTTTATATGCATAACCATTTGAATATGCATATCACACACACAAACACATGTATATCTGCAACTTCTTTAGTGTGGTCAAATAGCTTTGCCTTTCTGCACTGCAAGCTGAAAACTTAAGTACTGATGCCACTATGTACACAGTACACACACCTGCAAAGAGGAACCTTGCAAAGATCAGGTTCACTGCACATGCGAGAATGAAGCTCGAGAAGCTGCCACATTCGCTTGCACTGCATGCATCCACCAGGGACTCTTGTCTTACAGCTAGAGAAATGACGGACTAAAGTTTCAATTCCCTTGCAAGCAGGGAAAGTACAAGAAAGCTGGCTCCCTTTGAGAACTTTGTCCCGAGGCCCAATTGTTCTACAACCTTCCTTGCAAATATGTAGCAATGCTTCCATTGCCTCGTACAGTTGCAAATAAACCTTTTTCTGTTCAATTTTCTTCAACCTCTCCTCTTTCCTCTAAGAGAAAAAGAGTAAATCAATATCCTCTGTTAATGAACCACATCATAATTTAAACCTTGCCAAGAAGGTAGTAGCTAACATATGTATACCTCAACTAGTTGATTAACACATTACAGCACAGATGTAGTGCACATATGATGTATGATATCTCTAGATGCTTTACACAAACATCATAACCAGCTAACTGGCATTTCCGGAATACAAATAATTCAACCAACACTTCTTTTGGCTCTTTATTATTACGAAAAATAGGAAGCAGAAATCCGTGAGAGAACAATGATGAAGCTACCAAAAACAAAATACATACAGGAAAGCCAGATAAAATAACAAGGCAAATGCACAACGATCCCCAGTTCCAATTTATGGAATATTAGGTCTAGACGCCCTCATGTCTGTGAGGAGAAATGCAGTTTCTGCATATGAAGGCCTACCATCTAAGTTAATCTTAAGCAACCAATTTTTGGTGCCATAGCTTGCCATTAGTTCAAGTGTGAAATAACTTTCATATGACTTCCAGAACAGATAATCAACTGAAACTAATCTCGAAAACTACAGGAGGGAGAAGAAAATTAGCCTCTTCCTTTGGAATTTAGGATTTGGTGAGTGGAAGGGAATGATAGAGGAGAAAATTCTCATACGTCTCCTTCCAATTTAATTGCAAATTCTTCAAGATTTGATTATAATTTTACTAACTAGAACAAGAAAAATGGGACAAAAGTAACTTTACCTTTCACATTTTCTAGTGCTTTTCCTTCCCATTGGGGTCTAAATACAGCTTAAAGCCCCTGCCTGAAAGAAAGCAATCTCTATAGACCCCAAAGCATATGTTGTTAACCAGATTCAGTTGAACACAGAGACTTCTAAGATATCTTGAGCAACAGAACTTATATTACATGATTGACTACAGACAATTAAGATTCTATCCAGGTGTCTTCCAGTCAGATATTCCAAATAAGAAAACATACATCCATCCACCATGCACTGCTTCGCTGCTCCATCCAGAGGCAGTAGCAGCAACTATTTAAATTCTTTATGGGAAAGGTGAACACCTTAACTTATCAGAACATTCTGATAAACATGTAAAGCAGTTGCAGCAACTGTTTAACCTTTTTATGGGAAAGGGAAGCACCGTAATCTATCAGAATATTCTCATATATACAGAGGAAAAAATGACTTAGAAGGTTCCACAATAGTTTGAGATTACTATTCATATCAAGATGACCATCAGGAAGTCACTCACATCAGGCATCTCATCTTGCTCAGCAAGAAGTCATTCATTCAAACAATAGAAATAGATTGTATTGTGTGGAGATAAAGAAGGGTAGCTCTCTTACAGAATCTGCTTCAACAACTGACTCCAAAAGCTCCTGTTCAAGACTGGGATTTGCACGTTTCATTACTTTCCATCCTTCAGTTAAAGATATGGTTTTGAAGTCCTTAACAATCATATGAACACATATTAAGGAGAGTCTTGATGCATCGCAGTTTTTTGCAAGCTGCAGAACGTCTATCACAGTCTCAGTTGTCAACCAACGCTGCTCCAAAAGGTCTACACAAACTCTTTTAAGCGATGGTACTGAATATGAATGTGATAAAACCAATAAATGGAGAACAAATTTCTTCATTTCTCCTTCATCATAGCTGATAGGAAAAAAGTAAGACTACAATTTAGAATCTGGAAGGAGATAAAGGAACAATATATCCAACATCATAAGCTTTGACAAGCATTAAAACAAAGAGGAATACTAGAAATATCAATGCAATGTACAGCAAAGGATGTAGCAGTTAGCTTAAAATCCACCAGTCCAGTTACAGACGGTGTCGCTGTACATTTTACACTAATTATTCATTGTTTTCTCTTTGACTTGTTAAAACTGTTAGTACATTTTATTAGATGCAGCATTTTACTAAGAAGAAGAAGATCATCGTTATTTGTTAGAAATAAGCATTTCTGCAAAATACGAAGAGCCTTAAATGCTAAAACTTTTATGCTACTGATGCCACTGGAACCTAATCTACTTGATAATGAGAGAATCAAGTATTAATTTTCCCTTCTACTTATAAGGTAGTCTAAGAGGAGATTCACAGAAATGATTAGTTCTGTGACACTATCAGAACAGACATGAACAAATTTTTGAAGTTGTGTACCATTCATACCAATACAAGAACCAATGAACTCACTCCACTGAATTATGAACAACCACTACTTCCTAATAGACAATCTTTAGATATGAAAAGTCGCCTAGTATAAGCAATTATAACAAACCCCTCCATTTGTGATCCTTCAGGATACTGGATAATCTTGAAATGTTAAGGCACTCTACCTCATCTGAAACAGGTTACATCCCAACATCAACTACTGTCCATGTCAACAGAAAGTTTGGGAGGGAATTCTGTATCAAAAACATCCATATTTGGTCACCAAAAGTAATGTCCCACAAAACCCTCGTAACCATTCTTATCAGAAGCCAGGACTGAGACTGCAGGCTACTGTCACCACAATGACAACTGACCGAGAAAGGGGACAGATAAGAAGGAATAAACAAGGAACAGATACTAATTGCATGGAATTAGAATGACAATGACCACACTTATGATTTTTTTGTACTCTACTGAAGCAGAAGAATAGTTGACAAGAAAGTAAATAGTGAGATGGGCTGCATACCAAGATGAGTAAAGGAAACGTATGAAAGCATAGATAGCATCATAGGGTAGGCCAGGAATCTTTATGTATCTTATACCATTCTTTGGTTTAGATTGCTGCAGAAAATTCTCCAGGACTGCTGATGCAACGCACTACCAAAACAAAGAGGAAAAAAGGACATACATCAGCTATTACAAATTAAAGTCAATGCTGTCTAGTCATCTATCAGATTAAACAATTCCCAGGCAGAGAATGACAAGCTTTGTCTTTGGCATTAGCAAGCTTTCTCATAACTCTTCAAGCCTACTGAGTTGAGTAGTTCTTTCAACTATAGTGGCTAAAGTGCAAGTTGCACACAGTAGACTGCACATCTAAAGAAATTGATCAGGTTATGCCAACTCAGATGCAAATAAGCTACAATGAATATGACTTACATACCAGAACATTATAATGTGCTGGAATTATGGACCCACTTTCTGTGATGATATGCACATCTGCTGCGTATCCTTCTCTAAAGAGCCTGTCCCATAAATCTTTAGTTTCCTTGGGAACGCCACAGGATTTTGTGAGGCATCTCTGGTTTTTGGTTCTTCGACATATTTTAGCTGGGAAAGGCGGTGGCCTTGGGATAGTCCGGTTATGATCTACAATGGACTTTGATTTGTCTAGTGAATCTAAACTACCAGGAGAACTAACTTCCTCTATGTGTATATCTAGGGAACCATCAAAGGATTCAATGGATGAGGACAGCCATGGTGTGTCAAGATCTGGTGAAGCCATGAGATACTAATTTACACGATCAACAAACCTGCACAGGAAAATGAATAGCACTGTAGATATTGCAGGCTAAGGAAGATTTAAAAATGAATACAAGGATGATATTCCTTTAAGGCAACAAGAAGATTATATCAAATAAATCCTGTTGTTTCTTCTTGTCAACACAAGTCTGACAAATGAAACTGATACAGGAGACAAATTTATTGTCTCCCCAGCAGGAAGAGAATAACTAGCAAGTGTTCTTTCCTAATGACTTAGAACCAAAACAATTAGTAAAGTTGGATTTTACGGAAAACTAAGGATTCTTCAAATATAAGTAAAAAGATTCCTGGGTAATATATTGTTTACTTTTTAGAACAACTCAAGGAAAGATTTTCATATCAATTGCCTCATTGTGGGGACATGCATTAGACTAACATGATACCCAATTCAAGTTTTGACCGAAATATTCCAAATTCTCCATTAAAATCCAAATATAAATGAATACGAAAGTGAATAAGGAAAAGGGTAGCCCAGAGTACAATTCTTCATGATTACAGATTCCTGGGAGGCTGGGAGGTTAGCTGAAAGCAATCTAATTGGGGAATTAACAACGTGCCCCTATGAGCAGGTTAAAAACAAAATCCAGTGTACAAAAGAGAACATCAAGTTTATACAAAACAAGCAATACATAAAATTCTCTGCTTTATAAAAGAATCAATTCAGATCAACTAAAGTTTGAGACAAACCTTACTAGATACTACCATTCTTTACAAAAAGCTAAAGTTGAGAACCTTTCTTGATTAAGCTATGGCTATTAATTAAACTGCCACACAAATGAAGCAGGGGAACCCGAAAACCGAAAAAGGAAATTAAACAAGAAGATCTGAAAAGACAGCAAGTGTATCCAAGAATTTAACATGAAACCTCGAAACATGCCAAGATGAATAACTCTGAGTAAACAAGCCAAATTAAAACTAAATCTGAGTAGCAAAGTTCCAAATTACCAGGTTTCACACGTGCTTATCTTCTTGTTCCTTCCTCGGAAAAAGAAAAACCCCAAAAAAAAAACCCCAGAAGAAAAAGAAAATTAAGTATGAGTGAATGATCTATACATATACAACTAGGCATTTATGTGTGTACCTTACAATGAAAAATCAATAAATCTCCTGAAAATATATTATTGAGATTTCTGCTGTCTTTTCACTGTCACAACTACTAAAGCAGAGCTGATATTCACCCTGCCGAGGTATTATTAAAAGAGCCTGCAAAGAGAACAAAGAACAAAAAGGAAGTTAACTGAAAAGATAATCGTTGCAGCAGAATCACAAGAATCTAAATCTTCCTTCAACAATCAAAACCACTTTTCTGTTCCCAATATACATGCGACAGAACTAAATAAATGCAGCAGAGGCTTTGGAACTGAACCCAGAAAATCTAAATGCAACCCTTTTGACTAACATGTGCAAGAAGATCAAGAGCTCACCTCAGAGCGACATCAAAGCAACAGTTGTCATCAACTTATCTGCATGTAATTTATGTAAGAACCAAGTACTATACTATTGTACAGCTATGGATATATGATAGTTATTAGGATTAAAATCATCAAAGAAAACAGAGATTTTGTGAAATAAATGAGGGGATGGAAAGAGGGATGGGGACTTGTGAAGAAGAGAAATGTGAAGTGGAATACAAGAGAGGCAAAATGGGATACAGTTCGTTTGTACTTTGTATATGTCTCGGAATAGAATAAACACAAATTGAGATGTGTAGATGTAGTCACGTACACCTTGTATATTATTGTTATATTTTTAAATTTTATTTGGCACACTTCCAGTTGCATGGATGGGGTGGGGAATAATTCTGGGGAACTGGGATTTGGTTTTTCTTTGTCTTTGGGATGGGGTGGGGACATAAAAGATTTCTGATTCAATAATGTTTTTCTTTTTCTGATATATACGTGTGTGTGTGTGTGATATTTGTATAGGAATAGATTGCAGTTATATTAGAGAAGGTCATGCATGATTAACGTAGTAATTTTTGGGATAAATATGAGATAATATATAGAATTAAATATCAAGAAGGCTTTAGTTCAGTGGTTAAACTGAGAGTCCATGAGAAAATCAAATGTGAAAAATGCATATCACGGTTCTAAAGAAAATTAAGTACAAACCATCAATCAACTTAGCAAATTAAGTTTCGTTTTCTCAGAAAAATAGAGGATAAAAACTAATAATTATCCCCCCTCTCCAACCCCCTTCCCAAAAAAAAAAAAAGTTTAAAACCTCAACATGATTTCATTTTCACAAGAAAATGTACGGAAAAGAAAGTTTAATTAAAAAAAGAAAAGAAAAGAAAGTCGAATAAGTAAAACATCATAAATACCGTGTAATTTCCATTTCTTATGTTCTTGCATCTTTGCAAATTTAAATACTCAAAATCAATTTAAGATTGTAACATGTATGTTACTTTTCCTCCAAATTTTGAAAAGTAAAATATATATTTTGAAAAAAAATTATTTCTTCCTTTTGTTCCTATAAATAAAAATCCCAATCGAGTTCATAAAACCAAAACTAAGTATTAACTAGTAAACAAATTAAGACACCTGCAAAAACCTGCATATTTTTCTTGAAGAAAAACTTGAACTAATATTAAAGGCAAGAAAGAAAAAAAAAACATACCTATATAAAACAATCAGAACGAGTTCCACATAGGCATATATTTTTATTTAACCTTCTGGTGCAGATTCTCCTTTTCTGAGTACTGAACGAGTGGAGATTAGTTTGGTAGTCTCCTGTTAAATTCCATTCCGTGAGGCCTAGGCATGTGTGTGGCCGGTGATTATGTCATATTATTGTCAATTTGTCATACAGAATCAGGATGATCTGTACCAATTTTAATGTAAGGAAATGTTGGACTAATGACAATTACTATTACTACCATTAAATTATTTACCACGCACTTAATTACTGTCTTAATTAGAAAAATAATCATGTATGATTGCATTATTATATCATGTCATGATTACATAACTTTTTGGGTCTGCAAGTCCTAGAATTGTTGATGTTAGAGTGATATTAATAAAAAGTTTTTTTAACCTTTCATCCCTCCCTGCAGGCCTAACTGCAGGAGTCGGATTCGAACAGTAGATACAACATTCAAGAGAACTCTTAGAACCTTTTCTAATAGTTGAAATGAAATTAATCAGTGTAGCTAACTATAAAAAATTAAATATAGATTGTCCTTTATTGTGCATGATTGTGCGTAGAATGACTAAACCTAGGTGATAGCTCTTTGACAATTTTTTTTACCCTTTAAACAATACAAGTTAGAGCAGAGCAGGCTGTAAGTATCGAACCATAGTAGGTGAGATGACAAATCTTCAACTTTCGACATCCAATCCAGTGGAAAGCAAAGTGTCACCAATGAAAAGGGTTGGAAGTGTCACTTTGACGTGAAGCCAACTGGAAAAGTGACTACCACAAAAAAAAAAAAAAGGATCATCAAAATATATCAATGAGGAGGATTAGAGACTCGACAATCAGCCGTAGGTGCAACCGTAGAAATTGGGGAAGAGTTGGATTAGGTGACAAGATGAAAAAAATTATAACTAGAAGATCTACGTTCAATAACTTTGACTTATTAAAAAAAAAAAAAAAGAATCATAGAGTCTAGTTCAGAATTTAGATTTTAAAGTGAAATTAAAATTAGCAACTCAAATTGTATTATATAAAAGTGCAAAGTTGATCTAATTAGGCCGTTAATTATTAGTTACAATTACACTTATAACAACAAATAACCGACTATTGATAAATCAAAAAGTAAGGATTCGTATGTGTATTTACAATTTATGCGATCTTGTGCTCTATAACACATACTCCCATTGCACACTTGTGAATTGTAGGTAATAGTAAATTATATAGTTGGATTCAAATAATTGCACATGAAATTTCTCAATTTGGCAATGCGTGTTCCTTCTTTCCCTTATTTTTATTGACTTGGATGCATGCATGTGTAACTCTCTAGTCTCTACTGAGAAAAAAACTTTTTTCCTGTTATAAAGCATGCAATTCTTTAGCCCATTACAGAACATTGGACGATTATTGTGTGTTAACATCCATAATCAAACACAAGATTGAAATGTACTTCAATTTTCTTAATAAAAGTAGGAAAATCTAGACTTCTAGTTTTGGTTTTCCAAACAAAATTCACTTTAGAGGTTGTAACTGGGGAAGATATATACTACCTTTCGAGCTATTATTTAGCATTGTTCTAAACTGCACAGAAAACTGAAATTGGTGAACTTAGAAATTTGACATGCCAATTTAATATGTGAATATATCCTAGAAATCTTGAAGATGGTAAACTTATGAGGCCATAATAATCATAATAAAGAAAAATTATCCAAGTTGACGGTTGTATTAATTGTCCCAAATCTATGTAAAATAAGACAAGTTACTATTCCTTGCAAAAGATTTAGTACAACATTAAAGAAGTCTGAATGCATTTGAAGTAAATATATATGTTAAAATATATTCGAAGGTAATTTTAGACCATTGCTTCATTGCTTAACCAAGTACCAATTCTATTCGGGACTTTTCAATAATTGAATAATTTTTGGGTCATATCAGACAAACTAATATTGGAGCTACACCCAAATTCACTAAGGTACGTTCACTCTAAATATTTTCTTGACGAACATTTCAAAGCAACTCGTGCCTAAGCATTTTTTGCAAAGATTTTTTTTTTCTTTTGGGATAATCATTTCATATGACAAAGATTGGATCATGCTTAGATTGACAGATTAAAAGCATCCGTGACAAAGATGGGATCATGCCTAAATTGACAAATTGTTAAAAAGGAAGTGTCAGCATCCACTAGGGTGAGGGACTCAGTGTTCAACTACAGTAGCTGGTATTTATCATCTTGTTCACGAACAGTATGACCTAAGGTAGAAGGCAACAAAAAAGTAAACAATGTTGAAGAATATTAGGCCGGCTGGACGTGAGAGAAAGATTGAATGAACACGTGGAAGCGGGAGACAGAGTAACGTAGATGGGCCCCAGATGACAGCAGTCCACGGGCGGCTAGATTTGGTAGAGAATGCGGAGGACGGCAATGGACGGTCATTGGAAAATGGAAGGTGGGAAGCTGATGAGGATTGAGGGGAAAGGAGCCGGGTAGGGGCGGTTGTCAAAGAACCGTCTGAGTTCAATGGAGCCAGTAATACAAAAATTTGAAATACAAATTTGAGGTAATGCTATAAAAATAGGGATAATTTCAGAAACCTCCCCTGAGGTTTCTGACATTCTCACTGCCCTCCCTTAAGGTTTCTAAAATATCAGAAACCTCCCCTAAAACTAAGAACCTGGTTACAAAATAGCCTAATTCAAAAGCATAAATAATAAAAAAAATTAGTAGCAAGAGAGAGAAAACAATCTCATTCCACAACTACCCTCAAGTTTTGCTTTAAATTTTTAGTGTAGTATGAACAATGTTTATCTATTTTAACTTTGTCAAATGTAAGGGGTTTAGGTAAAATTGTATAAACTAATTTTAATTTTGTCTATTTTAACAATGTTTATCTGTTTTAACTTTATCTTTAATATGAAAAACATGACTATTATTATGTTTAAGAGTCATACAATCGCCATTTCTTACCTATATTTCATATGTTCACAACTTCTTTTACTATTATTTCATGCCATATATTGGTGCTCTTTTATGATTCCTTATTATTATTGTTAACAACTTCTAAATTGTTGTTATTTCTGTTAAACATATGTTAATAATGAATTAAGTAATTATATCAACATAACGACAAAATATCTCATAAATTGTGAGGGTAAGTAAGTCATTTCTCCATAAGTGATGCAATAAGTGGGCTCTAAAAAACATGATGGGGAGGTTTCTGATATTTTGGAAACCTCAAGGGTAAGGAGAATGTCA
Organism: Gardenia jasminoides; assembly: GCA_013103745.1. Classification (NCBI taxonomy): domain Eukaryota; kingdom Viridiplantae; phylum Streptophyta; class Magnoliopsida; order Gentianales; family Rubiaceae; genus Gardenia; species Gardenia jasminoides. The sequence goes on along the minus strand of CM023097.1, from coordinate 3,591,283 downwards.
AAAATCTCAGGAGGTTTGCAAATTATCCCATAAAAATATAAAGTCATATGAACAATATTTTAATATATATCTCTATTATAAAAGTGTACATTCTGTTTACAATGAATTACAATCTGTTGGAAAAAAAATTTTGAAATTAAGTTGTTTTTGGGGTTGTATTTCAAAAATAGTTTGGGGGGTTGTTTTTGGGGTTGTATTTGGGGTTGTTTTTACTGTAGCATTTGGGGTGTGAAAACCTGCTTTTTTTTCACACCCCAAATGCTACAGTAAAAACAACCCCAAATACAACCCCAAAAACAACCCCCCAAACTATTTTTGAAATACAACCCCAAAAACAACTTAATTTCAAAATTTTTTTTCTATTCTTTTTTTTCTTTTTCCATTTCTTTTTTTTTTTTCTTTTCCCCTCTTCCTCCCTTCAGTCACATGATCACACGTGATCATGGCCACTTTTTCTTTCTTCACTTATCCCTCCCTCCTCCTTCCCCTTATGCTCACATCCGCCATCAGCCGGATGGGAGATGCCCACCTGGCCTGGGGATGAGGGCATGGGCTTGGCATTTGGGGGGAATGGGGGATGGGGGAATGGGGAGGGAGGGGAAAGAGGAAGAAAAGGAGTCATGCCCATACTGGTGAACAAAATTGGTGGGGAAGAGGGGAAGAAAAAAGGAAAAGAAAAAAATGGAAAAGAAAAGGAAAACAAAAAAGAAAAATAAATAAAATTCAAATGCATCTGAATGAAATACAACTCAAGAATTGTTTTCACCTCCTCAATGCTACAAATCTTGCTTTTGAATACAACTCTAAAACAATTAATCCAAACAAAGATGGGCTGATGACACAGTCCCAGGCGGCTAGATTTGGTAGAGAATGCGGAGGGACGGCAATGGACGGTCGCTGGAAAATGGAAGGTGGGAAGCTGATGAGGATTGAGGGAAAGAGGAGTAGGAGGTTGTCAAAGAACCATCTGAGTTCAATGGAGCCAGTAATACAAAAATTTGAAATACATATTTGAGGTAATGCTATAAAAATAGGGATAATTTCAGAAACCTCCCCTGAGGTTTCTAACATTCTCACTGCCCTCCCTTAAGGTTTCTAAAATATCAGAAACCTCCCCTAAAACTAAGAACCTGGTTACAAAATAGCCTAATTCAAAAGCATAAATAATAAAAAAATTAGTAGCAAGAGAGAGAAAACAATCTCATTCCACAACTACCCTCAAGTTTTGCTTTAAATTTTTAGTGTAGTATGAACAATGTTTATCTATTTTAACTTTGTCAAATGTAAGGGGTTTAGGTAAAATTGTATAAACTAATTTTAATTTTGTCTATTTTAACAATGTTTATCTGTTTTAACTTTATCTTTAATATGAAAAACATGACTATCATTAACAGGTTTAGTAGTCATACAATCGCCATTTCTTACCTATATTTCATATGTTCACAACTTCTTTTACTATTATTTCATGCCATATATTGGTGCTCTTTTATGATTCCTTATTATTATTGTTAACAACTTCTAAATTGTTGTTATTTCTGTTAAACATATGTTAATAATGAATTAAGTAATTATATCAACATAACTACAAAATATCTCATAAATTGTGAGGGTAAGTAAGTCATTTCTCCATAAGTGATGCAATAAGTGGGCCCTAAAAACATGATAGGGGAGGTTTCTGATATTTTGGAAACCTCAAGGGAGGGCAGTGAGAATGTCAGAAACCTCAAGGGAGGTTTCTGAAATTATCCCATAAAAATATAAAGTCATATGAACAATATTTTAATATATATCTCTATTATAAAAGTGTACATTCTGTTTACAATGAATTACAATCTGTTGGAAAACTATTACACTGTTTAGATACTGTTACCCACCCCACACTGGAGGGAAAAAGGAATATCGGATGCTGCTCATCAACTAATTGGACTTGTAGGGATGGTTATCAGAGAACCGCCTCTGAACGATTCAGAGTTCAGATGGAGCCAATAATGCAAAATTTTGAAATGCACAGTTGAAATAATGCTACATAATTCTGATATAATAAAAATATAAAGACTCATGTGAACAATATTTGAGTATATTATCTTTATTATAAATGTATACATTTCATTTACAATAAGTTACAATCCATTAGAAAACTGTTACACTATTGAGGGACTGTTACCGCCCCACACTCGAGGGAAAAGGAATACCAGATGCTGCTGATCAACTGATTGAATTTGTTGGGTCTAGAGGTATCAATCACAACCCATTTATATTAGGTCACCCAAACTCAACCCATTAATAATTTACCCAAATCAACCCATTAATTTTAAATGAATATAAATGGGTACCCAAATCAACCCATTTAATTGATGGGTAATAGGTTGACTTGGCTCATTCAAATTTTCTTTCTTCATTTACGAACACAAGGTTCCCTTTCTCTACTCCATCAGCTGCTACCCTTTTGGGTTTGCCATTGCGCCCTCGAATCTTCAGATTTGCTCCACTAGTGAAGAAGGAAACTCCAGTCTTGGATCTAAAAAGATTAAATACCAAGTGTAAATAACGTCCCTCATATTTGGCAGTAGGTGAAGTATCAAATTTACCCTTAAATTTTAGAGCACGTGGTGGGCCCGTGACTAATTCCGACTCGAAGTAGTCAGAAAAGGATTCGGAGGACCTAAAGTACTCGTTTTTTCTGGATGAGAGATTAAAATAGCTCGTTTTCATTCTGAGGGACTGAAATTTAGCATCAGTTATATGTGAGGGATGATTTTTGCATTTTTCCCATTTAAAAACAAATACACATTTTATTCAAAATTTTAGTGAGTGATAAGGAGATAAATTTGAATTTATTACCAATGTAATAACAATAAAATGCTATTATTTATTGTCAAACACCATGCGAAAAATCTTTAAAAAATATATATTTCAAACAAGTCATAAATGGGTAGTTGGGTATACTGATACCCATTTAAATAAATGGGTATAAGTGGGTTGATTCAATTATACCCATTACCCAATTATGACTTACCTAAATATACCCAAATCACCCATTTTGACACCTATAGTTGGGTCCAAATTGACCCTTTGACTGATTCCAGCAATGAAACTTGTATCAGCAACCCATGAATAATTAGGAGAGAAGCAGTAACGCTTGTCACTACAATCGTTCTTGATCGGTAATCTCACATTACGTTATAAGAGTTTATTTGGGATCGCCGTACATTTACACAAATTTTTTTTTTCTGAAAAACAAGCACTTTTATGGTATTTGATGAGAGGGACAAAAACACTTTTAAAATGTTTGGTTAGTATCATTCTTTAACTTTTAGAGTAGAGAGCATTTGACTATCATACGTTTTTAGTATAATTGGTGCTTTTAGAACAATTAAAAAAAAGGTTTGATTTTAACCATTTTATCACAAATTTTGAACTAAATGGGAGTTAAATATGTTCTAAAAATTCAAAACTACACATCATCAAATAGAAATAATACATATGCAGATAAGCACTCAAATAATGTGATTAAACATTTAATAGTACTTTGGCTAGAGATTCTACAAATAAAAGTGTTTTTTATCCACTGTAATCCCAAATGGGCACTAAATCTTCGCAAATTGCTTGTATATTCTTGTAACAGATATGCTATTTTTTATTATTGTTCATATGGTTCCGTACATATTAATTGTGTCAAATTATGTGGCGTACACATATCCTTACATTTTAAAATTTGACCTTATTGTCAAATTTTTGACTTTTATCAGTTGGGACAATTTATCAATGACAACTGTCCTTACCTTCCGTCCTTGACAATTCATCCTTTTTTATTTAAAAAATGAAATTTACTAGCTGATAAATTGTACACTCTTTATCATAGTAAATTCAAATAAAAAAAGAAAAAAAGAAAAACATACCACTCACCTCCTCTGTTGTTCTTAGTGCACAGAATAAATGAAATTTAGAATGTTTTACATGCCTATAACTTTGAGCTTCACAATTTTAAATGTACTAAGTATCCACTTAGGTTTAGTTTGACTTCATGGCATGAAATTTTTGATGATCAATGAATAGACAAAGGGAAGTGTTAAATTGAACAAGTTATTACGTAGAAGTAAAGTAGAATCTGGCAGTTAGTTAATCACATTTTGTTACCTGTACATAACTTACTGTTACGTAGAACTTCACTTTTCCATTATCAACTCACATGAGCAAGTACAGTTACACTAAATCAGAAAATTGGATTAGGTGCCTGTACCATATAATTATCGATGAGTATTTCCTGAACAATGTTTCATTTTTAAATAACTATACTGTATACCCCATTATAGCTTGTATAGACAAAGCCTTTTTAATTTTTTTCCTATTTTGCTTTTGAGTTTATGTACTAGTGAAAAGTATTGAATTCGAAAGAACAGGGAGCATAAATATTTGTCAGTGTAGGTCCCGAAATGCAACCCAATAAATCAACTAAAATTGTTCAAGCAAACAAGTACTCAAACAATCACAATAATGATAAATGAAAACAATCTTAAACCACAAAGATAAAGTAACAAAAAGGTAAAAGGAATTCAAACCAATCAAACTCCCAAACTTATTCCAAACTTGGAGTTGAATTCACCAAATAACTTCTTCAATTGATGGTGACACTAACCAAACTTGTACAAGTGAAGGATCACTCCTTTCTCACCCCAAACACCCTTTGGTTGAGCAAAGGAGTTTTACTACTCTCCAAGTAAACCCTCAACTAGGTACAATTGAAAGCTCACCAACCAACTAAGAACTATTTTACAAGTGAGGCAACCTTCACCAAGGTTTTACCACTTCAAGTGATAGGCTCACCTTGACCAAGGTTTTATGCCTCCTATAGAGTAACCTTCACTTGAGTAACCTCACAAACCCAACTTTCCCCACACCTATACAACAAACAAAGAAGATTTTTACCCAAATATTCACTTGTAAGCTTGTATTTCATGTAGGCAAAAGTCTCCAATCTTCTTGAACTTATGAGTATTTATAGAGTGTGAGAAATGGGTTAAAGAAGCTCTTCAACGGTAAAAAATATAGCTGTTAGAAAAATGACCGTTGGGGCTGTCGGACGTCCGAACTCACCGTCCGACAGAACCAGTCAACCTGTTGGACGTCCAAACCCCTGTTCTGCGTCCGAAACCACCGTCTGACAGTTTGTTGAATTCCTGAGTTGTAAACTGTCGGACGTCCGAACCAAGGACTCCACCGTCTGACAGAACCAGTAGCTCATGTGTCCATCCTCTCAACGGACGTCCGAAACTTGAGTGACCGTTCGAAAGCATCGTCCGAAACTTGTCGTAAACTGTGGGACGTCCGAACCTCTGTTCACTGTCCGATCCTTGTGTCCGACAAGTGAAAACCTTTTCAATTCTTCTTGAATTGATTCCTTTCCTTCTTCAATGAGTCAAGGACCTGTCTTAATATAATTCTCACATAAAAACATTAGTCCAATCATCATTTTGTTTTGTTATCATCAAAACCTAGGAACAAGGCCAACAGTCAGTGACAATCGTTTAGAACAGTGTAACTCGATCTAAATAAATTGTAACTGTTTATTTGCATATACAATTTTACAATAAAAGTATACTATTTTATTACTGTTCATGTAGGCCCCGCATATAATAATTGTGTGCATGTTATAACGTTTTACAAATAGTTCACAAAAAGTTGCAAGATGTTCAAGAAGTGTTCAACACCCTTTCAAATAGTTGTTACTAATAATCGTTCATGCCCTTTATCCGATTCAAAACCTCCTAGTTACATTAAAAAAAGAAAAAAAAGGACCTCCTTGTTACCCATCATTTTCATTGTATTTGAGCTATTTTCGTGTTAGACCATGTAATTCTGTTCACTAATACTAAAAACCCTGAATGTAATTCAGAAATAATGACTGCACCAATAGTTCCAAGAAAACTATGAATTTCATTCTAACAAAGTAAGATCTCAGAAAACTCCAGAAAGGCATTTGATCAAAGCTTGGAGTTCTTTAATTTTTTGTCATCATGCTTCGCTAAAACATAAAGGTTCTTGCTGGCCTTGTGTACAGTCATGTAAGAGGAATGGCCTTTTCCGACAGATAATAACTATTACTAATTTTCGCCAACAATGCATATGACCAGCAGAATTGCCGGCAAACGAACAACAATCTTGGCCACATCCATTGTAGATGTATACAACTTCCATGATGTTTGTTGTCCTTGAGAATAGTTGGCCCTATGGTCTTAATTGACGATTTGCTTGCCATCGAATTTGCTACCTATACAAATACTAGAAATTAAGATTGGCTATTAATTTCTCAACTAAAGGAATGATTAAAATCCTTCGTCTGAACATATTAAAAATGGAATTTATGCTGGATGAATGGATTAAAAATGGACTTCATGCTGGATATCTTACCTATTCAATGCCTTCAGTATCGTCCAAGTGTAACCAGACCAAAAATATTTTCCTTATCCTTGTCAAATAAAGAAAATTAGTCAAGCCCTGCATCCCATGTTTATGCGGAAATGCAGGCCTGCCAGTCGTTGAAAAAATTTTCTATTCCGTCAGTGGACTGTTCTGTCTATCTATCGCTTAGTTTACATAGCTAACCTCCAAGAGTATGCTCCACAATGCTTATGATGTAAATCCATGAATCCGACAAGCTAAAATCTAAATCAGATAATGTTTTGTTAATTTAGATGGGTAACTAGCTTCATGATAAAAAGAATTAACTAAATTCAAGAAATTAACCACAGAAAATTGAAAATTAGTAATTCCGCTTGCACTGTCATGAAACAACTTTAATCAAGTACTTCTTGTTAGTAAAAGTAGGCTGGTACAGTATAGAAAAGAATAAATACAAACTGAAAAGATAAAAATGGGTGGAAACATAAAAAATAACAATCCGAGACTTGTGAGCACAATTTCCTTAAAACAGATTTGCCCCCTCCAGGTAGAGTGCTTGAGGTTAAGCAGGCGTCTGTCTCCCAGGATACAACGGATTAAAGGTGAATATGTTAGCACCAAACTTCTTCACCACAGCGAACTCGAACTAGAGCAAGATAAAACACTATAAAAGATGATGATGCAAAGAAGAAAGGAGAGAGAGGTTTTTTTTTTTTTTTTTTCAAAACAAAAGGAGAGTTATCTATTTATAGATGCTGGCCAAGAGTGATTGTAGAAATTGGCAACAAGTGTTAATTTCCATTTAATTATCTTCACATTTATCAAAGTACCACATTCATGTACATACATGTATTTGTATTTGGAATACTTTTGATTATACATGTATTCTCAATAAGAAAACTCCAAATTCATGTATTAATAATTAAGTACATGAATACTTAATTCCTAAGTACATGAATCCTAGGTACATGAATCTTCAGGTACATGAATGTTAGATAATTATCCTTGGATTCTATCAAGAGTGCCATTATGAGAACAATTTTCTCATTCACTCTACAATGAATTTTCCCATTTTTCCAACAATCCCCTACATGAATGAAAAATTGTTTTGATTTTGACTCTACAATAGTGTTCCACAACTGAAACCTGCATAGGATAGGTTGGTGTTACCCTTTGAACCTTCCCTCGTGAAATACACTTACTTTACTAGCAATCCAGTAGACAAGATGTCTTTGAACTGTCCCGCTTTTCAGTGTAAATGAACCATATATTTCACACAGGAATCATGCTCTATTAGTTCAGTTCTCATAGTTATGTTCGTTTTGGCCATGAACATCAACCTGGTTCAGCAAGAGTTTTAGAATTGAGCCCTAAACAATTCTCTTTTGAAGTGGCCCCACTTCACTCTCACATAGGTGATTTACTTAAGTCTCTAGTAATTAATTATGGATTATGTTTTCATCCACTGTCAGTGTAGTAGATTTTTTACACTAACGGGTGTAGATGAATGCCACCTATGCAAAAGGTGGATTTCAAATTTGAAATTGGATTATGTGGCATGTATCTGTACCCGCTCGCGTATACACTGACAGTGTATAAAAAAAAATTACTCATTAATTACTACACTTAAGAATCATTAAAGCACACCATTGTGCTATCCTTAATTCTCCTTTGCGTCATTGTTTCATTATGGAATGGGTTTAGGGATATTCCCCCACAATGACTATGCTAAGTCCTTATAATTAGGTTGTCCCTTTGAATCTAGATATTGGGATCTCCACTCAACTAGGTTAGGTTTCCTTTATAACACTTAGCCTTCCATGGGCTTTAGTCCCATTCCTTTGCCATTTTTGCAACTAACTCTCTATTCAATCCTTTGGTTAGCGGATCCGCTATGTTATCCTTTGATTTCACATAATCAATAGAGATAACTCCTGTTAAGAGTAGTTGTTTAATGGTATTGTGCCTACGACGTATATGTCTAGACTTACCATTATACATGTTATTCTGTGCTCTTCCAATTGCTGATTGACTATCACAATGAATGCATATTGGTGGCACAGGTTTTTCCCATTTGGGAATGTCCTCAAGGAAATGGTGTAGCCATTCAGCTTCTTCTCCACATTTGTCCAAGGCAATGAATTCAGATTCCATTGTAGATCTAGCTACAATAGTTTGTTTAGAGGACTTCCAGGATACTGCCCCACCGGCAAGTGTGAACACATATCCACTTGTAGATTTTGAATCTTTTATATCAGATATCCAATTTGCATCAGCGTACCCTTCTAGAACAGCAGGGTATCTAGTGTAATGCAGTCCATTGTTCCAAGTGTACCGTAGGTATTTAAGTACCCTTAAAATTGCTTTCCAATGATCAGCACTCAGTTTGCTTGTAAATCTACTCAATTTGCTCATTGCATATGCAATGTCAGGTCTAGTGCAACTCATTAAATACATTAGACTTCCAATGATTCTTGAGTATTCTACTTGAGAAATACTCTCTCCTTTATTTTTAGATAGATGGAAACTATTGTCTAATGGAGTTCTCGCAATTCCAGAATCATTCTTATTGAATTTTTCTAGAATCTTGTCCACATAATGAGTTTGGCTCAAGACCAAGCCGTCTGATATTCTTGTAATTTTAACTCCTAAAATTACATCAGCAGGCCGTCTGATATCTTTCATTTTATAGTCCAGAAATTTTCCAACGACAAATTTCTTTGCCCCGGCATCTTCGGTTTTATATTTTCGATCCAAGGATTCCCATAATGCCTTCGCCGTCTTGTGTACTTGATACACGTTATACAGCGAGTCATGCAAACAGTTCATGATATAATTTCGACAAAGGAAATCGGAGTGCTTCCAAGCATCAATAGCACTAACAGCTTGTGCATCAGTTAAGCCCTCAGGCAGCTTTGGAGCATACTCACTTAAGAATCTCGAGAGATTCAATGTTGTCAAATAGAACAACATCTTTTGTTGCCATGTCTTGAAGTTCAAGCCATTGAACTTCTCAGGTTTCTCACTATGGTTGGTAGAAACCATAGGAGTAATCATTCCTTCAGGTCGTTTCACAATAGTGCCAGAGACAGAGGCATCAGAAGTAGAATTGTTGGTTTCTTTTCCTGTATTGTCAGCCATTGAGAATAGAATCTGTTTTAAGATTGTTAGTAAAAGTAGGCTGGTACAATATAGAAAAGAAAAAATACAAACTGAAAAGATAGAAATGGGTGGAGATTGAAAAATAACAATCCGAGGCTTGTGAGCACAATTTCCTTAAAACAGATTCGCTTCCTCCAGGTAGAGTGCTTGAGGTTAAGCAGTCTGTCTCTCAGGATACAACGGATTAAAGGTGAATATGTTAGCACCAAACTTCTTCACCACAGCGAACTCGAACTAGAGCAAGATAGAACACTATAAAAGATGATGATGCAAAGAAGAAAGGAGAGAGAGGTTTTTTTTTTTTTCAAAACAAAAGGAGAGTTATCTATTTATAGATGCTGGCCAAGGGTGATTGTAGAAATTGGCAACAAGTGTTAAATTCCATTTAATTATCTTCACATTTATCAAAGTACCACATTCATGTACATACATGTATTTGTATTTGGAATACTTTTGATTATACATGTATTATCAATAAGAAAACTCCAAATTCATGTATTAATAATTAAGTACATAAATACTTAATTCCTAAGTATATGAATCCTAGGTACATGAATCTTCAGGTACATGAATGCTAGATAATTATCCTTGTATTCTATCAAGAGTGCCATTATGAGAACAATTTTCTCATTCACTCTACAATGAATTTTCCCATTTTTCCGACACTTCTGGCTGAAGAACATTTTCAACGTTGAATTTACAGCAATTTGCAGCATACCTCACTCTCCAGCTTGTCGAATGTGTTGAAAAGTATCCAATTTGCTTTCTCCATATTCGAAAATTGATCTGCAAAGAACTTTGGGATGGTTAGTTCTGGGTCCATCGCGGTTGGAAAGAATGGAAGATCATCCATTTCCAGTAATGGAAGCAAAGGAATCGATACCGATGACTTCTCCCCCTCCGGAGAGGGAATCTTCACCCACCCCTGATGCATATGGTAATATATTGTCGAAACAGCGCAAGATTCAGTGAAAAACGATGCTCCTAACAGCCCCAGCTGCTGAGCCAAGTCCAAAGTCCATGTCATTGTTGAATCATACACAAGAACTTTCGCAGGATCGTCGGATTCCTTTAGTTTGTCCACAAGTTTGACTAAATCTTTGGACATTGCTTCGTAGACGAGTTTGAAATAGGCCACAATTGTATCTGGTTCTTCGCCTTCATCAGTGCCGTCAGAAATGTACTCAATATTAAAGAGGTGATCTGCTGAGTCTTGGTGATTTGCAGATTTTTTTGCGGAACAAGGAATGATCAGACGTAACCTTTAACCCTTCTGAGGCTAAGCGTTTGCTGAAGTTGAGCATGGGATTTATGTGGCCCTCTGCCTGAAAAGGAAAGGCAAGGACATGGGAGGGATGGAGTTTGTCAGCCATAACAGCTTCTGTCTATATATATATATATATATATATATATATATATATATCTTTCTGTTCGCTACTTCCTTAATTGATGTGTTCTGAGCAATCTGCTACTGTATGTCTGTATCTGGCTACCTTATGTGGAGCGATGGAGTTGTGAAACCTTTCTTGGTTGATTTATTCTGATGAATCTGCTGCCATGGCTTGGTCAACTCTGCCTTCCCAGTTTATGTGATTTGATGCCAAATATAATATATTCAAAATGGTGTCATCCCCCTTTTTCCACATGCCATGATGTTAAGTATTAATTTAAAACCTTAGAAATATAGCGTCTTTTGGAGTTAAACTTCTGTCTGTCCATATGTGGAGAAAGGGAAACTCTTGCTTGTCATTCTTTGTCCATACGAGTGTGGCTACGAGTAGATGACCTCTCAGCTATAGCTGGAAGGAAGGTGGGGCCCGGGGAGGGGGGAAGGGGTGGGGAAGACTACAACAGCTTGAAATATATCTCCTGCTCACAAGAAATCCAAGACACACACACACACATAGAGAAAAAAAAAGAAAAAGAAAAGAACAAAGGAAAAAGGCTCATTTTCATTCCACAGTTTCTCTCTTCCCCTTAATAAAATAGAATTCCACCAATAGATAACATAAAAATGATGAGTACAAGAAGTATTGATAGAGTAAGAAGATACAGTTGCTACTATGCATCTCCATGTCTACTATTGGTCTTGTCATCAGTATCTCCCTATCTATTGGAGTAATCTTGCCATAATTGTGTTGCGAAACATTTCAAAATACTCTCACAGTTTTGGAAAGTAAATCACATTACAGTTTGCTTTCTTCATAACATTCTCCAAACTCAAAAGCCATCTTATTTATACACAAAAACAATCACAAGCAAATACAAAGATCACCCGTTATCAATTTTTCTTCATTTAAGTACTCCATGCGAAAATTAAGGGTGACAACCTAATTGCTGATATGATAAATACCTATATATGTAAATGAATAACATAGTAGTATCTTGCAACTGCCTATTTAGGCATGTAGATGTGCAACTAGGAGAAGAGGGATTTTCCTTGGGGTAACAATCCCAGGGGCTTCAGTCATATCCAAATCCTCTGGCCTTGCTCCACCAGCCAATTCAAAATCAAAGTTGCACACCAAATTCGCAAGTGCAAGTTCAGCTGTAACCAAGGCAAATGCAGTGCCAGGGCAGCTCCTCCTTCCAGCACCAAATGGGATGAACTGAAAATTTTGCCCTTTGGTGTCCACAGAACTATTCAAGAACCTCTCAGGCCGAAAACTCTCAGCATCTTCCCACAATTTTGGGTCCCTCCCCATTGCCCAGGCATTGATGATCACTTGAGTACCGGCAGCAATATCGTATCCCATTATCTTGGATGCCTTCCTCGATTCCCGAGGAGCAAGTAATGGAACTGGTGGATGCAAACGAAGAGTCTCTTTTATTACTGCTTTTAAGTAGTGGAGATTCTCTAAATCATCCTCTGTGATGCTTGATTTGCATACTGGCGATTGTCTCACTTCTTTTTGTAGTTTGTACATTGCATTTGTGTTTCTAAGCAGCTCAGAAAATGCCCACTGTAGGAGTGCAGCTGTAGTATCAGTTCCCCCAACAAACATGTCCTGCAACATTTAACTCTCCAATACTTAGCTATTTGTAAGGTAGATTAATCCCAACTTGAAATTGAACTTTGACAAACACAATAATGTGATTTATTCTTCTTCTTTTTCTTTCATTTCATTTCGTTCATTCATTCATTCTTCTTCTGTTTTTTTTTTCAGTCAAGAAATTATGCATGGGCATGGTTCACATGGGCCTTTTCTGTTGTACCGACTTACTTGACAAACCAATCTTGTTAATAAAATAAGTTATCGTCAAGCAAATATAAATTTGCCATACGCACTATTGAAAACATCAATCCATATTGTGTCGGGGGTTGCATGATTGCTACCTGACCCCAAATCCTTTGTTTAAATATATATATATATATATATATATATATATATATATATATATATATATATATATATATAGGACCATTATCATGCTTCACGTGGTCAAGGCCATTTAATAAAACCCCTAAACTCTCATTAATTTGTAACACATTATTCAATGGATTGAAAATCAATAAATTCGGGGTTTGTTACTTCTAAATAAATAAGTAAACTTTACTGACCAACCATAAATTAGGGGTTTTCATTATAAGATATTAAGGGAAAATGAGATTCATTAATTTTCAATGATTTCAATGATGTTTCACGATTTGATATTTCAAGGTATTAAGTGCTAAAATTGATAGTTTAGTTAAAATTATTGCACCATATGCTACAAAACCATTTTGAGATGATGAAACTTGACACTTTAGGGTAGAGATGCATTCTTGATTAGCACAAGTCAATAACCAAAACTCTACCTTGCACATTATTAGTTTTGTTGATTTTTTTTTTTCATCCTAGAATTGTTAACTCATCTTTTGTTTCACTTATCTGCTGGTATCATTGGAAATGAGCAAAAGCCACAATCAAGACAAGAGAATGCATCAAATGTTTCAGACAGTATGTCATGAACGCTAAAAATGATTGGGATTGACTGAAGCTGTTTGCAATAAGGGTGGAAACATATATCCAATTACGTTCTTATTTTTTAGTATGCATTATTTATTATTCATAGATTATTTGTGTGAGTTTTTAGAGATCAATTTAAAAATACAACCAAGTCCTAAATCACCTTAATTTCACCTATACCATGGAAAACATATGCAATTCAGGCCTCGAAATATCAAACACTATTTTCAAATAAAAGAGCCATCAGTTGAATTTAAATTGTAATGAACCAACTTGCCATAGGGAAGTTAGCCACCAGTAGGGAGTTTAGACCAAGAGATCAGGGTCAAATATCACGCCCAGCACTAGAAAAGTGTGGAGGGCATGATAAAGGAAAAAGGGAAAGCCAGAGTCAATTTGGATTGTTATTTTCTAGAGTTTTTATGAAAAAATATACTATACGGATTTGATATATATGAGGTAAAAAGATAATTGGGAAATGTATTCACTAAAAATATAAAAATTTTTTGAAAAAAAAAATTCCAAACAAGGCATTTTTATTATGATAATAGGAGTAATGTATCAGCCTCGATAATAATTGTTTTAGTTTTTTAAAAAATTTAGACAACAAAAATGCCTCAGCACTGGACACAACAGACATCAATATTTGTATTCCAGGATGGAATAGAGCAAAGAACAACAAATCCATTTGCTAAATTAAATTGCGATGAGAGTGAACCGAAAAAGAAGAATTAAAAAATGCATATAATTAAAAAAAAAATTACGAGGATGATAGCTTTAAGGGAATCTCGCCCAAAAGCAAAACCAGTAGCATTCGTTTTCTGGATTTCAAGCAAAACATCCACAAAATTCTGCTGCTGCTTCTCATCACTACCATCACTATTGCTTCCCTTTTTCTCCTGCCTCTTCATTCCCTCTTCAACAATCTTTTCCAAATATGCATCTAAATCTCTGGCCACTTTTTTCACCTTTGCTTCCAAGCCATTAACGTTATTAATCCATGCAAGCCATGGGATGTAATCTCCAACGTTAAAAGCACCCAATAGCATAGTGAAATCCTCAAACATTTCCTTAAACCTGCTCCCACTTTCCTCTCCTGAATACCTTTTTCCAATGGCAACCCTCGAAACTATGTTGTTAGTAAGTGTTGCCAAAGTTTCATCAATACGTATAACCGAAGAAGAAGCACAAGATTCTCGAATTTTTTCCAACATCAGTTCCATCTCTTCCTCTCTTATGCTTCGAAATGACTGAACCCTCTTATTACTCAAAAGCTGAAGGACACAGATGCTTCTTATCTGCCTCCAATATTCTCCATAGGGGGAAAAGGTTATGTCCTTAAAATTGTAGAGTAATCTCCCGGCAAAGCCTGCTTTAGGCCTAGTGGCGAAGATTAAATCATGTGTTTTCATGACTTCTTCAGCTGCATCAGGGGAGGAGATAATTAACACTGGCTTGCTGCCTAGATGAAGCAGCATTAGGGAGCCGTATTTTTTAGCTAATGATTTCAGAGAGCGTTGAGGGATTGATCCGAGCTGATGAAGGTTTCCGATTATGGGAAGCTTTGGTGGGGAAGGTGGAAGGTTTTTTGAGGAGTCTGAAGTAGAATTGCGCCGTTTGAAAACATATATGACCACGAGGAAAGGAAGAAGGAAATAAATGGAATGTTTTACGAAGACTGCTGTGATTTGCTCAACTGGAAATGTATACATTTCCAAATTCTTGTTTGAAATTGAGAACTGCTTTCTTTTCCTCTGCACTAGCCTTCCACTAATGCCTACTTTTAAAGATGAATTGAATCAAAATTTGTGAAGAAAAAAAAGAATTGAAGTAAAAGGAAGCACTGCACCATGTTGCCATCAAATAATTGTACCGTCGTGATGCACGTTTTTCAATTATTAAGTTTTGTTTTGAAATCCAACCTGCCGTATGTTCATCTTAAATTGGTATCAATGAAGACGGTTGTGATGTAATAAAATTCAGGTATAAAAAAACCGACACTTAATATTATTTTACTATTTTAGGTAATCAAGATTTTGAAAAAGATGTTTAAGAAAGAAATCTTGTATCTGAATGGGTCTATTCACACATCTTTACCAAATCAGAGCATAGAAGAAGATATCATTTTCTGCCCTATAATCAATTAAAGAATGAATTACAGACTATAAGATGAATCATATGGAAAAGCAGGTTTACAATTTAGATTAGGAGTGGTACTGTGCTAAATTCAAAATGGAACTTTTGCTAATTTGTAGGAAAACAAACCACTGCAACATGTTGCAGTTAAGTATTATAGTAATGGCGTTTGATTTTGGAATTGAGACAACTATCAAGTCTTTTTAAATCCAAAGTTGTCAAACTTATCTAAAGTAATGAAGACATTCTCTTGGATATCAGTTTGATAATTAAGGATGTTCGTGCAGTCGTATCTATTTTTACAAACTGCAATGTCCTAGAGATGTTTTGCCTTTCATGTGATAGGGTGCATTTTAGTTGTTAATTGTGTTAATATTTCCTAATTGTTTGGACTAAAAATTGCACTAGTTGGTGGATTGTACTGAATTTTGTATTTGGTGTTTAATTGCAGAAATTGGTAGAAAACGGTGTTGAAAAGCTATTTTCTAGAAGACTTTCTGGCAGTTAGGCGTGGACGCGCTTAAATCATGCTTCTAAGTCCGGATCGTCGGGATCTCGTGCGTACGTGAGCAGTTTTCAAAGTTTTACAGAATCTCATCCCGAGCTTTGCTGGAGCAATTCCTTTCCTTTGTTAATTAGTAGTTTGGTTGTAGTTAGGAAATTTTCTTAATTGTTATTATTATCATTAGGATACTTTTTAGGTTAGGAAAGTATTAGTTTGAGTCCTATTAGGATTTGACCTAATTAATTTGGGCAAAAAGGAATCCGAGACTACTACTTAGACTAGTCTCCTTGTGGTTCAGGACTTGGCCCCGCGAACTCTATTTTATTCTTCGTGACTAGTACTTTGGTGATTATTCATTCGGGATTGCTTCTACAACCAATTCTATTCGGATAACCATGTCTTGCCAAGGACTGGATCATGCCTAAATTGACAGATTAGAAGAAGCATTTCTGACAAAGATTGGATCATGACTAAATTGACAGATTAGAAAAAAGGAATTGTCAGCATCCACTAGCGGGGGGCGGTGGTTTTCAGAATACAGACAACTAACAAGAGGGACTCAGCATTCAAGTGCAACAGCAGGTATTCGGTCATGTTGTTCATGAACACAATGACCTAACGTAGAAGGCAACAAAAAAGTAAACAAATGTTGAAGAATATTAGGCCGGTTGGACATGAGAGAAAGATTGAATGAACACGTGGAAGTGGGAGAGAGAACAACGTAGATGGGGCCCTAAATGACAGCAGTCCACGGGCGGCTACATTTGGTAGAAATTACTGAGTGGCCAAAAGATGAATGAGGAGGACGACAATGGACGGTCATTGAAAAATGAAAGGTGGGAAGCTGATGAGGATTGAGGGGAAAGGAGCCGGGCAGGGACGGTTGTGAGAGAACCACCTCTGAACTAGGGGTGAAACTTTTTCGAATAGCTTGACTCGTAAAATCGAGTAGCTTGATTTGCTACTCGACTCGAGTTCGATCAAAGTCGAGCTCGAGTCGAATTCAAGCTACTGGATAAAAGAAATCGAGTTGGGTTTGAGTTGAAAAATACAGATCTCGACTACTCGTTGAGCTAATTGACTCGATTAAAAATAATTTAATAATTAATATATTGTATTTATTAATTTACTCTTTTAGTCTTATTAGTTAAAATATAACAATTTCGACTTCTTGAACTTGAGTACTCGAGTTAGATCTCGAGCTCGATCAGCTCGACGAGTCGAGCTCAAGTTTTAGTATTGCTAATTTGAGTTGAGGTCGAACTTAGTTCTACAAACTTGTTCGAACTCGAGCTCGAATTCATTGTTTCGAGTTCGAACTCGAGTATATGGACACTCAAGTTCAAACTCGAGTATACTCGAATTCACCCCTACTTTGAACGATTCAGAGTTCAGATGGAGCCAATAATGCAAAAATTTGAAATGCATAGTTGAGATAATTCTACGTAATTCTGACACAATGAAAATATAAATACTCATGTCAACAATATTTGAATATAATATCCTTATTATAAATGTGTACATTCCATTTATAGTAAATTACAATCCATTGAAAAACTGTTATACTGTCTAGGGACTGTTACCCGGCCCACACTCGAGGGAAATGGAATACCGGGATGCTGCTGATCAACTGATTGGATTTGTTGGGTCCAAGTCGACACTTTGATTGATTCCAGCAATGAAACTTGTACCAGCAACCCATGAATAATTAGGAGACAGGCCGTAACGCTTGTCACTACAATCGTTCTTGATCGGTAATGTCACGTTACGGTATAAGGGTTTATTTAGGATCGCCGTGCGTTTGTGCAAATTTTTTTTACTTTTTTGAAAATAAGCACTTCTACGGCATTTGATGAGAGGGATAAAAACACTTTTAAAGTGTTTGGTGAGTATCATTCTTTAATTTTTAGAGTAGAGAGCTCTTGACTATTAGAATACTTTTAGTATCATCGGTGCATTTAGAACAATTAAAAACAAGTTTTAACTTTAACCATTTTATCACAAATTTTGTACTAAATGAGAGATAAATATGTTCTAGAAATTCAAAACTGCACATCATCAAATAGAAATAATACATATGCAGATAAGCACTCAAATAATGTGATTAAACATTTCGTAGTAGTTTGACTAGAAACTCTACAAATAAAAGTGTTTTTTATCCACTGTAATCCCAAATCGGCATTAAATCTTTGCAAATTGCTTGTATATTCTTGTAAGATATGCTATTTTTTTGTTATTGTTCATATGGTTCCGTGCATATTAATTGTGTCAAATTATGTGGCGTACACATATCCTTACATTTTAAAATTTGACCTTATTGTCAAATTTATGACTTTTTATCAGTTGGGATTGTTTGTCAATGACAACTGTTCTTACTTTTCGTCCTTGACAATTCATCCTTTTTTATTTAAAAAATGAAATTTACTAGCTGATAAATTGTACACGCTTTATCATAGTAAATTCAAATAAAAAAAGAAAAAAAGAAAAACATACCACTCACCTCCTCTATTGTTCTTAGTGCACAGAATACATGAAATTTAGAATGTTTTACATGCCTATAACTTTGAGCTTCACAATTTTAAATGTACTAAGTATCCACTTAGGTTTAGTTTGACTTCATGGCATAAAATTTTTGATGATCAATGAATAGACAAAGGGAAGTGTTAAATTGAACAAGTAATTACGTAGAAGTAAAATAGAATCTGGCAGTCAGTTAATCACACTTTGTTGCCTGTACATAACTTACTGTTATGTAGAACTTCACTTTTCCATTATCAACTCACATGAGCAAGTACAGTTACACTAAATCAGAAAATTGGATTAGGTGCCTGTACCATATAATTATCGATGAGTATTTCCTGAACAATTTTTCATTTTTAAATAACTATACTGTATACCCCATTATAGCTTGTATAGACAAAGCCTTTTTAATTTTTTTCCTATTTTGCTTTTGAGTTTATGTACTAGTGAAAAGTATTGAATTCGAAAGAACAGGGAGCATAAATATTTGTCAGTGACAATCGTTTAGATCAGTGTAACTCGATCTAAACAAATTGTAACTGTTTATTTGCATATACAATTTTACAATAAAAGTATAATATTTTATTACTGTTCATGTAGGTCCCACATATAATAATTGTGTGCATGTTATCACGTTTTCCATATAGTTCACAAAAAGTTGCAAGATGTTCAAGAAGTGTTCAACATCCTTTCAAATAGTTGTCACTAATAATCGTTCATGCTCTTTATCCGATTCAGAACCTCCTAGTTACATTAAAGAAAGAAAAAAAAAAGGACCTCCTTGTTACCCATCATTTTCATTGTATTTGAGCTATTTTCGTGTTAGATCATGTAATTCTGTTCACTAATACTAAAAACCCTGAATATAATTCAGAAATAATGACTGCACCAATAGTTCCAAGAAAACTATGAATTTCATTCTAACAAAGTAAGATCTCAGAAAACTCCAGAAAGGCATTTGATCAAGCTTGGAGTTCTTTAATTTTTTGTCATCATGCTTCGCTAAAACATAAAGGTTCTTGCTGGCCTTGTGTACAGTCATGTAAGAGGAATGGCCTTTTCCGACAGATAATAACTATTACTAATTTTCGCCAACATTGCATATGACCAGCAGAATTGCCGGCAAACGAACAACAATCTTGGCCACATCCATTGCAGATGTACCAAAAACCAATTCACCAGATCATCATTTACCATCTCCAGAGCAGAGAAGCAACTCGACAAAAGGATCTTGTAATGTATAAAAACCCAGGTAGATTGCGAAAAATTCCACCTCCGAATCATCATTCTCCAACCACAAAGAAAGGAATGCCCCTGGTGGTACAAAATTAATACAAAATTAATAGCAAGTTCTATGTATGTTATGTTAGAAACATCGTAGAAACTACAAATTCAATAGTCAGTACCAAAAAATAAGGACAATTGAAACTACCAGCTTTATGACCATAGGTACATCTCTGACCTATAAGTTATCACAAAACACATGCAATACTATTGCCTATGAGGTCGTCCCTGTACTTTTCTAGACAGAGATTAATAAAAATGAAGCAACACAAATTAACTTACACGCCGCCATGTCTTGAGAAATAGTCATTATCCAGTGAGATAGCTAAAGCAACAGCAACTGCTCTCTGTGCCAGAGTCAATGGATGCTTAACTTGCAAATCTTGACTCTGCAATAAGAGGCAGTTAAATGCTGATATTAATGATAACATACAGAGTCACTGATTAAAAATTTACCCCTCCATCACGATAACTGGGATCAGCAATGCCAAATCGGATAACATACTGGCCAGCATCAGTGAAAAGCTGCATCACATTAAGTGCAAGCACATTCAATTTGGTACCACGCAAGGAAACTGTTCATTAGCAGCCTTCTAAGAGAGTATTGCACCAGCATTATGTCATTATTCGCATAACTTTAGCAAAGATGATATACTTTAGAATAGTGATACGTTTGGTAGAGGAAGAAAAGAAAAGCCAAGACAAAATCTTTGGATAACAAGAGCAACAACAGCCATATCAAAACCAAGAAGGGGGGGAGGATATCAAGAACAGCAGGAGCAAATTATGACAGCTCTGCGCCATCATACTGGGTGGGGAAATGAGTGCACCGTGTGCGGTAATAAACCAAGGTCTGTATAATTTATGTCCGTCTGGACCCCAAACTCACCTCCCCAACAAAAAAAACCCCAAAAGAAAAAAGTCCAGGGGACCTTATAATTGCAGAAAAAAGTTGGAAAAAAAAGGAAGAGAGAAGAATAGATCACATAAAGTCCAAAAACTGCCACAACAAATTGGATAGAGGTAGGATGCAAAAACAAATCATTAACATTGAAAAACTACAACCTCAAAACCAAAACCCCTCCAGTTACGATCTATTTCAGCCAGCACTTCCCCATTAATGTCCTTCAATGTAAATGTCCAGTTCCAGAATCCAGGATTCTCAACCACCGCAAACTGAATATTCCTACATAAGCATCAATCAATTGTGGTTATATATGCAAAAGATGGTACTCTTGGATAAAAAATTAATATACAATTTTGTCATAGAACCAAGCAAAAATAAAGGGAATGTGCTATCTGACCAGTAAAAAGATTATGACTACGAAGATTAAATTTTAGGAAGGAAGCTGGAAGAGTGTATTCCAGTAAAAGGAAGCATTCCATATATATTGTTATGAAATTTAAAGCTACTTCAAAAATTAATGTTTTCTCTAAGTTCTTCAAGTTACTGACTCAATTTCAGTTTAGTATAAAGGACAAAGATACAAGTTTAAGGACAATACTGAGAGCACTTTCCAGTAAAAAGCAGCAATCTATCATATCTTCCTATGAAATTTAAAGCTACTTCAACAATTAATATTTGTTCTAAAGCTCTTCAAGTTGCTGAAAGCATAAAGCACAACGACAGGAAAGCTCTGTGCTATAAAAGATACGCAGTTGCTGCAAAAGCAGACCATTGCAAAGAAGAACAAAGACGCTAAAACTTTTATTGGAGGCATGGAGCATCATTCTCCTTATCAACAAAGGCTTAGATATTAGACATGGGAATTGCATATCGAGGCAGACAATGAAGACTATATATACTCCCTATATTTCACATCCTCAAGTAAGCAAAAATTATGAGTTTCTAACAGAATTAAGTTCACAGTAGCCAGAACCGAGTTATTCAGAATGGTATGAGCCAAAGAAAGTGAGCTACGTGAACAAAAGAATGAAAGTAAAGTGAGGATAGGAAGTTCTAAGGTGTTACATATAATGAAACCCTTAACTGTAGAGACTGGGTTGATGAAGGCACATCATCAAGCTTGTCAGATGCAAGGAAGACATTAGAAATTTGGGGAAATACAACAGAAGAGAAGGGGAAACTTAAACAGGAAAGTTTCCTTCGCAAAGATGACTACTTTTACCTGATCTACATTTCAAAGTGGTTTAATTTGCTGTTGTAGGTAAGCTATATTGCTGGCCTTCCAGACATGACCTATTAATTTTTCCATTATATCACAACCTAGGTGCAGACATGCATTTTCAAAGCCTTAATCTTTCAGATCTTGATCTCCAATGCCAAGAACTTTCAGATCTGGTTTCGCAAAGACCAGTCCTGTAAAGTTTCTATCTATCAGCTCCAGGAGATAGCTTATGACATGAAACTTCCAGGAATGAACTGCCTTTGCCTCAGCTTGAAGCCTAAAGTATCTCGTTTATTTTCACTATTCCCCTTCATCCATTTTCTTCACCAGTTTCTGTTCTTCTACTTATAAAAGTCAATTTTCTGTGTAAATATTAGCATAATGAAGCAAACCTTTTACAGTGATTCATTGCATGCAAGATTAAATCTTTTAGCTCAATAAATTAGCAATGCCTCCCAAATTTTAAGCTACTAGCTGATTAGCCTGGTTTTAAATGTGAAAATCAAAGATACAGCATCATTGTGAAAAAGCTGGGAATCACTGACAATTCAAAAACCTTACAAGGAAGAAAGACAGTGAACGCCAAAAATAAAAAACTTGAAATCTAAGTACATTCACTAGGTGAGTAAGAAGAAGAAATTGAAAAAGTAGCAGCCTTCCTTTTGTGACTGCAAATTAAACTTGCGTGTCAGTTGAGAAATTGCAAGAGGACAGTTCTCAAGATTCTCCAAGGTGAACTCACAGAATGAAGACAACAAAATGTCCTAAGTCTAAGAGAAGAAACATTAGCCGCTAGATAAATGAGCTCCACAAATAAGAAAGAATATGAACTTGCAGAAATCTAATGAACAGAAGCCGCATCAATTGCTTCCACATGTTGATTTGTGATCATTCCTTTCATGATAAACACACTTGGTTGCCATAAAATTAGATGTACAATTAAAATGCCATTAGCTGAACGATTTCAGTTCACATAAGAGAAGGCACAATATTCCAAATGGCAATTTCATAGGTTAAGATAGAAGGTCACCCCAAGTATAAATCATAAATTCTCTTCCAAAGA
This sequence comes from Gardenia jasminoides, assembly GCA_013103745.1. Lineage (NCBI taxonomy): Eukaryota > Viridiplantae > Streptophyta > Magnoliopsida > Gentianales > Rubiaceae > Gardenia > Gardenia jasminoides. The sequence continues at coordinate 3,568,135 of CM023097.1, read as the reverse complement.
TGCCATCTCCTATGAACAACACCAATTTCCTGAGAAGAAGTAATTAAACAACACAAAACTAAGTCTATGTTTGCAAAAAAAAATAGTTCCTATAAAAGAAAAAGAAGGTTAAAATGTCATAACATGGTAATCCAGTTCACTTACCTTTCCATTAATCTCAGTATAAATTGAACTGGTGATCCACCAAAAAGGCCTGCGAACCTATACAGACCCACCCATATAATTCACCAAACTACAGCTGAGATTTTTAAAAGACTAAACTGATTAGGGTGCTTACAAACTCCACAATACAAAAAGTATCATACTTACCCTAAAGAGTTCGCTACCCAAAGCATCAGTTATACTCGCAAAGAAAGGACGCCTTGATCGCAAAAGCTGGAATGAACAATGACAAGCATGTTTTTCAGCACAAAAACTGATACGTAAAAAAACATAATAATAATAATGAAACAATGTGGGAACACTTGAACTCAAAGGACTCCCTTTAGGAAGTTCTTTGCTGCCATATCAACTCCATTCTTGTAGAAAATGATGCAAAAAGTGTATAGGAAAAGTAGATCCTTCAATAATCAGGGAAAGAACTCTGGAAAGTGACTGCCAAACTAAACTGTCCATAGAGGGTAGATAAGTGGGATTGAGTGCAAAAGAGGTGAATCTCCATAAATCTAAGGACCATTTGAAGGAATCTTCCAGGCATGTTCTTACTATTTACTCCATCAATCGCCCAGATCCAGTCCCTTTCACATGAGAAGGGGAAAAAAGGAAAAAATGCTAATGCCAAATGTCATTTACCATTATGGAGGATGTGATTTCCACTAATTAAAAATAGGCAGAGTTCTGGTGTCTTACACACGATTTTCCATTTTTTGGCACCAATAATCTCAGATGCAGACCTAAGCTGCATTCAGATCAGAATGCATTGTGCCAATATTCAACTCCTTTTTCTACTGGATTTGAGACCTCGAGGATAAATGTCAAAATGTTGCACAGCAATGATAACTACACCATATTGCTGAAATATTTGACATAATGGACTTGGTTGGTAAATATTTCAGCAATGAATTTACTCTGTAGCACAGAAACACACACGAAAAGGAAAAGAAAAAGGAACATATATACTCAAGTGGGGACAGGGCAGTGGTTAGAGGTCTTCCCCATTTACATTTTCCCTGCTTGTTATCCTCCCCGAACAAACACTGCTTCCATTTTCATGCCTAGCTTTATTGATACCTTGTTAATATACCTCGCCATAAAGTAATTTCATGCATTACATCATATTGGCTACTGAAGCGAAGTAGGTTCTTTGTTTAGTATTTGACTAGAAACACCTAGTCAAACTAATGACTACATACTCGAAAGAACTTGAAAAAGTGAAGGACTAGTTAGTGTGTGAGAGCTGGGACTCGATACCACACTCGTGCTTTTCCAAATTATAGAAACAGGAGGCAGAAATTTATTTGAGGTTCAAGAATTCTGTATATACATACATAGACACATCATACACGCACATACATAAATAGACATATCTACACATACATATGTGTGTGTGTATATATATATATATATATATATATGCATGTATATATGTGTGTGCATGTATACACATACACATATAAATGCACACGCACCTACATACATATATGTATTGCGAAAGGAGAATAAGAAACAAGATCACAATGAGGATGATAACTGCACTAGGAAGGATAGACTAGGAACCACTTTAATAGTCGTTCAGCTTTAAGGAAGAACTGTATTCTTTCGAGGTAGGTTGCATGGCAAGTATGGAATACTTTCTCCATTGTAAATTGTAAGGTGCAATGGTGAGGAAAATTACTTCAGGCGTCTCCAAAGAAAATGAGCATATAGGAATGAGCTTTTTCAAACGAACTCTAAAGCTACATATAGAGTGAAATACTAAGGGTGCATTTGATAAAGCTTAAGTCTAAAAATTGAAATCTGAAATCTGAAATCTTAAGTTTGAATCCATTAAGTTACTCAACTGTTAGGTATTAATTTTGATACATTTGAGTGTATATCACATATCAATTTATGTCAAATTGCTCCACATATAGTTCCTCGAACAGCATTTTCTAAACAAACCAGAGCCCACCCGAATTTAAGTGATAAGTGAATAGCTTATCACTTATTTTTGGGAGTAAGTTTTGCCTAAAAATTCAGTGGCACACAATGAATTCAGATATTCTAGTTTTTGTTATCAAACGATTCTGGACTTATTAAGATCTGAATCCATTAAGTTTAAGTGTTGAATTGGGTTATCAAACAAGGCCTAAGATGATGATCAAAGCTAACTTAGGCTCAACAATCTGTCAATTTAAGTGATCATATAAAATGTATGCCTTAACTCTTTACCCAAGTAGCTTGAACTCAAATTCCAAAAAGCAATAATGTCACAACAAATGGTATGCCAAGTAAAGCACAGCAGAAGTAGCTCACGGACACCTCAGCTCATTTGATGCTACCTGTACCTTGTTGCATCTTCCAATGAACTTATAATAGCTAGTTATGAGGCTTTGAATATCACCTAGAAGGGTCACTATTTGGTCAAGAGAAGAACAATACGTACCTGTCTTGCAATAATATTACTCTTTTCCCGGATATAACCTACAGGCTAAAAAGATACAGTTAAGCTAAGGGACCACTAACAAGGAAAAATTAGCATTTTCTGCCAAATGAAAACTGTGTGGCTGCAAGGATTCATTTATGCTGCAGAGGGTAAGAAGAGACGACATACTGAGTGAGGATAGCAGAGATCAACTACCGCATATCGATTCTCCTGCAATTCCAGAGTCAGCATTATAGCATAGTACAGAGATGAGAAATGAAAACCAGCAGCTACTAAAAATAGAGAGTAAATAAGACACCAAAGTTCACAAAAAAATCTCACCACAAGTGGAATGCACAAGAAATGATACATTGGCATAGACACAAGAACATACTACAAGTAAAATCTGGCTAAGTTGCTTTTTAGGTAGTCACTTTTCTGTTTGTTTTGGTAATAATAGAAAGATCAAAACTTTAGAATCCCTTAAAAATCTCAAAATTTCAGAAAGAACCTTGAAGACCAGATTAACACCATTGAGACAATTGATTACCTAAAAATGGGGAAAAAAAAAACAAAGCTAGATGCAAAATTAGCAACTACTTAATTAAGACAGAATTAACAACCATTACAGTGCCCCTTAGCATGTCCAATGTCTTTGAAATGGATAAGATAGGTAGATTGCTATCAAAACTTTTTCTTATCTTTAAAAGACTTGATTAATATTTCTGACCCTTACTAACTTTTTGATTTGGAACCCCTAGTAGCATCCAATCTTTGCAAGAGTAAATATGCATTCGCTCTATCTACTAAAGTTGTTACACATCAACCAAGAAAATCCCTACTTTTTGAGTGGTTAAAATTATCTTGATCATCCGAATAAAGAAAGCCAGAGTACAGAAGGGAAAATGCAATAAAACTGATATTCAGTATTGCCAAATGAAATTAATCAGAGAAGTAAGAACATGTTTTCTCATGTCATTGACAGTCAAGAAAAAAGGGCGCTTTGCTTTCTAATCCTGCCTCTCTCACAAGTCCCATGCCCACACATTGTACTTCTGGGAGTAGAACAAAATGCAAAGATTCTGCTGATATGCAAGCTTCTTTGTCAATTTTAACAAATTTGGAGAACAACCAAGATACAGAAGGTAAATTATGTAGACAGATTTTTCCATGTTCCTAGAATGAATAAATAAAGGCATGGGTTCTATTGAAAGCAATCATAGAAAAGCAAAATTAGTGGACAATGATCAAAGATTACCTGCTCAAAACCAACAGTAAGATTTGCCCATTCTATATCCCTTGTAATCAGGAGATTGGATCTTGCAAGAAGAGGAGCAACCTGAGCCTAAATAACTCAAGATATTGAGCCTAAAGCATAAGTAGGCAAAAAATTGTAGTTGCAGTCATTAGAAATCAAGAAAAATTAAATATTCTGATGTCTTACCTCCTCTAAAGATGTGGGTTTAAGAAACCCTGTAACAGGTTGGCTGGTAGGTGGTTGCTCCAAGGCTGGCTTCATCTCTTCAAAAGATCCATGTGGAATTCCAGAGTAAGATTGACTACCAACAAGTGAAACATCATTGTGAAGATGCTTGTGAACCTTTTGCCTTCTTTTTCCTTCATAACTTTGTCTTTTGAAATCTTCAACCCAAAGCTGCACAAAAAAGTCTCTGCTCAAGTCCGGATCAGTGTTCTGGTAGTGGTTAAGTCGAAAAGATATAGCCATTCCACATTTCTCTGCTCCTAAAATACTCCTTGAAAGGCCAAACGGAAACTTAATCTTCCATGGTGTATCTCTTGCTGTATTCAATATCTTTTGAGGATGTGAACTTGTATATCCAGCTCGCACAAGTGATGTTGCTCCTACATATCCTCTTTGTGCTAATGAAGGGAGGAAGACACGGTGTTTAGCAAAAAGAACACTATTCTCAAGCCATCCAAGCACATAAGTGCTGCTTTTCAATCGCTTGGTGAAAGCAGTCAAACCCTTAAAGCGGTTCATCTGGTCATGCTGCAAAATGACATTTTGCCATCCCAACACCAAATAGGGGGTGAAAGGCATTGCTCAGATGAGTCACACATTGAAGATAGTAAAGAAATACCATCTATAAAGAAGTACAACCTTATGTCCTTGATCTGGAAATGTCAATCAAATCATACTTGACAAGTAATACCTAGCCGGTGCCTAACTGCTCAGGAACACATGGCATTACAGAGCAACTACTAACAAGAAGGACAAATAACATGCTTTAGTATTTAATGTTGCATAACGTAAATTAAGTAACTTCATCTTGCAAATGACGTCTGGCAATCACAAATGCTTTCACTTAACAAAGCTGCAGAAGGTTCAAATATAGTCAACCCCAAGAATTATAAAATACCAAGCAAAGGAGCTTTTATCATGCAATGTGATTCAAATAGGTTAGGAGCTTCCAGACATTTCAAGACTGAAAGTCTTTCAGCTCTTATGATGATCCATGAGAATCGCCCAGATTTGGTATTGGAGGTTAGTTCATAGAAGAGATAGAGAGAGAAATGGAGACCTTCAAAGACCAACAGAGAAGATGGTGTAAATTTAGTGCAGAAAAGTGTTTTAGGAGGCTTTTAACTCTAGAGGAACGGACTGCTTCAGGAAAGCCCTTTTAAATCTAAGTTACCATAGTTAAGTCCAGTAAAGGCTTATTCAGTCTGAGGAACAGTATATCTAGGGATATTCTAGGCTAGAATGTGAGAGATTGACAAACGATAGTAATTTAAGAGTGCTGATTTAGTGTAAGGATCTGAGGCTTAGGCCCCGTTTGATAACACAATTCAGCACTTAAACTTAATAGATTCAGATCTTAACACGTTCAGACTGTTTGATAACCGAAAATAGAACATCTGAATGAATTAAGCAGCACTGAATTTTCTAGGCAAAACTTGCTCCCAAAAATAAGTGATAAGCTATTCACTTATCACTGAATGTGATATACATTCAAATGTATTAGATTTAGTACGTAACAATTCAATCACTTAATGAATTCAGACTTCAGATTTCAGATTTCAGATTTCAATTTTATCAAACGCACCCTTAGCGTTTTAATTCAGTAACTGACCTCAATTTCAATTGGACATTTAATACATTAAGCAAGTTCCAAATTCTTTATCCATTTTTGTTAGGATTTCATGTCTGTTAAGAATTTCATTTAATGATGCAAGTATCAAGACCCACGAATCATGAGTCAAAACATCTTCAAGTCTCAAATCCTAGAGTTCTAATTTCTACAAGAATTGCTCTGCACAGCAGAGCTGAATCAGGTGCCACTAAATATTTGTATAACACAGGGTCAAACCTACAAAAAAAGTATCACTCTTATCATTGGATTATAAACCGCTGAATCACAGCTACTATAAAGGTTGCCAAATAGGTAGTTAACTTTGCTTGGCATCAATCACATACTACTACTTTTGCAACTACAAGAGGTATAAACAAGCAAAACAGGGCCCAAGAACAATGGTAACATCTTCAGTCATAATATGCATTACTGGTTTAGTGTGTGTGTGTGTGTGTGTGTGTTTGGGTGGGATTGGTGGGGCATTACAGGTTAACTTATCAAAAAATTATTTCCTAAAGAATTTGTTAGTTACTAGTTTAACACTATTGATGGCACTGGCAAATCCTCTATAATAGCAGAATTACCTCACTAACTAAATCCTAGCTTTTCTTCTCTGCATCACTTTGACCCCATATGACTTCAAAAAGCCCAAAAGATAAGGACAAACCCACCAAGACAGGACACGTATCACAAAACTAATTGTATAAGCAGCCCCAGAATGCTATCAAAGCTACTACCTTGTATCTTAAAAATAGAGCAAACTAAATTTATCTCCTAACACATTGGCCATTTATTTTCTCATTGTCATCAAGAAAGATGGAAATTTGGCAAATTTCAGCACACAGCAATCCAAATTTCTAAAATTACAAGGTTTTGCAACAACCCACAAAGCAGTAGCAACTATTATAACGTCTAGAACCTGTATCTTGTTAACAGCACCACGGCAGATGAAACTTACAAGCAATGCAGCATAATGTACTAGCAAAACAAGCATGATTTTCATTCAATTATCCGCCCAAAATGCAACTGAATGTAGAATATAACACCCCACAATTTTCCCAGATTATTCCGCGTACTCAAACTAATAAATAGAACAAAATTTACCCAAAAAAAAAAAAAAAAAACTCTCACAGGCACTTATACAAACAGTTGATAAGCATATCCTAAATTGCAGCCATTAACACAGGACACATACAGATGATTCAGATATATGAACTTGTACAGAACTCGAAGATAATTGAAGATAATAGAAGCTTAGGTACACTTAGTTACCGTTCAGATAGCGAAGAAAGCTTCCCCCGCGGGATTCAACGGCGTATAGGGGTAGGGCCAAGTTCGAGGGAGCGACCATTCGAGAGCTTGTTTTAGTGGTCTAGTCGGTATTAAGCTACCAGTATAAATTACTACTACTACAACTAGTAAGTATTAGATTAGAGACAAATGACGTTTGTCAATATGACTGCCTCCAGTTTTGACCAAAAGGGGAAAAGGAAATCTCGAGTGCATAATTCTTTTTGGTTCTTATTATTCCCATATTATTATTATTATCATCAGGGTTAATTCCATTTTGCACCCTTCAATTATATTTAAATTTTCACCTTTAGTCCCTAAACTTTTATGGGACATTTTAGTTCTTAAGCTATAAAATTTGTCTCATTTAAATAACATCATTAAGAAAGTGAGACAGATTTTATGCCTCGGACTCGGTGGGTATATTTTAGGGACTAAATTAGGGCAAATTTTATGTTTTAGAGATGACAAAAATTATGACATCGACCAAATGGGCAATAAAGCCGATGATGAAGATTTTTGAGTCAACTGGCGAGATCTTTGGTTCAAGTCCAGGATGGACAAGTATTATACTTCGGGGATTAAAATACAACAATTTTATAATATAGGAACTAAAGTATCCAATTTTGAAATTTTAGTTTGGATTTCCATACGAAAGAATTAAAATTTTAGTTCTTTTATTTTATATTAATCACACCTCAATTCGACCCCTTAAAAAGGTTTCATTGTGGACTGTCTGACTCTTGTCAGATTCACTTAAATAACACAATAGTCTATTCACCAAAACACTCTTCCTTCTATTCAATTTTACAATGGAAAAGTCACAGTGTAATGTGGGAGGAACAAAGCCAGAACGTTTTTCTTCTAATTTTTTCTCTTTTTTCCACGAAAGTTGCTAAAAGCTCGAACTACCGACTGCTAGATCACTCTTATGGCATCTCCACACCCAACTCAGGATCTGTTCATGTTGGGGGTGAGCTTCACAGTTTAGTGAGCCCCATGTTCTTCAATTTTAGATGCTTAGACAGATCTGACCCAAGCAACATTTCACAACAAAGGAAAAATAACAAATTAACTACAGCACAATAAAGGATATGGCCATGATTTGTCGGTGACGACCTGGTTCCACCTTATACTACCATCACAAATTCAACCTCCTACTCTCAAACAATAGGTCAATTTTAGAAGTGCCTTTCACTCTCGACCCAATAAGTAGATAACCTCCTATCCACATACCGAGTTACGTACCGATATGTGTAATGATGGTCAATAAAATCCTTGCCTGCTCGACGGATCATTGCGCAACACCATGTAGTCACTTGTACCACTACAATAATATGCACAACAGCTAACAGATGCAATCTCAGTATCAATTTTTTTTTTTGGCAAGACGGTTCATATATCAGAGAATCTCTTTTTCCGGTTTTGTTTTTGTTTTTGTTTTTGTCTTTGCTCTGGGAATAATCTCAGCCAGAGGATATCCAAAGATCTGTACAACAACGTCAAAAGCTGACTTGTGATAATCCCTTCCAACTACTATCGCGGTTGGATGGTGAAATGTCTATTTGTTATGACAAAGCTTTCTATAAACATTTTTCTTGGAGACGGTTTTGCTACTCTTGTAGCATATCTTGGGCCTTGGCAAAAACAACTTTATCAAGCCACGATTGATGCTGCAAATCAAGTGCTTTAATGCCTAACTATATGCTAAACTTGTAAAGTCAAAACTTCTTCACACACACACACACATAAATCTATAATTACATAGAAATAAACTTGAGGTTTAGCAGTGCATTATTGCAGGGAGCGGATTTTCAACTATTGTCAAGTGTAATTGCACTGGACAACTTATTTCTAAGATCATCCTATTTTAGAATTTTATGATTTTTTTGGTAAAATATCATAATTTCATTAAAATCTGCGCTAATGGTGGAAATTACATCATTAAACATACACAGATATAAAAACACAAATCTAAAATTGTAAAATTTCATAATAGAGAGTGAAATTCGGAGAAATTTTAAAAATATCACAAGATCTAGATGAATAGTATTCACATATGCAGTTGTTATTCTAGTGTATACGTACGTTGTCATAAAATCAACATTGTCTTACAAAAAAAATTAGAATGTTTAATTGGGAAGCCCGGCCCCTTAACTGCTGAAATGCTCAAGTGTGGTTCTATGTATTGAACCTTTCAAATTTTAACTTGTTTTAGTCTTCCAAGTAAAATTTATTGAAATTATTCCGTTTCCCAAGGGGACTTGCTGCTTCACAAAGATTGTAAAATTGTTGATCTCAGTTGTCAAAATCAATAATACCTAGATTTTATCTTCTATTCAAAATAACGTTTAAAAAATTGCAGCATATACTTCAGGCCAAGGAAATTAAACCTCAGAGTAGAACATCAGATATGAGAGTTAATTGATCCAATACAAATAGTTGTGGGCCAATTGCCAATAGATGGAATTTCATAATTTCACATTGATAGCCAATTGCCATCGACCAGTGACAAAAGCACCGGAGTTCACATATTCTAAATTCTTATGCACATGAAAATAATTACCTGATAACTAGTCCAAGTTACATGTGTATTATTTAAAATGTTCACCAACTTATCTTACTATGCTGTATAGAATTCGATCACATATTATTCCAAGAAATGTTTTAATTTTATTTTGCCAAAAAGAAAAGATAAACTTAGTGTCGTAGTTCTTTTAGTTTTATCCAATAATTTTCATCTTAAATAGGAAATTCATCTGCAGGACCAAAGTAGCTATATGAAATGTCTTTGCAGCTCAAGCTGTGTCAATCCGGTATTCTCTTAATCTGCATCTTCCTCCATTATTTTCATACTATTCTTCTAAACGTATTCTCACGATCATTATTCATTATGTATAATCCTTTTCCTTGTAATCCATTCTCCCTCAAAGTTATGGCTATGCTTGGACAACTAGTTTTTTGGAAAACTAATCCTTATGTTAGTTGTTTTTTGGAATGTTTTTAAAAAAATTTTAGTGTAACATTATATTTGAAAAACTTCTACTATAGATGCATTAGAGTATTTTTAGGGGTATTTTTGCGATGTAATTTAGCATATTTTTAGAATTTAAAAGTTTTTTAGATATTTTTTAAAAAATTTATACAACCCACCACCACCACCATCCCCTACCTCCTCCTCCTTTCTCTCTCCTTTCTCTCCCTCTGTCTCCCTCTCCTCCTTTCTCCCTCCTTTTCCCTTTCCCTTCTCCCTCTCTTCCTCCTCTCCTCACATCCCCTCCCTTTCCCCCACTGTGTGACAATACAGCCAAACCCCTACTTCGGAGACCTCATCGGATGTTCGCCGAACTCTCGCGGGGGCTAACGATAAAATTAAAATTTCGCCGGATTAAACTCACATTATTCTTTTTAATTTGTTTTTTCCCTAGGCGAAAGGGATCAAGGTCAGTGAATTGAATGATAAGGAAAGGCGTGGAAACAATTATAATTTAGTAGATTGTAATTATTCTGTTTAGTTTAGAATGTTACAGTTTCATAATCCTGGAAAAGGCTGCGAATCTTTGAAATGGAGGTCTAGCTGGGTCGTCACACATTGGCACCTTTCCGCCTCCATGACCACCCGAGGGTGGCGACCAATCTGAATCACGACCCTCTGGTCGTGACTAGTCATTCTGGTTGCGATTAGATTTGGATCTAGTTGCAATTGGAAATAAAGGGGAAGGAAAGAAGAGGAAGAAAAAAGAAGGGGGAGAAAGGGGGAGGGAAGAGGCATGAGGGAGGAGATAGTGGCGGTGAGTGGTGGTGGGTGGTGGAAAAAGAAGATGTGGTAGAATTAAAACTTTTTTTTGGTGTATTTGTGAGTTATTTTTATATGAATTAGTATTTTTAGAGTTGTTTTTGTTTTTGTATTATTGTAACATTGAATTTTAAAAACTCCCACATCTAATTTTTATATTTGGGGTTTACACTAATAAACTCCAAAACACTCCAAATATACAAAATCTCAAATACACCTAGTAAAAATATAATAAATAAATGAATAAATAAATACCTACCATCAATTTTTTTCTCCATCACTACCTACCACCATTCGCCGCCACTGCTCCTACTCCTCTCTCCTTCCCTCGTCGTCCTTGTCCTTGTCCTCCTCCCCCTCCCCCTCCCTTCCCCTCCCCTCCCCTCCCCTCTAGTTAATAAAATCTTTTCACATTTCATTAGTTAATGAACTAATGAAATTTTGATTTGTTTTATTTTAAAAAAGAAAAGATAATCTGCTTAGGACAATGTCCCGTTGATTCATAATTCGCATAAGCAATGTGAAAAGACACTTCTTCTGCCAGACGTGAAGGACTTCTAGGGAGAATATCCAAATCCTGACCCAGCATGCTGGATCCCGCTATAGTTGGACAACTATCCCTAATGACAACTCGATGGATACGTGTACGAGATTCTGACAGTCTTTGAAAATTGTTATTGCTCTATATTTGTTGATTCCGGGAAAAAATAGTAAGAAATGAAAAAGGACATACGAGGACAAGATTTAAAGAAGAAAAGTCAGGATTGGATTCTACATGCTACCAATTTTATATATTTTTGTATTCATGACAAAATGAATTGGACATCACCACATATTTGTTATCTCCTTTGTGGTAATTATGGAGTGTTTCATTTTGAATTGACTAGAAGGACAATCTTCATCACAGAATACCAGTTATCTTCCCCACATTGTTGCCATTTTAATTGATTCTCTAAGGTAAACCACCAAGACCTTTCATACCTAATATTCATCCACGAAATCTCAATCTTTCTACAAATTTGGTTGGTAATAGCATAGTCAAAATAAGGATTCAAAATATCTTGTAGCTATTTTTTCTTGAAAAGTGCGATTAAACAGTCAATTCAAAGTGAGAACAGATACCTCCTTTTTCTTTTTCTTTTTTGATTCCAAAAGTTAATTAAAATGGATCAAAACACGAAGTTGGGGAAAAAAATTAGACAAACAAATTTGTATGTAAATAGTATCGTAGCATAAACTTAATATGCGGATTTATTTACAATAATTTTTGGATACCAAGCTACACCTAACTTCTATGTGTATTAGCCAATCAATTAATGAAAGATTTAGTACATTGGTACGCCGTATTCATTCTTTTATGCAAAAATATCTTAACTGCCCATCTGCAAATTAATGGTTGATGAATTAAGAAAGAATTGTAAAACTAGACTAAACAGCAAAATTTATGCTTAAAACTTGTTATCACAAACTTACAATTAATGTCTTTTTTTTTTTTTTTGGAACTAGAATAAGGCGTCACCTACTAAGGGTACGCTTGATAAAATTGAAATTTGAAATCTGAAATTTAAAGTCTGAATTCATTAAATGATTAAATTGTTAAGTATGGTAAGTGAATAGCTTATCACTTATTTTTGAGAGCAAGTTTTGCCTAAAAAATTCAGTGCCACTTACTTTATTCAAATATTCTATTTTCGATTATCAAACTATTTGAACGTATTAGCATTTGAATCCATTAAATTTAAGTGTTAAATTGTGTTATCAAACGGGGCGAGGAGTTAAGGTGTCGTCTACATATGAAAATTGAACTAGTGAAGCATGATACAGTCTATAAACATTTCTCTTGAGGAAAGATATTCAGAGGACTAGGAGCCACATAAATGGAGCGCAGGAACCAATCCTACAGAGCCCATGTCTTGGCAATTCCTTATCCAAGTCAAGGCCACATAAATCCCATGCTGCAATTCTGCAAGAGGTTAGTCTCCAAAGGCTGCAAAGCCACTTTAGCAATCACAAATTTCATCTCCAAAACCATGCAGCCAAAATCAGAAACTGTTCAAATTGATACCATTTCTGATGGATTTGATGAAGGTGGCTTCACTCAAGCAGAGAGTATTCATTCATATCTAGAACATCTACAAGATGCTGGCTTAAAAACTCTGATGGAACTTCTAAATAGGCAGAAAAACTCAGGGACTCCTGTTGATTGCATAATCTATGATTCTTTGTTGCCTTGGGCTGTGGATATTACTAAAGAGTTTGGTCTAGTTTCAGCTGCTTTCTTCACTCAACCTTGTGCTGTGAATTTTGTATATTATTATGTATATCATGGGCTTTTGACGCTGCCAATTTCTTCATTTCCTGTATCTATTCCTGGATTGCCACTTCTTGATCGCCTGGACATGCCAGCATTTATTGCTTTTGAGGGTACATATCCTGCATATTTTCGGCTGGTTCTGAGGCAGTTTTTGAATGTAGACAAAGCTGATTATGTGCTTGTGAATACATTCTACAAGCTGGAAGCCGAGGTAAGCCTTAATGACCTGAACTTTATTCTTCTGTATCGAACTTATATTCCTGATCAACCTAATCAATAGGAAAAAACGCGGTACTAAAGGGTCCCCATATTATAGCTTACCTTTTGGAAGTTGTATCTGACAAATCTGTTGTTTTTGGTTCTGGATTGGGATCATCCAGGGTAGAACTATGCTGTTCACATGTGTGTGTGTGTGTGTGTAGGATTAACTCCACTTTACACCCCTAACTTGCTTGGATTTCTCATTTTGCATCTAAACTTCAATTTTGGATACTTAGCGCACTAAACTCTTAATTTTGGATACTTTTCACCGTCAAATCTCAAACTTGTCCCATTTAAATCCAATCAATGACTATGTTAGCAAAATTAATAAGATAAAGGACTACACAAATTAATGATAATATATTATTTTATTATATCTGCAATTCATTGACTCCTTTTGACCACTTTCAATACATTGTCATTGATTTATATGGTAGTCGTAATTATTCATATTGTTAGCAAAATTGACAAGATAATAAATAATGTAAACTAATAATAATATATCGTTTTATTCTAGTTACAATATATTAGCTCATTTTGACCACTTTTAGCATATTGTTGTTGATTTGTAAGGTTTTTTATCGCTTTAATTTTGTTAATTATGTCGACGTTATCATTGATTGGATTTAAATAGGAGAAACTTGAGAGTTCATGGTACAAAGTGTCTAAAATTGAGAGTTTGGATGCAAAATATTCAAAATTAAAGTTTAGAGTGCAAAATAGGAAAATGACATAAGTTCAGAGGTGCAAATGAAATTAGTTCACACACACACACACACGTACATATTATGGTGGAAGTACAACTACTTCTTGTTGAACGGACCTTTGTACAAACGATGAATAATGGATTCAAAAACAAAAATATTGTGGATATTAAATTTTTAGGTGGAATATCACTCAAAAGATGAAGTAGTAAAATTTGTACGCAATTTTTCCTTTATATATATTTTTTAGACTAGAGATTCGAAAATAATCATAAGATACATACCTCCCCAGATGATTGTTGGAATCTCCGGTCATGACCAACAATTTTTAATTTCTACTACCGGATTATAGATTTGATAATTGTCTGAGCAATTGACTTAACTAACCATCTTTGACTCTTTCTTTTGTTTGTTTAATTGCAGGCCTTGGATGCCATGTCAAAAGTTTGTCCATTACTGACAATTGGTCCAACCATTCCATCTGTATACTTGGACAACCGAGTTGAAGGTGACAAAGAATACGGCCTTGACCTCTTTGAATTAGACCCCTCAATGAGCATCAAGTGGTTACACAACAAGCCCAAGGGTTCTGTTGTTTTCATAGCATTTGGCAGCATGGTCACTTTTGATGAGAAACAAATGGAGGAATTGGCATTGGGACTGAAACAAAGCAATTTCTACTTCTTATGGGTGGTGAGGGCTTCTGAGGAAGCCAAGCTCCCGAGAAATTTTGTGCAAGAAACGAGAGGAAAGGGCTTGCTGGTAAGATGGAGTCCACAGATGAAAGTACTAGCCAATGAGGCAATTGGATGCTTTTTCTCCCATGCTGGATGGAATTCTAGTATTGAAGCTTTGAGCGTGGGAGTGCCTATGGTTGTCATGCCCCAATGGACTGATCAGACCACTAATGCTAAGCTTGTACAAGACGTTTGGAAAGTGGGGATAAGAGTTAAAGTTGATGAGAATGGCCTTGTTGGGAGGGAAGAAGTTGAAGGTTGTGTGAGGGAAGTTATGGAAGGAGAGAGGGGAAAGGAAATGAAAGATAATGCAATCAAATGGATGAATTTGGCTAAGGAGGCAGTTAGCGAAAATGGTACTTCTGATAAATGCATTGATGATTTTTTATCAAGATGGAAAGTGTAGATTAGTGAAGTACACTTTCGGGATCAATTAACTTAGATGGTGACATTCAATTGGAGACGGGCATAGCACTGGTGTTGCATTATTGCTTATTGAAACCAATTAAGAAAGAAAGAATGATTGCGGCGATTCTTGATAATCTCTTAAGCGCTTATATAGGGTTAGAATTAGACTACTATAGACTAATATAACTACTATTCTAGCAGTGTTTGAATATAATTTCTGTTCAAGTTCTATCATAGATTAGTGTTGGTTGATCCAATATGATGTCCAAAATGGTTGGATGACTTCCAAATGGTGTGAATCTTGATGCCAGTAGATGTATGACAAATCTATAAATTAACGACAAAAAGGCAATTACAAGGTAATGTTTGAACCATTTGGCAAAAACTCTCAGGAAAAGTGCAATCATTTGGAAATTTAAACCGCACAATGCTTTGTGTCTGTCAGAGCTGTCGATGCTTTGGTAAACGATAAAACATTGGGTAAATTACTAATAACCCTCTATAGTTTTATCTATTGTCACATAACCGTTTTAACGTTTCAAAATATCCAATTCACCCTCTTATAGTTTTATATAAACTAAAAATTTAATGAAAAATGATCTATGTAATGTTGTTAGTAAAAATACCTGTAGTGCTCTTATTTAAATATTAAATGAAATGATGACTTAGCCATCTTGTACAAAATCATAGCGAAATTGTATGGATAAATATAAAAATTATAAGAGATAAAGTGGATATTTATGGATATTATAATTTATTACATGCACTTTTAGAGCGCTTGTGATCTAATTGCCATAACTAATTATGTACTCTACCCATTTTCCGCTTTATATAAAACTACAGGGGGTTATGTGATTATTTCAAAACTTTAGGGGATCATTTAACATTATGCAAAATCATAGGAGGGTCGTATGTAATTTATGTTGAGATACCAGTATACCAGACATATTTTTAATTTTTTTTTTTGAATTGCAGAAGTTTAGTTTACAACATTTCGGGGGCCTCACGGGATTGCTTTGGCAATCATTCAAGTTCTAATATCTCAATCTTTCTGAGGATTACTATAATTTCTCAATGAGTTAATTTTAATAAATCCCCTCGAAAAGTTCTCTTTCTCACCTCTCAGTCTTTCTTCAAATTAAGCAAATTATATTTCGTTAGAAAAAGAAGTCTTAGGTCCTTTATTTTATTTTATTTTATTTTATTTTATTTTTTTTGTTTGGTAGGGTAGAGGAAGTGTCGTAATAAAACTTTAACTACAGAAAGAGTAAAAGTTAGACCTTTCTCGTAAGGCACTTTCTTAAGGATAAATAAGTGATTATTAGAAAATTTTATATTTCTTCTTTACTTTCCCTCACTTTTCCTCGCGATCAAGCACCATCTGAGATTTTTCTTAGATTTTGTTTGATTAGAGGAAAAGTTGAAAATTAAAAGAAAAATGAAGTAAAGCAAAGAGAAAATTACTTGTTTATGCTTGCTTGACAAGAAAAACTTTGAGAAAAAATAGATACTTATGAGCACCCGTGCATGGTGGATTTTCATCCACTCCCTTTATCCACATGGCTACATCGGGCTCTTTACTTTATTTTAATATTTTCTTTTCATATTCAAGCATTTTTTTAAGTTTTATTTAAATCTTTTAAAATACAAAAAACATGTATCTACATTAAGTACAATTACCACTAAATTCACTAAAAAAAATATTTATAAATGAACGATAACGCCCCTTAATAGACAAAAAGGAAGTTATTGCTCTTTGTTTTTCAATACCTCTTATACAATAAGACTAAAGTCTTATCCATTTCCGACTACACATATTTGCAAAAGCTTTTTCAGGAAAAGTGCAATATGCACGGAAATTTTGTAACACACATGCCTTGTGTCTATTACACTTGATGCTTAAAATTCTAGCATACCTGACATATATTGAACATTCTATTTAAATTTCACTGATTTAGACTACAGCATTTTAAACCTCTCGCTACCGTCTTTGTTGGCTACCGTCCTTGTTGATCTAGAGACAAAGAAGAGAATGAATTCAATGGTTTTGAATCTCTTTTACAATTATCCCACCTAAAGTTCACCAATCCGGCGTAGCCCGTTTTAGAATACTTATTAAATTCAACCTAGTCCGGCAGTTCGAGCAACCAAATTGGTGAACCGGCCATCTAATTGGGTTGGGTTGCTAATTCGATCATTTAAGCAAATAGCCTATTAAAAGGCACGAACCCGTTGACTTCACCAAAATATTTGAGAAACCAGGTCTGATTTTGGAGCAAAATTGGACGCAAATGTGTTGCTAGGAGCATTCAATTTTGAGATCTCTTGCATTAGATTGTGCCATCTTACTAGTAGACCCAACACTTTTATGTTAAAAATTCAAGGCTATTTATAACTGTATACTATATTCCGCTTTCTCTCAAGTCTTCCAATTATCTTTTTCTTCTCCCTAATCGCTTCTCAAATAATTATTTTCTTAAAATTTTCGTATTCTCATACTTTATCCTAAAAGTTAGGAACAAATTATCAAAATGATATCTTATCATAAGTCATTCTTCTTAAATATATCTCAAATAAGCCTTTCCTTGAATCTTTAATACTCTCATATCTTATCTCAAAAGTTACAAATTTAATTATTAAAATGATATTTTACCATAATTCATCCCTAATAAAATAATTATTCTAATAATCTATCTATCTATCATATATGTATTGGAGGGCAGGTTTTCTGGGAGTGGTCTCCAGAAGTCAGGAAATTCCCAATCTAATTTTGTAGGAATTTGTATTTAATTTAATTCATTAAATATCTCATGAGTCATGATAAAAACCGTTAGTAAGAAGTAACTCCTTATCAGCACTATCTCCACTTCTACTTACATGCAACTACCTTATCAGCATTATCTCCACTCTTAAATCAATGGTCATGGATTTAAAAAATCAAGAGTTGTACTAATCCTAAACGTTAAACTACGAAATCACTAAATTAACAACAAATTTCTATTGGCACTTGAAAATGAAAATTATTATTCAAAATCTTTATTTTTGATAAATAATAATAATAATAATAACAGCAACATTAGTCCTACCAAAAATTTAAAAAAAATAACAATATAGTTTAAGAGAAAGATATAATGCATTTATCCGTAAACTATATCTACTCAATTTATATATATCTAATCTAAATTTTACTCTAATGGGATTTAAATAAGCATGTAAAACCCAACCAATAAGAATAGTCTTAGGCATTATTGATTATTTTGTATATTTTTATTATTTTCTTCAATGTAAATATGTAACACTGCTATGTCATTTTTAGAAAAATGACTAAATCTTTTTTTTTTTTGTAATTGTTGAACGTATTACAAGATATTGTCAGTTTTTCATTTGCATTTTCAGATGCCAATTATTACAACTATTGTGATTAATTTTTGGTTTTATATAGTTTCATATTATGAGAGGTAAAATTAAATATATTCTAAAAATCACTATTCATCGATTCTTCTTTATCAACTTTATATTTATAAAGTAGCTACCATGTACATGGTTAATAAAACTTTATACTCACGAAGAAACGTGGACTAAAATCCAAAAGTATGTTAGGATCCGGCCTAGGAGAATTTGACAAAAATTAATTTAACAACTCACGAAAGTGATAACAAAGGTTATAGTAAAATATGGTGGGAAAAAAAAAAGACAATGATACAAAATTTACATAGTTCGGTCAATCAAACCTATGTCCACAGGAAGAATTAAGCACTTTCACTGTAATGAAAAAAAGAATACCAAGTTTCAATAAAATTCCCGAAACCCCAATGTAAAAAGGAGACAAAACGAGAGACTACTCAAGATAACACAAAAGAAAATATTTCCCTAAGTGAGCTCTTGTCTCTTAGGGGGGTGGTCGTGTAGTGCAAAGCTTCTGGAGTCCCAGGCAGCTCCAACCACGCTGTCAACATGCATGGCTGCTGAAAATTGACTACCAAAGCCTGCACTTCCAAGCATGCATTTCAATATTGGGGCTATAACTGCAGGATGGCAGTCATTTCTGGCTACGAAGACAATACGTGAACCAACATTTGCATATTTAGGATGGTAGAAAAAACATGGCTCGTAGCCATTATGTTTCACTGGAAGACATGGAGGACGAAAGGCTCACATGATGTTCAATGTCAAGTACAAAGTACCATACAAATCTCACATGGTTACTTACATTCTACTGTTCTAATCCCGTCCCCACTCCTTGTTTTTTAAATCCTATCCTTTTCCGGTATAAAAATTTTGAAAAGAAAAACTTAAATTCTACTAGCTGTGACTAAGGTTGGACGCCAAAGCCACCTAACACTTTTGATGCGAACATTAATAGTTTCTTTAATTGTGCAAAATACTATGTCATTGCACTGTAAATGTGTCATTCTATTAAGGCCATAATTATGTGGAACATCCACTTTAAAGTTGGCGATTGAAATTGAAATAGTGAGATTTAAAGTTAATCGTCCAAATGGAAAAATTTGCACATTGGGAACATGTTAAGACAAGCTCTGAAATTTGAAAATAGGACTGTGTAAAGTAAATCACCCTGCATAATCGGGTGCCAAATATTTCGATATCCGTTGATGTCTAATTAGATTTGAAGGAAATTAAATATATATTACTTTAACATCTTGCAATTCTTTAATAATTCGATCTCTATCATGGTTTTGAATTTATTCATTTATTTATTTTTGTGTTGACCAAAATCAAGACCGCATTATTATGTATAGACTATAGAGTAATAGAGCTGGCTCTTTCTTTCCTCTTCCACCAGTTTTCTTCTTTACTAATAGAAATAATTTCAGAAATCTCCTCTAAGGTTTCTAACAATTTCACTTGGCACCCTCAAATTTTAAAAAATTATTACATACCTCCCTTACTTTAGACTTTTTGAATCATTTACAGCCATTTTAAAATATAATATTTAAAATTCATTTTGGGAGAGTAAATGTAATCTTATTTCAAGTTTCTCTTTTGTTGTCTTACTTTTTATTACCAAAATGGTGAGTATATTAATAATAAATGAAAAACAAGAACAAAAGATATTAAGGTTTATTCTAATTGGACAAAATATAGTATTATATTTTTAGGATAATTTTTTATACACGGTCAGTGTATAATTTTTTTTTTTAACATTAGCATGTTTGGATTATACCATATAATTTAAATTTAAATTTGAAATTCAAATCCTGCACATGTGGCATGCATCTAAACCCGCTAGTATAAAAAAATCACTGCACTATCAGTGTATAAAAAGTTAATTCTTTTTTTTATATCAAAAGTTAATAGTTGAAAGTTTATTGAATTTTTGCAAGTTACAAAGATATTTCTTTACCGTAAAGTGTTTTGAGTTAATTGCTAAAGTTTTATAAATCTTTTACATATTTTGAATTTTCTAATTATTTTCCAAATCAATGGCTTGAAAAGTAAAAGATACAACATGTTAAAAATTATAAATAAACTTACCGTATTGCTTTTAAATTGATGCAAAAAGGTATTCTCATGGTTGTAAATTATTGTAAGTTATTTTTAAGAGTAGTATATGCCATTCATAATTAAGTAATTCAACATTTCTTGTTCAAAAGAATATAACAAAAACTATTGAAGAGTTTTTCGATCTTGTTATCAACTTTTAGATTTTCGTTAAAGAACTATATCGACCAATTAACAAAAGTTAAGAGATAAATATAGTGTATTATGATAATTAAGAAATCACAAGAAAAAAGCAAATTTGGAGTGAAATTTTATTCTCTCTCCCAAAATGAGTTTTTAATAATATTATATTGTGAAATGGGTTTCAAATGATATAAAAATGTTTAAAATAAGGGAACCAAGTGAGATTTTTTCAGAACTTAAAAGTGCCAAATGAAACTATTAGAAATCTCAAGGGAGGTTTTTGAAATTATCCCTTACAAAATATTACCCTCTGATTACCTATCCAATTCTGCAAAAATTGCTAGCTCAGAATCCAAGAAACAACAAAACAGGGAAACATGGATGAAAAAGGATGTAGACTTCATGTTCTAGCCATCCCTTTACCACTACAAGGCCACATGAATCCGATGCTGCAATTATGCAAGCGTTTAACCTCCAAGGGTGTCAGAATCACGCTAGTCACTAGCACCTCAGCAATTATATCGGTGCAAAATCTATTTGACTCGATCAAGATTGAGTATATTCTAGACGATGCCAACATCAAAGTTGAGAGATCAACTGAATCGGAGAAAGTTGATGCCTTCTTGAAACGGTTTAAAACCGCAGTTTCAGATAATTTGGCCAAGCTAGTTGAGGAAAAGGCAAGTTCCGGTCATCCTGTGAAAGTCGTTCTGTATGATTCGCTGATTCCATGGATTCTGGAGATAGTGCAGGGACAACTAGGCCTTAAAGGAGCTGCATTTTTCACTCAGGCTTGTGCTGTTTACGCTATATACAACCATATTCATCGAGGAACATTCAAAGTTCCTCTGGAGACATCCAAAATACTGCTTCCTTCAATGCCACCACTGGAGTCGAATGATCTGCCTTCTTTTGTTTATGACCCTGCTCCATACCCAGGTGTCTTGGATCTTGTCCTTAGTCAGAATATAAACCTGGAGAAAGCAGATTGGCTCTTGTTCAACTCTTTTGACAAGCTAGAAAATGAGGTAAGAGTTTTTCTTTCTATAGACTAATTGGAATTTGGAAGTTCACAGCCATTTTTTTCTTTTATGTGATACTGTTTAAATTATATCACACGGGCAATTTTCGTTGAATTGTTGTTATTGTCAATCCTATTTATCTTGTAATTTAGCCATTCGTAGGCCATAAGCTCTGTTCATTTTGTTCATATTATACATTACAATATGCAATTTTTAGTTAGTTATTGCTAATCCAAAAAAGTGAATAAACAGAGAGACAAATAACTTGTAGCTACTCACCTTGAAACTGTCCGGTTTGAACTGCAAAGTAATCATGGTATTTGTTTGATTTTCTATTACGCTCAAAAATTTCATTGAACTGGTCAAGAACCAATTCAACCAATCAAAAACCGGACTCTCAAACTGGTTTCTGCTAATTTATTTTAATATTATCCAAATTTGTAATATCTAAACAAATAAGAATATTTAGTCTTAGAATTGAGCTGGTTAAAGTCTCTATTTCACTTACCGATCCTGGTTAAATATATAGCTTATACCGAATAAGTCTAAATGCCAATTTTCATGTGTTTTCTGTATGATGGGCTCTGATACTTAACCATGAAATCGTGCTACATTATTTATTATTGGTTAAATTTTCTCTTTAGGAAATATTACAATATTGTTGCTTATTTTCAACTAGGTAGTGACCTGGTTGACAGACCGGTATCCGATTAAGACCATAGGCCCTTCTACTCCATCCATATACACTGACAAGCGACTGAAAGACGACAAAGATTACACCATCAATTTTTTCAAACCAGATTCAGAAGCTTGCCTAAAATGGCTTGACACCAAAGAAACGGGCTCAGTTGTTTATGTATCCTTCGGTAGTGTCTCGGACCTTGGAGAAAATCAAATGGAGGAAATAGCATGGGGCCTGATGAATAGCAATTGCAACTTTTTTTGGGTAGTTCGACCTTCTGAAGAGAGCAAAATTCCTACTAATATAATGTCTGAGGCAAAACAAAGAGGTCTCATTGTGAATTGGTGCCCTCAGCTAAAGGTTCTGTCGCACAGGGCAATGGGATGCTTCATGACTCATTGTGGTTGGAATTCGACTATGGAAGCATTGAGCTTGGGAGTGCCAATGGTGGCCATGCCAGTGTGGGTTGATCAAACTACAAACTCCAAGTATATTGTGGATGTGTGGGAGGTTGGAATGCGAGTTAAGACCAGTGAGAAAAAGGGAATGGTTACAAGAGAAGAAGTAGAAAGGACTATAAGAGAAGTTATGCACGGGGAGAAGGCAAGTGAGCTTAGAAGGAATGCTTTGAGGTGGAAAGAGTTGGCTAAAGAGGCAATCAGTGAAGGAGGAAGCTCAGACAAACACATTGAAGAATTTGTTTTGAGTCTTGAAAGCAATTAGCTATAATAACATCCAATTTTCAAATTTTGATAATCTGTTGTTAATTTTGAGATTGCAAATGACAGTCAACGTATACCTAGATTATCCTAATTGACACTTCAATTAGAAGTAACCCATCCATTGGACTACTAACATAAATTAGAACCTAAAATTCTTGGGACCTAAACCTTGGGCTGACATACTGTTTACAGTCTCGGAAGCAATAGTCATGCCAAATTCCTTTGAAATACTTGATTTTTTTTTCTTGAAACAAACCTCAAAATCTTACTTTGGCGGCTTGAGGCTAAATATTATCAAAATCTTACTTTGATGGCTTGAGGATAAATATTATCAAACGTTGAACTTATGAACAAGAGTACAACTATAGATGAAATAATTGGAGAAGTATACATGCTTTTCTTGAATAATCATACTCTTGATTGACAAACGATTCCTGCCATGAACCAATATTCGAGCTACATAATACAAATCCTATCTATTTACAATGTTCGTGCTACTGAAAGGAGCAGAAAGACAAACCCCCTTTCAATGCTAAATTTCAAGTTTCATAATTTTTTGGAAATTTTTTTTCCCAAGCTAGCACAACATGCTGGAACTCATCAACAATAGCACCCATAATACTAACAGCACCAGCTGGCTGAGATGTGAAGAGAAAAACATTGCTAGATTTCCAAATGTGCCATACTATGATAGAAAAGACAAGGCTCTTAAAATGTATGAGCAAAGGATTTCCCAACCCAATGATGAGCCATCCACTGCAACTCTCCTTCCAAGTCATGACTTGCCCTTGCAAGTAAGGCACATATGTTGCACCTTCAGCCAAATCTGCTGAGGAACTTTACAATCAAAGAACATATGATCAATGCTCTCATCAATGAAGGCACTTGCACTCCCCAGTTTTCGAGTCTCTTCAGAGCAGTCAACTTTCGCTTACATGTATAGTAGCCAAATATTGACGGCAAAAAACATGGATGCAATGTTTAGCCCATACCATCTTGTGTCAGCACACCTTTGCTCCCTATTGCTGCAAAGCAGTCATGGTGGATGCCATAGAGAATTGCTTGATCTTACTATAGCAGTCCGGAGAATATAATCCTCATGATCTGTGAGAGGGACAAAAACAGCAGGAGTCTCAGGCTCTAAAAGCTGTACCTGTACTTCTGTAGTGAATCTTCTACCCGTAGGCCATTTCCACTCTCAAGCAGAGATACATTTTGGGCTTCTCTAAACGAGCAATCCATTTCTAAAAGGGTCAACTGGCTACACATCTGGGCTTTTACTCCAGGCTCATGTACTATGTGCCAAAAGATTTGATTTTGGGCTTCTTTTGTACGGAACCATTTTTTAAAAAAATTTTTTATCACTTAGAAATGATCCTAGTTGAAATACAAATGCTTGAAATTGTTATAATTTAAGGGTTCAAAATGTTGGAAAGATGAAAAATCTAGAGAGAGAAACTATAGAGAGAGTTTGGAGAGAATTTTCTCTTATATATTATCTTGGTAAAACAATGATACAAATGCCTAGTTATAGGCTTACAAGAATTAATGTCCTACCACCTATCACTCATTGATTGATATCAATCATTAATTGATATCAACTACTAACAGATAACACTCATCTACCTATCAATCACTAATGGATCAATCACTAATGAATACACATCCAAATTCTGAATTGATATTTACACTCTCACCTACCAATCATAACTCAATTTAACACTCTTCCTCAAGTTGGTGCATAGATGTCATGCATGCCCAACTTGCCAAGTGAGTTGTAGAAGTCTTTAGTTGGCACAACTTTTGTGAGTATATCGGCTAGTTGATCTTCAGACCTCACGAACGGAAACCGTATCACCTTTTCTTCAAGATTCTGCTTGATAAAGTGCCGGTCGACCTCAATATGCTTAGTGCAATCATATTGAATCGGGTTATGGCTGATATCGATGGCAGCTTTATTGTCACAGAATAAGTTCATCTCTGACTTAGGAGAGAAGCCGATATCGGCCATTAGCCGCTTGAGCCACAGAAGCTCGCATACACCTTTAGCCATGCCTCTAAATTCAGCTTCTGCGCTCGATAATGCTACCCCCTTTTGTCTTTTATTTTTCCAAGTAACTAGATTGCCACCAATGAAGGTAAAATAGCCTGAAGTCGACTTTTGATTTGTGGAATCTCCTACTCAATCGGCATTAGTATAGTCATCAATATTGAGATAGCAGTTCTTTGAGAATAAAAAAACCTTCCCAGCCGAACCCTTTAAATAACGGAGGATCTTCATCACAGTTTCCATGTGCTGATTACTTGGTGAATGCATGAATCGACTAACCACACTAACTGCATAGGCAATATCGGGTCAAGTATGTGATAGGTAAATCAACTTACCGACCAACTTCTGATATCTCTTTTTATCAGTCAGCTTTTGATTTGGGTAATCTCTCAACCTGTGGTTCTGCACAATCAATGTATCGGCAGGTTTGCAATCCAAGAGTCCAACTTCTGTCAAAAGATCAAGTACATACTTCCTTTGTGATAGGAAGATGCCTTGTGCTGATCTTGCCACTTCAATTCCTAAGAAGTATTTGAAATTCCTTAAGTTCTTCATTTCAAATTCAACAGTCAGCTGATCTTGTAATCTAGAGATCTCCTCTTCATCATTGCCTGTAATAACCATGTCATCGACATAGATTATTAAAGCAGTTACTTTTTCCTGCCGATGCTTCAAGAAAAGAGTGTGGTCGGCATTACTCTATTGAATACCATATTTCTCCATAGCAAGAGTAAATCGGCCGAACCAAGCACGTGGTGACTGTTTGAATCCATACAATACTTTCTGTAATCGGCACACCACATTCGTTTCTGGTGCTATAGAAAACCTTACTGGAATATCCATGTAGTCTTCTTTCTCAAGATCTTCATGTAAAAAAGTATTTTTCACATCAAACTGATGTAATGGCCAATCCAAATTTGCTGCAATATATAATAGTACTCTGACTATGTCCAATTTAACCACTGGTGAGAACGTTTCCTGGTAATCGATCACATAATTCTGAGTGTACCCCTTGGCCACGAGCCAAACTTTATATCTGTCAATTGATCCATCAACTTTGTACTTAATTGTAAAAACCCATTTGCATCCTACCATTTTCTTAGCATCTGGTAGTGAGACCAAAATTCACGTATTACTATTCTACAATGCTAACATTTCATCCTTAATTGCTTGAGTTCAATTCGGATCCTCTAACGCAGCATGCACATCGATCGGAGTCTTGACTGACGACACATTATTCACAAAGGTTTCAAGAGATTCAGATAGCCTGTGAGTAGATATATAACTGGCAATAGGATACTTTGATCATTTTGTACAAGTTTGTGGAGAATACCGAGTCGGTGGCTTGCCACGATTGGATCTGTTAGGTAATACATATTTTGCAGGATTATCCAGATTAATAGTAGGGGCGGTAGGAGTACTTACCTTAAGAATATTCTCAGGAGATATATGGTCAGGTACCGAGAAGGAAGGGATCATATCAGTAAATGGTAGATCATCAATACCACCAATATCAGCACGTTTATCATGCTCATTAGTGCTTCTATCAGTATCGGTAGCATCATCAGCATGTTCATCATGCTCATTAGTGCTTTTATCAATATTGGTAGCATCATCAGTACGTTCATCATACTCATTAGTGCTTCTATCAGCATTGGCAATATCATCAGTAGGAAAATCTATAGTAATTCTATCACTTGTAGATGGCCAAGATGGCCACGCTAATCCTGACCAATTCTTTTCTTCCATATCCCGTATCTTCTCCTGAAGGGAAGAATTGGATACTGGCGAGAAATAAGTCTCCGATTCAAAAAATGTAACATCTATTGTCTCATACATCTTACTGGTGGTTGGATCATAGCACTGATAGCCCTTTTTGTGCACTGCATACCCCATGAAGACACATCAAACAGCATAAGGATCAAGTTTACTCCGTTAATTCTTGTGTAGATGAACAAATGCTACATAGCCAAACACTCGTGCTGGAAGCATCAGGACCGTTGGCAGAGTGAAATGTTGAGACAATGCTTCCAGCGGGGTCTGAAAGTTGATAGGTTTGGAAGGTAACCTATTCAGCAAGTGGACTGTTGTTGTTACTGCATCGGGCCAATATCGGCGCACCGATTAGTAGTGCTCTTGCTGTCTTGAGTATATGCTGATTCTTCTTTTCAGCTACTCCATTTTGCTGTAGAATTTGGGTACAAGATGCTTCATGTATCAGATCGTTGGCATTAAAGAACTCTTGTAGTGGCCGATTATCGAACTCCTCACTATTATCAGATCGAAGAATCTTGACTGTAGTTGAAAAATGTGTACGAATCATGCAATAAAAGTTTTTGAAAATATTAATAACTTCATTCTTATGTTTTAACAAGTACAGCCAAGTCATTCGAGTACAGTCATCTACGAAAGTGACAAACCAACGAACTCCAATAGATGAAATAATCGAGGATGGTCCCCAAATATCAGAGTATACTAAAGCAAAAGGAGTATCAGACTTATGTAAACTAGTAGGGTATGGAACCCTATGACTCTTGGCTAATACACATGTCTCACATTTCAAAATCGACAGTATTGATACTCGAGAAGAGATCTGAAAATAGATACTTCATGTACCCAAAGGAAGGATGTCCTAGTCGCTGATGCCACAGTTGGATTTCTCATTCCTTGGTGTTATCGATACTCCTCGTCTGATTGGCTCCATCGAGGCTGAAATCATCAATGTAATATAGATCCCCCTCCTAGTACCACGACCTATTATTTCCTTTGTGAGAATTTCCTGAAGAAGACAAAAGGTTGGATACATTAGTGCTACACAATTAAGATCAGCAGTTATTTGACTTACTGATAGTAGCTTATTTGACAGTGAGGGAATCAACAAAGTATTTGGTAGAGATAGAGACGGAGATAATGTAACAGTTCCGGCTCCTATAACTAGATACTGAACACCATTGACATTAGAAATTCTTGACCGTTTTGATTGACTGACTAATGAGAAATCATTAGGATCATACGTCATATGATCAGTGGTTCCTGAATCGACAATCCAACTACTATCACGTTGATTTGGACAGTTCGTACCTTGATGCTGATTGTCAGAAGACCTGGAAGGTACCTGGGTAATGTTAAAAATGGTAGCTGTTGATGTATCAGCTGCTATAACAGCCACTTTTTTGGGCTCTCATTCTGATCAGCAGCATTTAATCGATCAGCCCGTCGATTTTGCCCTTTGCGTTCTTTCCACCATGTTGGATACCCATGCAGTTTGAAACACGTATCTTGTGTATGTCCTTTCTTATTGCAATGAGTACAGCCATCTTCTTCCATTAGTGGCTCAACCCGGGGGACTATGATCAACTCATTTTTCTTCCTCTTTGATGCCATGACGGTGCTGATTGGATTATCTCCTCCTGTCAGTATCACCGACTGTCTACTGTCCTCTCGTTGGACATAGGCGTATGCCTTTTCTATTGATGAAAATGATTTCATCCGCAGAATATCACTACAAATCTGGTCTAGTCGGTCATCTAACCCGTCAAGAAAAGTGTATACCGTCTCTTCCTGTATGAGAGAATTATACCTATCGATATCAGCAACACATTCCATCGGATTCGGCCGACGAAAGTCAATTTTCCTCCACATGCCCTGTAGGTCGTTGTAATACTTCTCAATCGGTCCACCGGCTTGTTTCAGTCTAGTCACCTTTCGCCTCAAATCATATAGTTGGGATATATCGGTTCCATCAAAGTATGTGGTAGCAGCAGCATCCCATACCGCTTTTGCTGTTGGGTAGCGAGTGAAGGTACCGATCAAGGATGGGTCCATGTTATTTATCAACCATTCCTTCATAATAGAATCTTCAGTCCGCCACTGTCGATACGCCGGATCTGCTGGTGAAGGTTGAAGAAGCTCACCATTGATATATCCCAATCTATCCTTAATCGAGATGTACATCTCGATCATCTGGGACCACAAGGCATAGTTAGTATCATCTAACTTAATGCCAATCTGAATAGCGGAGGAATCACTGCTCGGTGTGGGTTTCTGACACCTATTCAGGACTTCCACCATTTTTGTGGTTAAGTCTTCCAGAACTGTGTCATTCGGTCTTTTCCTACTTTCCGTTAGTGCAGATGATTCGGCCATAGTTCTTTGTTTATAACTAGATCAGAGTAGCCCTTCGAGCAGAGATTCTAGAATCCCTGCTCTGATACCATGTTGGAAAGACGAAGAATCTGGAGAGAGAAACTATAGAGAGAGTTTGAAGAGAATTTTCTCTTGTATATTATCTTGGTAAAACAATAATACAAATGCCTACTTATAGGCTTACAAGAATTATTGTCTTACCACCTATCACTCATTGATTGATATCAATCATTAATTGATATCAACCACTAACAGATAACACTCATCCACCTATCAATCACTAATGGATACACATCCAAATCCTGAATTGATACCTACCAATCATAACTCAATTTAACACAAAATACTTATTTTATCATCCAATAATGAATATAAATTGAGGCTATGATACCCAAAAAAGGGCTGTAAGATTTGTCAGTAATAAAAAAAGTTTGCGTCTTTTTGTCAGTAATTAAAAAAGTTTGCGTCTTTCTTCTTCAATTTTTTTAATTATAAAATTTTATCCATCCTAGCTGTGATCTCTCTATCCTCCTTCCCCAGTAGGCATTAGATTGTGTGTTATCCATTTCTGTCGGGAACCAAGACTGGCGTAAATTTCTTGTGTTTTATGTTGCTCCTTGTGAAAAAGGAACATGCACTCTAAATATTTCCTTTTATTCTTTTGTTTGGTGAAATCTTTAAAATATGAAGAAAACTCTACAACTGTAGTGACTTTCAAAAATGTTCGATAGAAGGGGTAGTTCCAAATCCAATGTTGGATTTTAAAATGGAAATCTTTGCATCTAGTAAACAAGCTAGATTTCTCGTTGAGTTTGCATATGCAAATTGCAACATTGAGCGAAGATATTTATTTATTTTTTTTTGAAGAAGAAAATGCATTAGTCATTGACCTCGCAACCATTGAGTAGACCAGTTCACATTATCAAATATTAAATTTCAACAAACATATAATAACATTATGTAGGTGATCTCATGTGTCATAGAAAGGGGAAGAGTGGAATTTAAAATCACCTTATTGGCATAACATCGTATAATTTTGGGAGAAAGGGAGGAGGAGAGAAGAAGATATCTAAGGATCCCTAACAATCCAAAATCCCAAAATGATTTGGTGACCTTACACCTTATATATCTGTGTCAAAATTCCACATTTAATATGCAAGGACACAATACTAATCGTAAAGCAATATTTCACCATCTTAAATGTTTTCCCCATCAAAAGTGTATCTCAAATTTAAAGGTGGCAAAATAAAGTAGTACACATACAACTAATTATCTACCAACATGCTATCTTGAACCTTGAAATGCCAAAATATTAGGTAGACTTGCAACTAATAGAAGAGGGACTTTCCTTGGTGTAACAATCCCAGGTGCCTCAGTCATATCAAAATCCTCCGGCCTTGCTCCACCAGCCAACTAGAAATCGAAGTTGCACATTAAATTTGCAAGTGCAAGTTCAGCTGTAACCAAGGCAAATGCAGAACCAGGGCAGCTCCTCCTACCAGAACCAAATGGAATGTACTCAAATGTTTGCCCTTTAATGTCCAAAGAGCTATTCAAGAACCTCTCCAGCTGAAACTGTTGGAAAGATGAAGAATTTAGAGAGAGAAACTATAGAGAGAGTTTGGAGAGAATTTTTTCTTGTATTTCTTTTTGGTAAACAATGATACAAATGCCTATTTATAGACTTACAAGAATTAATGTCCTACCACCTATCACTCATTGATTGATATCAATCATTAATTGATATCAACCACTAACAGATAACACTCATCTACCTATCAACCACTAATGGATACACATTCAAATCCTAAATTGATATTTACACTCTCACCTACCAATCATAATTCAATTAAACACTCCCTCTCAAGTTGGTGTATAGATGTCATGCATGCCCAACTTACTAAGTGAGTTGTAGAAGTCTTTAGTCGGTACAACTTTTGTGAGTATATCAGCTAGTTGGTCTTCAGATCTCACGAACGGAAATCGTATCACTTTTTCTTTAAGATTCTGCTTGATAAAGTGCCGATCAACCTCAATATGCTTAGTGCGATCATATTGAACCGGGTTATGGTTGATATCGATGGCAGCTTTATTGTTACAGAATAAGTTCATTTCTGATTTAGGAGAGAAACCGATATCGGCCATTTTCCGCCTAAGCCACAAAGCTCGCATACACCTTTAGTCATGCCCCTAAATTCAGTTTCTGTGCTCGATAATACTACCACCTTTTGTCTTTTGTTTCTCCAATTAACTAGATTGCCACTGACGAAGGTAAAATAGCTTGAAGTCGACTTTCAATTGGTGGAATCTCCTGCCCAATCGGCATCAGTATAGCCATCAATATTGAGATGGCCGTTCTTTGAGAATAAAAGACCCTTTTCAGGAGAACCTTTTAAATAACGGAGAATCCTCATCACAGCTTCCATGTGCTAATTACTTGGTGAATGCATGAATCGACTAACCACACTAATTGCATAGACAATATCAGGTCGAGTATGTAATAGGTAGATCAACTTACCGACCAACCTCTGATATCTCTCTTTATCAGTCAGTTTTTGATTTGGGTAATTTCCCAACTTGTGGTTCTGCACAATCGATGTATCGGCAGGTAGGGGTGTGCATAACCGGTTCGCACCGAATTGAGAACCGATTTCGAATTAAATTTGGTAATTCGAATTCGGTTATTTGGTAATTCGGTACCAAATGAACCAAATTCGATTGAATTCGAATATGGTATGAAATAGGTTTTGAGATTTTGAATTTGGTTGACCGATTCAATTAGAATTGAAATGAAATCGGGTATAGGGTAACCGAATTCGAATTACCATATTAAATTTAAAAAAAATATATTATATATATATATATATATAATGTACTATCCTAGTTCTAGTATATACTATATATGTATTATTATCTTAGTATAGACTATGGATGTATAAAGATAAATAAATAATAATATATAATTATTTACAATATATTGAACTAGTGATGTTATTCTATATTTCTATCTTAGTACTTGTGAAAATCACTATTAGAATTAAATAATACATAGTATGACTTTAATAAAATGATAGTAATATCTTAATCCTTTCATACATAAAAACTGAACATATTATCTATTAGAATTAGATAATACATAGTATGATTTTAATAAAAGGAAAATACTTAATCCTTTTATACATAAAATAAAAGTCAAGCATTTAAACTATATAAGAAACAAAACAATATATAAATGGAATGCATTAAGTAATTTGTAAATTATAGGTGATTAAGTTAAATGAGATGTCGCTAAATAACTAATCACTGATTCATTGTACATCATATGTTTGTACAATTGTACTTTGTAGAGATTGTTAGTTATAACAACTATCACTTATTACTAAATACTAATTATTAAGTAGTAAGTAACATTGAGAATTCAACTTTGTATTTGTTCCTTAAATCGATAATTGAGAATTCAACTTTGTATTTGTTCATTAAATCGCTAATTGAGAATTCAACTTTGTATTTGTTCCTTAAATCACCGATTGAGAATTCAACTTGCAAGATATAAACTATAACATATAAGGGAATCAAATCATTTTGAAATGTGAAATATTACTCATATGTTTGTACTTTTAGATTGTAAGTTAAAATTATAAATTATAACCAATAGCACTCATCACTTGTTATTGCAAATTATATTTATAATGTAGCGAGTTTCGTTTTGATTTGAGTTAATCACTTTTTATTTATGTCTTTTACATCATTGAACAATGATTCAAGTCATATAAATAGGTATATATGATCAAATAGGAAAATGGATGAGTTAGGCATCCCAAGTATTCGTAGGTTTAACAAATAGTTAGTAGGGATGGCTCACTAGCTCCTGATATGGAAGTTTGGCAGGCCTTGTAACTTATTACGATCTCAACATTTGGCAATAAAGTGTAACTATTTGTAAAAAATAAAAAATAAAAAATAAAAAATAAAAAAATAATAATAATATTAAACTCCAAATCGGTTAGTACCGATTTCGTAACCGTATCCGAATTGAATTCAGGTACCGAATTAATTCGGTTAATGCGAATTCGAAATTGGAAACGGTTTGCATTTTCATAAGTGAACTAACCGAATTAACCGAATTCAATTAACCGAATAACCGAATATTAACTGAATGCACACCCCTATCGGCAGGTTTGCAGTCCAAGAGTCCAACTTCTGTCAAAAGATCAAGTACATACTTCCTTTGTGACAGGAAGATGCCTGCTGATCTTGCCACTTCAATTCCCAAGAAGTATTTGAGATTTTTTAAGTTCTTCATTTCAAACTCAGCAGTCAGCTGATCTTGTAACCTAGAGATCTCCTTTTCATCATTGCCTGTAATAACCATGTCGTCGATATAGATTATTAGAGCAGTTACTTTTCTCTGCCGATGTTTCGAGAAAAGAGTGTGGTCGGCATTACTTTGTTGAAAATCATATTTTTTTTATAGCAAGAGTAAATCGGCCGAACCAAGCACGTGGCGACTGTTTGAGTCCATACAATTCTTTCTGTAATCGGCACACCACATTTATTTCTGGTGCTGTAGAAAACTCTACTGGAATATCCATGTAGACTTCTTCCTCAAGATCTCCATATAAAAAAGTATTTTTCACATCAAACTGATGTAATGGCCAATCCAAATTTGCTGCAATAGATAATAGTACTCTGATTGTGTCCAATTTAGCCATTGATGAGAATGTTTCCTGGTAATCGATCCTATAAGTCTGAGTGTACCCCTTGACCATGAGCCGAGCTTTATATCTGTCAATTGATCCATCAACTTTGTACTTAATTGTGAAAATCCAGTTGCATCCCACCGTATTTTTACCATATGGTAGTGAGATCAAAATTCACGTATTATTCTTCTACAATGCTAACATTTCATCTTTAATTAATTGACTCCAATTCGGATCCTCCAACGCAGCATGCACATCGATCAAAATTTCGATTGATGACACATTATTCACAAAGGTTTCAAGAGATTCAGATAGCCTGTGAGTGGATATATAATTGGTAATAGAATACTTTGATCATTTTACACAAGTTTCTGGAGAATATCGAGTCGGTGATTTGTCATGATTGGATCTGTCAGGTAATACATATTTTACAAGATTATCCATATTAATAGTAGGGGCGGCAGGAGTACTTACCTTAGGAATATTCTCAGGAGATATATGGTCAGATACCGAGTAGGAATGGATCATATCAGCAAATGGTAGGTCATCAGTATTACCAATATCAGCACGTTCATCATGCTCATTGGTGCTTCTATCAGCATTGGCAGCATCATCAACACATTCATCATACTCATTAGTGCTTCTATCAGCATTGGCAACATTATCAGCATCATCGGTAGGAGAATCTATAGTAATCCTATCACAAGTAGATGGTCAGGATGGCCACGCTAATCCTGACCAACTCTTTTCTTCCGTATCCCTTATCTCACCTTGAAGGGAAGAATTGGATACTGATGAGAAATTAGTTTCCGATTCTAAGAATGTAACATCCATTGTCTCATACATCTTATTGGTGGTCGAGTCATAGTACCGATAGCTCTTTTTGTGCACTGCATACCCCATGAAGACACACCCAACAGCACAAGGATCAAGTTTACTCCATTGATTCTTGTATAGATGAACAAATGCTACACAGTCAAATACTAGTGCTGGAAGTATCAGGACTGACGGCAGAGTAAAATGTTGAGACAAAACTTCCAGTGGGGTTTGAAAGTTGATAGGTTTGGAAGGTAACCTATTCAACAAGTGGACTGCTGTTGTTACCGCATTGGGCTAATATTGGCGCAGAACATTAGCAGTGCTCTTGTTGCCTTAAGTATATGTCAATTTTTCCTTTCAGACCGTTGGCATTAAAGAACTCTTGTAGCGGCCGATTATCAAACTCCCCACCATTATTAGATCGAAGAATCTTAACTGTAGTTAAAAATTGTGTACGAATCATGTAATAAAAGTTTTTGAAAATATCAAGAACTTCATTATTATGTTTCAACAAGTACAGTCAAGTCATTCAAGTACAGTCATCTATGAAAATGACAAACCAATGAATTCCAGTAGATGAAGTAATTGGGAATGATCCCCAAACATCAGAGTGTACTAAAGCAAAAAGGAGTATCAGACTTATGTAAACTAGTAGGGTATGGGACTCTATGACTCTTGGCTAATACACATGTCTCACATTTCAAATCGACAGTATTGATACTCGAGAAGAGATCTGAAAATAGATGCTTCATGTACCCAAAGGAAGGATGTCCTAGTCACTGATGCCACAGTTGGATTTCTCATTCCTTGGTGTTATCGATACTCCTCGTCTGATTGGCTCCATCGAGGCTGAAATCATTAATGTAATATAGATCCCCCTCCTAGTACCACGACCTATTATTTCCTTTGTGAGAATTTCCTGAAAAAGACAAAAGGTTGGATACATTAGTGCTACACAATTAAGATCAGCAGTTATTTGACTTACTGATAGTAGCTTATTTGACAGTGAGGGAATCAGCAAAGTATTTGATAGAGATAGAGATAGAGATAAGGTAATAGTTCTACCTCCTATAACGGATACTGAACACAATTGGTATTAGAAATCCTTGACCGTCTTGATTGAGTGACTAATGATAAATCATTAGGATCATACGTCATATGATCAGTGGCTCCTGAATCAACAATCCAACTACTATCACGTTGATTTGGATAGCTCATACCTTGATGCTGATTGTCAGAAGACCTGGAAGGCACCTGGACAATGTTAAGGACGGTAGCTGTTGTTGTATCAGCTGCTATAACAGCCACTTTTCCGGGGCTCCCATTCTGATCAGCAGCATTTAATAGATCAGCCCGTTGATTTCGCCCTTTGCATTCTTTCCACCATGTTGGATATCCATGCAGTTTGAAACACGTATCTTGTGTATGTCATTTCTTATTGCAATGTGTACAGCTATCTCCTTCCATTAGTGGCTCAACCCGGGGCACTATGATCAGTTCATTCTTCTTCCCCTTTGATGCCATGACGGTGCTGATTGGATTATCTCCTCCTGTCAGTATCACCGACTATCTACTGTCCTCTCGTCGGACATAGGCGTATGCCTCTTCTACTGATGGAAATGGTTTCATCTGCAGAATATCACTACGAATCCGGTCTAGTCGGTCATTTAATTCGTCAAGAAAAGTGTATACTGTCTTTTCTTGTATGAGAGAGTTATATCTACTGATATCGGTAACACATTCCATCGGGTTCGGCCGACGAAAGTCAATTTCCCTCCACAGGCCCTGTAGGTCGTTGTAATACTTCTCAATCGGCCCACCGGCTTGTTTTAGTCTAGTCACCTTTAGCCTCAGATCATATAGTTGGGATGTATCAACCCTAACAAAGTATGTGGTAGCAGCAGCATGCCATACCGCTTTTGCTGTTGGGTAGCGAATGAAGGTACCGATCAAGGATGGGTCCATGTTATTTATCTACCATCCCTTCACGATAGAATCTTCAATCCGCTACTGTCGATATACTAGATCTGCTGCTGAAAGTTGAGGAAGCTCACCATTGATATATCCCAATCTGTCCTTAGTTGAGATGTACATCTCGACCATCTGGGACCACAAGGCATAGTTAGTATCATCTAACTTAATGCCAATCTGAGTAGCTGAGGAATCACTGCTCGGTGTGGGTTTCTGACACCTATTTAGGACTTCCACCATTCTTGTGGCTAAATCTTCCAGAACTGTGTCATTCGGTCTTTTCCCACTTTCCTTTAGTGCAG
The DNA here is from genome assembly GCA_013103745.1 of Gardenia jasminoides. Classification (NCBI taxonomy): domain Eukaryota; kingdom Viridiplantae; phylum Streptophyta; class Magnoliopsida; order Gentianales; family Rubiaceae; genus Gardenia; species Gardenia jasminoides. Next base: position 3,530,907 of record CM023097.1, on the reverse strand, counting down.
ATGATTCGGCCATAGTTCTTTGTCTATAACTAGATTAGAGTAACCCTTCGAGTAGAGATTCTAGAATCCCTGCTCTGATACCATGTTGGAAAGATGAAGAATCTAGAGAGAGAAACTATAGAGAGAGTTTGGAGAGAATTTTCTCTTGTATATTATCTTGGTGAAACAATAATACAAATGCCTATTTATAGGCTTACAAGAATTAATATCCTATCACCTATCACTCATTGATTGATATCAATCATTAATTGATATCAACCACTAACAGATAACACTCATCCACCTATCAACCACTAATGGATAAACATTCAAATCTTGAATTGATATTTACACTCTCACCTACCAATCATAACTCAATTTAATAGAAACTCCTCAGCATCTTTCCACAATTTTGGGTTCCTTCCAATTGCCCAAGCATTGATAATCACTTGAGTGTCGGCAGCTATGTCGTATCCCATCAATTTGACTGCCTTGCTTGATTCACGAGGAACAAGTAATGAAACTGGTGGATGCACACGGAGAGCCTCTTTTATTACTGCTTTTAGGTAATGGAGATTCTCTAAATCATCTTCGGTGATGTATGATTTGCATCCTAAGAATTGTCTCACCTCTTTTTGTAATTTGTGCATGGCATTTGTGTTTCGTAATAGCTCTGAAATTGCCCACTCAAGCAGCTTGGATACAGTGTCAGTTGCACCAGCAAACATGTCCTGCGGAAATGAAAAGAAAATAAAAGATACAGTATAGCTTCGTTCTTGTGATTTTTTTGCGAAACCAAACAAAAAAGGGGGAAATTAGAAACTTGTGTCAAATTATAATAAAAGCTACATGAAAACTAATAGCATAAATTACACGTAACACTCACGTGATTTTTTATACTGCCACATGACAATTCTTAAGGTTTAAAAATTACCACATAACACCATTATAGCTTTATGTAAAGTGAAATATAAAGGGACAATACCAATAGTTACGGCAGCTGAGTTTGCATGTAATGGAATTATAATATTTACTTAATTTGCCTTATACATTGTATTAATATCTATTTTACCCTCTATGATTATTACATTTATGTATATAATTTTTCTATACTTTTCTACAAAGTGGTCAAGTCATTATTTAGTTTAAGTAAGAACAATACTGGCATTCAATAAATGACGTTAAAGAGGCTATTATGTTTTTCAAGTTTTTTGCTTTACATGAAAGAACATGAGCTTGTGTAAATATTTTGTAACATTAGAGAGATGTGATGATCTATGAATCTACAGGAGTTATGTGTAATTTATCCAAACTAAATGCCTTGAAGAAAAATTTGTTGTTTGCATGATATATTGCTGAAGGAGCTTGGTAGCTTGATGTTTTCAGTTATACATCATAGGAACCTACTTCACTAGGACTATATTCCTGCTCTACTTGTCTATATCATCTACGCTATTTGACCAGAACAGGTTGTGTAGTTATAAGTATTCACTAGTACAAAATGTTCAAAAGGACATACAGATGCCCACTCAGAATATAGTCATCGAACTAACTCAACCTTGACCTATATACAGCTTTGTTGGTTTTGGCTTTCCATGCTAAAATTCTTAACTCATTATTGGCATCATAGGATTTGGTATGTCAAACTAATATCAGATGACTAGGATGGTGTGGAACTATTTGCAAATATGGTGCAAGCAGTAACGTGTCTTTTTTTATCTGAAAATTACTTATTATTCCTAGGTAATTTGTATGAGTTTCTGACAAACAACTTTTCATTTTTTATAAAACCAAAGGCCAAATATCCATTTCGCCCCCTTATAATTTCATATAAACTGAATATTTAATGAAAAATAGTTTATATAACGCCATTAGTTGGAATCCTAGAACTGCCATTACTCAAATGTTAAATTAAACAATGACTTAACTACCTTGTACAAAATCATAGGGGTTTATGCAGATAAATGCAAAAACTACAAAAGGTAAAGTTGATATATATACATACATATATATATATATATATATATATATATAAGCTATAGAGGGGTTAAATGAATATTATGATTTCATCACACGCATTTTCAGAGCACATGTAGTTTAATTGCCTTAACTGATTATGTCCATTTTCCTATTTACATAAAATCACAGGGAGTTATGTGGCTATTTTGAAACTTTAGAGGATTCATCTGACATTATAGAAACTATAGGGGAATAAATGTAATTTACCCTTTAATTTTTTTTATAAAACCAGAGCCACATACCGTCAGCCTTTTTTTTTTTTCCTTCAATTTATACAAGAAATTTATGTAATCTAGCTATCGATAGATCAGATACTGGCAAACTCATTCTATGATAGAAGAATTGTAAATCGAAACGTTAAAATTGTGATAGGCAGATAATCAAAAGAAAGAAAGGATGTAAAATAAGCTAATAATAATTTTCTTTACCACGATGATGGCTTTAAGGGAGTCCCGCTCAATAGCAAAACTAGTAGCATTTGATCTCTGGATTTCAAGTAAAGCATCCACAAGATTCTGCTGCTCTTTCGCATCACCACCGTTCTTGTTTCCTATTTTTTCCTGCTTTTTAACTGCCTCTTGAAGGATTTTTTCCAAATATTCATCACAATCTTTGGCCACTTTTTTCACCTTTGCTTCCAAGCCATTAGGGGTGTGCATCGAATTCGAAATCGGTAATTCGGAACTATGAATTCGAAATTTTTTGAAATTTGGATTTTGGAAATTCCGACCGATTTCGATTTCGATTTCATCAATTCCGATTTTGAATTCATTCCGAATTGAATTCAGAATTCGGTAATTAACCGAATTCACCGAATTCGGTACCTTTTTATATTTCTAATTTTTTAAAATTTTTTTTGATATGCTAAATAGCCTAATTTAAATAATTAAATATATATTAATTATATATAACTAACTTAATTAGACTTAATATTATTATATAGTATTAGTCACATGTATTATTTTTATATTAATATATATTATTTATTATTATATAAACAAATTTGAAACTGAAATCGGAACTTCCGATTTCGATTTCGAATTATGAAATCGAAATTGGAAATTCCGATTTTAAAAGACTCATAACCGAATTCACTTAAATCGAAATCAAAAAACCGAATTAACTTCCGAATTCTGATTTCACCCATTTCAAATTTCCGAATTCATTTCGAAATCGGTTAGTAAATCAGAAATTTTCGCATTTGCACACCCCTACAAGCCATTAAAATTATTGATCCATGAAAGCCGCGATATGTATTCTCCAACGTTAAAAACACCCAATAACATCGTAAATTCCTCGAACAGTTCCTTAAACCTGCTCCCTCCTTCCTCTCCTGAGTACCTTTTCCCAATGGCAACTCTCGAAATATTGTTTGTAAGTGTTCCCAAAATTTTGTTTATACGAATTGTTGAAGACGAAGCACAAGATTCTCTAATCGTTTCCAGCATTAGTGCAATCTCTTCTTCTCTTATGCTTCGAAACGACTGAACCCTCTTGTGACCTAGAAGCTGTAGTACACAAATGCTTCTTATCTGCCTCCAATATTCGCCATAGGGAGCAAACGTGATGTCCTTGAAATTGTAGACAAGTCTTCCAGCAAAGCCTGCTTTAGGCCTATTAGCAAAGATTAAATCATGTCTTTTCATGACTTCTTCAGCTGCATCAGGGGAGGAGACAATTAACACCGGCTTGCTGCCTAGATAAAGCAGCATTGGAGAACCGTATTTTTGAGCTATTGACTTCAGAGAGCATTGAGGGATTGAACCGAGTTGATGAAGGTTTCCGATTATGGGAAGCCTTGGAAGGGAAGGTGGAAGTTTCTGTGAGCGGTTTGAAGTGGAATTTCGCCATTTGACAACAAAGATAATGAAAAGGAAAGACAGAAGTAATGAGATAGAATGTTTGAAGAAGAAGGCAATTATTTGCTCAATTGGAAGTATACACATATTTGCTTTTCAGTTCAGAATGTGAATTGGTTTGCTTTTACTTCGTTTGAGTTCCCCTACACTTGCTAGCTTCGACTAACTACCACCTTTTATAGATAATTTGGGATAATTTCAGAAACTTCCCCTGAGGTTTCTGACTATTTCACTTGGCACTCTCAAACTTTAAAAAATCTCACTTGCCTCCCATACTTTATGATTTTGGTATCATTTACGATCCAATTTAAAATAAAATATTAAAAAATTCATTTTGGGAAAGTAAATGTATTCTCATTCCAAAATTACCCTTTGTTGTTTTACTTTTTACTGCATAAGTATATTGATTGAAAAAATTATAGTTTGTTTTTATATAGCAAGCGTTAATATTTGAATTCTACAAGTTATAAAGATAACATTTTCTTTATTCCAAAGTGTTTTGAGTTAATTTAAGAAGTTTTACAAATTATTTACATATTTTTGAATTTTCTACTTTTTGTCCAAATTGATGGTTTGAAAACTAAAAAGATATAATATGCTAAAAATTATATATAAATTTGTTTGTATTGTTTTAAATCAGGCAAAAAGGTATTTTCATGGTTATAAATTATTGTGAATTCTTTTCAAGAGTATTATAAATTATTCAGAATGTTGAGTAATTTAACGTTTCTTGTCCAAACCAATGACATAAAAACTACTAATATTATTATCAACTTCTAAATATTTATTAAAAAACTCCCTCCATCTATTTATTAAAATTAACAGATAAGTTTGGTGTATTATAGTAATTGAGAAATCATAAGAAAATGGCAAACTTGGAATGAAATTATATTCTCTCACCCAAAATAAGTTTTTTAACATTATATTTTGAAATGGGTTTCAAATGGTATAAAAAGTTTAAAATAAGGGAGTCAAGTGAGATTTTTAAAAGTTTGAGAGCGCCAGGTGAAATTGTCAGAAACCTGAAATTATCCCAGACAATTTCAAATGCAACTTCGCGCCCCCCCCTAATGTGTAAGCCTTTTTTAACTGGTGGGAATATTAATGAGGTAATTAGAATTCTTTAATTAGACTTTCAAATCCTCCTCTTTTCCTTTGAAAGTGATAGGAGCTTTTAATTGAAAGTGAAAGTTGGTACTAATTTTACGAGTTAATCTTACATACACTGACAGTATATATACTATCACAACTCGATGTATGACATGTATATAAATTTTGAATTTTAAATTAAAATTTAAATTAGTTGTTATCCATCCAATGGTGATAATGGGTATACTGTCAGTGTAAGAAAATTAACTCTAATTTTATTTGTGATTCTAAATAGAAACAATAATCATGAATAATGTATTAAATTGAATAAAGTTTAGGCAAAAGAATGTCATAATCAATCATCATTTTATGCATTGAATATCAAATAAAAGAAAAAATGAACGTAAAAATTTCACAACAGAAACAATTATAACTAATTATGTATTTTTTAACACTCAGGGACCGGAGGTTAAAATGGAAGAGCATGATTCAATGCATGATCCTTTGAGTCCTCTCATAGGTTTGACAATTAACATAGACCTTCACAATGGGCCCCCCCATGGGGGTGGGGGGACTCATCACTCATGTATGTGTCTGCTGAGTTTAAAATTCTGAAGTCTATTTGTCTTATTCTTTGACTTTACACGGTGTCACCTTCCTAGAATCTCCAAACGTAAGGAAGACTGCTTGGACAGGAAAGTGAAAGCCAGCATTCCCTAGTTTCTTGGATTTTTCTCCCTTGAGCTCTTAGAATACTAGAATATCTTGTGAGACATTTTGAAAAAATTGAGGTGTATTACTTGTCAGTGTAAGAATTAGGGGGGAGGGGGGGTCCTTTAAGGTTCATCCTCTTTGTTTCCTGCTTTTGCAGTTTGTGCTTAGTTTTCTTTTCACAGATAATTACGAGTTTTCAACTTTCAAAAGAAAGAAAAAATCGATTTAGCCATGCCAAAATGGAATCATGAAGAAGGAGAAAAGCATGTATTTCAAATTGGAAAAGGGGTCTGCGAGAAAATATAAAATATTTGGATGGCTAAAACAATAACAGATAAAAGTGATACCATAAAATTAGGCAGGTCTATGCATTATTGGTTGGGACAAACAAAAGAATCAAATAATTAATGTACTTAATGTGGCAATCATACAAAGGTATAATGGTATCATTGTTGATCCATCACATCTTTCTAGAGTAAACTATACATCACGTTTTTTAAACAAACATAAAATAAAGATACATGCCAAAACTCTTCACCTAATAACACCTACTTCACTCTCATGACTTTTTTAAAGGTGACTGGTTTCGTGCGTTAGGCTACTACGCATGGCTGGTGTTCAGGGCAAGCTGCACTACAAATTATTGTAAGCATTTACCCTTCATTCATTAAAAAAAAATTATTAACATTACTCCAACCAAATTGCTTCACAAATTACTGGATAGTTTTCAACTGCAAAATTAATTAAGCCATTTAGCATGAGGCACTTGAATCATAGGATGCTGCGCAAATGTCCAAACTCATGCAGTACGTAGAAAACATCATTCTACCATCTTAGTATTTGAGAAGAAGTAGTACTTGCTATTGCTAGGTCCGCTCCAGATTATAGATAGGAAACTTTCAAGACTGGTCATAAATTTGAGGACGCTACTTTATAAATTCTCAAAAAAGATCATCTCCACAAAATTTAATCCAAGGTAGGTAAAAATTTGTCTACTTAAGTTATTGGTCGTGAAGTATTTATGAAGAAAAATCTATTCTACTTTCTCATTTCTGTTGTCTTTGATACTCCTGGCTTCAAACTTGGCTTGTATTTATGCCACCAGTCGACACCTTAGCTTCCTTTCTCAGATTCTCCTCTTCTCTATTCTTCTTTGCTTGCAATAGCAATTTCAGAGAAGTTTTATGTTGATTTTAAGCAACTACTGTAGTTGGCTTAGAATTAATAAAAAACTCCACGTGGACATGTAAAAGATCACACTTGTTAATTCACATGCTAAGTGGGATCCACTTGACATGTTAAATTAAATCAAGTGGGATCCTTATATATTCATGTGGAACTTTTCCATTGATTTGAAATAACTATTAGGTATGTCTAATAGTTGCTCCAAGCGACATAAAATTTTCTGCAGTCTCCATTTGTATATTAAGCTCCCTGGGTTTGCCAAAAAGCATAGGGACAAAGATTAATCTTAACCTCATATTGCAACCAATTACAAATGTCAAGCGGCAAGAAATAATGAAATTGTGCTCTTATCTAAACATTGAAAGATGATATGTATACAAGTCTGGCTAAATTTCACTTTTGTTTTTTGGAGCAAATGTCAATTTTATTGATCTGCAATATAGCTTTACACTGAAGATTAATATCTCTTACTACATCACACCTACCATTTGTGAGCAAAGCACTATACGAACACTGGATAGTGATGAATACAGGTGACTGATCAAAACATATTCACATAGCTACTTCTGCAAATAATCCAGCGTCATCCCCCACTCTCAAACCAAAAGCCAATTCCTTTGAGTCCTACGTGCTTTCGGCCAAGCTGTTACAATAATCTGTACATCTTTATCTGTGAGTTCTGCTACTTTAACACCAGACAGAGCCATAGATTGAAAGATCCTACGATTCCTTTCGTGCCATATACGCCATACAAAGGAACCAAAAGCCAATCTTCTTACCATAGCTGAAAATCATGTTGATACCACCACATTTCTTCTTGTTTCCACGGTAACAACCACCTGTATAAGAGACACAAGCTCTGAATTTTTCCCCAAATACTTCTGGAAACTCACATTGGAAAAACATGTTGGGCTTGTTTGTCCAGTCCATTTGGTGGACCAAGCAAAACCCAAACCCATCACTTCTTATTCCTAGTCAATATTTGACTAGAAGAAATTAGGAAACCAAGACTTATGTCTTGATGAAACAACCAGCTGCAAATGAAACAATTGATCATCCATGTGAGCTGCCACTCTCTTCAGAGAATGAAGAGAGAGAAAAGTGAGTTCGGAGAAAAAAGCTAGAGAGAGAGAAGGAAGTTTTTGGTATTTCGTGACCTTGATCGAATAGTGATTTGAAATCCAATTGAGACTAAATTTTACCTATATGATCCTCTCATCAAATTCTACCAATCTACTAGTGTCAATTTTGGATTTCCTATTCGTGTGGTAGCATCCTTCCAAACACACTTCTTGATAGTTATAATTTTCGGAGATGAAATTATTGTAGATTCACTTGATTGATGTTGGTGATGTTATTATCATTCAGATGGCGCTGAATAAACCAGTGTATGCCCATTATTATTGTGATAGTGACGAATTGTGATTGGACTATATCTCGTGATTTTTCCTGATTTGAGTTTTTCACGTAAAAATCTTGGTATCCTATGCCTTTTACTTTTCTGCATTTTATATATTGTTAGAATTGATATCGTTAATTAATGATTTTGATTAATCCTATTTTAAATAGTACTTGGAGAAAGAGTAAATTGTTTTGGGATAATTTTGATATTTTTTGCTTGCACCGATACCCATTTTCCAAGAAAGTGGTATTGGAGCAGTGAGGTCGGACTACTCGTTTGTATTGATTAAAATAGAAGACTCGGATAATGGTTGTGTGATAAAATTAAATGCAACTAATTGTTTGATTTGGAAGTCTAAAATTAAAGATTATTTGTACTGTAGAGATTTGTTTGATTTTGTTCTTGGGGATATGGCTAGACCAAATGGCATGAGTGATGAAAAGTGGGCTATTATGCTCAAGAAAACGATTGGTGATTTTAGAAAGTGGATTGGTCAAACTATGTTCCAACACTTTTTTAATGATACTAGAGCTGATGTATTATGAAAGAAACTTGAAAGCATGTATGAAAGGAAAATTAGTTTAAACAAAACCTCTTGTTTAAAGCAAATTCCTCAGATGAGATATAAGGATGATACAGAAATGACTAAGCACTTGAGTAAATTTAAGAGTTTGATAAACCAAGCAGCTATGTTGAATCAGAACTTGGATGATGAGGTGCAGGCTTTATTTTTATTTAGTTCACTGCCAGATAGTTGGGAAACAATGGTGGTCTCCATCAGTAATTCAACTCCAAATGGTGTATTGAACATCACCATAGAAAAAGAGACCATCAAGGATGAAGATCTTAGGAGGAAGGAGCAAGGAGTTTTCAGTGAATCCTAGACCTTGGTGACAGAAAAGAAAGAAGGAAATGGGAGAAGTAAGAGTAGAAGACCCCACAACAGAAATAACAAATCCAGAGGCAAGTCCAAGTCACAGAAAAATTATGCATGCTACTATTATAAAAAGAAAAGGCATTACCTGAAGGAATGCAGAATCCTCAAACAGGACCAAATTGAGAAAAAGGGCAAAGCCAAGGTGAAGAAAAAAATGATGAATAGACTACAGTAGTTGTGGCAACCTATGATGACATGTTTGTGTTCTGTGATAATGTTTATGTCAATATTACTTGTTATGACAGTAATTGGGTAGTTAACTCAGGTGCATCCTATCATGTTCCCCCTCAAAAACATTTCTTCTCAACTTACACCAAAGGAGACTTTGGCTATTTTAGAATGGGAAATGAGGTCTCGTTTAAAATTATTGGCATGGAAGACATATACTTGGTTATAGATATTGGGTACCATCTGGTCTTGAGAAATGCTAAACATGTTTATGATATTTACCTTAATCTCGTTTCCACGGGAAAGTTTGACGATAAAGGCTATCATAGCTCACAAGATGGAGGCAAATGGAAACTCAGCAAAGGGAATCTCATTGTTGCCAGAGGAAAGAAGCAGAATACACTCTAGTTGATGCAAGCCAAGTTAGGGAAGAGAGAAGTGAATGCAGTTCGTGATTTCTCTATTGACCTTTGGCATAAGCGATTTGGGCACATGAGTAAAAAAGGGATTCAGACATTTATTCAAAAACAACTACTACCTGATGTAAAAGGTAATGCACTTAAATTTTGTATTGACTGCATTTATGGGAAACAACATAGAGTTGCATTTCAAAATTTTCTCCATCTAGAAGTTAAATCTATTAGAGTTGGTGCAAACTGATATTTGCTATATGAAAGATAGGTATCTTGGTGGTGTTGTTTACTTTGTAACTTTTATTGATGATTTTGCTAGACAAGTTTGGTGTTTGGCTTTAAAATCCAAAAACCAAATTCTGGATGTGTTCAAAGATTTTCATAGCAAAGTTAAAAGGGAGACTAGTAGACAGTTAAAGTATGTTCGGGCTAACAATGGTGGTGAGTACAGGGGACCGTTTGACAGCTACTGCAAGTCCTATGAGATTAGACTAGAGAAGACAGTACCAAAGACTCCTCAAGAAAATGGAGTAGCAGAAAGGATGAACAGATGCATCACTAAGCAGGTCAGATATATGCTCTCCAGTGCTAAGCTGTCATAATCCATTTGGGGTGAAGCAATGAGGACTGTAGTTGATTTGATCAACCTTTTCCGTCAGCTCTTTTGGATGGTGATATCCCAGAGAGAATATGGATAGGAAAGGATGTGTCTTACAAATACTTGAGAGTTGTTGGTTGTCGGGTATTTGTTCATATTTCTAAAGGTGAGAGGACAAAACTTGATGCGACATCAAAGCATTGTATTTTCTTGGGTTATGAGCATGATGACTTTGGTTACAAATTATATGATCCTGTTGAAAAGAAGGTGGTCAGATGCAAAGACATCATTTTTCTTGAAGATCAAACCATTAAAGATATTGATAAAGATGATAAGTCAAAATCCTCAGATGACATTCTTGCTTATTCAGATTCAGTTTGAGTACCAGTTGATTCTTATCATGGGGGAGTTGAGACAGAGTAAAGGGAGGAAATTGATAGTGAATATCCTATTACTGATGAATCTGAGAAAGAGGTACTGCCAACTCCACCATTATCACCACAAGTTGAGCTTAGGAGATCTACCAGAGAGAGGAGGTCTTCTAGCAGGTATAATCCTAATGAGTAAGTGTCGCTGACAAATAGAGGGGAGCTAGAGTTCTAGAGTGAGGCTGTAGAGCATGAGAGGAAATAAGACTAGTTGTAAGCAATACAAGAGGAGATGGTATCCTTGCAAGAGAATCACACATATGACTTAGTAAAACTGCCTAAGGGTAAGAGAGTATTGAGGAATAAATGGCTCTACAGGTTGAAAACTCAAGAGCACATCTCACAGCCAAAGTACAAAGCAAGATTATTTGTGAAATGATTTAATTAGAAAAAAATGTGTAGATTTTGAAGAAATTTTCTCTCATAGATGTCATCAATAAGAGTTGTTCTTGGTATTGCAGCCAACATAAATTTGGAGATTGATCAACTTGATGTGAAAATAGCCTTCTTACATGGTGATCTGGAAAAAGAGATCTATATGGAACAAATGAAGGGTTCAAAGAATGTGGCAAAGAGAACCTTGTATGTCATTTCAGGAAAAGCTTGTAAGGGTTGAAAGTTGAAACAGGTTCCGAGCCAATGCTACAAGAAATTTGACTCCTTTATGACAAACCATGAGTATCACGGGACCATATTTGATCATTGTGTCTATGTGAAAGACTTTTTAGATGGTGATTTTATTATTTTATATTGATGACATGTTGATTGTTGGATATGATGATGTGAAAATTGATAGTTTGAAAAAGAAATTAAACAAATCCTTTGCAATGAAGGATTTAGATCCGACTAGACAATTCTTAGGATGAAAATCTCTCAGGACAGGTAAAATGGAAAACTTTTGTTGTTTCAAGAAAAGTATATTGAGAAGGTGCTTGGTAGGTTAAATATGAACAAATCTAAGAAAATCTTTACTCTACTAGTAGGTCATTTCAGATTGAGCATCAATCAGTGTCCTACAAGTGAGAAAGATAAAGAAAACATGAAGCAAGTTCCTTATGCCTCGGCAATTGGTAGTTTGATGTATGTTATGATTTGCACTAAACCAAATATAGGTCATGTAGTTGAGACAGTCAGTCAGTATCTCTCTAATCCTAGCAAAGAGCATTGGAATGCTGTCAAATGGATTCTCAGGCATCTCAAAGAAACTTCAAAGTTGTGTTAGTGTTTCGGCAATGGCACGACCATACTAGATGGTACACCGATGCATATATGGCAGATGATCTTAACAACAGGAAGTCCATATTTGAGTGCTTGATGACTTTTGCAAGAGGAGCAATGTCATACCAAAATAAGTTATAGAAGTGTATCGCCCTATCTAGTACAGAGGCAGAGTATATCACAATCATTGAAGCACGTAAAGAAATTTTTTGGTTGCAGAAATTTCTTCAAGAATTGGGTATAAAGCAAGAGAAGTATAGTGTTTATTGTGATAGTCAGTACCATTCATTTGTCTAAAAATTCTACTTTTCACTCCCGGTCCAAACACATTGATGTGAGGTATCACTAGATTTGGGATGTGTCGAATTCCAAACTCTTACACTTGATAAGGTTCACACAAATGATAATAGTGCTAACATTTTAACTAAGGCATTGTCTAAGGAGAAATTCTTGTTTTATAGACTAGAAGTAGGTTTGAAAGAGCCCGAGGGAGATTGTTGGGCTTGCTTGTTCAACCCATTTGGTGGGCCAAGGAAAACCCAAGGCCATCACTTCTTACTTTAGTCACTATTTGACTAGAAAAAATTACGGACACCAAGACTTATGACTTGATGAAACAAGCAGCTGCAAAAGAAACAATTGATCATCCATGTGAGCCGCCACTTTCTTGAGAGAATGGAGAGAGAGAAAATTGAGTTGGGAGAGAAAATTGAGTAGCAAAAAAACTAGCAGAGAGAAGGAAGTTTTTGCTACTTCTGGGCCCTGATTGGATGTTGATTTGAAATTTGATTGAGACAAAATTTTATCTACACGATCCTCTCATTAATCGTGTCGTTTTTTGGGATCCGAGCAAAGTTAGAGGAATTCTGGACTCGGTGTCGATTTTGGATTTTGTTTTCGTGTCGTAACATTCTTTCAAACTCACTTCTTGGCAGTTGTAGTTTTGGGAGATGAAATTATTGTAGATTTATTTGGCCGATGTTGGTGATATCATTATTATTCGGATGCTCCGAATAGACCTATGTATGTCCATTATTATCGTGATAGTGGAGAATTTTGACTGGACTAAATTCCGTGGTTTTTCCTAATTTGGATTTTTCATGTAAAAATCTTGGTGTCCTGTGCTTTTTATTTTTTTGCATTTTACTATTACACTTGATATCATTGATTAGTGATTTTGATTTAATTCTATTTTAATTAGCACTTAGAGAAAGAGTAAATTATTCTGAGATAACTCTGATATTTTATACGGCACCACTTTTCCAACAAAACAGATGCTCTAGAGTCTGGATAAATCTCACCTTATTTTACCAGACGAATAGTGCAATCTCGCCATTAGGATATTATTTATTGTTTCCCATATATTTTTGTGCGAGTCTCTAAATATCATTTTACAAACAAAACCAAGTCCAGAGTTCCATTAATTTGCACTTTTTTTGTTCGAAGCATGCGTGATCGCACTCGACCTAACAAACGATGATAGTCTCATGTGACGGAAGCATAGGAAATTGAATTGTTAAAATTGAAATGAGGCAGACAATTTAACAAAAGAAGAAAGAAAAGGCATATAGTTCTAACTGAATCTAGCCAATAGCAAAATCATGAGTGCTGTTTATATTTGCCCAGAAAACCACACAGTGGAAGCATAAATAACATTTCAAATCGAAAAAGGAATGAGTGAGTAAATTTATGCAATAGAAGATTGGGCTACGAAAATATCAACTGGCAAAGAAGATAAGATAAGCAAGGTTAACAGTCTCGGGTGCAAAACTCAATTTTGTTTGAACAAATTCTTCCTACTGTTTTGCACACCTAGACCAACCGGCCACAAGGCCTTTAATTCCAATCTAATCAACTAACGTAATGTTGGACTCTAATAATGATAGGGTGTAATTTTAGTTATTTATTGTGTTAATATTTCCTAATTATTTAGACTAAAAATTGCATTCTTAGGTGGATTCTGCTAAGTTTATTTAATTGGTGGTCAATTATAGAAATTGGTGAATTTGTGTTGAAAATGGTGTAAATCCAGAAGCGTTCCTGATAGTTAGGCGCGGGCGCGCCTAAACCAAATGTCCAGATCCAAGTTTCCAAGATTTCAAGGGGTGCATGGGCAATTTCCAAAAGTTGGAGTATCCCAAATATGAAGGAGTGTGGAATTAATTATGATGTTTTGTTATTTAGTAATTGATTTCTATTAGGGAACTAGTTTGATATTTGTTATTAGGAAACCTTTTAGAATAGGAAATTCTTAATAGAGTAGGATTTTATGTTATTAGTAGTTTTTCGTTCCTTGAGGACAAAAAGGAAAAGGAGGAAAACGTGGGCTGGAGTTACCTTATGGATGACCGGTAGACTTGGAGACGGACTGCTCGACGTGGGAGTTCAATCCGGAAAAGGCAACAATTGTAAGTTGGGTCGGGTGAGGTATACATATACCTCGGGTGACTAGTAGATTGATCAATCCATCTTCTTGGCTATCAACATCTCTTTGGCTTGGGAAAGGAAGAAAACGGCGGATGAAGAAGTGAAACGCAAGCCAGCAATAAGCTTTTCTGTTCTTCTACCTTCCTTTGCTATTTTCCTTTAGAATATTAGTAGATGACTTTGCTATTTTCTCTTAAACACTTTGGTGGAATTTCATACGTGATGTGTGGCTAATTTCATCCTTCTAATCAAGAAGCACTTGAAGATTTGGTTCATCTATTTCTGTGAGATCTAATTTATTTTAACCGTTCCCTCTATTCATTGATATTTGTATGTTTTCTGCCTTTATTGATTATAGTGACCATGTGTAATTAAATAAGTACGCAGTATTTAATTGTTCATGTGATCTATTTGCTAATTAGAGTGGTTGAATCCGTAATTGTTTGGCTGTTCTAATCCTGGTAGCAACTAACATAATTAGGTTTGTGTCAGGGAAACATACAATCTAATTTAAATAAACCCTCGTAGCGTGTTTGTTAATTAGAACAGGGTTTCTCTAATTTTTAATGCAATCAGGAATTAAATCCTATGGTCGTACCTAGGGTTATTCTTGGATTAGGGAAATAGTCAATGGTCATACCTTGGCTATCGATACAATAAGGAGAAGCTAATTGTCAGATCATATCGGCAATTAAAAACCTGTTTATCAATGAATCTTGGAATTATATTTGCATCAATGATCAGTTATTTGAACCATTTCTGAAGTGTATCCTTGGCTAAAGCTTTCCCCATTAATCTTCTCTTTTAATTATTTTTCATAGTTGGTTAATTAGTTAATATTTTGTTAGCATTCAATTCTCAAAATTTCCCCATTTCCTGTCAACTGAAAAAGGAGTTAATTTTCCTCAGTCCCTGTGGAGACGACCCTACTTGCCACTGTATACAAATTAATTAATTCTGGTATATCGGATCAAGTATACTCCTTGAAATCAGAGTGAAGCCAGTAACCCATTGCACATCTGGAGTCCCTGCTCCAGTACCTGGAATTAACTTTTGATTATTTTTATTGGCATTAGGTCTATTGAATATTATTGTATAGGCTCGACACCTGTCAAATAACACACACCTGTACAAACGAAATGGCCAAATTAACTATAAAATCAATTCCTATATGACACTTAATTCTAATTTAATTAAAGCACCTAATTAACCAATCAAATACTAATTATCTGGTTTAGTATTGTTAGTATTGTTTCTTTTAAACCAAGAGAAATTTCTAAATTTATTATGATTTTTAAATTTTTTCTGCAAATATGGTGATTTGGGTGTAGGGTTCAGACAAGTGAGGTTCGCATTTGTGAAATGCGAGTTGATGAACTTCGCATTTCACAAAATCTCGTTAAAAAAAAAAAATTGTCGAAACTCGCATTCGTTAAATGCGAGTTTCATATAACTCGCATTTAACGAATGCGAGTCCAACGTATAAAAAAAATAAAATTGTTGAAACTCGCATTCGTTAAATGCGAGTTTCATATAACTCGCATTTAACGAATGCGAGTCCAACGTATAAAAAAAATAAAAATTGTTGAAACTTCGCGTTAAATGCGAGTTTCATATAACTCGCATTTAACGAATGCGAGTCCAACGTATAAAAAAAAATAAAAATTGTAAAAACTCGCATTCGTTAAATGCGAGTTTCATATAACTCGCATTTAAGAAATGCGAGTTCAGCGTTTTTAAAAAAATAAAAATTGTGGAAACTCGCATTTGACGAATGCGATTTCTAGATATTTAAAAAAAAAAAATATACGAAACTCGCATAACTCGCATTTGAGGAATGCGAGGTCAATATCTAAAAAAATATTAGCATTTTCGGAATAACTCGCATATTCTGAATGCGAGTTTTATGTCACTTGCATTCATGAATTGGGAGTTACAAAAATTTGTATTTTTTAAAAATTCCTCTCGTACTCGCATTTAGCGAATGCGATTTCTTTAAAATTAGCATTTTCACAACGCGATTTCGCGGAAATAGCAATCCCTACACAAAAGTTTTTGTTCGCGTGAAAAAATAATTTAAAAATTCGGGAGTTTCGTGAATGTTCAGCGAACGAAAAAAAAAATTACCGATATTTACTATCGAAATAAATTTGTGTGAATAAGGTATTGGACAGAAATCCAATAATCTTAATGGTCAAGTAATGTGGCAGTAGTAAACATCCTTTACTCGGCTATTTTTTACGTGCCAAAATTTGAGGAAAAGAAATGAAGGAAGAAAGAAAGAAAGAAAGAAAGAAAGGAAAGAAAATGAAAGAAATTAGGGTTTAGGGGGGGTTTGGTTTTTCTTTTTTTAAATAAAAACACAATTGAGAGTTGGAAAAGGGGAAGGAAATTTGTTTTTTTTGCTTTTTGGTGATCCACCAAGTTAGGCGTGGGTACGCCTAAGTAGCACTTACGCTTATGACAAAGTTTTACAATTGGTGACGATAAACGTGACCATTTGGCATGGGCACGCCTAAGTAGTGGCAACGCTTCTGGAATTTGACGAAAACTCCATGCCTCAGGCATGCCCAGTTGCCGTGGGCACCAGTTGCCGTGGGCACGCCTAACTAGCCCCATTACTTCTGACCATGCAAAGAAAACTGCTATTCTTTGGCGTGTCCTGTTGGCGTGGGCACGCCTAAATGGTCTTCAATATTTGCCTGTCCATCCTTATACGTGGCCAGTTTACGTGTAACGCGCCTAAATGGTGGCGACGTAACACAAGAAAAATTGAAAATTTAAACTGAATACACCTATGCAGTAAGACACAAGTTGACCAAATTTACAAAAGCCGGATGTAGAGCATAAAGGGAGAAATCATGTTCTGAAATTTTTCCTTTACTTCAGTACTATGTTTAGGCAATTTGACACTATTACAATAAAATGTCTGTTCCATTCCAACACAGATTTCGATTTATGTACTACTTACGACCCTGCATGCGTAATCCCTATTTAACCAACCGTAAATCGCAATGAAAAGTTGAGCATCGTAGACCCTAAAGATTATGAATCGTAAATCGTAAACCTGCAAACCTTATGACCTTAATGAAGTAACCCAAAAACCATAAACCCTCTACCCTAACCCTAAAACCGTAAACCCTGAACCCTGGACCCTAAACGGAAAACCCTGAAACCTGAACATGAAATCATAAACCATAAACCTTAAACCTTGAGATCCAAAACCCTAAACCATGAACCTGGAAGCCTGAAACCTAAACCGTGAATCCTATTTCGTAAACCCTGCGACCCTAAAGCCAACCCTCATTACTAACGACAATATCGAGTTTCTCAGCACTCACTTCAATCATATTGTTGAAATTATTCTCGCTACTCTTAAGAAGACCCTAAAGCCCTTCGGTCATCCTAAGGGTCGACCTCTTCGTGATCGCCCTCGGTAATGATATGCTTAGTTATTTATTGTGTAAAGATTTTGGTGAATGTCGGAGGTTTTGTTAACAATTATTTTGTCGAATTTAGGCGTGAATTATATTGCGGACAACCCAAGTCTTATGGGGATAAGCGTAGATTTTGTTACAGGGAGGGCTATCGAGTTGGTCCTCGTGGACCTTCGGTTGAGTTTGGTGCTGAGGAAGTTGGAGCTCTTGACGATTACGAGCCTACCCTAAGTGTTAGTTAGCATTCGTTGTCGACTAACGCATGGGGCTTGCAAACGAAAAGTATATGTATACAGTAGCCAATTGAAGTGACGGGGAAAAAAAAAAAAACTAATGATTCAATACAATGTTCAATGTCCTCCAAGATGTCCACCAGTACCACACTCTCGACGCCTACACGTCCTAACTCCTCTACGTGGCACATATGTCTGAATCGGAGTAACTAAAGCTGTGTGTGACTCATGTGCGGCCTCTTGATCATGTAATGCCTCAGTCCGAGTCCACGACTGTCCAGGACCTCCTTCGCGTTGACTGGAAGTTCCAACATCTACGTCAACCATAGGTGTAACTTGTTGAAACGTCACCTGTGGCCTAGACGTTGTACCCTCCCTCATGCCCAGCGACTGAGGTGTGCGGACAGTCGATTCACCACAGTGCTGTCCGCTGGCCTGTGCACCGTCTCCAGCGTCCGGCTGGGAGATATGCTCTGGGGACTGCACCCTATGACGCCGACCACCACCGTGCTGGCCTCCACCTATATTTCTATGTGCCCGCTCAACACGTCGCGGGTCAACATGGACTGGAATGTCATGAGGTACAGGTGGAGGGCGAACTGCAAGTCGTCGTGCCGCCCCAACATGCTGTAAGCTCTCATCTACAAACTCCCTGATGGCACGGAGATGATGCCTGTCCTGCTCCTCGCATACTGTCTCGGAATCTAATGCCATGTAATGAATGCGCGACAATACATCAACCTATTAAGAGTTTGGCATTATAAGAAATGTGTAAGTGCGGTCATTTGTACACGAGAGTGGTAATACACGTCAGATAAATTAGTTTGCATTATTATTGAGCGGGGAAACTTACAAGGTACTCTGCTCTGGCACTATCGCCCTGAAACCCCTCGGGAATCGGAGGATGCCGGCTCGGATCTGACACATACAGAACTGTCCGCTGACGATACCACCGGAAATAGTCATCAGATGGATACGTAGTATCATCAACTGCTGGTCCGTCCGCTACCAAAGAATGGCGATGTGTCCAAACCTCAATGTAGTGCACATGTGCCATGCCCCAATCCTGATTCTTCCTCCCACGGCGACTAATTCGATGTAACGTGGCGATGTTCTCGGCCAGCCGATAGTCGGGCACGGGCTGATGTAAACCGAACTGTCGCATAACTCGATGAGGCAGGTGGGGCTCGACAACCTCAAAACAGATGATGTACGTGACAGATCTCCAAATGTCACGTCCTGCAGTGCAAGACTCAGGGAGGGATGCAAGAATGTCCTCCGAATACGGGAGCCAGACGAACTGAAAAAATTGCATAGCCGAACAAATGT
Source organism: Gardenia jasminoides (assembly GCA_013103745.1). NCBI lineage: Eukaryota > Viridiplantae > Streptophyta > Magnoliopsida > Gentianales > Rubiaceae > Gardenia > Gardenia jasminoides. The sequence goes on along the minus strand of CM023097.1, from coordinate 3,511,472 downwards.
TCACCGACATGTTTTAGAAAAACGAATTGGCTCTAAAACAAAATTTATACACGATTATAGGGTATGCATAAATATTGCAACATGTACCTCATCGGGCCGTAAGCCAGTCAACTGGTCTCTAAGAGCTGGTAAGACATGGCGCACAACTCTATGTAAATCCAGGCCAACATCCCACCTGTAGCACAAATGAAGTAATGGACAGCGTTAGATTCTCATTTCGCAGAACGGTTCCGAAGATGAAAAGGATGTGGTACTCTACCTGGCTCCGTAAGGGCCGGGATAGTGCTGTAGTGGCCGAACTCGATCAGGGCGCAACGTAGGCATTCGTTCCCACGCCCATATCTAAAGTATAAAAATGGGTTATATTATTTCATGAACCGTATGAAAATAATTCCTAGCTACACCCATTTCGGTAATGCATCGTACCTGCAGCAGCAGTAACGGTCCGGCAATATCCGTAACCTCGGGTCGCGTGGCAGTGCAGAGAGACCGGTATAGGAATGCCAGGACTGCACTCCCCCAACTGTACTCCCCAACTGTCTCTAGATCTCGAAGAAGTGGAAGCCACATCAGGGAAAGTTTATTCCCGGATTTATCCGAGAATAAATGCCCGCCCAAAAGTAACAAAATGTAGACACGTGCCCGCTGCCTGAAAGTCTCATCCGTAGCATCAACTGGCAGGCCCCTATCCAACACCCCTGACAAACTACTAACTCTCAGGCGTCCCCGGTCAAAGTCAGCAGGCTCTGGGGAAAACCCTAAAAGCTCCGCACAAATGCCGCTCCACTCGTCTACGGTGTGCGCTACATCCACACCCGTAACTGGGGGGCCGTCAGTGCGCAATCCCCATATAACCTCGACATCCTGTAAGGTCACAGTAGCCTCACCGACGGGAAGATGAAAGGTGTGTGTCTCTGGGCGCCATCTCTCCACTAAAGCGGTGATCAAAGCGTGATCCAGCTGCTGATAGCCGCATAGAAGTACCCCCTCGAATCCAGCCATGCGCACGTAGTGGAGCACCTGCTCAGGTATCGGTCTGTGGTCCCAGAATGCTTTATCACAACGACGGACAACGAGCTGGTCGCCTGGGATATGGCCATGGAAGATGGAATGCGCTCTGTGGGCAGTCCCCGCCGAAATAATGTCAGTCATATACGGACCAGGGTGCACATCAGACTGTGATGGATCACCGGCCATAACTACCTCCCCCTATAAAAAGAGATTTAAATTTTCTATAAATACACAAATATAGATTGAGTTTATAGTTTTTAACAAACACATAATCGATAAAACCTAGGCTTATAGTTTTTAACAGACACATAATCGGTAAAACATAATTGCAAAAAAATTTACGGAAATAGAAAGGTATAACGACAAATTGTAAGCTCAACCCCCCAAATTTTGATTGGCATTTCCGCGAAAATTTGCTATAAACATTTCGGCAGAGCCTCCCCTATAACATTAGTAAAACTCCCTGCCAACAAACACATCAGTCTTTACAAAAATACACAATTATAAAATAACTTACTTAGCAACACTTTACATACCGTCAAATCAGTTCAACGAGTACATCAATCATATGAGTTACAAAATCAGCACGTACACAAATAAAGAAAAAATGACGTGTACGGTACAACTTAAAGCATGGGGATTGAGTTACAAAACACATTGCGCTATTCACGGCCTAAAATTTGGACAGTTCCTCCTGTTGTGCCCGCTTTGATGACAGTTAGTGCACCTCCTCGGTTCCTGCGGATCTCTCTCATCCATTTCATTACGAATTCTTCTTGCGCGAACCCTTCCTGCCTTGCAATGAACTGCTATCACCTTGCAGTTCCCACCCAGGATCGGCCCAATTATCCGGATGCGGTAAAGGGTTGAAAACTCCAGAATACTGCTGGAACCATCGAGTTTTAGTGAATAGCTGATCTACATGCATGTTCGGATTGTCCCCTCGGTGTCTGCAAACAGCTATAGCGTGGGAGTACGGTAGTCTGTACATCTGCCACTTTTCGCATGCGCATTCCTTATCCAAATATTGGACTGTCTGCGTGTTTCCCCCTTTGCCGTCCAGTCTGCGCCCTGTGACAACCTTGTATACACCAGTTCCTGCATGAAACTCCACAACTCTGTGAGGGTGTTGCGCTGCCTTACGGAAAACCCATACCGTCGAGATCGGTTGGTGAGCGAAGCGCTCCCAGATATGTCTCTGAACGGATGGTGGGAGGCGGATCCCGTCTCGGGCACACCAATGGGGGGCGGACGGTGCATCCCCGTCGGATCCGTACAGGCATTGAACAGGGACATCATCGGGCCAATGTTACGGCGAAAGTGGGCCAATTTGCTCGCTTTCAATATGCAGTTACGCAATATACGGATCATGCCGCATCATACATATCCTCCAATGTTTCATCATCCACTATTGGGGACGTGGTGTATATATGGCGACCGCATGGTTGCGGGCGATGTCGAAGTTTGAACATCCCCTTGTCCACCGTCATGTATTCATGAATTTTGTCAAGTAACTCATCATACGAAACTTCGGCCAAGTTTTTCGATCGATTGCGGTAGGAGGAAATAACACAGGATGACTCACTGCGTCAGATTTGCCCTCCCCAATAGAAAAATACTCGTAGAGGTCGCTCGGAAGACATGTTCGCGAATTCTGTAATCACAGAGCTAACAAGCAGATCAAGAAGATATTTATTGTTGAAATTTATTGTGTACAGAAGCACAGAATCAGATTCTTAAAATCAATATGGTTGGGTAACATAAACAAGACTTGGTGAATACTAATAATAGTAGTAAAAGCCGTAACCTCATATCAGTAATTCAAGGTTAAATTTCTGCAAAAAAACCCCCATAACAAAGACTAAATCTCCAGGCCAGCAAGTTCATTACTTTCCAAAAACAAACGAAACTATTGCGGGAGGAAACTATATAAATACAGACGGAGGGGTAGGCATTACAACATTTCTCAGCCTGCGGATGATGGACAATAACGTGTACTGAAATTTTGCTTTGACTAATTCAAAGTAGGAGAACCGCCAACAGAAAGACCTACTCGTGTAGACGAATGCTTAATTGTATTCGTCAAAAAACGGTTGGGCCGATTTGTAGAAGCGATTTAAGGAAGACGAAAGCGTTGGACATTAACAGATGGATAAGTTACGGGAGATGTAGGGAAGAATGAAATCAGAACACTGAAACCGAACAAGCAAATGCAACATTTCCAATTAACGAGCAGCCCCCTAAAAAAAATCTAACCAGTTACCCACCGGATTTATAACATTATTTGGCAGAACGTACCATATAACTAGAACCTAAACTCCCTACCATAACATAAAATGTAGTACTCAACGAATACATTACGCAATATTCGCATCTATATGACAACATTATTATTAGAACTTTGTATTACAGTTTGGGTACGACAAATAAAAAAAAAATGAAAGCAAATGAGAAAGGGAAGATCAGTGCGCAAGCACCAAAATGAAGGCATGCATCCGTCTAACACACATCAGCTTACATTAACCCCAATTGTAAAAATCCGGAGTCGAGCTTACTAACCTGTACAGTAATCTGCCAAAGATGTAGACACTCGAGAATGCAGTCCAAAATGGTCCAAATGTATAGCAAGAGTTTTGTCTACAAATAATGCAACAGCTGTAGTTATTTACTAGTCAATAATACGTGGAGCATAGTAATACGCAAAAGGTTGCAAAGTACTTGAAAAATATTTGTACAAAGTATTTACAATGAAGAATGGTAAAATTGCAGCACCTTTTGTACAAAATCAACCCAAAAACAACCATTCAGATGAAGGGGATAGCCAAGTGTTCGTTCTATCTTCATGAGAGCCAAAACAGGATAGAGGAAAAAAAAATTAAAAACAACAAAGACCCGGGCAACTAAGAATCTATTGTATTAGTTTAGGGGAAAACTACATATATCATTTTTTTTTTTAAACACAACGTTCAAAAATAGAAAAACTTAGCTGAACAAGTTTGGATTCTCATGAAATACTAACTATATAAGATAAACGGAAAAAATGGAAAAATGACAGACAGTACTGAGGCCTAATTTACTAACACGGTTAATCATTGCTGAACTTTTCCATTCTGATATGAAAACATGTTTCCCTACAAAATCTATAAAAATTTCGGCAAAGTTTCCCCTGTAAAATGAGCTAAACTCCCTGCCAACAAACAAAGGTGTTCCAAAAAATAATAAAAAGGGCAACATAAATGGAATCAATAAATACAGCAGCTATGTAAAAATCCTCATGTGAGCATCAGCCATAAGCAAAGCAAAAAATGCTAGCATAGACGGAAAAAACATATGTACCATAATTGGAAAAACAAAATTCCCTTTGCAACTACGGAACATAAAAAAAACCACTGCCCCCGGAATCAGAAAAATCCCTATATTGTCTCACGAACCCAAAACACAAAAAAAAGGATCCTACCTTCGCAAGCAATTACCTTTTTAAAAGTGTAAATGCATAGTTCACATTTATGTCATCGGTTCTTGGAAATATTTTTCCCTACAAAACTTATAAAAATTGAGTTTCCCACAAAATGACTAAAATTCCCCGACAAACACAATTCTTGACAATTAAAAGACAACTTCAACGGAACCAAGAAATGCAAGAAAGAGAACACCCACACCCTCATACGTGCATCAGCCATAGGCATTGCTAAAAATTACCACCAGAGCCAAACAAAAAATATGTACCAGAATTGTAAAAAAAAATTTTTTCCAATCAAACGGGAAAAAAAACCACTGCCCCCGGAATCAGAAAAATCCCTATATTGTCTCACGAACCCAAAACACAACAAAAAGGATCCTACCTTCGCAAGCAATTACCTTTTTAAAAGTGTAAATGCATAGTTCACATTTATGTCATCGGTTCTTGGAAATATTTTTTCCCTACAAAACCTATAAAAGATTCGGCAGAGTTTCCCCTGTAAAATGACTAAAACTCCCTGCCAGCAAACACAATTCTTCCACAATTAAAAAAGACAACTTCAACGGAACCAAGACATGCAACAGAAAATAGAACACCCATACCCTCATACGTGCATCAGCCATAGGCATTGCTAAAAATTACCATCAGAGGCGAACAAAAAATATGTACCAGAATTGTAAATGAAATTTTTTCTGCGCAAATGGGAAAAAAAACCACTGCCCCGGAATCAGAAAAATACCTATATTGCCTCACGAACCCAAAACACAAAAAAAAAGATCCTACCTTCGCAAGCAATTACCTTTTTAAAAGTGTAAATGCATAGTTCACATTTATGTCATTGGTTCTTGGAAATATTTTTTCCCTACAAAACCTATAAAAAATTCGGCAGAGTCTCCCCTGTAACATGACTAAAACTCCCTGCCAACAACCACAATTTTTACACAATTAAAAATACAACATCAACGGCACCAATAAATGCACCAGAACAATAATCATAGGCCTACAGCTGTTTCCCAACAGTAGTGTCAAACCAAAGAGCGACGCACAAAACATTCTTACAGCATTTAATCACTGAAAAAAAATCACCGAAGGCATATTATCCCCAATAATTATCAATGTTTTACAGTAAATTGATACAATAATTAACGTCTTCTTCCAATGAAGAAGTAATCAAATCAAAGTACCCAATTTCAAAAAAATTTCACCAGAGAGACAGATAATTAGCTTCACCGTAAACCCACAATCGACAAAAAGAAACCACTTTTATGAATGCTAAACTAGTCTTACAAAAGCCAGTAACAAAACGTCATCATTATTGCAGAAATCCAAAATTTCGTTGAACATGGGAAAGAATTGAACTGATTAGCAGCAGATTCCAACCATAAACGTCTAAAATCTTAATAACATTAAACAGCAGCCAATTTTTTAATTGACACAAAAAAAACGCAGCACCAACGGAAAAAAAAAATTGCAACGGAAAATTTACAAGCTCGCCAAAGCCTGACCTCACGCACGGGTGGATGGCGGCGAAGTAATTCCGGCGGGTTGCGGGCCTTGCAGCCCAAGCTCTGGCGTCGAATTTCCTCCTAGCACCGCTTCACGCTTTGCAGCTTCGCCGGCACTGATGGAAAGATTGCAGCTCGCCTCTTCTTCTTCAGCAACGGACGGACGAATGCTGGCAAAACCTGACCTCACGCACGGCTGGATGGATGGCGGCGCAGTAATGCCGGCGGGTTGCCGAAGGCGTGGCGTCGATTTCCGCCACCACCACTTCATCATCGCCGCACGGTTGGAGGAGATGCAGCTCCCCTCGTCTTCTTCAGCACCTCAGGATGGTGAATGCGCCACAATGCCCAATGATTTGCCTCAATTTCTAACTCAATTTCGTTGCCCCCAAATTGGATGCATCTTTAAGTTTTGCTCTATTTCGTGCGGGAGGAAGAGGCCGACTGCTGCTGTTTTATGTCCCGGTAACTCGCATTTCACAAATGCGAGTTACCCAACACGGAAATTATTTTTTTTTCCTTTTTTTTTCCTTCCGAAAACCACATAACTCGCATTCGAGGAATGCGAGTTCAACGGAACTCGCATTTCTCGAATGCGAACGTCATAGTCTTGGAAACTGCTTGCCAAAAGACCCCTGGTGTAGGATTTTTTTTTTTTCATCACAATTTCAGAATTTTCTCATAACTCGCCATAGTTACGTATATTTTTGGTGGCTTTTAACTGAAATTGAGTGTAGACTTTATTTTAGTGGCATGCAGACTTGCATTCTGATAACCAGAATTATATGCATAGCTAAAGTATATACTACTTTGTGTAAATGCCTTATTCTCAAACTCATTTGGAATATATGCACAAAAAAAGATTCTCTTTGGATTAGATGGGTACGCACTATCATATTGAAGCATTCGTCCTTTTGGGGTGCAAAAACACCGGTAGACTGCTCATGGGTATGGAGAAAGATCCTAAAGCTGCGATATTTGGCACAACCTTATATCAAAAAGGTGATTCGTGATGGCGCTGACTCATACTTTTTGCAGGGCGCATGGCACCCCATAGGTCCTCTTCATCAGCATTTTACTTGTAATCTACTTTCTAGCCTTGTTTTGTTGCATCAAGATAAGGTAGCAAAATGGATCCATAATGGTATGTGGAAATGGCCTTCTGGCACGAAGTTCAATACTGAGGTAAAATTGCTACAACAGTAGACCTCTTCTATACTACTGCCTACCACTGGATCGGATCAAACTAGGTGGACTACTAGCTTTTCTGGTGAGTTACTGATGACTCAGCTTATGAAGCCTTAAGATCACACCACCCTGGGGTATCTTGGTGGAAATTGGTGTGGGATAAGTATCACATTCTCAGATTTTCTTTTAACCTCTGGCTCTTGTGCAAACATAGGTTGCTTACTAGAGATAGATTAAGAAAATGGGGCTAGTTAAGTGGATCTGCTAAATTTGTGTTATGTCATAAGGAGGAAGAAACTATGGACCAATTGTTTTTTCATGTGTCCTGCGTTTACTGCAGTATGGACTAAGGTACAGGCATTATGCTCTGTAAATAGAGGATCACACCCTGGGGCTTGGAAATAGGATGGCTAACCCAACATTGGAGCATCAATTCTTTTATTGAAAGAATTCGAAAGTGAGCTCTGACTATAACAGTCTATCATATATGGCGAGCAAAAAGTCGGGAAATGTTCCAGCAAGTCCTACCTCTCCCACTAGCATCGTGAATAGCATAGCATTTGAAATGCGGCATGCTAATGTTTCTTGGTTAGGAATTCCAAAATCAAGAGTTAACTAGTGTTTAATCAATGAATCGCGAATTACTCGCAAGTGTTTTGATGATGAGTAGATAGGCTCTTGCTATTCTTTAAAATTTGTATAATATACAGCTGATGATATGATGTATAGATAGCTACTTGCTGTATTGTGTAAACTTTTTGCTCTATTCAATAAAAGCTTCATATTTGCTCAAAAAAAGAATATACTAGTTTAATGAAGAATAAATTAGATACTAAATTTGGTGGCTGATGCAATTATTGTTTACAATGGTTGTTGAATGTTTTAATTTAGGGACATTGTGGGTTTGGTTATTGTTTGGGAGTGCTTGTATTACGGGGCAAACATTGCTTATATTTCTTAAAAAAAAAAAGTTGTCCCATCAAAACTTTTTTTAATGATATTAATGAGGACTGGATTGTAGGCTCCCTTTTTTCCCCTCTATCCATGGGAGAATTTTGTATCATTGGTGGCCCAACGCAAAAAGGACTGAATTGGCTAGATATATAATTAAGAGACTCCCTAATTGAAGTTTAAGGACTATTGCAACTTCTGATAAATAGTTTAGGCTCATTTCCTGGGGGATAGCTGTTGATCCTATTTGCCAGTTTTGCTTTTATGGTCCTGAGAGACATTTCTTTTTTTTTTTGGCTGTCCCTTCACGGGAGGTATATGGGAAGATGTACAGCGAAAATGTCTGATATATAGAATGACTTCTGATTGGGATGGATGGTTAGCAATTGCTGATCAAGAGAGTCATTTGTTTGTTGAGTCAGAGGAATTGTTACCTAAGGGTATTCCTAGGGTTTCAAAATTCTATTTTTATTGAAAAATAAATAATAATATTTAAATTATGTTTATTCACTAAAATATTGGTGAATTTATACTTTGAATTATCATTTTCCAATTTAGATGATTTTTTGAGAATTATTTGTCGGTGTTTGGTTTCGGCCAGTTTAAGCGCCTATTTTTGTTACGAAACGTGAATAGCAACTCTAAGATGAAACCGAGCATATGTAGAGATATTACAGAAATATATTTAAGATTGGACACTATCGGAATGAGGAAAACCAGTAAAAGTTAGAGTGTCGCGCGCGACATGACAAAAAGTGGTCCTTTGACCACTTTTCCCTAAAATAAGGGAAACCACACTTTTTGTCCCTTAAAAGCCCATTTTCTTGCTTCCTTGTTGCTTCATTTTTCAGCTGCCATTTTGAGCTTTAGAGAGAGAGAGGGAGGGCCGAACTTGAGAGCAAGAAAAGAGAGAGAAAATAAACTTCTTCCACTTCATCTTCTTCCTCCATTTCTTGAAGGTTCACGACACCATTGGAGGGTTTTGATCTTGTTCCATCTTCTCCCTTTGGCTGCCGTGAGAGAGTGAGAAAGGGAGAGTGGTCCGAGAAAGTGAGAGAGAAAGGAAAGAGGAAGAAAACTTCTTTGGCTTGTCATCTTCTTGTGTTTGGGTTTTGAGGAAGAAATCATCTTCAAAACAAGTGGATCCTTGGTTAAGATTGTAGATTCTTGGAGTTGCTAAGCTCGAGAGGTCATCCTTGAGAAGAGCTCACCTGATCTTTCTTGATCTTGTTAGATCTGAATAGATCTTGAGGTATAACCCTTAAAACTCTTAGTTTTAGCCTTATTAATGTCAGATCTATAGATTTTACGGTTAATTTTGTTAGAAATGGTTATGATTGAAGCATTTGAGTTGGGCTCTTGAATTCTCAACTTAGGTAGCGGACTTGAGGTGACTTTTAGGTATCGGACTTGAGGACCTGATTGTGGTTGTGTTTGTTGTTTATGAGATGAGTGCATTTTATGGTTAGAAAATAGTATATGTTGTTGAAAATTTTGAAGGAAAAGAGTGAGAGCTGGTCGAACCTATGTCTGGAAATTTTGACACTTGATTTCAAGATTTTATGATGTTTCGTGGTTAGTTTTTGCCTAAATAAATGTGTACTATATTTGTCTATGAATATATGCTTTAATAGAGTTAAAATCTTGAACTTGAATGGTGAAAAATTGAGTTTTACTAAATTTTGAGGTAAAAGTGCCATTTTGGACAAATTTGAGGGTTTGAAATGTTTTGGCTAATTTTCATGAATTTTGTGCATTGAGATTTAGTGAAAATTGATTTGTACAAGTGTTAGAACCTTGGTTAAAAGTTTGGTGTTGAGTTTGAACTCAAATAAGTGATTTTGAGGTGAAATACCTCACTTTATTTCATTGCACTAAAAGATTAGAAGTCGCCTGGATGGAGTACATCGATAGAGTGGTTTGGTTATTTGACGTTCAATTTGAAAATGGAATCTTTTAAGATGAGTTTCGATTCGAGTGACTACTTTTCACTCGAGCAAAGTTAGAGGAATTTCGGGAAGAATTCTGATAAAACAAGTGAATAAGTTATTTGAGTTTAGTTTCGCTATTTGTAGGGCGAAATTTATTTCTTCTTTTACTTGATTATAGGAAGTGGGAAAGAGTTTGAACCAGATCCTAATTTGGATTGTCAGTTGTGATTAATTGGTGAGTGTTCCAACCCCTTTTTAAATGAAAAATCTTGCTATTGTTTGCAAATGAATGATTTGTTGAAATGATCTGCTAGTATTTATAAGGAAGTGATTTACCACTATTTCTAAGTAAAATGCTTTTACAAGTAAAATAATTTATGAAGAGTTTGTGAGTGTTTCTCGCATGTTGTGTGAATTACATGCCTATGTGATTAATACTTAGTGTTACTTGTTCTTATAAGCATTAAATATTTGTTCTTAGGCGAGTGTGTACTTTATCGCACTCGACCTAACTCACTTTATACTGTTCAACTGTTTATTATTCCACTATTTGTATATTATTTGTGCATGATTGTAGGCCATGTGTACTTTAACACATTGGTTGAACAAGATCTTTCTCCCTTCGTTATCGGCCTATTCGAGCCTGAAGCGGATTCGGTCGGGTAGGTTGGGAACTTAGGGTACTGTACGGTGTACTCGAGTATTACCACTAGGTGTTATAAAGAGGAGTAGGGGGGTTGATTGACTAACAAGATGGACTGCAACTGCTCCCAGAGGACACTGTATCCTTTCAAGCTCACCTCAAAATATTTTATTTTTTCCCCACAGGGCTCGAGACGAAGGAAACCATGTATTGTGATCTTTCTTAGTGTGATTGGCTGGATTATTTCTTGTACCATTTGTAATCATGGATTGTTGGACTTTTGGTGTATTTGGACTAGATGGAAATGTAAATTAGCGGAATGAGAATTAGTTGAGTATCTGATGTAAATATTTGAGATTGACATTGTAATTGGTCTGAGGACTGTATCTATTGAAGTTCAAACTTTAATTTATTCAAGAATTGTAGTGAGTCTCGGCGAGAGTTGGGCAGGCGGCCCGTCGATACCTTGGGGTTCGCCCTAGAGAGAAATGGGGTCGTCACAGGTGGTATCAGAGCTTAGACTTCATATCTCTGTAATGTATCCTAGGCTAAAAGTTTAGGATACTGGCTTGTGGAAAGTAGGACTGGAGTGTTTCTAGTGCTTAATGGATGGTGAGTATTGCTGATTAAGAGTTTCCTACATGAATTGATTTGATCGAGGGTTTGACACTACTATGATCAAGGCATAAGAGTGACTCATAGTGTTTGATTGACTTTTGAGAATTGTCTTAACCCCAATTAGTATGGATTCGAAAGTCGAGGGCGACAACCTTGAAGGGAAGAGAGTGTACCGCTCCGAAAGTTAAAAGTGATTTTGAAATATATTTTAAAGGTTCTACTTTGAATGAAATTTATTTTTTAGTAATGGAAAAATAATTTATATATGTATATAATTTCATATTTTCTTGCTTTCGTTCAATCATTTTATGAACATTTGCAAGGGTTCAATTGATCTAGTCAAGTTTATTTGAGTATGTAAACTATATTTGGATGTAAAAGAATGGTTTATTGGCAAAGTTTCAAAAATATTTTAGAGGGAAATAATGAAAGTTTGACATTTGTTACCAAACTAATAGTTAAAGTTTTGATCAAATAACATAAATAGCCAAGCTTTCAAACCTTCCATCATTTTTCATTTTTCTTGTACGAAATTATGAGAGGAAAAAAGGAAAAGAAACACCACTTGCTTGGCTTCATTTTCTTGTCCAAAACTTGAGAAAAAAAAATGATGATTGAAAATTGATTTTCCTCCATGAAGTTACAAATCACCCGTGGAAGGAAACCAATGTTTTAAAACCCAGTTCGGATCGCCCGGTCGAACCGGTTGAACCGTCGATCGGGTACCTGTCTGAGCCGGGTTTTGGTTAAAAACCAGTTGGTTAAAAAACTACTATTTTTTGAAAACCAGTTGAACCGGCCGGTCCAACCAGTGAACCGTTGAACCGGAACGATTTTTACTAAATCAGTCCAGTTCATTCAATTGGTCAAAATTTAAAAAAAAAAGTGATAAAAAGTTTTAAAAAATTGTAACAAAGAAACTAATTAGATAATTGCAATGTTAAGTCCTTAATTATGCATATTATTTATGGATATTTCCCCCTAATTATGGCCTAAATATTGTGTTAATTGCTTGATTCTACTTATATTTGGTTTTCCACCGTGATTTAGGTTATTGGAGTTAAATTGGGAATTAAAAGGTGCAATTGAATGGAAATTCCAGAAGACAATCCCAGATAAGGCGCGGGTACGCTGTGTGTTGATTTGAAGGTTGCCTTTTTGGAGAAGTGAACCATTTTCCCATGGGAGATAATTGCTGGATATTTGGAAACAAGGATTTCATGTACTTTTGGGAATTGGTCAAAGACTCCTTTTAATTAGGAATATTTGTAATTGGTTTCCATATTTTATTTTGTTATAGCGATTTAGCAAGTTAGATTCCAATTAGGACTCAAACTCTTTGGAGTCCTAATTTGGAAGGGAGATTAATAGCTTTATATTTGCTAGCTTTAGGAGACAAAAAAGAGAGCTTCTTTTCTTGATAATTATTACGTTTACTTTTTGATTAGTCTTGCGTGGCGGACGGCTTGAACGAAATAGTTTGGACGCCTAACTTTTGGCTATTCATTGGGTTTTTGAAGCTTTAGCCGTTTCTTTGATTTCTTATCTTCATCAATCCTAATTGAAAATTCCACAAACAATTCTTGGTTGTAATTCTCAATCAAGAGTGGCTAATTTCTCCGTCTAGTTGAAGGCTAATCGAGCTTTGGTTCATCAACTCTATGAGACTTGTTTGAATTATTTTTATTTCATTTATTTACAAGTATTTGAATATTTTCTGTTGTTCACGTTTATGATTATTTCTTGCAATTCAATAACTGGCCATTATTTAATTGTGGGGATAATCTACTGTCATCTAGAACACCAAATACGTAATCGTTTGGAAGGTTTTAGTATTTGTGACAATTGACGTAATTCAGTAGTACAAGAAACTTTTGAGTTATTGTCATGGGAATATTCAATCTGGCTTAAATGAACCGAGCTTATGTGTTTGTTGGTTAGAATTGGTGGCTAATCTAATTGTTAATGCTGTTGGTGGGTTAAATCCTAAGAGCTTGTTTAGGGTTGTCTACTGGCAAGAGAAGTAGTTATAGACCTTGTCGTGGCTATCGACACAGTAAGGATTGGCAGGTTGTCAGAGCTTGTTGACAACCATAACCAATTTATTTGTAAGTAATTGAATACAATTAAGTGTCAGTGATCAAGTTGATGAAACCAAAGGGAGATTAGGCCTTTGACTAGATCTTGTTGTTGATTGATTTATTTTCGTATTTGATTCCTGTGATACTGTTCATTTTAATTGGAATTTTGTGGTGTCATTTATTTTTATTTATTTTTATTGGGTTTTATTAATTAGGAACTATTCGAACTCCCTCCCCCCATTTATTTTATATCATAGAAAATAATTCTTCCAGTTCCCTGAGGAGACGACCCTACTTGCCACTTATACAAATTAATTAATTTCTTGGGGTAAATTCTGGTATATCGGATAAAGTAAACTCCTTGGAATCAGGGTGAAGCTAGTAACCCATTGCACATCTGGAGTCACTGCTCCAGTACTAGAATTAACTCGGGAATATCTCTGTAGGCAGTTAGGTTTTATTTATTTATTTATTTTTGTACAGGCTCGACACCTGTTATGCAACCTACAATTAGTTCAAGTTAAGAAACTTTATTCTTTATTTTATTTATAATTTTTTACCTAATTTCTATCAATTTTTTCTCTTCTTAATCATCCTTCTCTTCATGATCTCCCCATTAATTTCTCAAATTCCTCTAACAAAGTTCAATTTTGTGTTTGACCTATATGCACAAGTTTCATTTTCTAATCTATGATTTTTTTATTTTACTTTATAAATTACTAATTTTCTAAAATAAGTTTTTATTTTTTGGTATCAAACTTGTCATATTGATATAATCATAATTCTTTTTTCCTTTGTTTTTCTTTTATTTTGCTTTGTATCGTTGCTATTTTTTTTAGTTTATTTTATTATAGTCTCATTAGCAAAGGAATTATAGTTATGATCATGTGTCTAAATCTCTATAGAAGAATGTGCAGATTGCATATATGATAAAAATAGTAATATATAATTTATTTATTATTTATTTATGACGTCACGGGTCAAAAACGGTCAGCCCACTGGTTGAACCAGTGACCCTTGATCCTGTAATTTTTCCAGTTCAATGAACGGTCTGGGTTTTAAAACCTTGAAGGAAACTCTTAGTGGAGGACCCTTGGTTTTATTTTCTTAGGATGCTGGATTGTAGGATTAGATTGGGTATCAATCATAGGGTGACTTTATTATTTGATGATTGGTTGAGAATTAGAGTTATGAAGTATTTGAGAGTTTAATAGATTAGAAAGAAATGTAATAGATAACTATTATTTATGTTTATGTGTTAATGAGACCTAAGTTCGATTAAGTTCTAAGCAAATTGAGAAGAATACAGTGGCTAGTGATGAGAATATGAGAGGGGATGCCGCTATGGCCGAGACAAATCCCCAGTATTTGGAGTCTGACCCATTGGAAAGTGCTTCCACAGAGACTTCCACTTCTGAGGCTTGATAGACTAGCTGAGCATGAAGTTAGAATTGTGAGTAACCTTTTGTGAGAAAAGCCATTTGAGTGGTTCTCAATCCCTGTAATTGCATGCTTACTAATTTTTCAAGTATTGTACTTTAGCTGTACTTGTGAACCCGATGTGACTTTTGTGTATCTTTTGTTAAAAGCATGCTCATCTGATGTACTCCTAGCACTTCTCTTATTATGAATTGTGTATATAAAGTGCTTTGCTTTCTTTTTCGAGTTGATTTTCTAATAGTGTATCTCATTTTGATGTTTTATTAGAATATTTGCCCTCTAAAGAACCATGGAGGGTAGAAGAGGCCGAGGTTAAGGGCGAGGGACTAGACCACTCTAAGATTGGAGAATAATGTTTATGGATTAAGGACATGGTATAAAAATTTAGGGTAAGTACTCTTTATTTTTGAATACCCTCATCATGGATGGTAGGACGTTGAATTTGAGGACAAAAGGGATGACTTTAAAGAAGAAATCTTGTGTTTTCTTGTTAAATTATTAATTACTTAAGATGACAAGTTGAATTAGGGTAATACATGTATAAATTTTCATGATTATACTTGCTAAGGATCTTGGTTAGATGTTTCATGATATGTTGGTGAGAGAATCTTGTAGATTTGTAAATGTATGTAAGGAGATTAGTTCTTTGACTTACGTGAGATATTATGGATATATGGTTCACATGAGATAGGATGGATAGGATGAAGTCAAAAGCTGTATCAATGATAAGAAATAAAAATGTGATTAAATGATTTATAGGAGTAGCAGTTATTCGAGTTGTGAGAATCACCTTGGAAGCTCGGTCTTAATTGCTAAGAAAGATGAGAATTTAAGATTCATGCATGGATTATTAGATTTGAATTATATTGCCGATTTGAGAGTAAATACCTTTGCCGTGCAATTATGAATTGATTGATTTATTATAAATAACGGAAGTTCTTCTAAGATGAAATTTTATAAGAATATCGCCAATTGAGGATTAGTAAGGAAATGTGTCAAGAGTATTATTATCGACCGACATGGACATTATGGATTTATATTGAAGCCATAAGACAAACCACAGCATTTAAGTCTTATTCAGACTACATTGTGGTAAATTTATCAACGATATTATGGTACATTTAAGATTCGAGGAGAGCATGAGCAACACTTGAAGTTAATATTGCAAATCTTGAGGAAGTACTATTTGTAGGGCAAAATCCATGGAAGGTAAATTTTGGTGGGAACATAATTAGAATGAAGTGATCTTTGGGGAATAATATGCATCTGGAGAGTTTTAAATGGTGATTTCCTTATAAGAGTTGAATTCATACCACTGTCGATGAAATAAGTATTATCATGGAATGGGAAGATATCAAAGTAAAAGAGATGTTAACATATGAAGAACATCATGTGCAGACTCATGGTACAAATGTAAGGACATAAGAAACAAGCGAATTCCTCTAGCTAGGGTTTTATGGAGAAATTATGGGATCAAGGAAACAACTTGGGGAGTTAAAAAGGAGATTTGAAAGAAATATCCAGAGTGGTTGATAAACAGAGGTATGAATTTCGAGGACGAAATTCTTTTAAGGGGGGAAGGATGTGAGGGTCTCAAAATTCTATTTTTATAGAAAAATAAATAATAATATTTAAATTATGTTTATTCACTAAAATATTGGTGAATTTATACTTTGAATTATCATTTTCCAATTTAGATGATTTTTCGAGAATTATTTGCCAGTGTTTGGTTTCGGCCAGTTTAAGCGTCTATTTTTGTTCCGAAGCGTGAATAGTAACTCTAAGATGAAACCGAGCATATGTAGAGATATTACAGAGATATATTTAAGGTTGGACAGTATCGGAATGAGAAAAACCAGTAAAAGTTAGAGTGTCGCGCGTAACACGACAAAAAGTGGTCCTTTGACCACTTTTCCCTAAAATAAGGGAAACCACACTTTTTGTCCCATAAAAGCCCCTTTTCTTGCTTCCTTGTTGCTTCATTTTTCAGCTGCCATTTTGAGCTTTAGAGAGAGAGAGAGGGGGGCCAAACTTGAGAGCAAGAAAAGAGAGAGAAAATAAGCTTCTTCCACTTCATCTTCTTCCTCCATTTCTTGAAGGTTCACGACACCATTGGAGGGCTTTGGTCTTGTTCCATCTTCTCCCTTTGGTTGCTGTGAGAGAGAGTGAGAAAGGGAGAGTGGTCCGAGAAAGTGAGAGAGAAAGGAAAGAGGAAGAAAACTTCTCTGGCTTGTCATCTTCTTGTGTTTGGGTTTTGAGGAAGAAATCATCTTCAAAACAAGCGGATCCTTGGCTAAGATTGTAGATTCTTGGAGTTGCTAACCTCGAGAGGTCATCCTTGAGAAGAGCTCACCCGATCTTCCTTGATCTTATTAGATCTGAATAGATCTTGAGGTATAACCCTTAAAACTCTTAGTTTTAGCCTTATTAATGTCAGATCTGTAGATTTTACGGTTAAGTTTGCTAGAAATGGTTATAATTGAAGCATTTGAGTTGGGCTCTTGAATTCCCAACTTAAGTAGCGGACTTGAGGTGACTTTTAGGTAGCGGACTTGAGGATCTGATTGTGGTTGTGTTTGTCATTTATGAGATGAGTGCATTTTATGGTTAGAAAGTAGTATTTGTTGTTGAAAATTTTGAAGGAAAAGAGTGAGAGCTGACCGAACCTATGCCTGGAAATTTTGACACTTGATTTCGAGATTTTGTGATGTTTTGTGGTTAGTTTTTGCCTAAATAAATATGCACTATATTTGTTTATGAGTATATACTTTAATAGAGTTAAAATCTTGAACTTGAATGGTGGAAAATTGAGTTTTACTAAATTTTGAGGTAAAAGTGCCATTTTGGACAAATTTGAGGGTTTGAAATGTTTTGGCTAATTTTTATAAATTTTGTGCATTGAGATTTAGTGAAAATTGATTTGTACAAGTGTTAGAACCTTGGTTAAAAGTTTGGTGTTGAGTTTAAACTCAAATGAGTGATTTTGAGGTGAAATACCTCACTTTATTTCATTGTACTAAAAGATTAGAAGTCACCTGGATGGAGTACATCGATAGAGTGGTTTGGTTATTTGACGTTCGATTTGAAAATGGAATCTTTTAAGATGAGTTTTGATTCGAGTGACTACTTTTCACTCGAGCAAAGTTAGAGGAATTTTGGAATTTTGGGAAGAATTCTGATAAAACAAGTGAATAAGTTATTTGAGTTTAGTTTCGCTATTTGTAGGGCGAAACTTATTCCTTCTTTTACTTGATTATAGGAAGTGGGGAAGAGTTTAAATCAGATCCTAATTTGGATTGTCAGCTGTGATTAATTGGTGAGTGTTCCAACCTCTTTTTAAATGAAAAATCTTGCTATTGTTTGCAAATGAATGATTTGTTGAAATGATCTGCTAGTATTTATAAGAAAGTGATTTACCACTATTTCTAAGTAAAATGCTTTTACAAGTAAAATAATTTATGAAGAGTTTGTGAGTGTTTCTCGCATGTTGTGTGAATTACATGCTTGTGTGATTAATACTTAGTGTTACTTGTTCTTATAAGCATTAAATATTTGTTCTTAGGCGAGTGTGTACTTTATCGCACTCGACCTAATTCATTTTATACTGTTCAACTGTTTATTATTCCACTGTTTGTATATTATTTGTGCATGACTGTAGGCCATGTGTACTTTAATACATTGGCTGAACAAGATTTTTCCCCCTTCGTTATCGGCCTATTCTAGCCAGAAGCGGATTCGGTCCGGTAGGTTGGGAACTAAGGGCACTGTATGGTGTACTCGAGTATTACCACTAGCTATTATAAGGAGGAGTAGGGGGGTTGATTGACTGACAAGATGGACTGCAACTGCCCCCGGAGGACACTGTATCCTTTCAATACTTGAACTAAATGTTTACTGAATTATTGTTTACTGCATGTTGTTTGTTAAATTAAGTGTTTATGGAACGATTGTTTAAAGACTTACTGTTTCTTGTATCCTCTTAAATGAAAAGATTGTTAAATACTTTCAATGTGAATGTGTGACCATGTTCCCGACTTACACGTTATTCTTTTGAAGATTTAAATGTTTTACAAAATGATATTTAATTCAAGTGTCCATGAATTTGATAAAACATGAATTTTCTTGTTTTCACTGGACATTCACTGAGCTTCTAACTCACCCCAAAATATTTTTTTTTTTCCCCAGAGGACTCGAGACGAAGGAAAGCATATGTTGTGATCTTTCTTAGTGTGATTGGCTGGATTATTTCTTGTACCATTTGTAATAATGGATTGTTGGACTTTTGGTGTATTTGGACTAGATGGAAATGTAAATTAGTGGAATGAGAATTAGTGGAGTATCTGATGTAAATATTTGAGATTGACATTGTAATTGGTCTGAGGACTGTATCTATTGAAGTTCAAACTTTAATTTATTCGAGGATTGTAGTGAGTCCCGGCGAGAGTTAGACAGGCAGCCCGCCGATACCCTGGGGTTCGCCCTAGGGAGAAGTGGGATCGTCACAGTTCCGGAATATTCAATTCGCACCAGCTATGATTACTAAAAGAATCATGGCTAATATTCGAAAGTGTGGTGTCTGGATGGAAGATTTCAAAGTCTGCTTCACATGACTTGGCATTTTGCTCGGCTCTTGGAGCATCGCAGTTTATTTTTGTGAATAGATAGGAATATATACCTTTGAACTTGTCTAGCTCTGTTTTTCTTGACATTTCATGTAACAGTTGAGGGATCCCCTCCACTTTTTTACGCTTATTTCTGATGTCAATAAAATACGCGTACTTTAAAAAAGAAAAAAAAGGTTTAAGTGCTATTTTGGCCTTACGCTAAAATTTTTTGTTGATGAAGACATCTTTAGTAAGTGTTATTTGATTGCATTTGAATTCAATCATCCTGAGCTCTAGGGATGGCAATTGGAGTAGGTGTCCTAGCCAAGGGGCATTCCCCGACCCTATCCCCGTCTTTGCCACCCATCACAAAAAAAAAATTATACACACACACACTCTCACTCTTATATACACACTTGTAATAATGATATTATTAGTTATAAGTATTATATAATGTCTCTTGGTATATATAATATAATTAATATTATCAATTATGCTAAAAAATATACATGTATACTAACAGAAATTATTGACTAGTTATACTAAATTTACTAATACATTTATACTTACACTTAACACAATAACACTTTGATTCTTTTACACTAAACATTTCAATTGTGAAATTACAGTGAATAATGACTTGGTGATGTGTTGGTATTTTAAATACTTAATTCTTGACTAAAAGTTAGCTAAAATGCAATTATAGGACAAACTTTTATTACCTCTGTGGGTGAAGTGGGGCACCCCCCACCCCACTCCGCCCCGTTACCATTCCTAGTGAACTGTTATCATATGCTCTGCCTAAATCTACAACTGGATGACAAACCAAGTGCCCAAGCAACAAGGCAGTTAGACCAACCATTAAGTCATCAATATTTCTTGACAGAAGAGACCCCTAAATGATATAGATTACGGCTTAAATGTCTCTTTCAGCCAAATACTGAAGCTCCCAGGCTATGGTTAGATTCCACAAGTGAAGCATTGGGTTTCCGAGCACCTTTGTACCCAAAAAAGGAGAGTTTAGGAGTGCCAATGGTGGCAAGCTATATATTGGTGCAAAATTCGTTGTTGATCTATGTAAAACTGGATTGTGAATTATCTCTAGTGAAAAAGGAGTTGTGAGAAAAGAAGAATGAGAAGGTAGCAAAAAGTCATGGTCGGAGAGAAATCTATTGAGCTTAACAAGAATCCTTTAGGGTGGAAGGAATTAGCTAAGGAAGCAATGAGCGAAGGAGGAACTACTTATTGAAAGATTGAAGAATTTGCTTCATCATTTTCATCGAGGGTCTGTTTGGATGGTATATTTGATTTCAATTATCTTGTTAAGACTTAGATTCATTAAATTTAACTACCTTACTTTGCTTAAGAGTTCTCATAGAGACAAGAATTTGGAGTTGACTTGAAAGTTGAGGTAAAGAAAAACAGAATAGAAAAAAAAAATTTGGTTTTTTTTTTTTTTGGGGGGGGGGGTGTTTAAGAAAAACAGAAAGTTGAGCATTCAACTATGGAATTTCCTGTCTTTTTTTTTTTTTTTTCCCTTTCGCGCATATGAAGCCCTAGCTATTCAATGGGTTGGTGCCTTCTCCAGTGCTAGCACAGTTCATGGCCACGTCTAGGCTAGTCAGCTTGGCCACATCTGGCATCCAATGTAAACGGTTTGAAGAAGTGAGTGGTCTATACCTGAGTCAGCTCAACTTGGGAGTCGTTTCGCTTGAATTCTACATTCACTATCACTATTGGTACTAGGATGATCAATGATGATGAGTTTTGATAAAAATCCATAATTTGATTGTTAATTTGATTTTTCCTTTCAGAGTGATATGGAAAAGAATATTTTTTCTTTATTTGTTGAAACTAGCAAATAATGGCATTTTTTTTTTATTTTTACGTTTAAGGAAAATAAAATGGCTAATTAAAATTATTCCATATTGAAGGGTGGTTAATGAGAAAACCAATAGACTAGATCTAACATTGGGAAACATCATGTATGAGTATAACTAAATTTAAAATCTATAGTAGGAGTTGAAACTCATTTACCAATCACCCCTTTAGTCTTGTCTGATCATGCATTGTATTATGCAGTTGTTGTCCATGCCTCTGATTCGCTATTCATTACTGTTTGTATTCTCTCTCTTTTCTGGCAATGGCATTCCCCATATTGTCCAACACCAGTTGTCTATCTCTCCCTCACGAATATGAGCACGAGGGTTGTCATAAAATCATGTGTCTATACAAAATGGAAGGAACTCTGAACTATCAATAGCGTTATGAGTTTTCCAACAGCTACCGGAATATATGGCTTCCATTATTTATTGAAAAGACATACGAATACGGTCATTTTTCCTCCAATTAGTAGGTGAATTTCACATCCGGATCTCCTAATTATCCAAACCACAATATGGGCTTTCGACAGGGATTTGATATGTAACTCACATCCCTCAATTATGCACCCAAACTTGGTTCATAGTGATTTTCTCAACGTACACATATTGACAACTTCATATTTAAACATTCGCTATACTTCGTCGATTCTATATAATCCATGTGTGCTCAAACTTTTTATCATGAACTATGTGGCCTTATCTTGAGAAAATCTACATTATATGATCTACATCTCGAATATTAGTTGTCTAGAACAGTTGCTAAAACGACCATGTAATTAGAACTAATTGAGGGTGTGTTTGGTTCCAAAATAGTGGTGCCATGAAACCTTGCATGGAACCAAAAATGTCCAATTCCATGCTCTTGTTAAAGGCTTTCTAGATGACCATTTGCCATAGTAATCTTTGTTTGTTGTATTATCCATTATAAACTTAAGGGTGCTTTTACAAATTAGATATGGATTGAGTTTTGGGCCCAATCAATAATTTAGTCAAGATCTTTCTAGATGAACCTTTTAATATTTATCTTAGTTTGCCACATTATGCATTATACAGTTCATCCGATCATTGTTAATCGCATGACATAACGAATTAGAGTTTGGTTTAGAGCCTAAACACTGACTTAATGAGGTCAAAAGATAATGGAGCTGCAATCTCACATTATGGAGGAGGTCAAAATGCACCTAATCACAGAACTTTCTATGTGTACAAATTTATTGTACATGCCAAAAAGAAATAACATTTGCAAGCTTGTCAGTTTTGTATATGTTTTCCTAGCGTAAACATGCATGTGACTTAATTTGTCCAAACCCCTAATACGTACCAGGGTAACTCATAACCAGCCCTATGGCTGTCTAGAGCAGTATTGCAGACTGAGGATTTCAAATGACATAATTTGGGTGAATTTGAAATCAGTAATTTTAAGCTTTAGACTTTTCTCAAATAAGTAGGTGGATTATCAAAACAACATTAGGGGATTTGGATGGGATTTGATGTTTGGATATATACCGAAACCCCTCAATACAAATGGACCCTAACTTAATTGACATCGATTATCTCAGCATACATTTATTGACAATTTCATATCTAATTCCGAAGATTTGCTAACCTCACATATGTTCTATGATTCATAAGTAATCGAACATTGTAATTTACATGATCATCATCACATATTTTTTCAAATTTGAGCTTGGCCATTGAACCATTAACCGTCAGGAACAGTTGTTAGTCCAACTGTTAAAACCTCTGGTCTGCATTAGAACTAGATTGAGGGTGTCTTTGGTTCCCTAATGTTGGGGCCATGAAACCAACCATGGAAGATGGAACCATACGCACCTAACCATGGAAGATGGAACCAAACGTACCTGAAGGATAACAAAATGGGAAAAAGTAAAGGCTCCACAGTCACATAGGTGGCCTTCCGTCTTCTTGTCATCCACAAATATTATATTTTGTTCTTTTGTTGTCTACCACTGCTTGTCCTACATCGACCGCATCTTCTATAAAAGCACTATCCTCCCTACTACATGATGTAAGTAATTGCTTGTCTATAAAAACTTTAACCACGACAAATCAATGGAAAGAGAAGAATTGGCTGCTAAATTCCATGTTCTAGTCCTCAATTTCCCTCTACAAGGCCACATTAATCCTATGCTACAATTTTCCAAACGTTTAGCTTCTAAAGGTATCAAGGTCACAGTAATCACCACCTCTTCCATTCACTTACCAGTGTAAGTTGAATCCAAGTTGATCAAGTTTGAGTCCATTCCAGAAATCAGTGATAATCAGCAAGGTAAGAGTGAAAAACCAGCTGATGAAGAAGCAAGGTGGGCATTTTTTGTTAAAAAACTCAAAGCTGAAGTTCTGTTACATCTGCCACTGATTTTCCAGAGAAAGGCTTCTTATGGTGAACCTGCAAAAGGTCTTGTTTACGATTCAATAATGCCATACGCTTTAGATGTTGCACATGAGCATGGAATTCCAGGAGCTGCTTTTTTCACTCAATCTGCTTCAGTTTGTACCATATACCATCATATGAATTTAGGGACATCAAAAGATCCTCGACAAGAGGAAAACATATCACTGACCTCGGTGCCAATAGAGCTTCAATCAAAAGATTTGCCATCTTTCCTTTACGAGACAACATCATATCCATCTCTCCTGAATCTTTTGCTTTCTCAAAATATGAATTTTGAGAAAGCTGATGCACTCTTATTCAACACTTTTGACAGTCTGGAAAGACAGGTAAATTTCTTGATGTACATTTCTTGATATTTTAATGATATCTAGTTTGATACCTAGCTTGGAAAATCTGCGAACTCATTTGCCTTTCTAGCTGCCCTTTACATCCACATTCACAGAACAAGAACAGTATGGTTCTCTTTACGGAGATTACCAAGTCAAAATTGGCCCTATTTGGACGGCACAAGATTAGGCCGGGTGGATTGTTGAAGTGCAATTCCACATTTTGATTCAGGTTCTAGACCTAATAACTGATTTGGTTAGGCCAATGGTTAGTAGAAGTGCAATTTCACATTATTGCATGGTTTCAACGTGCATCATATTGACATTAACTTAGTTCATGTAATGGGTTACAACTATACGGTCAAATTTCTTCTTGTGATAGACATCTTTATTATTTTTTTTTTTTTGGGATTATTTTATCATGAACCAGTCAGTTTGAGCATATCTTCCATTTGTTTAGGCAATAGGCTGGATCAGAAACCAATATCCTGGTGTCAAAGCAATTGGACCGACTATTCCATCAATGTTCCTTGACAAGAGACTCGCTGATGACAAAGATTATGGCCTAAGTCTCTTTAAGACAAATACTGAAGCTTGCAAGGAATGGCTAGACTCCAGAGCAATAGGCTCAGTGGTTTATGCATCATTCGGTAGCTTGGCAAGTCTTGGAGAAGAGCAAATGGCAGAAATAGCATGGGGTCTGATAAACAGCCAATGCTACTTCTTGTGGGTAGTTAGATCCACTGAAGAGAGCAAACTGCCCTGCAAATTCAAGTCCAAGGCAGAAGAGAAAGGTCTAATAGTAAACTGGTGCCCTCAACTGGAAATCTTGGCTCATCAGGCTGTTGGATGCTTCTTGACTCACTGTGGCTGGAATTCAACCCTCGAAGCATTGAGCTCAGGAGTGCGAATGGTAGCAATGCCTCTATGGACAGATCAACCGACTAATGCAAAACTCATCGTAGATGTTTGGGAATCTGGAGTTCGAGTACTTGGTACTGAAAAGGGTATTGTAAGAAAAGAAAACATTGACAATGCAATAAAAGATGTCATGGTGGGAAAGAATTCAATTGAGCTTGAGAAGAATGTTGTAAGGTGGAAGGAATTGGCTAAGGAAGCAATGGATGAAGGCGGAACGTCTGACAGGAACATTGAAGATTTCGTTTCATCATTTTTATCAGCTTAACGTATAGTCATTTTCTCAGCATCAGAATAAATGTTAATAATCTACGTTCGCAGATTTTTGTCTCTTCATTTCCACAAACAGCAACCAATTGCAATGGAAAAGACTAAAAATTCAAGAGTAAATCTTTCATATATTATCAGTGTATATACACTACCACCGTTAGATCTATAACACATGCAAAAATTAAATTTCAAATTCAAAATTTGTATAGTTGCCGTTCATCCGTTGGTAAAAGTGTATACACTGTCAATGTAGAAAAAATTAATTCAAAATTTAATACATCTATCAAGAACATTGGCCATTATGAATATTTTGGAACTTTTGGACTCGTACACATCTTTAAAAATTTCCAATAGCCTCTCATGGACCTGACAACAAAGTTTACTCGAGTAAATTGAGCAAAATGCATGCTCTAGTAATTTTTAAAAAAATATTTCTATGCAGCTGTTTTCAAAGTTGAAAAGCCCCTTTACGGGCCTTATTATTGACTGAAGGATCGCAATCAAACGTACCTAGAGAGTTTCTTTTTTCTTTTTTTTCTTTTTTTCCCCGTAGAGAACGAAATTACAATACACCATATTGATCTCACAAAAATGTCAAGCCTCTTTTATGGCAAAACACAAAGGCAATTGCCTGGCAAAACACAAAGGCAATCTTGTTGACGAAACTACTCTTCCCAATAACAAGCTTATACTTGCAGGTTTCGTGCAGGCAAAGCTTGTGTAAGAACAGAAAAATTTAAACTCATAGAGTGCGTTTGGATTGCTTATATTTAGCTAAAAAATTTTACTTACATCATCGACACAAATTCCAATCACCTTTTTATCTCAGATACATCACATCAAAAAAGTGTTACAGTAGTGCTACAGTATTCTTTTCAACAAATTAACCCAAAAAATCTACTATCACAACAAAACAATTGTACAATTTAATCACTTTTTATCTTCATGACCTTTTGAGCACTTAATGTCTATCTTCCCTGAGATTTTCCTAGCTTAAGATACTAGCTGAACAAATTTATCATGTATTAAGTTAGGACTTATCAGCATTAAGGGCCTCAAGTTGCTTTCTTAGTTCATCCAGGTCATCCAACGGGTTGCTTGTCTCCTCAGAACCAGGCAGATGTGAAAATCCATCTGCACTTGGCAGCTCATGTGTAAGGCCATCCGGAAGAGTACCTGAAAGAAAGAGATTTGGGATATATTGTCAACCTCTGCTGGCTTTTGAATAACTGTAATAGCAGGAAAAAAAAAAAAAAGGAAATTAGATTAGTTAATATCAAGCTCTTCACCTTCTTAGCACAAGCTGCAGAGTAAAAACACTTCTAAGATGACAAAACATAACAACCAAAAAGAACATCAATAGTTCACTACTTCCGAAAATTCAGTTGCAGATCTGTTGTGAACTAAGTGAGAACAACAGAACTAGGAAAGCAGCAATTCCACGTATGTATTATACTTCTCTCCAAGTGAAAGAACAGAAAAACAATAACAAACATAAGATACAAGCTCCATATTTTCTGGCAGGGCATTAAACTGTTAATCTGCCACAATATGCTTTGTCTAATCTCATCGTTACATTTAAATTTTCAAGTGAAAAATGGGAAGTGATTATTGACATCTTTGCAGCCTCAATCATCCTTTCCTCTCAACTTCAAAAAAAGGGGTGTAAAAGCACAAGCATTGGTTGTAGTATGATAAAAATGCTGATTTTACCCACAGTTCAAGCATATAGATTCCTTGAACTTAAGCAAAGGACCAAAGGAGACCCAAAGAAAATAAAAAGAAAAGGAGTAGTATTTCCAGAATCTCATAATCTGCCTTTGAGACTATTAAAACAGCTTCTTTAAGAAATCTAAAACCATCCAACCAACGGATTCTTGGATCTTATATGAAGAAACCACTTATAAGCATTTGACTTCAAACCAACTTCAGAAACTTCTTATTCCATGATTAACAGTCTTTGATCAGCTTTAAATTTTAAAGTCAGATCTTGGAAAATCAACAGAAGAGTTTTAACATAGAATGATAGTTGCCACAGGCCAATTAAAATCAAATTAGCGATAGCATGATTATTGGAGGGGGGGGGGAGGGGACCTGAACTTCGGACATCTTGACCAGCCACTTCAGCATCATCGATGACACTGAAATGCACAAAATAAACATGACACAGCATCAGTTGCAAGGCCAACAATAATGAGGTTAGAGAAAGCAAATATACTTCTCAAACAGATCATCAACCCACAAAACAAGGAAATCTTAATGTCAAATGTTTGGACTACAAGACTAAGCAAATCAAAGAAGAAAAGCTTCTATTGACTTACCTTATGTTCCATTCATTATCCGCATGAAGGGGACATTCTGTTGTAAACTGTGCTTCAGCCTCCATCTTTGCTCTAGCAGCAGCATCCCTGGCAGGCTTTGCAAGGATGTATTCTTTCTGCAGCACATATAGCATTTGCTCAACATAGAAGCCAATATGTAAAATACAAAAGCAAACAACTTGTAAATTCTCCGTTCTGTTTGATTTACCTGTCGTTCCAAACATGCTGAATTTGAACATTGAGGGTTTGGCTTCATTTCCATCGTTGGGAAATAATCTTTGAGGGCATTGTAACCCTGATATCAACCAACAAGCTTCAGTGACATTTAATGCTTGTTTCCAAATATATTTCTTATAGAGGAGAATGAGGATTTAAAGTGTACCAGATAAGGAGTAACTTGTCCGAACTCTAACAAATATTTAAGAGCATTTTGAACAAGAAGCCCAGCAACAACACCCTGTCAAATCAAGCGAAATAAAAAAAATATAGAACACAAAATTCAGAAACTAATCAGCAATGTTCTACCCTTCACACTTCTATGCGCAAGAAATTTGGACTTCTAATCATGTAATGAAAGTTAATGAAATGCAGCATTATGTGAAATATTTAGCAAAAAGAGAGGAGTAATCAATAATGAAAAACTCTTTATATAAAGAAAATCCCATCTGGATAAAGAAGAATTGCAAGGCAGTCTCTCAAGTAGAAGCATGTAAAATAACATGAATGTCATGGAATGATTTGAATCCAAGATTAAGATTTCCTATCATTTATTAGTTAATCATTTGTACATGATATTACTCTGTTATCAGGAATCTAATACTAAGGATGCTGAAGATTCACTATTTGCCAAAGTTGTCAAACAACTTGAGTTATGCCATATATAGCAAATAACTCCGTGACAAAATGACAGAAAACATCTCTACATTTTCTAAAAACGGAAAAGTTATTACCATGGTAGTAGGTAGAGATGCAGCACAAACCCCTTCACGCTTCAGTGTGCGTTCATCAACACCAGAAGCAACAACCTAAGAGAAAATTTAGTCATAAATTAGTTGCTTACCTTTGAAAGATGCATAATCATGAAATATTACAGGTTAACTAAAAGCCCCTCCCCCACCCCCCCACCCCACCCCAACCCACAACAAAAGCAAGCAAAGATGCAAAGGACCAATATAAGCCAACTGATTGCAAATGCAAGATAGGTTTCAGAATAAAAAACAGTAATACATAAATGCTACAATATATGTCAACTAAATACAGTTTTCATGAGAAGATGGAAATGAATCAAACAAGAATCCAATTATGAAAGTTTTGGCACCAAATATTTCAAATCTACCCAGATCAATAAGTTACCAAGGGAGGTGCACATGCAAAGCACGCAGTTTCTCCAGGGACAAGCAATTGGATGTGACCTGAAACTGCATTTTCAGATACACCTGCCCAAACAATTTCTCTTGTAAGTCATTCACAAAATTTTTCAGCTCAAATAAAAATTTCTTTTCAAGCATCCCATCAACTATGAGACAGATAATCAGATATGAGAATACAACAACCCTGAGGCAGAATCAAAACATTGACTTGTATCTTTATATCCTATGCATAACAACTAGTTACATATAGAAGCATGGCATTCAAGTATTGTGTGTCATATAGACAGCAAATAAGCTGGATTCAAAGAGGACAATATGCTAAATACAAATTTAATGACATGTAGAAACATAATAACCAAGCCTATTAACGCTGTATCTGTAGCCTAGCAGTTGAAAGATTTTTTATACATGGTTTTCACCAGATTAGGACAACGGAAACAAAAAAATTGCAAAGCATTTCAGGAACAGATCAATTTTCAGGAACAGAATCTAAATGTGTTATGATGTAGCATATTCGTCATTGAAGTTAGATATACCAATGAATCTAGAGAAAACAAATAGCTATACTCAAAGATGCAACAAAACTTTGTATGATGACAAACAAACTGATGGTTCCATATGGAAGGTACAAAGGCATCATCTTCCTTACCAGATTCCATCCATGTTTGGTTTAATTCATTGCAAGCCTGGAAAAATGCACAACTTTAGTTGACAAATTTGTAACATTGATAGTCACAAAAGAAAAGGAAACAAAAAAGAGATTCCAACATTGTCTATATAAACAAGTGGAAGTAAATAAAATGCATCAGAACCAATCCAAAAATACATCCAGTATCAGCTGATACCTGATTTACTACCATCCTTGCTTCATAATTATCTACACAGCTTAAAACAAGATCCACTCCGCTACCTTCTTTACGCGGGTCGAACGACTTATTCTTGAGACTTGACATAAAAGTTTCAAAACCTTGAACAGTCGTAATATTCAGCGTATAGCTCTGCAACATACAGTATCTGAATATTATCATCCTCTAAAAGAAAGCATGCTTAAAATTCAAGGTAATAGCAATATAATTTTTTTCCATTAACAGGAATCAAACATCATGCTCAAATTAAGAATAATAACACATGCTGAAAGCAAAAAATAAAACTGATAAAAATCAGAATATTCTACAGCAAAACTAATGATACCTTCACTTTTCATTTCCTATTTCTTTGTTTGGGAGCTAAACGTACAAGGTGCAAAGGTGCTAATACAAATTTTAGTAATGTGGATAAAACCACTAATGAACGAAACAGGATAACAGGAGTAGTCAAACGGTATAAACAAGAAGCAGAATTTATCAGTGGAGATGCCACTGCTTTCAGGCAGCAAATTTGGCATAATCAAGGGCATATATTGAAGGGTTAGGAGTGTAAAAGGCAATGGAATCACATGCAGGGAATATCACTTGATAACTTCACCTCAAAGACAACATCTGGATTAATGTCAGAAAGAGTTTGAACAGCAGCTTCTGTTTTCGTCATGCCAACCTAAGAAGAAGAGAAAAAATAAACCACCAGTCAGACAAGTAACTATTGTCATTTTTCATGTTTAAAGATAGCAGCATTATGATTCCATGAATATTGTTGAGAAATCGGGAGAAGCAACCATACAAGCCTAAATTAAAACACCTTGGCTTTCTCTTCAAAGAAAATAAAGAATAAAATAAATGAAAAAATTCAAATAAAATGTACTGATTTAGTATCTACATCATACTATCCAACAAAAGGAAACAGAATTTGAAAATTCTTCAGAACAAACCTGCTCTGGACGGAAGAAAAGCCTATTCATGTTAGCTAACTCCACTTTGTCATAATCATACAACAATAGACGACCAATGCCACACCTTGTCAGCATTTCAGCAGCAACACTGCCCACACCACCTATACCCTGTACATAAAATCAGATAATGAAGAGAGGCAAAGCTCTAGTTATAACATCCGAATTAAATATCCTCTTCAAACTCAAAGCACAAAATTGAGCTTGCAGTGGAGTTTCAAATAAACTTATCTAGTGGATAGCTTTCAGTTAGGTTAGATTTATGTTGTGTAGTAAAAACTATTTGCTAGAAATTAGATATGATGTATAGTAGACTGATAAACAACTTAAGTGTTAACAAGTATCCATATTTAGGGAAAAAAATGAGATTCAGGATTTGTTTTAATAATTTGAAGAAGCAAATGATATGAATAAATCTTCACATCAAGTGAAGAACAATAAAGATGACTTGCCAATCTCGTGTAACTTCCAAACCTCAATAATCTGTATTTATGAACTAGAACAATGTTCATGCAGATACCTTCTGAAAGAACATGCATATTAAGACAATCATGTAAAACAAGAAAAAGTCATTGGAAACATAACAAATAAGTATAACGGTATATGCTAATATACTTACAACAATGGCAATTGAAAATTGCCTAATTCTTTCATAGTTTTCGACAATGCCCATCCTCTGAAGCGCCATAAGCCTACTGTAGGGGTTGCTATCAACTACTTCAGCGCTTATATCCTAAAATAGGATAAGTTTAAGATTATGGAATGCAATATAGTAAAGCAACTGAAATGGTATGATACAACCGCAGGAGCAGCAGAACACAGTTACCTTAACTTTCAAGCGGTGCATGCCTCCTGACTTAGCAAGACTGGAGAGCCTTTCAATTCGACATTGTAACTAAAAGCATAAACACTAAGCCATTAACCACATTTCCTTATATGCACTCACTGGAGTGAAAAAAGATTGAAACTTTTCTGAAAAAACAGAAGTCCAACACCGAACAAAACCCACTATTCGTATTAGAATTAACAGAAAAATTCAACTTTTTAATCAGAACCAATATAGAATTTGGACAAAATTCAAGACCCAGAAAAACCCCGAATTTATATGGCATTTAGCAGAAAGCATTAAACTTTATAACTAGGAACGATGAGCCATCTGGACAAAACCCAAAAAACACAACAAGTACAAACAGGCTTTGATATTTAAACCCAAAATTCCCTTTTAATTTCTTATGTCATGCAAGTTTTGATCTTTAAGAACTAATTACAAGACATACAAAAATTGTATTAAAAATCGAACAGAAGACTGGAATCAAAATTACATAGCTGAAAGACCCAATAACAGAGAGGCTTACTTGATGGATTTGGGATTGATGAGAGGGATCTGGCAACGAATTCTGCAGAGAATTAAGATCGTTTAGAATCCCTCTAACCTCAGTCTCCATTGATGATCCTTTGCTTATGCTTCCAATGCCTTCAACCTCTTCCCTTTCCTTGAAAATTCGAAAAAGGATTTGGACAATAAATGCAGAAGGAATCTGAATACAGATACAGGCTTTGGAAAGCAGAAACGGAAAGGGGGCTTGGGTTGGTTAGCGCTCCTGTCTAAGTGCTCTGTCTAAAGGGACAAAGTAGTAATTACAACTATTATCAGAGTGTTGCGTCATTAGCGCAAACACGCTCCTCGTCCTCGATACTCGACTTTGAAAGATTGCCATTTTACTCAGTAAAAATTCTTTGAATTTAGTTTAACCTAATTATACTCAAGATGATTATTCACTGGTATATACATTATCACTACATAAAAGATTTGCATTTTAGCATTCATTTCAATTTAGTCTCTCAAACTATAAAAGCACAATTTAATCCTTCAAACAATGAAAATCTCAATTTGGTCCTCTAAATTGAGAAAAATGTTCCAACTTGTCCCAAGCCTATGTAGTTGATGATTAAATAACTATGGAAGATTCAAAGACCAAGAAAGAAAAACTTATGCATCATTTGAGTAAAAACTTTTCCAACTTTAGTGATTTCAATAAGATATGCCCTTTTCGATGCGTTAAATTAGCACACCTATTTTTTAATGAAAATTCTAATTTAATGTATATCAAAATACTAGTAGCCAGCAAAAGATGCATTGTTATCATCAAAAAGATTAATGAGTAAATGCTCCATATAGCTTTGCTTTTTTTTTTTCCTACCATCAAATAACTATTAATGCATTTCACAAAATAAGTTTGGATGATCAAATTGGAACAGTATTCTTAATTTAGAGGACCAAATTGATATTTCTACTATTTTGGAGGACCAAAATAAAACTTTTTTAATTTGAGGAATGACATTGGGATGTTTTTGATATTTCACAGGACCAAAGTGATACTTTTTCAATTTGTGGGACCAAAATGAGATTTTAAACCAATTTGAAGAACTCAAATGAAGTTAACCCTTTCATAACATGGAATAAGTATATGGCAAACTTTTTCGGAAGATAATAGCAAGAAAATAAATTAGGGTTAATTACAAAAACTCCTCTTAAGATTTGACCAAAGTAGTAGTTTATCTTTAAAGTTTTATTTCTTAATAATTATATGGCATACTTTTTCGGAAGATAAAAGCAAGAAAACAAATTAGGGTTAATTACAAAAACTCCTCTTAAGATTTGACCAAAGTTATAGTTTATCCTTAAAGTTTTATTTCTTAATAAGTATGTGGCATACTTTTTCGGAAGATAAAAGCAAGAAAACAAATTAGGGTTAATTACAAAAACTCCTCTTAAGATTTGGCCAAAGTTGTAGTTTATCTTTAAAGTTTTATTTCTTCTCACTTTGCCCCCATATTCAGTCCAACTCATCAAGTTGACTATTAAAATAGTTGAGTTAACCAAAATGCTCTCCTACATAGATTATAAGAATAGATCCTCAGGATTTTTTGGATGTTCAAATTACAAAACATGGATTTTTATCCTAGAATAATTATTGTTTTAAATTTTGGACAAAATAAATTGGAATAGTAATATTCTTTTTCTACCTAGAATCGTCATGTATGTAGCTACTTTAAATGGATAGACTTTGAACAATGTTAAAAAAAGGAAGAGAAATATGTGCTGTATGGCAATCAAGGAAGAGAGATATGTACTTTGCTGTAAAGTTTACCCTTTTCCCACAACTTTTAATTGTAACATAGCACATATTTTCCTCCCTCTTTTTCAAAGTTTAGGGTCTACCCACTTAAAGGAATTACGTGCATGATGATTCAGGGTAGAAAAAAGAATAACAATAGGATTAATTTTTTCTACACTGACAGTGTATACATTATCAGTGTTGGATGAATGACAACTATGCAAAAGTTGAATTTGAAATTCAATTTTTGCATATGTGTTAGTGATCCAATGCTTAAAGTGTATACACTGTCAGTATATATAAGATTACTCATCAATAATATTTCAATTTATGTTATCAAAGAAATTCAAAGAAAATTATTTTATAGTGAAGATCAAACCTTGTAATTTGAACATTGAAAAGAGCTTATGGTGGTCTTCCCTTATAAACCATATAAAAGGGAATTTTTATCAATATGTTTTAATAGTCAACTTGATATATAGGATTGAAAAAGGGGTAGAGTGAGAAGAAATAAACATTAAGGAATAAACTGCAACTTTGATCAAACTTTAAGAAGAGTTTCTAAGATTAAGCCAAACAAATTACCACTAAGAGAAAAATGAACAAGAAGGGAAGAAACTATAATGGTCCTGCTAAAATTATTCCTCGTAATCAGTAGTTAAATTATTTGGAAGGACAAGTGTTTACCTTCGCAAGCTGCGTTAGCAAATCTACAACTTGATCCAAATCTTGATTTTCCCGCAATTTTATTTTCTCACTAACATCCCTCATTTTTCTTCTCACATTTTCCCCAACTTCCTTACCCACCACATCCGTGAGTACTTTTGCAATCACATGTCTGTCAAGCTTCCCATTTCCATCTCTCGAAACCTCCACACCTGCACCAATTTCCACCACCAGCCTAGCATTGAGTGGCTGATCAAGCTGCATGGGAATGGCAATAATTGGAATTCCAAACTCTATACTTTCTGCTACAGAATTCCAACCACAATGACAAACAAATCCTCCAATGCTTGGATGTTGCAGTATCTTTGCCTGTGGTGCCCATCCTTCAACAATTCTTCCCCAATCTCCCACTCTATCCAAGAACCCTTCTGGAAGAGCATCTTCAGCCCTAATATTCTGGTGAAGAGGAAATCTTATAACCCATATGAAATTCACATGGCTAAACACCAAACCATAAGCTATCTCTTCCATTTCTTCTTTAGTCAAGAAATACTCGCTCCCAAATGATATAAAAACAGTAGAACACTCGCTTTTTGTCCCAAGCCATTGGATTAGCTCATCACTGATATCATCATCATCAACAGGTTCTTGAAAAAGAGTAGTCACAGGCAAAATCCTCATACTTGTAATATCAGAGAGATAATCTATATATTTTCCTTCGATTTCTCTCGAGGATTTTATGAGACCAATGCTGTCACAAAATCTGTTTGGCCTTTGAGATGGAGGATGATCACTTTCTTCAGCGTCAGCTACTGGTTCTTTAGCGTTGATACCGAGCTTGGCTATCTCAAAATCAGAAGCATATATGGCTGAAAAGGGGAACTCAAGACCTGGTTTCCTAAACCAATGGTACATGTATGCTACTGCTGATGCACTCGAGGTTGCAAATTCAATTGCTGGAATGTTATGTTCTGCAGTCAATGCTGCAGTCCATTTCTGAGTAACATCATAGATTACCAAATCAGGATTGAGATTTTTCAAGATGTTGGACAACTCAGGTTTAGCCCTGTTCAGGGCTCTACTCAGGGTGGGCATCAGATGGGGTGGAAGACCATTGGTGGTGTGGTAGTGAGGAGGAAGTTCAGGGGTGTGCGGAAGATGAAGTTCCACTAGTTTAATGGAGTCAGAGTTCCTTCCAGTGATCTTTTTCTTGATGAACACATTATTGATAGGGGTTGAACAAATGTATACGGAAAGTCCTCTATCAATTAGTTTCTTGGCTAGCTCTAGGTTGGCAGATATGTGGCCATAAGCCAACCATGGAAACATGAGTATCTTGAGCTGAGAAGTGACTGGTTCTGTAGCCATGAATCTTCTGTTTTAGTCAGTATTTTTCTGCTGGGATTTCAAGAAAGGGAAGGAATCAGTAATGGGAGAGTTTCTTGATCAGTTTTTTTTGTCGGATTATTGCAGGGATGGAGTATTCTGAAAGTACGAGGAAATTCTAAAAATGTGATGGAAAAAAAAAAGTTTCTACAAGAGGGGTTGTTTGCAAAAGACTTTCTAACATTGTGATTTTCGCATTTGATAAATGCGAGTTCAGTGAAACTCGCATTTGTCAAATGCAAGTTAGGCAAATTTCGGACGGAAAAAAAAAGCGAAAAGATTATATTTTTCACGCGTGAAACTCGCATTTGGAAAATGCGAGTTTCATGAAACCTGATTTGTGCTGATTTTTCTTTTTTTTTCCATTTCGATGCAATTATTTTTTTCCGTTTGTGTTGATTTTTTTTCAATTTCTGATGCAAATTTTGTTTTCCCATTTCTATTGCATATTTTTTTCCATTTCTGCTGCTAATTCCGTCCCTTTTTTTTATCGTGTATTACGACATTTATGTATCATGTATGACAACTCCATAACGAGTTGTATCCAACTCCATTACGACATTTACAGAGGTGTATTTATATACAACCAAACAGACTAGACCTAAAAATAGGCTCAAAACCAAAACCCAGAATAAAACGGACACGGCAACTAACATATATTGCCCCCGAATGGACGCGCCCCTGGACCGACCGGCGTGAGACCCCAATTCAGTGAGTTGTATTCTAAGAAGGCGTGTTTACTTTCCAACTTCTCATTGAAAAGAAAAGTAATGAATATAAATTCAAGGAAATCGAGCAAGTCATATAAAGTATTATCAAAGATTTCAGTCCCCTGGATAATAGGAAGAAAGAAGAAAAATGAAGAAAAGAAAGATAAGACAGTACATTTTCTTTTTTTTTTATATGTTGGAAAAAATTTTTCCCGTTTGAACTGAGTTGGAAATGTTATAAAAATTTTAAAATATTATAGATAAGTGACATTTTTTAAATTGTAAGGGTGCTCGACGTAAATGCGCCGGAACTCTAGGAGGAGAGCTGTTTAAAATAAAATATTATAGTTATGAAAAAAGAAACTCTAGGAACCTGTTGTTATCATTGGATTATTTTTGTTATGTCAATTATTGAGTTCTTCAGATGCTTGCAAAGTAATAATTTATGTCTCGAATATACATAATTTTGGTCTTTCAACGGCTTTATCTTGCAAAGGTAGAGGCGACGCATGCACAATGAGACTCTGCCAATGTGAAAAAAAAAGTAATAATTTTTATCAAATGTGGTTAAAATGGACAAGCCAATAAATGATCTTTATTTTTTTTAATCAAAGCCACGAAAATGAATGATGGATATGAATTTGCTTAAACGGGAAAATAGTTAAAAAATTTCCCGCCAATCAAATGTCGTTGCTAAATTTGATTAATAAAAAAAGTGTTTGATGGACCTCAATTGAATGTGAATAATATACTTTCTATATTACCTACTTAACCCTTGTTTTGACGTGGAACTTCAATTCACTTTGCAAACCTCCGACCGTTTAGATAATGTATTTTGTGAATTGGAAAAAGTACTAAATCTTGGTACAAGTGGCCTGTCCGTATTTAAGGAATTATACGGTAATTGCTTCACGTCAAAATATGTAGATTTTATAGGCACAATCAGCTCAACTCAGTGGCTGTTAGACTTATACAAGTGAATGTCATGATTTCCGCATTTGATGATTATATTGACGAAAACAATGTCAAGTAATTGTGAGAATCTCAGTGTAACTCCACTTGTATTTGATCGTACATAGCATACAATTAAACTTGTTTCTCTAGTAAAATGAAAAACTATGAACCCGTGTGGTACAATTATGTGTATAGTTAACATTGCTTAGGATGGTTTAGGGTTTAGGGTTTAGGGGTATGGTTTAGGGTTTAGGGTTTAGGGTTTAGGGTTTAGGGTTTAGGGTTTAGGGTTTAGGGTTTAGGGTTTAGGGTTTAGGGTTTAGGGTTTAGGGTTTAGGGTTTAGGGTTTAGGGTTTAGGGTTTAGGGCCTTGGCGTTGTCGTTTTACGGTTTATGGTTTCGGGATTACGATTTCAGAGGGTTTAGGGTTTAGGTTTTAGGGTTTAGGGTTTAGGGTTTAGGGTTTAGGGTTGCATAATGTTCACTACATAACAAATTAATCATTAGTAGTAAAGAAGAAAAAATAAAGAGGGGAAAAAATTAAATTTTTTAAACAATCAAGTATTTTCTTAAACCACAAAGAGAAAGTATTTCTAGTCCCGCGTGCTCTTATTCTATCTCGATTTCAAAAAATTTACTTTTTTTTTATGAATTTTACTTATAAGTGAAGTTGCATTCAGGCAATGAGAAGTTGGAAAGTAAACACGCCTTCTTAGAATACAACTTCAAAAAAATATTTTTTTTATTTCAAATGCTAAATTCACTGATTTGAACCCTACACCCAAATCACCCTATTTGCAGAAAAAATTTAAAAATCATAATATTTTTAGAAATTTCTCATGCAATCGAAGAGTATGGGAGATAAGAGAGCAAAGGTTTCTTGTGAAGAAATAAAGGAAATCATATAGATTCTTTTTATGTAAGTATATTAGGGGTGGAAAAGAAGTTTTCTAACAATTGTCAAATAGATATAATGTAGCAAATAATTTTTTTTTCCTAACAGATGTCCAACGGGTACTATTATACTACGTCTAAATTAACAAGTGTTTATCAAATCGTTATGGAGTTTACTAGATCAAAACTTTAGCTAAGTTTACTTGAACAATTGTCAAGACAATATTAACATTGGCCAAGCTCCATCTAGCCATTAGGAAGTTAGTGTCCAAGGAATAAACCTATAAAAGAAATGTTGTATTGGTGTTCAATGGATAGCATACCTCAACTAAGTAGCCAAATAGTGAGTTTATTCAATCAAAAATCGAGTCAGGCGAGTTCTAGGATATAAATGTAAGCTCATTAATTTTTTTACACAACGAACCTTACTTTACATATCCAAATTTTAACAAATGTCTTTTGAATATATAAGGATACTCTAAACAATTTATGAGCAAGGAACTTATATGTTCAAGAAGGCTTTGAAAAGAAAAGTAATGAATATAAATTCCAGAAAATCGAGCAAGTCATATAAAGTATTATCAAAGATTTCAGTCCCCTGGATAATAGGAAGAAAGAAGAAAAATGAAGAAAAGAAAGATAAGACAGTACATTTTCTTTCTTTTTTTTATAT
Source organism: Gardenia jasminoides (assembly GCA_013103745.1). Classification (NCBI taxonomy): domain Eukaryota; kingdom Viridiplantae; phylum Streptophyta; class Magnoliopsida; order Gentianales; family Rubiaceae; genus Gardenia; species Gardenia jasminoides. The sequence continues at coordinate 3,472,313 of CM023097.1, read as the reverse complement.
ATTTCCCAAAGTATTATCAAGCTTTGGGGCCGAACCTTCTTGGCTCTTATCCTATGTCAAGGTGCCTTGAATCATGTTTCTTCAACCCTCACAGTTGGGGTCTGCCCAGTCGGGGTCCAGGTCTGGGGCAGCGTTGCCTCAGGGGCAACGCCCTCGGTATATGTTAGTTGCCGTGTCCGTTTTATTCTGGGTTTTGGTTTTGGGCCTATTTTTAGGTCTAGTCTGTTTGGTTGTATATAAATACACCTCTGTAAACTATTCCGAGTAAGCTCTAATAAAAATCTGATTTCCCCCAAAACCTATTCTTGCGGCTGCGTGTTCTTCTTTATTGTTGCGTCGGTTATAACATCCTATTTATGTTGACAAATTTTGTGGCAGTACATTTTCTTTTTTTTTTTTTAATTTCCCAATGAACTCGCATCGCATTCTCGGAATGCGAGTTCATTAGAACTCGCATTTTGTGAATGCGAGTTCTGCTTTTCATTTTCTTTTTTTTTTTTCACGAAACTCGCATTTGCAAAATGCGAGTTCACTGGAACTCGCATTTTGCAAATGCGAACATCACTGGTCTGAACCCTACACCCAAATCACCCTATTTGCAGAAAAAATTTAAAAATCATAATATTTTTAGAAATTTCTCTGAAAGTATCCAGCACGGAATATCGATTTTACGTTAGGAGAAGTACTGACGTTCCATGTATTAGTATCCATTTCTTGACTTTTCAGTGCCACTAGACTTTGTCGAAGGTGTTTTTGACATTTAGGAATTTGCCTTAGAAAAGAAAAAGTCTCAGAAATTCTAATTTAGTGTCAAAAATCAATATCAGACGAGGAAAAGATGAAATCCTAACCTTGTTTTTTCATCTGTTAATTCTAGTTGTTTTTTACAGAATAATGTAAAATCTTTCACTCTCTGATCTTTTTGATTGCTTGATCGAAACTGGAAGTTATTGCTAATTCTTTCTGGAACATCCATCAATTTCTACTCACTACCTAGAGTATGCATCCTAGTAGAAATAATTGACTTATAGATAGAATTCCTGTCAGACATCATTCCAGATTTCTCTGCATGTGAAAACTTTATGAGTTGTGTGCTTGTATATAGGTCTAGTCATAATTGTTCATTTTCAGATAAGTGGAAAAGGCAATCTTAATTGTTGTCATGTGTATGTTTTCTTTTGTTAGTCGACATTTTTTCCCTTTGGTGGGTTGATATTTATGTGTCTCATTCCAGATTTCTTAGTTGCATGCGTATGTTGTCTACTTGTGTATGTCTCAAGTTATAACGCAAGAATCTCTATATCTCTATATATGTGTATGTATGTATGTATGCATATCATAGCTGCATGTCGATCAGCTAAGCTCAATAGGCGAGACAGAATTTTTGTTGGTTCAAATCTCTACACCTATCAAAAAAAGGCTTGCAGGGAAATTTGTGGCTGGATTGATCCTTCCAATGAAACGCCTCTTCCCCCAGTTAACATGGGGGGCTACCTTGCTTCCATTGGTGGTAGATGGGCGAAGAGTTCAAAACACACTTTTTTGTGTGTGTGTGTGTGTGTGAAATGGCTAGTTCTCATGTAGTAAGTTGCTTAATTGGCGTACGTTTTATCAAATGGATGCCCTATCTTTTCCCTATATGGAAATTTTTTTTTCATTTTTGTTTATATTTTTTGATGGATTTCATTCGTTTTCTTTTTTTGGTAATAATTAATTTATAGTTCTTTTTCACTTCATTATTTATTATAAGCTTCAATCAATTATCAATTACCGACTTAAATCTCCTTTTTAATCGTATATTCATATTATTGGCCTGATCATTTAGTACCATTATTAAAATTTGGATGAACTTTCGCTTTTCCTATCATTCTCTTTATTACCATTTTGTCAACTCTATTAGCCCAGTATGAAAAAAAAAAAGCTTATTTTTTTATTCTCAAATTCTTTTTGAGTACTGAGTGGAAAAAAATTATCTATTAAATGAGAATTTTTAAATTTTCAAAATTTATGTTACAATTTCTAATTATGCTATTGAATGCAAAATGACCAGTACAAATACATAGAATATCTCTCTCTCTCTCTCTCTCTCTATATATATATATATATGTATATATATGCATGTATGTATGTATGTATAAAAGAAAGGAAAATGGAACTCTACTTTTGTGACTCACCTCAGGTTGTGTGTGTGTGTGTGTGGATGGATGGATGTATATATATTCCTTTCTTTATATATATAAATTGTTGTGTATTATCTATCATATTGTAATTGACTGTATTAACACTTTGCCTACTACACTGGTATCACTCTGTTGCTATCATATGCTCTGTCATTGTCATATTTATTAGTCGATTAACAAATAAGTGAGTTGATAGATATCACTAGATTTCTTCTGAAGGACAGTGTACTCCTCAAACTATTAGATCTTCAAGAAAGAATATTATATGTTGGATAACCAAAAATAATCAAATGCCTACTCTCTCTCTCTCTCGAGATCACGTTACAATCAATCCGCACAATGATTGGACCAATACAAGTGACTTGTAATTCCTGAATATTACAAATTAACCCCAAACTAACCCATGAATGGTGGGATGAATGTGTTAATGGAGGTCTTTAATCACCAGACTAAGAGTTCATTCTTTAATAACTAATGCTGAAAGTAAGAATTGAATCATCTTTAAATGATGTTTTTGAACTGAATCATTTGCACAATCCATTGATTCCACACACACACACACGCAAAAGTGATCAATACTAGCAGTTCATGGCTGAACAACATTGCACTAATCTGCAAATGACGAGACAAATATTAACATATAATTGGACTAAATTCACACTGTCACGATGGATTTTAGTTTTCAAAAATCATTGACTTTGTTGACAATGATTTAAAAAAAAAAATTTTCCTATTAGTTATGGTCGTGATCCTTGGTGTTCATGGGCTGGTGGTAGTACTATTGTGTTTTCGTGGTTTGACAGAAAATTAGATTTAATTAAACCACTCTATATAGGGTTTTAACAAAAGATCCGATTTAATCCACCGCTTTATCTAGGGTTTTAATAGAAAATCGAATCGAATCACATAGGTGGTTTCTACAAAACTTATAAAATCATATGCAGGAATCTCCATTCTATTGCAAAGTCAAATTGACTCAAGTTGAATTAGAGGATGAGTGAGAATTGGAAAATCAATCCTTCAAGAAGTAATTTAGTTAATAGAGATATTAGATCCCTACTTTTAAGCGCTCAAGCTTTAAGATCTCCCTTTAAAGAAAAACAAAAAATAAAAAACCCAAAGCCCATGCTATAAAAGCTGAATTGCAGCCCGAATTCATTTGGACGTGTCCAAATTGATTTGCCTAAACTCAGGTTTAATGAAAATTCTTGTCGGAATGGACGCCCCTACGTTGACAACGAGATATTGCCCGAATAAATAAGTTAAACTGAAGGTTCACTCAGCCATTGTAGTTCATTTTATCCAGAGAAAAAAAAAAAGAAACAATGAAATACAAACGGCATTAGTGTTAGGGATGGCAAATGGCATGGGTGGGTTTGAAATGAGGGAATCTCTCCAGTCTCCGATCCCTTGATCCTTTTTATAAAAGTTCCCCATCATCCCTAACTCTCTCAACCCTTGCTCCTACCCTCTCTTACTAGCAATACAAGTGCCCTCATGGGTGTTCATTCCTATGTTTTTTTCTTTGTTCTATAATATTTAATACTTATAATAACTTTAATAATCATTCTTTTGGACTTTTAGTAAAAAAAATCAATATCAAATAAAATTAGAAAACTACTTTGTTCTTTTGAATTACTCCTATATATTTAGTACCACATAGAACATAAACTAATTGTTGTTGTTTTTTGTATAAACAACAAGCAATGCATAAAACAAAAAAAATTAAGTAAACTAACATAATAATATAATCTTTTTATGACAATAAATAATTGATATTTACAAATGGAAGACAGAATAAATAGAGAGAAAGAACTCCTTTTACCACAAAAAATATTGTCTTATTTATTTCATATTACG